>JAKGDA010000006.1:0-590042 GCA_021596325.1 Parafenestella ontariensis
GCCCCCCCCCCCCCCCCCCCCCCCCCGAGGTCCTTCTTTTCATCCTTCTGTCCCTCTCTTCTCACCAATTTAGACCATTCAAATCGCAACGATCCCCTAGTCCTGAACCGTGGTTTAAGCTCTTTATCTAGTACCGTTGAATTACCGTTGGATCGGAATTCCCCATGTCCAACCAAAGCATCGAACGTTCCAATAGCGACTGCGCGGACTCTCGGCGCTATTTACCGGCCAAATATGCTCCAAGTCCGAATCGACTCCTGAAAGCGATTTCCGAAGCGGTAGGCAAAGGCAACTTTCGCATCGAAGTAAGAGACGTCCAAAAGGTGGTTTCTGAGAACTAACTTGTTGTGAGATGCAACACAACATATACACCATAGTACTGTATCAGGATCCTGACACCAATTGGGAGAAGGTTCTTGAATCTCCTGAAATGAAGAGAGGCAGACGCTGCTAACCAAGAGCCCGTCAACGATTCGGATTGCGCGACCTTTTCTTCGGCTTTGTAGAGTCGGTTCCTTGATATACGGTATAGCTGGTAGATTCAAAAATGTAGTCGGTGTTGTAGTCCCTCAGCATTGCTAGCTCCTCCCAACTCCACGCTTTTACTAACTCTACGCGCTTCCCAGCTCCGCACTCTTCCCTTCTCGCTTTTGCACAATCCTCCAAGCTATCAAACGTCAAACTGCAAACTGTTCATGCTGGTACAACTTGCCCTATGGATGAGAAAAGCATCGGCTGTCGAATGAGCGGTAGCGCACCTATCCAAGGAGCTGCAACGCGATAAGTATCTTCGCTCTCCAAGTACCAACTCAACATAACCTACGATCAGGCGCTTTATACGTGCTTTCTTTTACGACCGTGCGAAAAGATCCCAGTCGTGCCTCCCGCGAGAGTGTGTTACTTCTACTTTTGGATCTCCTGTAGTAGCCTAAGCCAACCATGGCGTCGGTCACATTCATACATGCGCATCAATGATAAATTCGGCGTCCGGGGAATCTCAACAGCTTTTAGCAGTGGTGCGGTCGTTACCGTGTACTCATGGACGAGTCTTACCAACGGTAGGCACGAAACTGTTACCTCGAACTCCGTACGGCTCATACAAGGCAGTCGCGGGAACTCGGTGGAAGTAAAAAAGCTTTCTGAGGGGATGCACTACAGATGAACCGCGATTTCACGGTTTCACGGGTAGGAAGTCAGCTAAACAAGGCAAGGGTGGTACCGAAATGGAGTAAATTCTGATCGCGGGATGGATCGGTGGTATAGTTGCCCCGCAAGCCTAGGGAGTTTGGCCTAATGCGGTAGTCCGACTCCACCTACGCCATACATTTTCTCTTTCTTAAAATTAGAAGAATTCTATTCGCGTTTCCCTAATTAAGTATAAAAGGTTGCAAGTGCTGCATGATGTTCAGAGCCGCAAGCAAGAACCCACCCAGTCTATTTCACCTACCAAATACTTGAATCTGTCAGTTAAGAACAACGAACCTCTACTGGAAGCCGCAAGTAGATCATCAACATCCGGGAGCGAATAATTGAATAGGATATTTCCCAATACAACCTTCCACCGCATCACAATGGCATCCCGAACCCTCCCCTCAACCATCAAAGCCTGGCAATACCGCACCTCCAAAGGCGGCATAAAAAAAACATGACCATCAACACCTCGACCCCCATGCCAACGCCCAAGCCCAACCAACACCTCGTCCAAATAATCGCCTGCGCACTCAACCCCGTCGACTAAAAGCCCGCTGAAATAGGCTTCGTGGACAGATTCGTCAACACCAAGCCCGCAACGCCCGGCATCGACTTCTTCGGCCGCATCGTCAAGCCCGCAGCAGGATCCGCTTACCAGGCAGGCCAGCTTGTTTTTGGCTGTGCGGGAACATCGCTCCCGATCGCTGCAGGCGGGTTGGCAGATTACGCGGTCATTCAGAACAACTTCCTCGCCCCGATTCCTGAGGGCGTGGATCCCATCGACGCAGCCACCGTGGGCGTAGCAGGCCTCACAGCGCTGCAATCTCTCGGCCGCGATATCAAGTCTGGGGACAAGGTATTCATCAACGGCGGCTCAGGCGGAACAGGCGTGTTTGGCATCCAGATCGCAAAAGCGCGCGGCTGCCATGTAACCACCACGTGTTCCACTGCGAACGTCGCGTTCTGCCAGACCTTCGGCGCTGATCGAGTTGTGGATTACAAGCAAGGCAGCATCGTCAAGGCACTTGCTGATAGTGGCGATAAGTTCGACCGTGTGATAGATAATGTTGGCGCTGATATTAATATCTACTGGCGTTGTCACGAGTACACGCGTCCTGGCGCTAAGTACATTATGGTTGGGGGCACGCCGTCGCTGCAGGTTTTGCTCGAGGACGTGAAGACGAAGATTTGGCCGGGTTTTCTGGGCGGCGGGAAGAGGAGGAAAGAGGGCTTCTTTGCAGCTGCGAATACGCAGGATTTGGCGGAGATTGGCGGGTGGATGAAGGAGGGGAAGGTTAGGGCGGTGATTGATTCCAAGTTTCCGTTTGGGGAGGCGGTACAGGCGTTTGAGAGGTTGAGGACAGGGAGAGCGAAGGGCAAGGTTGTGGTAGAGGTTGCGGCGTAGATTGGTAGCTTGGGGAATTGGGAGGTGTTCTTGCTGTGTTCTAGACGTTGGAGTTCATGTAAGAGTAATCGCGAGATGGCGTTTTGTCTGGCGTTGGATACCTTTATTGGAGGATATGGCATGCGGAGCGAATCTACCGTTAATGAGGCAATTCAATACTTAAGATCGTAACGAGATGTCATTCATATCAACAAGAAAAATAACGGAATATCATCATACAGCCTCACCGGACTGTGTATGCCAAGCACAATAGCAATGAATCCAAAGCACACCGAGGCGCCAGGAGTCTTCTAAAATCGAAGATAATCACAGTTCCCTTCTCTTCCACAGTATCAAGCGCCCAACGTCTGTGCAACACCTACGCCTCTACACCTTCGACCTTCCTCAAGAATTCTCTGACCCTCCCCACTTCTACTCCTTCCCCTTCCTCACTATCCAGTGCTGCAACAAGGCCCTCAAGACACTCTTCAATTCTCCCTTCCTCGACCTTTGTACACAAGCTCACTACCTTACGATACATTTGCTCCAACTGGCCGTCCTTGTCCTTCAATTTCCTGCTCCGATCGAGCAGCGCGGCATTGGTGACAGTGTATGTGTCGAGGCGGTGTCGGAGCACGGAGGCAGAAGGCAATTGTTGGACGGCGAAGTTCTGGTAGTGGGGTTGGTGGGCTATTTGGTTGAGGGTTGAGGGGTCGAGCTGGAGAGGCGTAGAGAGATACGATGGCCCGTCCGAGGCGCGGCGGATGAGATGCTCGCCTACTTGCCTTAGCTCATATGGTAAGTCGTCTTCATTGATAATGATTCCAACACCCTCTACGTCCGCATATCCGATCCTTCTCTTCTCGCGGAGATCGGTCGCACTAGCATTGACAGACAACATATGCCGTTGCAGCTCCAACCAGCGTTTCAGATTGGCTATTCGCTTTGCACGGTCTTGCCGCATGCGTAAACGCGCACGGAAAGATTCTAGTCTTTGCTGTTCTTGTTTTTGTTGACTGCTGAGTTGGGTGATAAGTTCGTTTGTGCGGTCTATTGTGTCTTGCTTTAGGCGTGCTTCTTGGGTAAACTGCATGCTGGCAGATTGGAGGATGCCACTCATTACTAGACTTATTAGTACTAACCGTGTGATGAAGTGATGACGATAACTTACGAGGTTGTATCTCTCGACTCGTCTCCTCCACCTTGCTCAGCGGTGCTTTGCCTTTGCTCGGACTGCTTGCCGTAATCATTGCCTCACCATCGCCCAAATCACTACCGACGCCAAAATCAATTGGCCTCGTGCCTTTGTGGTTGGGTATCGTCGGGTCAGCCTGAACTTCCATGAGTTGGGAGATAATGTTTCGGTTTCCAATTCGGGCTGCGAGATTGAGCGCCGTGTTTCCAGCTTTATCCCGTGCGTTGACCATTTCTTGCATAAAACGCATCAATCCTATTGGTTTGGGATAGTTGCTGCTCTCGTGAAAGGGGGTGACCTGGCTGGCACCGATGTTGCTGCGGACGAGGTATTCGAGCAGAGCCTCCAGGTAGTATTTGCTAGATGCTGCACGCCCTTTGATAGCGCATGTTACAGCTATGTGGTGTAATATGGTCCGTCCTTGGGCGTCTCGTAATTCGATGAGTGGAGCAAGAATCTCAAGTGTCTCTGGGAAGCAGCTATGATCCAAGCTATTGTTTACGGATACTGCGCTCATCAACGGTGTCTGACCTGACGCATTACCGCGGAACATGTTTGCTCCTTTCGAGACCAGTAGCCGCATCAATGACACTCGAGCAAGGGTTGCTGCCCAATGTAATGCGGTATTGGAGGTGTTGTCAATAGGCATGTCAAGATCTGCGCCAGATAGATGCAGGATTGCTGGATGGTTCGTAAAGTCTGTCCGAGTTTGGTCCGCGAATAAGTCGGTCAACATAGCCTGTTTCTCTTCGTTGTGTTTTGTGTCGGGATGCGGCAGTGGCGGCAAGGCAGATGGCACTTCGCCGTCTGGCAGGTTAATGCGGTGTCCAGTTTGTTGTTGATAGAACGACTCGCTGGGTTCCGTGGGTGACCCGAGATCGCGCATCGACATCTCTGCTCCATTTGGCTGGGAGAACGACTCCTCTTGTGAGGTGCGCAATCGTTTCCTTGGCGGCTCCTGTGGGTCTTCTATTCCGGTACCATAGGCAGAATCTGTATGACCATTGGCACCACTGAAGCTGCGCTCAGAAGCAACGCTCTGCTGGCTGCTTGTGCGGAACGATTCTTGACTAGCGACTGGTCCCTGCGATGGACGGTTCATGCTCCTGCGACCTTGCGACGAGGATGCTGGGCGCGGTGCTGGTGAGTTGAGGCGTGCCACCTTGTTCATAGCTGCAAGTGCGCTGGTGGCCGTGGATGAAATGTTGCTGAAGAAGGTGCCGCCGACGTTCTGGCTGGTGCTGCGGCCATCCATGCTCTGGGTATAGAAGCGCTTCCTGTTTGCGGCCATGGCTTGCTCCTTGGTCGGCGTCTCGATGCCCTGTCCCTGATTGCCGTCGGCGCTGATGTCGTAGTCGAGCAGCGGGCGCAGAATATCCTCGACGCCGTACTGGCGACAGAACTCTCTTCCGCGGCGATAGTTGATCCATGTACCCTGGTATTTGCCGTAGCCGCCCTGGACCTTCTCGTGCTCGCCCGTCAGGATTTCCTTCTCGAGCACTTTTGTGCGCTTGCCCTTGTCGACGCCGGCGACCTTGAGTATCTGGGTAGCGTTGAGCCAGCCGTCGGAGCGTCGGCGCATGACGGCCACGCGGTTGACCTCCATTTCGTAGACGGAGACGCCCGAGTAGACAGCCTAGCAGGTTAGCATCTGGATGGCGACATGATATGTGCATAGTCCGTACGGTATATATCTGCGGCTTCTCCATGCCGTGCTGTTGGAAGCCGTTCATGTCGCTAAAGGACCGGTTGAAGCCGGGCGCGGCCATGAGTCCATGACCATGGGGGGAATTGCTGTACATGGCAGCTTGCGGCGGCGAGCCAGCGGGAAAAGAGGACGAGACCGACGAGCGCGCGACTTGCATTATGGCAGCGCAGTGCTGAGGGTGAATGCGCGGGTGGATGGCTGGTGCGGTCAAAAGGCGGTCATGGGGGAGGCAGGCGCGGGCGGCAGTGCGAAAGTCGGGCAGTTGTAGTGCGCAACGCAGTCGCTCGCTTCTGCTATCGCTGCTTCACTTGTCCGGTATGCGTCGCGATGGTGGAGACTCGTGGCGCGGGCTCATGGGGTGGGCGGGGAGTGAATTGGCCGTCGTCGTCCAAGGTGGAGATTCGCGTTCACGCGTCTCGGTTGCGCACTGAACGCCGGCCAATCAGACCGAGACAGTGTTTCGTGCCCAATTCGTCCTCACCATTCAGCTGTACGTCGTGCTTCGTCTCGCGTCCTGGATGCCTGCGTCAATCCCGCAGAGCGCGTCGAAGGTGAAGCCGCTCCATCTGCTGCGTGCCCTCCTGCGCGAGGCCTCGTACCTGCCCGATGCAACCGCCCGTCGCTACTTCCGCCAGTACATCGTCAGCCGATACAAAGCGTACCAGCCCTCGCAGAATGCCACTGCCTCGTTCGGCGTGCAGGCTGTCGAGAGGTACCGACACAGAAGTTTCAAAAGACGGCAGATAGCTGTCATCAACGAGCGGACGCGCCCACTGCTGAGAAAAGGGCACAAGGGCTTGAACTTCCTGCGCCGGGCGAATCAGGGTGAGATACCATGTCTGCAAAAAGTGCTCTTCTTCGCCTATGGGCGCATAGGAAGACGAAAGTATGCACTACTCGATAGCTTGCTGAAGCCAGACCCGCTCATGGCTGGCGATGCAGAACCTGTCCTAGGAGCTGAAGGGCCAGCACCACTGCAGAAGCTCTACTACAGCAACAAGCGCTACCTGCAGTACTTTGACGCGCCAAAAGCAATCTCCAAGACGCATTACACCATCAACATCTCGGACCGCTACTCTCGACTACGCACTGTTATCAAGTCTCAGCATCAGAATGGCCTCTCGATACATCGCGAGCTCAAGGGTCCTGCCTTGAAAACGCCCATCTACAACACATGGATACGAGCCATGCCCCTCAAGCGCGCCCAGAACAACGTTCGTCGATGGTATGCCGAGACTCTGACGAGGCTGCTTCCGCCATTGCCAAATGAAGAGTGGGATAACATGCACGCCATGGTCATGAAAGAGAAACACATCAGCTTCGCGAAGCGTAGGAAGCCTGGGCGTGTGCTCAACCCGGTTTCCATCGCCGAGGAGGAGTGCTTCACGACTACGGTGGAGGAAGGACTTGTGCTGGACACGCCAAGCAGAGCAGACAAACCCGCAGGAATGCAGCGACCGCACACCATCAATACCAAGTTTATGCGAAGACTCTACACCAGAATACTCATGTTGTGCTGCAAGCTCGACTATGATTACGAGCACAAGCGATGGAAGGCTACCTGGGGGGAGCCCATGAAGAGCATCGATCCCAAGATATACACGATGCCCACTGACGAGTCGCTCTTTGCTGGTGTCGATGCGACCGGCCACATACCCAAGTCGCTAAAGGAACGCGACGTTGTAGTAGATTCTGGCATGCAGCGGCAAAAGGCAGCGGTAAAAGATGGATTCCAGCGCTTCCCTTTCTTCACTGAATATCTTCCCAAGAGCCACCCTATGCGAAAGGAGCTGTACGAGTGGAAGAAAAAGCGCGCTGCTGCTGCGTCGGAATCGGAGTTAGTAGTCACGAGTGGCGGCGGGCCAACTTCGAAACTCCGACCTTGAGCCCCACACTTCTGCTAGCACGCGACTTGCGACATTCGAAGGGCGCGTCTTTGCTGCATAAAACCTCGCTACATCTCCTCCAAGACCTAAGAGACCCCCAAACTAGTCAAAGTCCCATATCAACGTTTTCAATGGCTTCCAACGGTGCCACAATTCGCCACGCAACCCGCGAAGGTACAGCGTCCATCTATTCTCCTACACCTAATACCCACTAACAGTGCCTGTGCAGATGTCCCAACGATCCTCAGCCTCATCCAAGAACTGGCAGACTATGAGAAGTCATCCTCCTCCGTCAAAGCAACCGAAGAATCTCTCCTAAAGACCCTCTCCCACGCCGATCCCTCAGACCCCTCCAAGTTCTCCCAAGGCTTCGCAAAGACGCTCCTCCTCACCGATGCCGACGGCACAGTAGCAGGACTGGGACTCTACTTTTATAATTACAGCACATGGACGGGTGTACCGGGCATCTACCTCGAGGACCTCTTCGTCAAACCCGCATACCGCAAGAAGGGATATGGCAAGGCGCTGCTGAAGGAGCTGGCCAAGGAAGTGCTCAAAGTTGGCGGTAAAAGGCTCGAGTGGAGCTGCCTGGACTGGAATGAGCCGAGTCTGCAGTTTTACCAGAGTGAGGTGATTGGAGCAAAGAAGAAGGAGGAGTGGGTCGGCTTGAGAGTCGAAGGGGAGGCGCTGGGGAAACTGGCGGGGTCGTGAGAGGGTTGACGACGGGTCTTGCGATACCTATGATGCGTAACGATCGTCGAGCGGCCTTTTCGATAGGGTCTCTCGCCAACAGTGCTTCAAAGGATAACTAAAAACGAGACATAAATGGTGCCAGCACCTCTTACCATCTCAGGCCATTTTAATGCTGGTGACGTCAAAACTTCTCTTCGTTTTCTTTCGTCCTCCCCAAGCCGGCGCTGCGTATACCTACAGATCAGACGATGGCTGTTATTCAGACATGTCCTTTATGGGCAAATGTTTTTGCGGAGAAAGAAGCATGTGTGGGATGATGTGATGCGCCCATGACTCGCGAACGGCCTAGAACGTGGTTGCGCCACCCTCGGAATCTGGAGTATTCATTCTGGCATTTCCCCTTTCCAAATCGAGAAGCCACGCTAACGAACTACCCCTTCCGCACATCAACTAAGCGAGACTGGGCGATCTAAATCTTCGCGTAAGATCATTTAAACCATTTCAAGTGTGTGGCTTGCGCCCAAGGTCTTTCTCCAGCTGATGACACGGGTCGGGAAGAACAATACCTCCTGAAGCTGCTCCACGCGCGACACGCAAAGAAGTCAACTCGAGGTGTGCTTGCTGGGAGAATAACTAATCATGTACCAGTTTGACAGTTACACTCACTGTGAGGGAGTTGCTTTTCGCTTGGATTCCCGACCTTTTGTCCACGTTATAGCTTCGCTTCACCCTATCCGGGAGCCCTGGCTTAATTCGGCTTGGTTCCTGACACGGGCGCTCTAGATCGGCAACTACAGGTCACCGCGAGGCTGAGAATCCTGGCGGTCTCTCTCATTTTCATTGCCAAGCCGTGATATCCTAGGAAAAGGGCTTCGAGACGGCCTCCCCGTTGGTGTAGAGCACGCTAAATTTTTTAACTACGCATATGACAGACGCCTCCGTGGACGACATGACTCTCAGCGCGTAATTTCAGTATATGTTCTCTTGTCGTTGCTCCAAAGTCAGTCTGTTCGGTTTCGTTCTGTCCCTCATTCTGCGCGCGTTCTTCCCGCACCGTACCTTGTCAATCTTTTACGGTAGAGTCATCTCTCCTCGTCCTTTCAGTCTCCAGGAGGGTTACAGTCTTCGGTATGCGGGCTACTCTCGTTCTATGGACGCTTGGCGCCTTCACGGCCATCAGCAGCGCCCAGCGCGTCAGTACTACAGGTCGCTGTGGAGCTCAGTTTGGCCTCAAATGTCAAGGCAGCTCCTACGGCAACTGTTGCTCGTCCTATAATTACTGCGGATCGAGCTCAGCGCACTGCGGTACAGGCTGTCAGTCCGGCTATGGTACATGCGTGTCGTCCGCTCCTTCCTCTTCTGTTTCGCCCTCGGCTTCACAGGCGGCAAGCAAAGTGTCCACTGACGGAACGTGCGGCGGAAGCAAAGGCTTTACGTGCTTGAACTCACAGTATGGAAACTGCTGCAGTCAGTACTCATACTGTGGGAGTTCGAGCGCATATTGCGGAACCGGCTGCAACTCCAAATTCGGCACCTGCTCTGCATCATCATCCTCTGTCGTTGTCCGGTCCAGCACACCCCTTCCAAGTTCAGGTGCCACTCGTTCATCCTTCACAACTTCTACGCGCTCATCGTCAACTCGCTCATCGTCGGCTGTCGCGTCGCCTTCTTCGACCCTCCAGGTATCGTCTAACGGCAGGTGCGGATTTGCATACAGTGCGAGTCCAGGTGGAAGGACGTGCATGGGTTCGAGCTACGGGAATTGCTGTTCTCAATATTCTTACTGGCAAGTAGACCATGACCTCCATACGATTTCGAGCTGACAGAATGATAGTGGAAGTACATCTGACTATTGTGGAGCAGGCTGCCAGGCAGGCTTCGGCCAATGCAATGGCGCCGTTTCATCCTCTCGATCTTCGTCTCGATCTTCCTCCCGTGCCTCGAGCTCGTTCTCATCATCCTCGACTAAAGTGTCTTCTTCGTCGTCGGTCCCGGCTTCCTCCCTTTCGTCCGTGACCTCGTCTTCGAGTGTGTCAAGTTCGCCGTCTCCGACTCTTTTGTCGTCGCAGTCGACTTCAAGCAGTGCAATCCAGGTCCCGAGCTTCTCCTCAAGCTTGCTGAGCTCTTCCACCGCTTCGATTACACCGAGCAGCTCTAGCGTATCGAGTAGCTCCAGCATATTGAGCAGTTCCAGCCCAACAACGCCGACTCCATCCTCAAGCTCCAGCTCTCTTACACCCAGCCTTGCCCCAAGTCCTTCTCCATCCGCCAGCTGCGTCCCATTCAACTATCTGAGCAATTCGGGCTTTGAATCTGGTGAGCTAGATCCGTGGGTAGTACAACCTGGGGCAGGTTGGACAAACTCGCTCACGAGCGACGCAGCCCATAGCGGGGCCTTCGGCATCACCGGTTCCGTGACTCAAGGGCGCGCAGGGATTGAGTATAGTCAAATACTGGACATCCCAATGGGGACCACTGTCCGTTTTTCCGCTTGGGTTCAAACTCTCGCTCCCAATCCAGGCACCAACTATGTACAGTATCAGTTGTACATGGACAACCAGGTCATTGTCAGCTCCGCCCGCTTCGACGGCGCATACTACCAGTTTTCGGGAACCTCTTATGTCTACTCATCGGGGCCGAAAACCTTCAAGTTGAGGATAGACAGTTTTACTTCCTACGTGGGTCCAGTCTTCAAGGCCGATGATCTTTCAATCACACCGATTTCGGGCCCTGGCGCTGATGCGAATCCAAATACGTGCGTCTCCAGTTCCGCTACGCCGACCTCGAGCCTGCTCGCATCATCGGCCACTTCCTCGGCCTTGGTTAGCTCGTCTTCTGAAGTAGCTTTCTCATCATCGGTCGCGACTCCTTCGTCAACGGCTGTGACTTCTGCCACTCCCGCTAGCTCGACGTCTTCCCAAGTAGCTTCCTCATCATCGGCCTCACCATCTGCTCCAGTGTGTCTTGCAGATGGTACATCATGCATGAGGAACGGCCCCGCGTGCTGTGGTGTCTGTGCCTTATCAATCATTGACCCCGATAATAATCCTGGTTACTGTTTTACTCCGCCGACAATCCCATCTAGTTCCTTGGTTTCTATCAGCGCAACTTCATCGAGCTTGGCTGCTTCATCCTCAGTTTCTTCCTCTACGCCGGTCCCCAGTTCGTCCGATACACCAACGCCGTCTCCGAGCTCGTCCACTCCTAACGAAACACCAACGCCATCCGTATCGTCTTCAGCTACACCAATCCCAAGTTCATCTGATATGTCAACGCCATCCCCACTCTCATCTGCCCCTATCGAAACACCAACACCATCGTCAACTCCCGGGTGCACTCCCAACAACAACTATCTCACAAACGGTGGTTTCGAGAGCGGATCCCTCACTCCTTTTCAGAATTCGCCCCTGTCCGGTACTGAAGTGTCCGTAACCGCTGCCTCTGCCCACTGCGGCAACTTCGGCGCACACGTGGAGCAACTGTTTTTGAACACCCGTTTGTCCAGCGCCTATCTGCAGCAATCCGGCGTTGCCATTCCGTCCGGCACTACCATCAAGTGCTCCGCGTGGGTCCAGGCGTTCCAATTAAATTTCGCACCCACTTTCCAGTTGTTTGTGGACGGCGTGAGTTGTGTTAATAGTGCTAGGCTACTTGATACTACGTACACATACCGTGAAGGCTCGGTTACCGTCTCCGGCGATACGCATACGATTACTCTGAGACTTCTAAATCTTGCGGGAACCGCCACTGCCGGTCCGTTGTTTAATATCGATGACGTTTTACTTACGCCTGTGGTGTAGGTTGGTGCGTATTTGAAAAGCTACTTTTTGTGGTATTCTATAATCATAGTTCTTGGATGTGTTGTGGTCTCTTATGTAAATCGCAATTAGAGCATCAAGCAAAACTTTGTAATGCATGCGCTTGTAAGAATTGTCGAGCTCTTTTGACAACTCCCCTATCAAGTACCTAATAAAATCCCATCTCGGCGCTCCATGAGCTCAGTGTCAAACTATTCCTATGACAAGGTTACATTCCTTCATAATGTTTGAGTTCAACTCTCTGTTCCAACGGCTCTCGCCTCAACAAGAGGCGGGTACGAAAGTTTTAGAGTTCCACTAAGTCGTACACGCTTACGATCATATCATAGACCACCTCAGATCTTGTAGAGCAGCTTAGTTCAATCTGTGTATTCTAGTCTGTACATGGTAAAGCCATGGTATTTCTAAAAGGAAGAAATTCTGAACACTTTTTACTTGCACCGCACACGCGCCTTACGGTATGGTAGGGCCTAATGCAAAGCAACCCATGGCCCACGGCGATAACTCCTAACAGCTACCCGAACTTCGCATCTTACTCAGTCATTCCATCTTCGAGCTTCTGCTCCCAGTACTGCAGTACATCTATCATCTCCTTCAACGTCCTCTCTCGGATTAAGTTCTGGTTTCCAATCCTGACGGTTACGATGTACTTCGCTTTCCGCAAGCGCAGCAGTGCATCATAAAACACGGACATGAATCTGACGAGCATGCGGCAATAGTCGAATGCATACATGAGGTAATCCGTCCAGTCATCAAAGTAAAGACACAGACAGATTTGTGCCTTGTACCTGAGCCGGCTGAGCTCTTGGATCGATTCCGTTGTACCAAGGATCCAATCTCTGTTCTCAAGACAGCCCTGCCAGATATGGAACTCACGCGTGAAATTTCCGATGAGTTTCGCCGGTTCAAGTCCCAGACCGAAGCGATCGGTGCTCAGGATGGTGTCTACTTTGAGTTCAAAGGGGTCTTTGAAGTAAGGCGGATTCCATGGCGACTTGTGCGTAGCGACGGTGAACTTGGAGTTACGGTACCAGCTTTCCGTCATCTCAAGCGCCACGCTAGGACCTAGGATGTCGTCGCGCCAGAAGTGGGCGGCGCAGAGAGCGTCATCTTTGGTCCTTGGCCGAGCGGGGAAGTATGGCGCCCTGTCGTAATCGCTATGCTCACAGTGCTCACAGTGAACCACTAAATCGTCGTGGTCAGGATCGATGCAGATCTTAACTTCCTCGCCAGTGAGATATTGGTAGACCATGTCTCGGAGTTCGCGTGGTAATCGTAGTTTCGCCTGACTATACATGGCACGAGCTACCGCAACGTTGTAGGCCTCGCATGCGATCTTGATTTCGACATTCAAGTCTGTTGGGGATGGTAGGTTGGCCTTGATGCGATCTGCGACAGCGTCGAAAGTGTGGGCCTCGTCCATTGATTCTTCTACCATAGCTTGTAACTCATCGCGCTGAACGAGATGCTGAACTCCATTGAGCGTATTGAGCTCGAGTTCTTGCCAAAAAAGTCTGTCCCTATCTTAGCAGCTAGCGTGATTTGTTTGTTGAGTCGTAAACTACTTCTCTAGACGTTGCCAACAAGCCGATATTTCGTCAGATCTCGCCGAAGTCTCGAGTGGATACTTCATGGCGGTGTTGTTCCTCGGTGCAAATTGTGCGCAACAGGCGAGAATCGATGATTCACACAGTGCAGTCGAGAGAGCAGTGTAGATTCGAGGGAGGTGAACTCTTGAGGATAGTTGAGTTGAATTGATCAGAAGTGGTGGGGAGTGGTTGAGTGGGGTAGAGCGTTTTTGTAGGGAGTAGGAAGTGTTTATGGTGAGTGGCGAGTGAGTGCGCAGGGTTGGCCTAGGCAAGAAGGAGCGGCAGCTGGGGCATGTATGTCAGGTCTGGCTGTTTTCAACAACTGCGGATTCACGTGTGTGCACTGACCTTGATAATCCACCACCCCGGCTCTTTCACTAGCGCGTATCTGCTTCTTTAGTACCGTATCAGATATCTTGAACACGGAGGGAAGAATGAAGAAGTGGGTGGTCATGCGACCTCAAGAGGATCGCGTTTGGTTCAGGCCTTGCTGACTGGCACAACGGCAAACTTGCGATAACTCGTCATGAAGCACCGTGGTGTACGCTCTCTTCTATAGAAAAGTTCTCTAGGGTGGTTTTACCAATTGCTTGATGATAGCGCTCGCGACCCAGATTTGTTTGTCGAACAACCCTCCCGAATTCCCAAGCAAGCAAGATCCAGTACATCCAATCAGTACACTTCGGTTCGCCAATTTATCCGCACGCCACTCCGGATTTGAAGCGCGAGCTTTAGATGATATTGATCATTTTCCCTTCCCACCCTTGTTTGTCTGTCCATGGAATGGAGCCTCTTTCTACAACACAACCAACCCTTTCGTAAACAAAAGAATTCGTATCCGGAATGTGTATCTGCCTGAGAACCAAGGCGCCCCAGATCGTATGGCTCTCTTGTGTCTCTGCAAATCCTGCGAGATGGACTAATTTTTCGCCCTCCAAACTGCTCAGAGGGATGTCAGGGGTGAAGCCTAACTGGGAGCGTAAACTACGTGAATCCACTTCTTTTACTAGACCCAGCACTGTGAGACACCCTGCGTCCATTCGAGACTTTACGTTGAGATTACCATGCGCCTCGAGGTCGTGTACAGCAGAGCAAATGGTAATGCAAAATCTAATTGTAGAATCTGAGGCAGAATTTGGCCTTGACGTGGTTCGGTGATGCAAAAGAAGCGAATCGACACTTGCATCAACCGAAGCCCAAGACCACGATGGCGCAATGTAGTCTTGAGACCTCGATTTCGGCGGTCCGCTAGTTCTCCACAGGAGATCTAGAGCTAATGTAAAGTTCCACATGCCGGCGACATTCACCATCCCGCTATTGCTTCCGATGAGCTTTATGAGGCCAGTCAGGGCAATCAACCTATCCTTCCTGAACGTGATTGAACGGCGCGAGTACGCAGATACAACCTCGTACCAGCGATCGTGGCATTCAATTTGCTCAGCTTGAGAGAGGCTCGTTTTTGGCAATGACTGCAGCATGTCTAATGCACCCCTAATCCCATATCTGGCGGACTGAGATACGAGAATCTTCTTCTGTTGCTCGACCGCCTCATCGCGTGCGTATTGTGGATTAGGAACTGTTCGCATCCTCGTCTTAATATGGATACGGCCGTTTGGATGTACATACTCGTAGCAAGGTTCGCGAATGGTACGTGGAACAGTGACTGTTCTCAATGTGGTGAGCTCAGCGCCACTGTATAACCTCCCGTCATGTCGAACGTATTCTTTTCGCCGGTGCGGCTGGCCACTGGGTTCCCATTCTGATGCATACATAGCACTGCATTCAAACAAGACCACACCCTCGCAGTAATGCAATATGCGTCGAGAGAGCAAGCGCTCCTGGAAGGTCCAGGCTCTTTCATTCAAAGGTGCCCTATCAGCCCTTTCTTGGACGAGACCCTCGATGCTCAGCTTCTGCTCCGGAAGCTTGGGTGAAATGTACAAGAATGACTTGTATGAGCCCATGAGTATGCAGTCGGTAGATAGAAACGAGTCGCGGTCACGGAAACATCCACCATGAGGATCTACCGAGGCCGTAGCAGCAATAGTACACTCTGCACTTGCATATATATCGCTCATAACCTTAGACTCGGCTTTCCAGTCTTCATCGTCGTCCTGTATAATACACAGCGAATCTATCCAGATATAACTGTAACCCAATGAACGTGTTATTTTAATCGCATCGCGAAAGTTTCTGGGTAGATCGGAATTTGGAAAGGGTGCAGCAAGCCTTTTTTCGTTAGACTTTGTGAGTCGAAGCTGCACACCTGCTTTGCCCCAACAATGGCTGAGAGCCGTATATTTGACACGCGGTGCGTGAGCGTCTGGGTGCCGATTCGCCGAGTGCAAGTGCACCTTCTCCGGCCCACATATTTGCAGCAAACGCCGTGGACGAAAGAAGGACTTTCGATTACATTCCACATGTTCACGGGAGCACTGATTAACCCATGAATTTGCAAGTTGCATTACACTCTCAGAGTCTGTGCTTATGGAACGAGGTGGATGCGGACGGAGAGCTCTGTCTCCGTATCCTGCCGGCCCAGTTAGCAATAGTTGTGCCTGAGAGCAAAAGGAGAAGTCTCACCAAAAATCACCTCGAATACCGGTGTCAAAGCATTAGGAGTGTGTAATTGCAGGAATGTACGACCTTCCCTTGTGGAAATCTTAAGCTGTGGGGTTGAAACTAGTGAATGGCGAGGCGTCGGCGAGGTGCCGTAGTCGTGACCTTCGGCCAAGAGCAACGGATCATGTGGATGGTTTTGTCGCGCTTGCTGTGGTTCACTTCGAAGGGTCGCTGCGAGAACTACACAGAGCTGACAAGTTGTACTAAGCAGGTTCATGGGGCGGCTATCGATGACCCGAAATCTGTGCCATTCAACGGCTTCTGCATCGTCCCAGTCATACCAGTCCGACAGTAGTGATTTCGATAGTACGTTTTGGCAATGTTCGCAAAGCGGTGAAACGATGGTCTTCCCATCCCATTTTGCGCTTCGAAATAGGTACAAAAGTCCAACGCCAAGAAGACAAAAAACAAAAAACAAATAGAACGATAGCCAACGAAGATCGCTTAGAACTTCGGAGATGAACCTTAGGCCACGAGCAACCATAGTCGTTGTTGCTGCACGGTAACTCAAGAGCAGAGGTCTGCATTGTGCGTTTGATGAAGTATGGGTAGCCGCCGAGGCTGAAACGCGGAGGAACGTAAGCTGCCAAGCCTCGCAAACGGGCTGTGCAGGTGACCTAAGCAGCCTTTTGACCAAGACACGCATGTATGATCCTTCGTGAGGCTCCGCTGGGATGTTTTGGGGTGTATATTTTTGATCTTGCTAATCTACTCAGTCTCACATATGGATCAATAACTTTGTTGACAGCTACATCATAATACACAAGCTCCACGAATGTTGTGTCTCCTTCTCCTTCTCCTCCATCATTGTCTCCAACGTAGCTGTTTTGACAGACCCGAAAATAGATAGAAGAGTAGAAGTATACCATAACCTTCTCTCGGGACTGTCTGCTCGCGCTCCATACTCAATTAGAAGCTTGCAGACTTCATAGCAATCATTACTCAACCTCGATGGAACATTTGACGCGCTTGGAGCCAATATGTTATCACGAATCCACCTTTCACAAGACAACTGAAAGCACACCCAGAAGGGCCGGCCATAACACGACTTAATAGACTCATTAGGGTTCGCCCCATGCTCGAGCAACAACCGCATCATATCCACATGGAGGCGTTCTTCATTGAAGTCTAAGTCATGCGGACTCCTGAAACAAAGAGCGTAATGAAGGAGCGGGATCTTATGGTTCTGTAATTTGCTTGGATCCGCCTTGATTTTGGTGCGAACGTACTTGAAGAGGCGCGCTAGAACGGGCCGTGCAAGGAAGGCAGTACCATCATCTGGTATGTCCCCTTCGAGCGAGTTTATTGTTTGCCCCCAGAGGTTCACCCAGTGAGATGCTTTAAAACGGAAGAAGTGGCTGTTGACTCGGTCTAATTCATCGAGGACAGCGACAAGCTTCGTGTCGGGCAGTTCACATCTCTTCTCAATCTCGTAGGCATAATACAGTAGCTCCGTGGAAAGCATACGGGCAGATCCCGTTGGCATTGTTGGTTCGTTATCACGAAAGCGGTCCATCGGGAGTGTCTTCCATAGAAAGAGGTACATCCCTCTTGTACACCGTGACTCTGCCGCGCTATTTAGTCTACTGACACGTCGCAGACACGGCTGTCAATTATTGAGCTAGATCAGTTTCTATTTTGCCTGCTCCTTGTCGAATTCGTTACATTGATCGAGTGGGCCATCTTGTGTCGCCGTATCAAGTGGATGTGCGCATGGTGTGGATGTCAAGAAAAGTGAAAATCTCAACAAACAGTCCGAGCTCCCATCTCAAGTGTTGCAGGGTGTACATAGATACACAAGGCGTCGTTCAAAGTGTGAAGATGTTACCGGAGCCTGTCTTTGCCCCTTGTCCTCCCAGCTAGCCCTTAGGTACCCCGCATACGTCTGGGGCAGTTGCCGATCCGTCAGGCTCTACAACAAGCGTCAATACTAAAGGCGGACTTACCAGGTGATCCCCAACAATTGTAATCTCTCCCTACCTATAATCATCTTTCCCCCCAAATGCCAAAGCCTACGGAGACTTGATTACGTCGACCACCAAGCGACTAATCCTCAGATTCCCTTTCGATAGTCTGCTGATTGCCTCAAAAGAGAAGGTGAGGCATCATTGTTGGACAAAATACATGCCCTCGTGCATCTCTTTCGCGCTGTATGACCATAGCGGGCACCGAGTGTAGTATCGCTGAGCCGACGTAACATCATGAGCAACTTTTGGAGTGCTGTGACACAGTTTCAAGGTGTCCTGCTGCTGTAGCTCGCCATTTTGTAACGTTGCGCGATACACCATACAGGATCAACTTGAAGAGTTTCAGTATGTGTTGCCTCAACACTTATGCTTTGGGCACTCTGGACCCGCTAGAGGTCCGAAATGGGAGGATGAAGATGTCGGCGTCGAGAGAGTCGAACACGAGAAGAGAAAGTGAAGAAGCAGAATAGGGTTGATAAGGCGCTAACTCATTTGATGTCTAGGCGCTGCGGCGATAGAGAGGTCGACATCTCTACAACGTATATTGACCACTTCAGTAGCAGACCTCACATCCTCCTTTTCTATTGTGTTTCGTCCTTGTAAAGGCCAATAACTACTATAGGTATCAACAAGCCGCCTTAGCTCTCGCCCAAAATAAATTAGCGACAGTATCAGTTTTCTCATTTGCTGCCCACAAATGTAGCACATCCCTCCCTTGGAAATTATTCTTAGACACAATGTAATTCCTCATTTGAGTTTCCGTTAACCAGCTTGGTTGATTGGTCATCGTCAATGGGCCATGCGTCACCGTCCCCACCGTTTCGTTACTGCCTGCCCATAGATGCAGTTCGCCTGCATAACTCAACTGGTACCGTCCGATGTTCGCGTAGTCGGCATCAGTGAGAGTACTGTCGTTGTTGGTGGATGGAAACTCGGCTGGATTCGTGGAGGCGATGTTTGCGGACATGTAGCCCAAGGGGTCGTAGATCAGAAGGCCGACTGCAGGGTATCCGCCATCAGTGGGCGGCTTCAGGGTACCATTCAGATATGAGCTAAGGAGTCATTAGATGTTTTCTGTCGAAGAACAACGAAGGAGCGAAGAGAGACGAACCGAGTGCTGTTGAGGAGGTTCCATGCACCACCTAGAACGGCGGCGATATTCTGTGGAAGCACCATCGCGAAACGTTCCGAAATCCTAGGAACTGGGAATAAAAAGAGAAGGATAAGAACAATTTAGACGGATACGGAAGAAAAGGCTCATCAAGCATTTTATACAGGTACCGACATGGGACATGGCTGCAAGCGAGGCTTACCGCTAATTAATGTAGGGCGTAATACCCCCGCACGGAAACAACAACGCGAGAGCCTCATTGCGTGAAAAAGATACCGATCATGACATAAGCTTCATCTACTTCCACCACGTCGGGTCTATGGAGATAGGCACTTCCATTGAGTGACATCATGAGTGAATCACGTAGTAACGCCTTTCGCTGCGAGGCGAGACACACCAACACGAGACAAGAGTTCAAATTTACAAGGCTGTTACTTGGTTGACGGCGAAAGATTATAGCTGCACCATCAGCAGGCAAATACACATTGGGAGTAGTTACAGCATGTTTTCAAATGCAGGCGCGTGATCTTCGATGCCGTGCTTGCTTTTGCTATTGGTCTATGTCATGCTCAGCAGCAGGCCACCTCGTTTGCCTGGTCGTTTTTGCCGCCACCACCAGATGGCCATCGTCAAGCAGGTCAGGGGTATCGCACATACCCAATACACCCAGAATTTGTCGGACACCGACCACTCGGACTTAACACCATCCTGACTGGGCGCGTAGTTGAAGAAGCTCATGCTGAATATAGCCTGCTCTTTTTCAGTATAAGTCTAGTGAGGGCTGGGGAGGACGAACCGATAGAAATGTTGGGGGCAAGAACGCCATAGTCACTACTGCAATCGTCTTCAGAGCCCCACTGTCGAGTTTCGCTGCTTCTCCCAAGTCCTTCATCACCTGACTATCTCGCTGGGTGATCAGGTTGTATGCCTAGTGAGGTGTAAGTACCAGCTTCTCGAGTAGCCAATGCGTCTAGTCTTACAAGAGTAATCTCGTTCTGCAGTCGTTCTTTGCTCGACTGAGAACGCAGAAACAGGCTCCGAAGCATCTGAAACTGGGAGTCAATATGTCTTTGTATTGAGTGTGAGGCTTCTGCACGCTCCGTTCCCCCTCGCTTGTGCTTAGTGGAAAGGTGGATGACTTGTTGCTGCATGGCTTCTACAATGTCCGTCGACACACTGAGAGTCTCGGATGAGTGGATGGCATGCCTTGCCATCTCGTGCATCATCGTGAAGTCCTGGGAGTCAAGGTTTGACAGTGAGCGGCCCTGAACACATAAGGTCAATACAATGAACTTGTAGCGTCAAGTCACACCTGCCTTTTCGATGTTCCGGATAACGTCCCGTATAGACCAGATAGATGAGTCTTGCAACTCAATTATGGTCTGTAAAAGTGGTACATGCAAAGAGAACGGCTCGGAAGGCGGAAGGCTTGGCCACATGTGGGATAACGTCTGTTGGAGGAGGTACTGGAACGCGATGTCCACACCTATGCAGAGGATAACGCATCTCTGGGGGCTCCAGTGTGAGCAGAACGTCATCTCATGCCACGTATAGCTGGAGGTGTCTTGAGAGACAGCCTTGACTAGGACACGAAACCATGTATCTAACACTAACGTCAGTGACAATTCACTCTCATGAGTGCTTTCACACACAGTAGGTTTGAAGATCTCCATCCTGGTTAAGAGATTCTTCAAAGGTAAAAAACCCGTTCGAACGCCTGTACACGCTCGAGAGCAGGAGCGGGGGGATTTGGAAGTGCTGCAACAGCTCTGGCACGAGCTGTTTACTTGTCGAAAAGACATCGTCCTGCATCAGCCTACAGAGCTATCAGTATCACTCGAGTGATTGCTAAGTGATCGTGAGTACAGGTATTGTAGCTTAGGGGACTGACGATCCTAGTGCTGTTTAGGGCAATAATCGCGTAGATGGACAAAACGATGCTTTACATCAAGACAGCCCACTAGCTGCCTCGTCTCCAACATCCAACCCTTCGAGGCTGCACGAGTCAGTGTCGAGTCGAACTACAGTTGGGCTTTGAGATATCTCACATAACTCCATGACAGGCAGGGAGTCCATTGTTTGTATCTAGGAAATCAAGCGCACTGAGGTCTCCAAGAAGAATTGCTTTACGTTCATGACAAGATGAGAACACCACTCGCACTAAAAGCAGACAGGCATAGCTCCATACCTGACGATGCCCGCCTGGCCAATCAGTGGGCCCCTGAGCCGTCCGTGCCCCTCACCCGCATGCACGGCTGCGCCGATTGAACGTCCACACCTCAGCCTGCCCACCCTGCGTGCGTGCAGGGCGCTGTGCAGGCCACAAGGCTGAGCAGCAGCGAACACTGCGGCGAGGCTGCCAGTGCCAGAGTACCGCTTCACATACACTCGTTCTCTCTCCGCAAGGAATGCTTGCGACAGCCCCTTTACGTTCTTGCCTCGCTCATAGCAGCTCTCGTTCCCTTCGACAGAACAGCCCATGGCGCGCCAGCTGCGCCATGGCGATTACACGGTGGGATGGGTATGTGCGTTGTCAGTCGAGCTTGCGGCTGCCCAAGTGATGCTCGACGAAAAGCACCATCACCTCGAGCGCGACCCAGCCGATGACAACCTGTACCAGTTAGGGTCGATACGCGGACATAACGTCGTCCTTGTGTGTCTGCCTGCTGGCCGCATCGGCAACAACCCCGCGGCGGCGGTAGCAACACAGATGAAAGCGACCTTCAAGGCTATCCGCTTCGGGCTGATGGTGGGCATCGGTGGAGGCGTCCCCGGTGACGAAGATGACATCCGGCTTGGAGATGTGGTGGTTAGCCAGCCGCATGGAACGTTTGCTGGGGTGGTGCAATACGACGCAGGAAAGACAACACCAAGCGGGTTCAAGCGCACAGCAGCGCTTAACTCGCCGCCACAGATGCTGCTGGCAGCAGTAGCTCAAGTACAGGCAAACAAGGATATTGATGAATGCAATCTACACGAGCATATTACGAAGCTAGAGAGTATTAGCAAGTTCCAGCGTAACAAGGCCGGGCCCGACGTTCTGTTCGAGGCCACGTACGATCACGAAGAAGGGCTGACGTGCAACGGGTGCAGTGTCAGTAGACAAAAGCCTCGACGGCTACGCGACAGCGACGAGGAGGTAATGATACACTATGGCACGATCGCGTCTGGCAACCAGGTGATGCGGAGCGCGGCGGACAGAGACAAGGTCAGCGCCGAGCTCGGCGGCGTGCTCTGCTTCGAGATGGAGGCGGCGGG
This sequence comes from Parafenestella ontariensis, assembly GCA_021596325.1. NCBI lineage: Eukaryota > Fungi > Ascomycota > Dothideomycetes > Pleosporales > Cucurbitariaceae > Parafenestella > Parafenestella ontariensis. Next base: position 22,423 of record JAKGDA010000006.1, read on the forward strand.
ACTAATGAACAGCTTCCCATGTCTTGTGATTCGCGGCGTGTGCGACTACGCCGACTCGCACAAAAACAAGCAGTGGCAAGCATACGCGGCGGGGGTGGCGGCAGCGTACGCGAAGGAGTTGCTGTCGGTGATTCCAGCAGAAAAGATAGCCGAAACTCGCACCGCGGAAGAAGCGACCAGAGAAACAGTTGGTTAGTATAGCAGTTGTCTTCTGCCCGGTGATGTATCGGCGCTGATGCTGCGGCAGGACTTCAGGAAGAAATAAAGAGACCTCCAGAAAAGAGTGCTACTACTTCGCCTCTCGCTATTCGGACTAACAGTCTGGATCAACACGAAAGAAACGGGCCACAATTTGGATGCGAAGGCTGTGAGAAAAAATTCCGACAAAAAGAAGCAGTAAATCAACACGTGACAGGGAAAAAAGACCACTGGCCACGATTTAAATGTCGAAAATGCGGTGCGGAATTCGGATCGGATGAAGCAGCACATGAGCATAGAAGGGCCACGCTGCATTGGTTCCCCAATATTTCCTGCCAGACGTGCCCTAAGAAGTTTACCACACTAGATGCAGCTCAAGACCATCTACACGCATTGGAACATCGGGGTCTAACAATATCCTGTAAAATGTGTCTAGCAAGTTTTAAGACTAAGGAAGCAGCCAATCGACACACGAAAGACAAGAATCACTTGGTGCTTTAGCGCTAAATTGCTCTGTTAGTAGTGTAGTGTATGCGATGCGCTATCTTTCCACCTTACAGTGTTCGCACTTCCTGGTCTTCATACGGTATTGGACATTCAATAAGATAGGCTTAGAAGACTATAGTATATTAATTATAATCATCTAGCTACTGGCTTTGTCAACCAACATGCAGTATGGCTGAAAGGCAAATGCAAACCTTTCCTATTGTTTCACAAACCGCTCATACGCTATAAACAGCCCGCCTCGTGTCTCAGCACTCTCCCTTCTCTTAACTAGAATAGAAAGGGCGGTCTGCTCGGTACGGGAAGCTGCAATGTGCTTGTCTACTCCTCAGTTATCGTTGTTCTGCATATGACGTGTGCTGTCAGCCGTCCTAAGCACATAGGTAGAACAATGGACTTCTTGAGGTAGCTGTTCCTCGCTCGGTATTTGTGAATCCATATCGTGATAGTCGTATTGTAGGAGTGAGAGATGAGAATTCTGGTGGTCAGAGGTGAAGGCACATGTTGGTCAGCAAGGAAGGCCTGTGGAGGAAGAACAAGGACTGTAGTAGTGCTGATAGTCCGAAACACCGCAGCCATGGCCCCCAGCTCCCAGGCAGGACACGGCAAGTAGTATTTGGCAGGTGGAACGGAAGGTGCTGCCAGAGTTAAGCACTCACGGCCAAAAAGAGTAAGAGGTACTTGTGTGGCAAGAGCAGTGCAGTGACGCTCTTCGCCGAGTGACCTAGTGCTTGAGACGGAGCAAAAGTTCAACTGCACACCCCCCTCTACGGCATTTCATGTCAGCCGCAATCTGGAATTGTCGAATCCATGTCGCCGCAACGCCTCTCATGTCCAGCAGCCTATGGAATTGGGTTGTGGCGCGACTTTTGGAACCCGCAGAATGCGCATCGCGCGTGGATTGATTGACAATCTGCCCTTGGGTAATACCGTGGAGATATGGACTAGGTTATTGAAAGCGAGAAGAGTTCATTCACGGGTCATGCGCAAAAAATTGTAGGCCATTGAAGGCGGATATCTGGAGTGAACGTTAGTAAGCGGGCCTCGGCGATGACATGGAGGATGAGGCCCAAGCTCCACCCCGCGATTCGAGAGCTCCACGCGACAGCGGCAACCTTACTCTCTCTCTCTCATGCTACGCCTGCCTACCACAAGATTCCTTCTTCGCGCTGGCCCCATGACTAGCTCATACTATCTCGCTCAGCCCATATCCTCATACTCGACGCGAAGTCAGTCTCCGCCTCGCAAAATGGCCGACGCTGTCCCCCTCGAGGAGATCCCGACGCTCTCGCTGCTGTACAAACTGAAGAAGATCACCCCAGAGGACGACTTGGCGCCTGCCTACAAGGCATCCGCGGCGCTCAACGACAAAATCAGCGTCATTCGGCAAGACATTACGACTCTCGCCGTCGACGCCATCGTCAACGCTGCGAATACCTCGCTGCTAGGCGGAGGCGGTGTCGATGGCGCCATCCACCGTGCAGCCGGCCCAGAGCTGCTAGATGAATGCGAAACTCTCGATGGCTGCGAAACAGGCAGTGCCAAGATTACCGACGGCTACGAGCTCCCCAGCAAGAAGGTCATTCACGCTGTTGGCCCAATATACTGGAAAGAGGGCCCTCGATCGGCACAGCTATTGTCGGGCTGCTACCGCACAAGTCTGGCACTGGCCGTGGAGAATGGATGCAAGAGCATTGCATTTTCAGCATTGAGCACTGGCGTTTACGGCTACCCGAGCGGTGAAGCGAGTTTGGTTGCGCTCGAGACAGTGCGAAAGTTCCTGGAGGAGGAGGGTAGGATAGACAAACTGGACCGCGTCATCTTCTGCAATTTCCTGCAGAAAGACGAGGACGCCTACTTCAAGAACATCCCGTGAGTCTAATTGACGCTGTCTAATGACTTAGGCTAATTTCGACTGTCTAGCAATTTCTTCCCACCACTCACTACCACCGACACCGAAGACGAATATAAATCCGCTAGCAACCAAGAGCAATCAACCGAGCCCAGTGAACTCGCTTCACAACTTCCAGATGCCCCAACGACCGACCCTCAAGATGCTGAAGACACCCAGCAACCTTCGTTAAAGAGACAGAAGACTAGCGAGGCCGAAGACGACTTCGTCGTCGTAGAGCGGGATGATGCAAAGGATGACAAGCCCAAGTCTGAATTATGAGATGCCATTGACCGACTTTGGTAGTTTTTGGTGTACTGGAGCTTTTTCAGCGCTTATGAGCAGCTCTTTGGCCAGGTTGGAATAAGGTCGCGAGCATAATGATAAGGTTAGGGGGTTGAGTATTTTTCGGCGTCGTAAATATATACCCAGGGTACGAACATTGATCTTTGGCTGCTTTGCCATACTTTATAAAGAAACTACACCACCTCACTCGCCACTACTTAATCACTTTGCGAACTAAATGCGCATAGTAAACCGCTTTCAGTAAATGTCACAACCAGATTTAGGAAATGTGAACAGTAGTTTGAGTAAGTAATATTCAGTACGTGAAACTTGATGTAAAACTCAATTAGCCATTCCTTCATACCCGTACAAAAAGTGCTGCCGCCGGTAATTGACAAAAACCCAGATCAGCAAACATGGACAACCCCATGACCTAACGCCGTACATCCTTACAAACCCCCCACAGTCAACCAACACGCCCATACCCCCTTCCCCGCGACCAATTCCCCGTCGTCTGCGTCTCCATCTCCTCAGGCGGCCAATGTGTCGGTTGCGGCGGATAATACGTGTTTCTCGGCATCTCAATAATCGAACGTCCACGCACTGGGCTCGGCTCGAAAGCACCAGAATCCATCGAATGCGTCGAAACAACCCGAGAGCTACGCGTACTTCCCTTTCCAGCCAGGCCAGCAGTCATCTCCACATCCCCCGAATTAGATTTAGTCTTACGTCCAGCACACTTCCGCCGGATGACGGTGACAAGTGCGCCGACGAAACCGATTGCGCAGAAGGAAGCGATGATTACGCCGGCGATTATGCCGTGTGCTTCCGTTTCTTTGGGGTTGGAGTGTGCGTAAGGGTTGTTTGTCGCGCTGGCGGATGGTAGAAGGACAAAGTTCGTTGTAGCAGGTGTGATGGCAGCGAAACTTCCCGTTGGATCCCAGGGAGCAGCGACGGAAGATGGTGCCCATGCAGGCTGGGTTTCGGGGGCCCAGGGTTGCTCGACCCAGGAGTTTGCAGGCTCGGACCAGGCGGGGGCAGATGGAGCGGGGTCCCACTGGCGGGCTTGGAGATTTTGAGCGGTGGCTGATGTCTGCGATGGCTGAACGGTGATTGTGGAGGTTACTAGAACGTGGACGATGCTCGGCTCGACTGTAGAGGACAGAGCTGAAACCATCGAGACAGCGGATAGCGCGAGCGTAAGGATCTGCATTCGCATATTTGATGAATTTGAAGAGACTGGAATTTGCGTCGAGAAGACTTTTGTTTGTAATCCAGCACAGCCGAATATGAGTTGCGAAGTATTCTTTCTCGTCTCTTTGTTCTTGAATGCGATGTGTTTGGGTTCAATCAAAGATAGAATAAAAAGCTTAGTGGGGATATTTGCTTTATACTTTTCTTGATCAAACTGCTTGTTGGCGTTGTGCGTGCATTATGTCGCGTGTAGTGACGTGCTGAACGCACAGTGGTAGAAGTGTTGTCGAACTTAGGCATTGTGTGAGAAAACACAATGTACTGCTTGTGTTTTAGAAAGTCAGCATGTGGTTCTGTAGATGTCGTAAAAGCGCAGGCAGATAGCATATACTGGTGATACGTCCTGGGATTGCGCGATTCTCAAGAGCTAAGAAAAGGGGTGAAACTCACGTCCAGTAAAGGAACATTGACACTGTTAGGTAAGAATATGTTCCCATGATTAATATATAACTGTACTCAAAGTCCTAAACATTGCCGCCGACCAGCGAAATGGCAAACTGTCCTACATATCCCATCATGAGCGCCATACCTCTTTCGGACACATCATTCACTCACCAATACATCCCATCGATCACCTACTGCTCATAACTAATCGTCTTGCTACGAGAAAGCACGCAGCGACGATATATACAAACGGCAACCGTCATAACGACTGCAAGTCCAAAGAACGTGAATATGACAGTCGCTGCGATGATTATATGAGTGTGGACATCCTCTGACTCCGGCTCAAATGCGGCGGTTGCAGTTTGAACTGTAGCGGCTGAGGTAGGTGATTGGAAAGCCGGCATCTTGAGAGTTTCGTCCAAAATCGTTGTTGTAAAAACTGGAGAGGCTTTTTTGTGGGGAGTGTTGGAGTTTGAGAGGAAAGAAAGATGTTGTTGCAATCCGATCCCGCGGACTGCGAAGTTGAGTACGTAGGTTGATGAGTTTGGTGTTTGTGTGCGTGTGCGTGTGGTAGAGTTATTCAGGAAATGTCTCGTCAAAATAGGATGTTTGTTGTCGACTCGAGAAGTGGTGGTTTACGCGCATTCTGAAAGTGCATTCCACGTTGTCGTGGTGTATCGTTAGCGGATTAGTGGTTGGTCGCAATAGTGCCAACACCAAAAGTAGCACGGTGGCTATATCATTATACCCTGCACATTTTGTGGTTAAAAGACTGATATGACAGAACAATAATCTGTGTTCTCAAAGTTTTGTACAAATGGCGGGTGGGCACTAGACTAAGACGTCTTGAGCTCGCATTCTTTTACGGCGTACTCGCATCGCCCGCACCAATCTTGTACTGTTCTCTACTCTCCAATATCCTCTTTCCTTCTTCAAAATCCTCAACCCTACCCTCCTCGTCCCAGAGCGCTGCAAGCACTCTTCTCTGCCCCACCCATGGCCGTCTCGAGTGCATAACTGCGTAGTTGTCCAACAGCACGAGATCGCCCTTTTGCCAATAAACGTCTACCTGCATATCCTCTGCAATGTTCAGGGCAAGCTCGAGATGTGCCGTATCGATGGGTGAGCCGTCACCGTATGTGGGCAGGGGGTGGTACGAGCCGTCGTCGCCTCGGAAGGGTGGCTGCGTTGCGCCGTGATGTCGTGAGCGACCGTAGGCGGAGGTCAAGTTGCCAAACCATGTTAGCTGTGTGGGGATATGTTTGCGGATTACTACGTACAGTTAGCATCATAAACTCGTAACCACAGCTATTGACTTACTTGGTACAATGTGGGTAACGCTTAGACTGCCGTCCTCGTGCCACTCGAACAGTTCGCTGTGTCTCTTCACCTCCGCCTCAATCTTTTCTCGGATGGTCGCCTCGTTATCGCCTTCCTGCACATGCTGTCCATACGCGGCAAAGACACTCGCGCCTGTTGTTGAGGTAACTTGCTTCCTGCCATACCTATACAGATACCGGACGCCTTTCTGGAGCAGCAGCTCATAGAACTCTGGCGCTTCCGTCTGCAGTTTATGTGCGAGTCCCACACTAGAGATGAGTGGCGTCGCACCGCCACTTTCAGGGACTTCAAGACACGAAAAGGTAAGCCAGGCTGGGTTATGTGTCGCCCAGCCGTACTCGTTGTGTGGCCAGATGGGAAGCTCTGGCGGGCCCTCGTTTGCAGTCTTTACGTTCTTCGCAAGGACTGTACGGATAGGTGGTCGGCCGACTTCTTCATGCGCGGCAAAACCAAAAGCATGTGCGATGCGACTGTATGTTTCGGCGTCTGTGATAGGAAGACCGCGGAAGAGAACAGCTCCGCCATGTTGACGGACGAGGTCGAAGAGAGCACCAGATTTGCTTAGCGACTCGAGATGCGCGACAGTGACCTCCACGGTAGGCTTCCAGTCTGGTCTCGCCTGCAGAGCTAATGGGAAAGCACGATCTTCTGAATAGCCAAACTTGCTGGTCCGTTGTTGGCCATTGAAATTAATTTCGTCAAACTTTGGAAGTATGGAAGCCATGATTGAGGAAGCTGTCGCAGAATCTGTTTTGGGGGATGGATGAAGGTGGAAGGTGGACGGGCACAATTAATCAACCTCACAAGCTGATGATAGCGTAGTACGATGCTCCATAGTTTTTAGGCACCTCTTAAGCCTTCCGATATTTTCAAACCCCCTCAAAGATGGGGAGATCAGTCCCACATTGTCGGAATCTGGTTCCGAAAGTTTCGTGTGTATGAATCAGTCAATGTAGAACCAGCCAGTCACCTGCGATCGGACAAACTAGATAGAGTCGTGAGTTTGCAAACGCAATACATGGCTTCGATGATGCCATGTCTAAGTGATCCACTTTGGCGTGAGGTTTGTCTCTTTTAAGCATCGAAAAATCTCCCAGTCGGGTCAAGTCTGGGAATAGTCTGGGAATACCGCACTTCTTATCTTGGCTACGGGTCCGTAGGGCGAGGCCACCCACAACATCCCCAATCGCATCACAAGCCAAGAAGATACCAATGACTAGGGTAGAGGCGAGACCGTGTCGAGCTGCTCCTTGCTCCGAGCCTTATCAGGTTGTGTAGAGACGGTTTTTCATGGAGACGAAGGATGCGATGATCGGACGTGCGCGTAAAACCGGAATGACAACAGACACCACACGAAGCACGCAATATGGAAGATTTGCGCGAGATCTCGAGATCTGGGGAGTTTTCAGGCGCCATAAGAGATCTGCATCACACATGAAGTGGTGGCAGGCTGGACAGAATCTCTAGCTGAGACTTGCTTCATTCATCTCTTTCCTTCAAAATGGCAGATGCTGTCAAGCAACACTCCATTTCGGAGGAGCCACGATCCTCGGAAACCCTTTCAGTGAACGAGGATGGGCCATATCGATGGTACCGTGGAGTGTTCTTCCAGGCCACAGTGGTTGGATTCTGCGCGTTCACTGCGCCTGGACTATGGAACGCTATGCAGTCGGTCGGAGCTGGTGGCCAGCAAACACCATATCTTGTAATGTGAGTATTGTGTATAGCTCCAGCCTCTTCTGCGAGGTCCTGACACGTTACAGGGCTGGTAACGCAATTCTCTTTGCGCTCATGACATTTGCATGTTTGAGCGGCTCTGTCTTGATCAACCGCATCGGCCTCCGCCACACTCTGGCTTTTGGTACAACGGGCTACGCCATATATTCGGCCGCGCTATATCAAAACAACCGCTATGGGACTCAGTGGTTTATTTACTTCGGGTCCGCCGCTTGCGGTATCACAGCCGGCTTCTTTTGGGCAGCTGAAGGTGCAATCATGCTGAGCTACCCGCCGCCAGAAAACCGAGGAAAGTACCTGGCATACTGGCTCGCGTACCGCAACAGTGGTGCTATTCTCGGCGGGGTGATTAATCTTGCGTTCAACTACAGCGGCAGGGCGCTGGGCAAACTGAACTGGAAGACATACATCGTTTTTGTCGTTTTGCGTAGGTGGTTTGCTTCCTATAAGGCGATCTTCAGCTGACGACGGGTTCAGAGTGCCTTGGACCAGCTGTTGCAATGTTGCTCTCTAACCCCAATAAGGTGCAGCGGAGGAACGGGACACAGGTCAAGCCGCTACCGAAGGTTCCGGCCAAACTTGAGCTGAAGGAGACGACCAAGTTGATGTTGCGCAAGGAATTCCTGCTACTGTGAGTATCCTGCGCCAATTCGACCAATATTAATGCTAATCTTCCTTCAGGGTCCCTTATTTCATCTACGTGACTTGGTCGCTCCCTTACATCGGCTCATACATGTCACTCTACTTCTCCGTCCGATCTCGCGCCCTAGCATCGCTTGTCACAGCTCTGGCCCAGGTAGCCGCGACTGGCATTATGGGATCATTCTTGGATTGGAAGCGACTGTCGCTCAACCAACGCGCGCGTTACGGCTTCCTTGCAATGATGGTGCTAAGTTGCGGCGTATGGACGTGGGCCATCGTGATCCAACACAAATACTGGCGCCACAAGCCTGCGCTTGATTGGGACGACGCTGCTTTCGGCGAGGGATGGGCCTTATATGTATTCCAGCAGGTTGAGTTTGCGCTGACGTACAACTACGGGTACTGGCTCTTGGGCTTCTTAGCAAAGAAGCCAGTTGAAATTGTTAGGTGGAGCAGTGTAGCCAGAGGTGTTGAGGCTGCCGGCCAGTGCGTTTCGAGTGGCATCAGCTCGTCGAAGGCGCCATTGATCGTGCAAGCGGGACTCATGCTGGCTTGGTGGGGTATTGCGCTACCACTTGGTTTCCTTGTAGTACGTCAGGTTGGCATTGAGCATGTCGGAGCTGAAGGCTATGTCCCCGAGGCGAAGCCATCAGCTATTGTAGAGAGTGACGTGCACTCCCAGGGGACAAAAGTGTAGAGGTCCGGTAAAGGTAGAATAATGCGTTATATCAAGACTGAAACTAAGCAGAAGCCATGCCAGCAGTCCACCATCATGAGGAAATCCAGATGAATTGTAACAGATCTGTAAGGTTGATCAACAAAACAAGCTCGTCAGTGGTGATTAGCCTTTCGGGACGACACCCCGCAGTGGGGTAATCGTTTGGTGAGCTAAACTTGTGGTCTGTGCTGCCTACGGTACACGAGGTGACGAGGTTATTCTCCTATTATTAAAACCGGAATTGCTTGTTGTCTCTAGCTCGTCGTCTCGATACAGTGTATTTCGAAACCTCCGGTGCTATGAACGAGCCGACCGCCCTATAGACGACCTCTGGGATGATACAATGTCCCAAATAAACCACGCCTGGCCCGACCAATGAACTGGAATCTTATCGCTCGAGGTTAACAGCTTGCTGTCCGGTCAAGACAGATGTGTATGTGGGAAGTAAACCGGTGAGCATGCGGACTCCCCTGTCTGACCTGTCGCTAGCTCCCCAGGTAGGTTTTCTTTACGTCGCGTAAGCTTCCTAGGTCATCAACTCTAAGGACCTCTACAACGTTCCTGGAACATATGAATGTGCAGACAACTATTTTTTCAGGGGAATTTTATTAGTGGACGAGTTGTCGCAAGTTTACCTCTCATGCGCGTTCATGAAAGACGTGCTTCATCGGAGAATCCGCAAGACCTAGCCATGCCTGCATGCAACCTCAGCCTTGCATATCTATGCGCAAATAGGGATGCTGATGTCCACGAATATGCAGGTATTTTTCTGGTCTGATTTTATTTCGCCAGGCAACCACTACGTGTTACTCAAATACTTCAGAGCTTTTCGATCCCAGCCTGAGATCATACATCCATCGCAACTGGACAGCACTTATATGATGAATCTCAAGTATCCTAGATTGTGCCACGATGAATTGCGCCACGATGAATTGCGGCTGCTTACGCCTTTGGCCATACGCCACAATTTACTCTCTTTCAGGATGTCAAGCTTTCCACGGAAGTTTACACCCCCTTATACAGCAGTTTCGTATACTTGGGGCGACGGCGCACCGACAGAACATATCTTCATAAACGGCCAGCGTTTCCCAGTCAGATGCCATTTATGGTCTTGCTTATACTATATGGGCCAGGAAAGATGCTTAGGGTGGACTCATCTCTGGGTCGATGGCATTTGTATCGATCAGACCAATGATCAGGAGCGCAACTCTCAAGTACGCCTCATGGACGAGGTATATCGTAACGCACTCCGTGTCTCAGTCTGGCTGGGCCTCTCTCCATCTGCAGAACAATACAAGCATCTGCGTGAACCGATAAGGACGTTCGAGGATAGTGGCTTTGACTGGTTTGATTCAGTTCAGGAACTGGCCCACCGCCCGTACTGGGGTCGCTTTTGGGTTATCCAAGAATTCTCGTTGGGCCAAGATGTGGATCTGTATTGCGGAGACACCCACATGAACTGGCTTGCCTTCAAGGATATGCTAGGACGCGAAACCAGAGCAGTCGCTTATCTTGAGCCTGACTTTAACTTTTTTGAATCTGAGTCCGGTTCATGTGCGGCTTGGCCACTTCTTGTGGGGCGGCATCCAGACCGGCATCCACAGCTTCAACAACCACTGTATCGGCTCCTTATCGACCACTCCAACTCAAAATGCAAAGATTCGAGGGACAGAGTGTTTGCACTATTAGGATTGGTAACCTTCGACGAGCGAGAACTTCTTGAGCGGTTTTTTCCTGACTATACAATGAGTGAAGATGATGTGGTAATCATTGCACTTTCGCACGTAAGGCAGTGGAACTTCGAGTACGATTGGAGTGATTCTGAACGGATATTTTTGGGGCTCGGCGTCGATTGCGCAAGACGAAGAAGAAGCCTTTGGAAGCGAGCCAAAGGTTACGATTATCTCAGTGACATTCCTCCCAGTCAGTGGTTTTGGGTCGACGAGCAAGGAGCGGACGAGACGGATGACGAGGAAGCAGGCCGCATTGTGCCAACTTTACGGAACAGTAGCAGGGGCTCTTGTTCAAGGTGGTTAACATGTTCTGTGCAAAGTGTTATCCTCCTACTAATACTTTGGGGGGTACTGAACGTATTGCACGCGGATTTCTTATCATGGGTACGGTCGCTGCTCCGATATTTCTCAGTAAGAGCTTAACTCCCTTTAAACTGGCGCATTTCGCCCATTTCGCCCATTCTTATCTGAAGTGATACCCTAATGGAAACCCTCAAAATCATTATCACAATAACTTGCAAGTTTTCTTCATCGCACCGCTCTAGGGTATAATCATGCCATTGTATTCTCCATCACAGATAAAGAAGGCACAAGTCATGCCATATACCATCTATGTGGATACCTCGACATATATTTGTCTTCTTTCATGATGACAAGAAATCTTTGCTTGTAAGATGCGCGCAAGCTGCTTGAAAAGTTCCGAATTTTCGGTGAAAGCCGTTAAATCACTGAAAGAGCCGGACAGCTTAAAATCTACATCAGGTGACCTCAAAACTTTCTTTTTCATACTCTATGCTTCTGCACTTCTCCGAAATATTTCCTCAGAATACTCTTTCCAAATAGTGAAATGCGTCTTCCCTTCTAAAACCCTCAGGGTCCCTCCGCCCATTCGTTCGTCCATCCACTGCGCAATAGTCAAAGGAGCTCGCATATCCTGATCTCCATGCACCATCCAAACCTTCTCGCTGTCGATATTCCTCAAATCAAACCCCCAATCACTGCAAAGCACACTTCCATCGTGCATAAATCCCGCAGTGCCATGTTTAAAAGTCTCAAGGAGAGACGCAACGACATCATCGAGGTTGGTGTCACTGTCGCTATTATTTTTGAGCTCTTCCTTCTCCTCTGGCGTCGTATGCTGGTCCTCTAGAACGCGTTTGAGTCGTGAGGGATCGTTGGTGCGATAGGGCGCAGCAAGCGAGGGGAGGAGAAGATAGCGGGCGAAAAGCTTCACAAGAAAAGGCGTCAGGCCCATCAAGCGCCAGGAGAGATATGGAGTTGTGTCCATATAAGCTTCAATGGGACCGATACCGCATACGATAGTTGTACTTCGGAGTCTCTCCTTGGGAATGAAACGGGCGCATGCGAGGGCAAAGGGTCCACCTCCACTCGCCCCTAAGACGCTAAACTGCTGAACCCCAAGATGATCGGCTAGGCTCACGACATCGTCAGGCCAGTCGGTGAGTTTCCTGTCGGCAAGCGTCGAAAGTCCATTACCGGGCCGATCGATGGTGATGAGGCGGGCACCTAGTTTCTGGCACAGCTTGTCCCAGCTGCGACCAACGATGCGGCACCCTGGAAGACCGTGGAACAGAAAGATTACGGGATCGGAGGGTTTGGTGGACCCGTAAGCTGCGAAGCCAAGGTCGCGCCCGTCGCGGAGGGTAAGCGTTTGGCACTCTTCGGGGCTGAGTATGAGTTTGGCAGGGTCTGGGGGCGAGGAAGGAGCATAGGTATCATTTGACCCGAACATCTCGAGGATTTGGTGTGCAGTATGAATTTCGAATAATGAGAATCGGTAGAATGACTCGAGATTCAAGACGTATATACGAAGGGTTGGGGGCACGATGGAACAGATGGATAAATCACTAAGATTACGGAGTGCATCTCAGCATATATTTAAGTCGGACAATGTACAAATTCTATGTTGGACAGCGTTGGATTCTCAGTCAGAAAACGTTAAATTCCCGGCTTGTACGTTGTACGCAGCTGACGCCAAGGGAGGCAGTTGCCTTGCGGTCGGCTACCCGGAACGCCGTCATGCCATGCTCCGATTTGGCACGTGATCGCGACATATCTCCCTTTTCAGCTCAGATGCCTGGGAACTAGACAGGAAATTGATTTCGACGGGATTAATGAGCATCGGCAGGCTAAATATTGTTGTGACAGCTGCAGAAACCTTTTGATACATAAACGTGCAACGCGTAATTGATTTCAGATTAAAAGACATCCAATGCCACCTTCCATCAATAGTACACCCTCAAGGTATACTTTCAGTCAAGGCCGTTGTATCACTCAATGGTACATTCCCGCCATAGCCTTCCCACTTCCAAAACTGAACGACATAGGATCGACCACCACCTCTTCTCGAACCTCCTCTTCAGCCTCCTCACCACCCACAACAAAAACATTCTGCATCTCCAGCTCATCAATAGCCTTACCCATGACCACTTCTTCTCGGGCGACATGAACCCACTGACCGCCCTTGATGCGTTGAGCAGCGTCTTCAGCAGCATTCTTACGAATCGAAGAATCTAGCACTTGCTGCTCAGCCTTAAGGCGCTGTGCAGCATCCTTCATCTTCTGGACAAGCGAGCGCCCAACATCCAGCGCAGCAGCAGAAGCTTCAGCCCCCGTCATGACAACCTGAACCTGCTCTGACGGCGTCATCGAAGGCGGACGCGGCAAATGCAAAGAGACGCGAGGCACGACACCCATCTCCATTTCCGAGCCAGCGATGAAAGAGCTTGAAGAATTGTGGCTGGGGATGGCTTTGGCAGATAGACCAGGGATCATCAGTATGCGCGTGATGATGTCCAAACCCACACGCGTAGGCTGTCGGTCTGGAGGGATGAATAGCTCACCATAGGTTTCGAACTCACCTGAAACCGTGGATTGAGCGGTTTGAGCTTCTATGTCTTGAGCTGGAGGCTGGAGACGGTTGCGGCGGGGAAATGTAAATGGGACGCGATCGCGAGTTACTACTAAGACGATGAGCATGATGCCGATGACTGCGCCTGCGCAGCCTGCGACAATTGGTCCAACTGGGATCATGTTTTCAGTATGGGGTGGGCGTTTGAATATCCGACTTTGAATGGGCGCGGATAGAGAGCGACTGGATTTCAGTGAACTTTCTGAGGGAATGGTGGTGTGAAAAGATATACTCGCTATCCAGATGCAGCATTGTAGGAAATAGAGAACAAGGTCCCTATGAGTATTGGTTTGTACAATTACTGTGAGTAAACAATGTTTTCTTGATCCCCCTCCAGAGTGCGTTGATCTTCTAGAACTTGCAGGATGTCATTTGAAAGTCGTTCAATACACACCGCTTGCTAAACAAAATAAGAGAGATGTCGCTGATACTGTCGCACTGTTACTATTGAACATATGGTATGCATCTAATAAAGAATATCGCCTGCGCAAGTGGACCTTCGGCGAATTCCAAGGCAGCAGTAGATGATTCGCTCTTTCGGATCATTCACCATCCATCCCCTTCTATCTCCATCCCCTCTACAGACCTATTACACCACCCGCCCCCGTCCCATCCCCATCCCCCTCCCGCCCACACCCGGCGGATACGACCCCAACGGATTTCTCATCGGACTCCTCACAATGCCACTCTCACCCCTACCTCCAGCATTCCACACATGCGCATTACTACGCCCATGTAGCAGAGAAACAGGAGGTGGTCTTAAAGCGCCTGCAGACCGCACTACCTCACCCGTCCTTGGTACATCCGTGTCGAGAGCGAGCACAGGTGGTTGAGCCCGCCTGAGACTCGCTTCAATGTCTTTTTTCTCTTTCTCCTGGGCTTTGCGGTGCTTGTGTCGACGGATACAGTGTATGATGCCAAGTATGACCGCAAAGATTATTGCGGCGGATATCGCTGCGGCGATGATTATGAGTGTGCGGTCTGAGAGGGCGCGTGGATAGGGGTTGTTTGGCATTTTGAGCGGGGTGAAGGTAGTTTGGTGTACTGGATTGAATGATAACGAAGTGTCTTCTGAAGGTAGGTACTTGGGAACGTTGTTGGGGGCGAAGTCGAGGATCTTGCTGGGGTTATGTAGCGCTTTATTGTTTGAATATACGATAAAGGGATAAAGGCGTTGAGTTCATTGTTGGAACGCCATTGCACATTGTGAACGTATGGAGAAAGGCTGTTCTTGTACTGAGGACACCTTTGATTACGAAAAGACAAAAGACACCCCAAAAAACGGGACTCCCAAATGTCCTCGCGAAGAAAACAGACCACGTTCAGAGGTCGTGTACATCATCGACAGCCACTCAATACCCTTCACTGCCCCGCCCATCCCTCGCCTCGAACCTTACATACGCAGGTGGGGGCGGCGACACCGGATACCTTGCCAGCGTACTCACGCTCTCGCCCGAAGCATGCATATACAGTGGTAGTGTCATAAGATACTCACCAACATCCGCAATGTCACTTCCCCACGAGCGGCGCGGCCAGTTTGCATGGACTGGAGTGACAGGAAGGCGTGGCGAGGTGGGCAGAAGATACTGAACTCCAAATATCTGAGGCGATGCTATGGTGAGCCTAGGATGGGGTTGTCCAACGCGCTGGAACAGGGGTACAGGGACTCGTCGATGGGGTAGAGTAGGCGAACATGGCTGGCTTCGACGACATTTTTGCTTAGTGAGACCAGAGAATATCCAGACGAACAGGCAGACGATGATAGCGGAACCAACGACAATTGCGATTGCAAGCTCGTACATGTCGGTATTTAGGAGATACGAGGGTGATAGTTACTGGTTGAGAATATTATCGATGCGAAATGTAGTGAAGGTTAAGAGGTTAAATACGTTTCTATGTTCATGTGAGACAGTAAGAGACATGACTGCTCAACAGTTGTCCACCGGAAAAGAATTCAGAGTACACTGAGACATGTCGCTTAATTTGATGACGCAGAAACTAAGACTTCCATTGTGTGAACTCTTACGTTGCTATCTCGACTGAGTCTGAATCAAATAGAGCGCCCATTTATTGCACCACGCCAAAGTGTGGTAAACATGAAATACGAGGACCAGGGGAAGAGAGATGCCGGAAAGATCCCACTAATTCATACGCTGAGCAGACTCCAAGGGAGTATCTCCTGAGGTGTAGGACGGAGGATCGTCGTAACGCGGAAGCGTGTCAACAGACTCGCGGGCCTCGCCGATCTCTTGTTGAGCTGGGTGCGTTCGCTGCGGGCCGCGATGCGAGCCTCGGTACTGAACCGAGCCAAACACTGGTGCACCATCGCTGCTTCTGTCAGACGAGCTGACTTCTTGTGATGAGTGCACATAAGCGGGAGCCGGAACCAAGATGCCACTTCCACTAGCAAGGTCCTCATATGCAGGCGACGGATCGTGAATATGATGAGGGGCACCCTGAACAGTAGTCTGAGGTGCAACTGCAGCGGCATCGGCAGCAGAGTTATGTAGCTGTATATAGACTGGCGGCAGCATTACGTGCGGCGTATGTTGTTGGGCACATCGCTGCTTGAACCTGGATAGTACCACTAGAGCAATGAGGATCATTGCAACAGCGGCTAGAACAGCGACAGTTGCGACTACAGCAAAGCGGTGCCTGGTGGAATCCTGAGGCCAGTCTGTCGAGGATCGCTCCATGATTACTGATAGCGCCTGCTGCGAATGGGAGGAGAATATGGGACTCTTCGGTTGAAAGTTGAGAGACCCTGAGTATCGAAGGTAGTAGTAGGTGTGGTTAGGGCATGGGGTTGACTCATGTAGCCAGGAGAGAGGGATCAGCTTGCTATCAATGCATGGAGAATGCATTACGACCGTAACCTAGCCAGTGCCCTTTCACCAGGCAAACAATCGAAGCGATTGTGTCTATACGTGGCTCGATCCATGCATTTTGGCATTCTGAGGTATTCACTCTCCGACTTCCTTCACAGCCATCATGATTCCTGATGCGGATGCAGAGCTCGAGGTGCTGCTTCCGCTGCCGCTTTTTCTTCTCTTGTGTTGCTTTACGGGATCAGAGCTGGTACTCATATGGCGTATACTCGATATTGGCTGCGGCGGGAAGTAGCCACCATTATCCTCGATAGCGAATCTTACCGGCGTCCTAGCCTTGCTCTGTAGGGGACTTATCCGAAGCGCTTCGGGACTCCAGCTCCATCGTTGACTTGGGGTGGCACCGCCCGTGAGGCTTCGCTTGTGCCTTCGGATAGGGACGTCTGCGGGTAACTCGAGTCTCGAATTTATGCCCATCCACAATGCCTCTTCATCCTCGTCTTCTTGTACTCGCCAGCCGCCCACGCCTTCAAAGTCCCTTGTTATCTCGCTGGTGCCTATAATCGAAGAAAATGACCCGCTCTTATTGGGAAGGCGCGATGCATGTGCGGTAGGGACGGCCATGTCTTGGGATGCGGTGCTACCACTGCTTCGGCGATTGCGCTGTCGAACCGGCGACGATCGTTCGGGAGACGTGGCAGACGGAGCATGGTAGACGCGTGAAGATGATTTCGGCGGTCGAGGAAATAGCCATGCACTGACGAGGGCAACCCCAAGCTGAAAGTAGACAACTAACGCACGGCAGGAGAGCAAAGCGATGGCGATGGACGTCGTGACGATGGCGAAGATGGCGAGAGGAATCGAGACCCAAAGCAGGATAAACGGAGCGACCGCATACAATGGGTTCCAAACATTGAACTCAACGCTCAGCGAGCCCACGCGCAGCAGCATGATGACGACGTGAGAGTGTGTTGAAGAGATGAGGAGCAAACAGCAAGTCGCGAGGTTTGCATGTGAAAGCTTGCGGGGACGCCAAGCTCGGGCACCGGTCGCCTCTCCAGTCCACGAAGACACTTCTTAACCTTCAAGAACTCCTTTTCCTTGATATCCCACTATCGGATGCCTTTTCACTCATTGGCAAACGTGGCAATGCGAAAGGTAGGAGATCGCAATGGAGCTGGTCCTCCAGCTCCTTCTGTCGCCTCTCAGTTGCCGCGAAAGCGCCTCGCCGTACTTCGTCCCGGGGTAATTCCAAGGGCGACGAGCACAGCACCGAAAGATGTACCTTTGAAGATGCTTTCGTACTGTTCCGTTTTCAGCCGTGCGCTGTAAGGTTGGCGCGAAATGCGAAGAAACGTCGCTCCAGTAACCGCCAGCCACGCGCCAAAGAGGACTTCATATCGGTATTTTGAGAGCGCCGTTTCAGATGCGTCGTTCGACATACTGGTGTATCAACCTGGACACTGAAAATTTGAGAAAATCTGATGAAATTTGCGGGTGCGAGACGACTGCATTGATGATATCTATATATGTATACGCGCGCGGGGTTCACGACGTCAGACCGCCACAAGCTCACTCACCGCTGCCCCCGTCTTAGAAGACCTCACACTCCTCAGCCCACAAAGACGCGCTCCTCAGGAATCTGATAAACTACTACTTCGTGAAAATCCTCTCTATTTTCAGTATTCGGTTTGAATAGCACAATGTCTTTTTGTTTCCTATCACTCCTCAAATTCGCCTTCTTCGCCTCGCCTTACAGCATTGTCGACAAACTTCTTAACAAACACAATGCTTTGTCCATCCACCTTTGAGGTTTGCATACTATATATTCATAACCTACCAGTGTGTGATTCATTCATTCAAAGAGACCTACATCAGCAAAGTATCGTCACCATCGCGCTTAAACATGGCAATTCCAAATTCCGTTGCCACATCCTCAAGGAATGCAACGCTACAAGCTACAACTACACCCAGCACTAACAACAACCTGCACATCATAATCCCGCTAGTCGTAGCTGTAGTGCTCATTGTTGCATTGCTACTAGTCCCAAAAAACTCGGTGCTGAAGCTGCCTTGCTGTATCTCTCGCACCACGCCAAAAGACGTTCTGCCAGTGACAGAAAAAACGCAAGTCCAGCAGACATTCGTACAAAGTCATCTTGAGGATTTACGCAACTGGCAGAAGCCAGATATCACTCCAGCCCACCATTCGCAAGGTTCTGTCCAGTCTGAGATAACTCAAATTCCTACTCTTGCCCAGCCGCCATCGACCCATCAGCCACACCGACATGGTGGTTTGACCTGGCAGCAATTCAAGGAACACTACGGTCGATACGACCGTGAGGCTCGACCAGATTACTCAGCTCCGACGGCGCGAGTGGGTATGGGCGCTGCTTACTGGAGAAAGGTGGGTGAGGAGATGGAGGCCCGGAAGACATGGTGGGAGAAACTGCGTGACAAGTGCGGCTTGTGAGGGTGTTGATGTTCGTAATAGGACTGAATAGTCATGGTAGGTAGGATCTTTGTTTCTAAGAGCCTGTAAATTGCACGCGTTTCGGAATCGATCAAATTTGGATGTCCCTGAGCTAGTGCATAAAGTGTTTGGATCGTAGCCCGAATATTACATTATTACATACAAACGTGTTTAGTTTCCCTAATCCTATAGTGCTCACAAACCATACTGATATGACCTGGTATGATGACGCGAACGATGAAAAGTGCTCTCAGAGGTCTCACGAAGCTTACAACAAGGGTCATTTCTCGACTAACTGTACATCTTCTCGGAAATCAATATGTGAATCAACGATACAATGATACGAGTTCCGTGATCGTCTTCTCCAAAGCAGTGCTACTGCGATTAGGGACAACATCACTGCGGCAATCATAACATAGCTGCCAGTGAGGGTGCATGTGGAAAATCGAAGTGGTGAGTGCATCGGTCGAGCTTCTGAGGAATACGTTGAGGCTGGCAAGACTCCGCAGCATTCTGAAGAGGATGTGGCCGTTGAGGAGATTGTCGAAGCCGCAACTGTAGAGGATATAGTCGATGTCGCAGCCAAAGCAGATATAGTCGAGGCTACATCCGTTGTTGGAATGGTCGGAGCTGCAGATGGAATCACCGAAGCAGCGTCGGGAGATATCTAGAAAGATGTGAGCTATTAACATAAGCTAGACATTGACGAAATGTAGAAGGTAACCCAATGTCGAGTTGACAAAAGAAATCGCATAGCACCTTTTCCAGAAGCGTAGAAAAAAACTGTGCTCACCTCCAAACCCACAACATCACTCAACATCTCCTGATCCTCAATCTCTCCCGCAGACAAGTTAACAGTAACAATCCACCTCTCGCTCTCATCCGGACTAGGATTCATCCCTGGCGCAATCTCCTGGCTAGAAATCGCGTCCGATACCCCCAGCCACGAAACATTCCCCAACATCGCATTCGTCATCCGCCAACTCCCATCCTCAGCCTGGTCCAACATCCATTGCTGTCCCAACTCGCCCGAGCGCGGCAGTAACTGTGGAACAGCATCCGAAGCTTGCATGAGCCCTAACTGCAAGTCCGCGCCGTAGTCATAGTTGCGGACGAAATAGCGATCTGTTTGCCGGTAGATTTGCCAGTTTTCGCTCGAGCGGGATCCGGAAGGCGTGAGGATTATAGAGGCGGATGAGTGCTTGTATCCCGTGCTTATGGTCACGCCTGCATATTCGGCGTTTGAGAAGCGGTAGTATGATTTAGGGTCAAATGGTGAAGGCGAATTCGACGACATTGTTGAAGATTTGGAGATGTAAAGAGGGTTGCAGTTGGGGGAAGCAGGTCAATATTGTATATCGTAAAAGAGTCTAGCTTGAAACCCAGAATACGAGGCTTCGCCACCACAAAACACTTATTTAGGCAACAATGCTGCTGCTTTTCCATATTGCGCTTCATCTAGTACCACTACAAGAGACTTTTTCCTTTTCACTACTTCTTACTACTTCTTACTACTCGTGCTACTTTTCGTTAGAAACCTGCGATCTCTAAGTGATGTGTTGTGGCGCAGGTAGCTTTGTGGCATATCAAGCTAATTGAACCCCTGCAAGTGTGCACGAAAGAACCTTGCCAACGACGGAAGGTGCCCTTCAACGTCCACTCTTCCTTCTCAACATGGCCCCTACAGCCTGTATCCTGCACACATCCGCGTACGCACCCTGCCCTATCTCCTCCGACCACATGTCTGGATGCAATACCGTGTACTCAACAAGCTCCGCGTCCTCTATGGTTTTGAGCCTTTCCAGGAAAGCATCATAACCCGGCTTCGAAGTCGGTATTGCGACTCCCGTATACACTATGATGACCCCATGCGCCGACAGGATCTTCATCCCTTCATCTACAATTCTCATGGATATGTCGAGTCCGAACTCCGCACCGCCATCCGCGTATATGGGCAGATCCTCACCGTTCGCACTCGAGGCAATATAAGGCGGGTTGCTGATAATGAGGTCGATTCCAGACGACTTCAACTCAGTCGACACAGCAGCATATAGGTTCGACTCGTGGAAGTCAACCTTGACACCCGCTAAACTAGCGTTCACGTCGCCCAGACTCAGCGCACGCGGATTTAAGTCTAAGCCTAACGTTTTTGCCTGTGGATATGTCTTTGCCATATGTATAGCACCTGCGCCCGAGCCGCAACAAACATCTATTATGGAACTAGGCGACTGTAGTAGGTGGCGCGCTGTGTTTTGGAGGAAGGCCACGAAAAGATACGTATCGGGCCCAAAGAAGACCGAGTCCGATGATGCCGGGAAAGAAGAGTGAATGTAATAGAGCGGGGTGGCATCGGTGTCTGGGCTCGGGACATTGGGCAAGTAAAAGTTGGATACGCGGATTGTGGAACGGTATCTGTGGCTCTCGCTAGTAGTGATGATGGAGGCTTCATATAACTTGTCAAACACGGCGTCGGGAATCAGGGCTTTCAGGGTTTCCCTAGAAACCTTGTTAGCACGCGCCGAAGTATGATGTGTAAAGCATACCTGGTCACTGGTAAATTCCAACCGAAAAAGTCCTCCGCATTTTTGGCGTCTGCAGTCGACACAACTGAACTCCTTTTTTGGACGACCCTGGCTTGAGTCTCGGGTGAGGGACAGATAAAGGTATACTTTGCTCCGGCCAAATGTTTGCAAAGCGCCTCGTGGGCGGTCGTTATTGCGGTCATAGATTCGGAGCTGTGCTTCCGCGGATCTAGAAGTCACACGAGATTGACTATAGGTCTGGCCGGAAAAGAGAGGGCTGGCTACATGTCTTCAAAGGCAAGGCGTTCGCGTTCACCTTGGTGGGGCAATATGTACAAGTCAAGGTGACGTTTTGACACCGTGATACAGACGACACGCCCCAGCACGCCATCTGTCAAAGCGTCAGGACCCTACACTTTCTGATTGGCAGAGATCTATTCACAGCCCGCTGGTTAACTCTTGGGTGCGTACGGCCTAGCCGCTTGCCGCTTGATCCAGGCTTCGTCATGATGCTCCGGGCCAATCGTATCAAGGCTAGTCTGCAAACAGACTAGTGCTGCCCTACAGAGCTTAGTCCCCAAATGCTGTACTATGGGACAAAGAGGGGGAGCAACGTTGACGTTTCCAGATGCCGCCGCATACCCCAGGATTTTATCGTCAGTGTGACTACATTCAACATTCCATATCCATGATTTTGGGTCCCCTAGGAGGCCCAAGTCGCCTCCCACGTCTCTTAAATCTCTTACCAACCCCAATGGCTACGGCCAATCCTCGTCACCATGTTTATCTTACAGACCACCCTAGCGGTGCTTGTTTCCTTTTTGGCTATTATCGCATATAATGAGGTTCAAAATCGCTTAGCCAAAAGCAGATCAAGACAGAAGGACCTTGAATCCCCAGGTAGTCCGAGAATACCTGCCACGAGCGATGTCAAACCACCTATCAGCAACAATGCGTATGAATTTGGAAATGATCAACCGGTCAATGAAGAGATGGAGATGGATAAACAGCTTTACTTCAAACTACATAACCTCGAAGATCATCCCGATATCCTGCCCGAGTGCCGCCAACGCCTATTGTCTCTCCTTTCACAGACGCTTAACGAAGCGTTCGAGGATCCAGATAGTAGCATTCTTTCTATTACAAAGTTCTCCCGTGACGCCTTGAATAATTTCCTCAAAGCGAAAGACAGCGATGTCACCAACCGCTGGGAAGCGTATCTCGTACACCGCCAGGCCGGAGGCTCCCGCGAGATGTTCGCCGATGAGGCTGAAGCAAAGTGGTGGCTCAGGCAGGCTGCCCCGGTAAAATTTGTCGACGGTGCATGGCTTGGGCATATCAACAAGATCAGCACTCCATTCATGTATCGTCACATCACCAAGAACGCATGGCAAGTCATGTCAGAAGAGCTTGGAGACGGCGATTTAGCTAAGAACCACATATATGTGTACCAGAAGTTGATGGAAGACATCGATGCTGGACTGCCTGCGGCCGATTCAGAAGACTTCATCCATCCAAGACTTGAGCTGAACGAAGCGCGCTGTTGGAAAGCTGCCATTGCTCAACTACTTGTCTCTCTCTTTCCTCATGAGTACCTCCCCGAAGCATTGGGGTTCAACATGGCGTACGAGAGCTTACCACTCCATCTTCTGAAAACGGTAAAGGAGCTTCGCGAACTCCGACTCAATCCGTATTACTTCGAACTTCATATCTCTATCGACAATGCAGACTCTGGCCACGCTGCTATGGCTATGGACGCAGTGTCAACTTATATCGACCTGATCGAGCAAAACGATGGCGAAGAGGCCGCGCATATTGCCTGGAAACGAGTGCAGGCTGGGTATATTCTCGCGGAAGGCTTACCCACCACCCCTGAAAGCCCATCACTAAAGGTGGAACCCGAAGTACCATTTCCCCGCAACGAAACAGAAGCAGCGCTTATTGGCATATTCGCCGCCAAAAGCCCCGTCGCACACAAAATTCATTGCAATAGCCGATTAAGAATCGGACGACGTTCCTTGGTCGATTGGCTTGAACCAAACGCTTTTGTGGACGTGCAATGGCAACGAGACTTTTTGCATGACCTGAGCAACTGCAAGCCGTGGGTTGTTCAAGGAAACAGTGACAAGAGTAGGCTGGTAAGAGAGCTGTCATGGGAGGGGAAAATGTTCGGCAGTTTCACGCAGACGGAGGTTGAGATCGTTAAACTATGGATAGATACTCTAAGCGCACCATCAAGGCCGGATTCTAAGGTCTATTTCGATTTTACCAGGCAGCCATCTAAGCAGATACCCCCGGAAAATCAGGACATATTTGTCCAATATCCTATCTTTTCATGGTCCGCAGACTCTGTCTTTCCACACCTCTCCTCAAATCCTATCGATTTCGATGGCAATCTCGACAACTTCGACATCAACAGCGTAGACCTTATTCGCCTCCTTCCTCTGTGGTTCACATCCACCGCACTCCTCGAATCTATGCCCTCCGTACCCGCCCGTGCCGCGGATACTTTCGGCTCCGCAATCGTTCGCGTCCTACGAGCGCAAGCAGGGTTCAGTGTGGAAGGACTAGGCGTAGCTGGTATGGATGAGGTTCGCCGCACCGACGACGGTCAAGCAATCGGCATCGTCGAACTTGGTCTAGACCTTTGCCGTTGCGCAGGAGTGAATGAGCCAAGGAATCTGAAAGAAGCGGTAGCTCTGGGAAACGCCGACACGCGCGCGTTTTCACAATTGATGATGGAGATGAGCATGGCATGGTCAACGCATCGCGACGTGCTGGTTGGCATGTCTTGGGCCTTCATGGAAGTTCATCAAGCTGCTGCAAAGGTAGAAGGGGAGGGTGCGCTATTGAGTCCACATAGCAGGTGCATATTGGGCGAAATCGCGGGTAGGGAAAGGACAGGGCTAGAAGTGTGCAGAAAGGAGATTGAGGTGAATATGCAGCGTCGAGAGAACTTTCAGAACGGGATTGCAATCATAAAGAGGGTACTTGGGGAACACTTAGTCATACGCTAGGGTAACTGCAGTGAAGTAGGACTATAGGGGTATGACACAACATCATGCTAGCATGAAAGTCCAAAGTAGCGCAGCCAAGCAGCCAAGAAAGGCCTCGTAATCCAGGAGTATTACGCCATGTTCCTTACTATGGCGCCTAGATTGATCACTTGCACGACGTCGTGTCTTGCACGTCTCTTCCATCTCATAATGATTGCACGGCAGTACTGATCTTGTGGCGTTGCTTGTTCCTTTGCTCATCGTTCTTTTTTCTACGACCCTTGACGGGCTTTTCTTACTCTGGCCCCGGAGGTCCTTATTGACTATCAAATTCCTCCCTACCGGAGGTAGGCTACCACGGAGTTTTCTCTAACAGCAAAGTGTTCAACATGTCGAATCGATGCCCAATATCTGGGTCAGCAGGACAAGCCTGTCCGATGGGAGCAGGTGTTGGTAGCAAGAGAGGCAGCCAAATGGGGCCTCGTGGATGTACCTTTTCGGGCTTTGCTCAACCGGGGAACGTTCGCGCAGCATTTGGGGTGCGATCTGATATCCCTCGAAGATGCATTAACTAACTCGTATTAGACCCCCCCTCACGTAGAAGTCGAAACCTTTCTTCGTCAAAGGTTCGGATGTCACCCCTAGCCACAACCTTCACTGACACATAGCAGAGAGCGCAATTCCATCAATGAGTTGCTTTACAACAATGTGCCATCGATGGCGGAGATCAAGAAGATCCAAGACGCTAAAGGAGTCAAGAGTCTTGACGCCCTTAACGTGAACGAGCAAGACCTGCTTGCTGTTGCTCTTGGCGCGCCTGCACGCCAGGTCATAGTACGAGCAGAAGAGGTTAGATCCAGCACCAGCTGGCGCGACAGCTACCTGAGCACGGAGTACGGATTCCAGCCACCAGACACTAGCGAAGCACCTGGTGCCCTTCGCAACTCGCCGGGTAGAGTCTGGATGGACCTCTGCGAGAGAATGCCTGGATGCATTGCCCGAGGCCGAGTGCGAGAGTCCGTGGCCGCATTGCCCATTGTCGAAGGTAATGCTGATGTCATTCCCGACAAGGCTTTATGGGCCGCCCTTGTCGCCCTCGGCATGCTCTGCTCAATTTACCGATACGAAGAGAGGCACGACGGCAATGAAGGCACCAATGTCGCAATGAAACCTCTCGTATTGAAGGGCGTTCCCATGAGCGATGATCTCGGCGATGAAGTCAAGAACATCCCACGCAGCATCGGACTGCCCTACGTCCAGATCTGCATTCGTATGGGCCGATCTATTCCTCATTTGACCTTCTTCGATCAGTCATCATACAACGTAGATTACATCGATCCGCTCTCAAAGTACCCATATTTTGGAGGCTTCGACAACACACGGCTGAGATGGGGCATGTTCGGCGACAGCGCTGAAAACGCCTTCCTAAAGGGCTGCGCAGACACTTCCGCCAGCTTCCAGCATGGCCCAGATGCTATTGCTGCCTGTCAAGGGCATGTCATGAACAGGAACAATTAAGGCCTACTCCGTGAATTAATTCGGCTCAAGGAGATCTTAGAGCGCATGCCCACTGCTTTCAACACCATCTCGCCCAATAGTCGTTCCGGTGAGAACTATGTCTCTCCTGCTGAATGGGTGCGATGGGCCAAATTCTCAGCGCCCTTGTCTAAGCGATGCCCTGCTACATCCAGCTTACAGTTCCCACCGTACCTCGTCATTGACGCTTTTTTGGGTCGCAAGAAATATGACTCGTTCCTCGGCGCGGAAGGGGTGCACCTGCGCGCATGGCTTCCGTCTAACCTCCGGGCCTTCATCGCGGCCATTGAGTATCACTACCGCATTCCAGAGTATGTCAAGGCGTCTGGTGATTCCCGCTTGATCGGTGTGCTGGATGGCGTGGTTGAGGCTTATACTGGTGAGCGCGGCTTCATGGGCGCCCAACGTTACAAGGTATTTGGTGTAAGTAAACTGAGCCGTATACGGCATGATACTCTAGCTGATCTTTTTGTAGCTTCTCGAATGCGCCGGCAAGTCGGGACGGACAGAAACGAATGGTGCTTCCGGCGCTGCAGATGCCTTAAGACCTTGGGAACAAACCCACAAAGAGTTTTCGGAAGCCATGAAGGAACGACTCGAGCCTTTCTGTGGCACCCGCGATATAGAGCCTCATGAGATGCGCGGAACGTTCGAGGAATGCCGCTACCGTGGCCGCATTTTGAGTCGGAACTTCAATCTCTCTGGCAACATCTCCTGGCTCACAGATCTCATCCCTATTGAAGTGCCCCGAACATACAGTATCTCTACTTACTCTGACGAGTTACTTCCGAGTACCGTAGACCTCACAGTATCGCGTTCGGAGTACGACCTGTGTTCTACATATGGAAAAAACGACAAAGTTGTTCGAAATGGGGTCAGTAGCGGCTTTCTCAACCCACTAGTCGGCGAAGAGATGGACGTGCTCGATGACGAAGAGCTGTTGATCGGCGTTCCTCGATCCTTTGCCTTTCAACTTCCTTTTGACGACACTTCGCCTGTTGCACTGTTCGCTGGCGGCAGCGGTATCGCACCCTTCCGAAGCCTCTGGCAAGCTCGCTGCGGACGCGCCTGGGGTAAAACTACCCTCTACCTCGGCGTGCAGTCGAGAGAGAAGTTCTGCTACGAGGATGAGCTTCGTCAATATGTCAACGAAGGGTTGTTGGAAGTACATACTGCATTTTCACGTGATTCGAGAGGCCTAGTGTATAATCCAGTCTCCCGAGACCTCGTAGAGAAAGAGATACAACCTCGCTACATCGATAGTCTAATTGCCGAGCAAGGGCAGTCGATTTGTGACCTTGTTATGAGCAAGGTAAGTGCTACGGTCCAAGTATTAAAGGGTTGCTGACGTGTGCAACCTGTAGAAGCAAGGCGGTATTGGCGGCTACTTGTACGTCTGCGGTTCAGTAGGGGTCTTCGACTCTGTCATGTCTGGTATTCGCAAGGCACTCTACAATCATCGATCGCCCACCATGGAGACGGCCGAGACTATCCTCAACACTGCCTTCGCTGAGAAACGCTTCATGCTTGACGTCTTCATGACACCAAAATCGCTGCCCTGCAATCAGCCCACGATCCCACTCTCTCAGCTCGCAATACATACCGACCATACACCAGATGCTCGTACTTGGATTGGTGTGCACGGCAAGGTGTACGATGTGTAAGTATACTTGGTGAATAACCTCCAGCCAACAATAACAATTTGCCCAGGACAGACTTTTGCCCGATGCATCCGGGTGGCACTAACATAATCAAGCCAAATGCTGGCGTTGACTGTACTAAGTCGTTCGATCTTTTGGCGCACACGAACAACCCCGAAGTGGCGTCGCTCCTGACCAAGTACTATATTGGAGAGCTCACGCCCAAGCCAGCCTACCACTCTGAAGGGCTTAACATGCTCTATGACTTGTGGAACGGCTACCTCAGAGCAGCAACTGAGCAGGTCGTCGCCTCAAATTTTGAGGTTGGCATGATCATGGAATCTTCGATTGTCTGGTTTCAAGGGGATCTTCTTAATATGGGTGGTGTTCGCAGGTTCTACCACTACCAGTCCCGGCTATTACAAGGCGGCTTCTCTGCGTTGTTTGGAGCGAAGCTGCAGGAGATTTTCCTCAGGATCTCATTTACCCTCTCCAGTGCCACCTCTTCTACCGCACCTGCGAGGCTTCCGGACGTACTGGGCATCATCGCTCGCGCCACAAGTTCAACGGATGCTGTCAAGTCCTCGAATGAGATTTCCCAGATCGGCCAATTTACCTGCAATAGTGAATCAGCGCGTCATCACGAGAAGGGCATCATTGCTTACGCGCGGCGCTCCGTCCAGTATGACATGGAGTTCCTCGAAGCAATTCGTGAGGAAGCGTGTACCGGCATGGACGCCTTTGATGCTATCATGGCACTAGACAGCTCTTCCGAAAACGATTGCGTCGTGGCGCTCTCTACTTTCCTCATGCAAATAGTAGAACGCATGGCGAATCGATTAGAAGCCTTCTACGCCAAACTCGCTCGGTACTCCATTTTCCAACCGGAATTGGAGCGAAATCCAGCACGTGCGCGTTGGAATATCCTGAAGCGCAAGATCAGAGACGGTTCCTTTTTCATCTTGACGCACGAAGCATCGATGAAACCCGCGCACACATATCAACACCGCCATGCTCAACAAGGCGTAGAATTCGACCAAGTCATCTCGCAGATCGAGATGAGACTGAATAACACCTCGCTCACTTCGCCTCGCAATATGGGTCTCAACGAGCAACACGCTGCGCGTGCGATGAGCACACCTAGCGGCACACCAGCCTATGAGCAACATATCCAGAGCCATGCGATCAAGTCCATATCGAGCTTCTTGGATACCAACAAGAAAGCGATTAGGCGCCTGAGCAAGCTCCCCCAGTCACTCAACCTCGAGCAGCTCATGCAGACATACGGTTCACTACCGCAGCAGTATGGCACTGCCCTGCCTACACCTCCGTCTAGTCGTTCATCATCCACATCATCTGCCAAGGGTCTGTTAAGCAGGCGCAGGTCGCGCACGTTAAACGACGTGTATGAACACCACCCGTCTGATACTCTGCGCGGGCGCCGTAATGACACCGCTTCTTCGAGCCCAGATAGGCCAGTACACGTATCGCCTGCGGCCACCATGTCAGCGCTCATGCTAAAGATGAACTCGAGACCAAGACCAGGTAGCGGAGTGATGCCATCGCCGCCGCAGAGCGTCACGGCTGCTGCGCCTGTGATTGATCGCGTGCGCGGGCGCGAGCTTCATTCGGCATCGCCGTATTCAGGGCCCGTCATAAGGCCTCTGAGCGCGGAGAGGAATCCTGACCATACGAGATCGCGCAGCACAACGAGTAGTCTGCGATCGTTTAGACTACAAGCAAGTGGTATGACAGGCGGGTTGAATTGGAGGGGGCAATAGACGACATTTTGTAGCGATGATGGATAGCAGGGAAGGTATGGAAGATAGTAAGAGAAATGGCTTTCAAGTGAGATTGTTAAGACGGTGTATATCAATCTATATCCAATGTACATAAGTTAGTTACGTATCTATCGGCCGCATGTTCACCTTCAAATGCGTGCCATAAAAGGATGGTAAGAAGGTATCTCGGAACGGCAGCTCGTCCCTGTTCATAATCAATACAGCACTATCAAAAACATTGGAGGGATAATCAACATACACCGGCTCTGCAATGACCAAATCGAATTTGCGATATACGTGGGCGAAGCAGAGGCGTAGTTCCGCCCAGGCGAGACTACATTGAAACCAACTGTCAGCGCTGTGCTTATGTTACCTACTCTCGTTGGTTTCAGCATAAGGACTGAAAACTCACTTGATGCCCAAACACATGCGCGGGCCGCGCGAAAAGGCAACAAGCCAGTTGTCTAGCTCAGACGACTCGAGCCAGCGCTCTGGCACGAATTTGTGTGGCTCGGGGAAGATGGAGGCATTGTAATGGACGAAAGTACTGCCGCAGGAAACGATGGTCTGTTAAAATTGTTAGCCAGTCATTCGGTTGATTGATTATCTTCTAACTAGTATAGAAAATGCAGACGTACTCCCGGTGGCACAACAGCCCCATCAATCGTCGCACCCGCAGGCGGCGTTATACGCAACAAGCCCGACACAACGCCCGAAGACAGGCGCAAGCTCTCCTTGATAACAGCGTTCAAATACGGCAAGTTCTCAAGCTCGCGTAACCTTGGCTCGTGCCCGTGTAGCGACGGCCAGGCTGCTGAGAGCTCCGCCTTGAGCTTTTGCAACTTATCGGGGTTCTGAAGCAGGTGGTAGGTGCCCACCATGAGGGTGGCGCCGACGGTGTCTGCTCCGCCGAACATGAGGGCTTGCGCCTCCTCGTACAGGCTACCAGGGGAGGGGACCGTCTTGTTGCGGTAGGCTTCGGCGTCCATGAGGCGGTGCCAGATGGTTAGATTGTGGGGGAGGAGTTTGAGCTTTTCGGGGTCGTCGGTTAGCTCGTTGATTTGACGGCGGAGTAACTGTTGCGATGGGTGTAAGTGGGGAATCATGGTATCTTCTTCTCTCTAAGAAGTTGGAATGAGAGAGTGCATACCTGTTGTAGATCGACCAGTCCTGCCGTTGACGGACTGATGATCTTGGACAAATTCGGCGGACATTTCAGAATCATGTTCTTGTACAAATCGGAATACTTGAAGCGGATGAAGACGGGCCCGGACGCATCCATGGCCAGCAGAATTGGGGCCTTGAAGTCAGGCGCATCGACGGCATGGATTGGTTTGCCAAAGCAAAAGGTCATTATCATGTCCATGCTCATGCAGCGGAAGGCAAAAAACAGGTCGGCACTCTTGGAGGCCTTGCTTGTCCGCTCAAAGGCCGCGCAGAGTGCCTTCGTCTTCTCGACACACAGGCTCTCAGCACCCTCAATCGCGGCCTGCGAGAAGGAGCGGTTCAGCACATCCTTGCGGTTCTTGGCTTCCGCATACGTGAGGAAGCCGAAGCTCGACCTGTCCTCATTGAAGCTCTTGTACAGACGCGCCTCCTTGTCCCAGCGGTTCTTATTGTTGTAGATTTCGTGGTAAGCTTTGGGGTTGGCGAAGTGGAGCTATGTGATGACTGTCAGCGCTCGATACCACAGCGGTGGGTCGGGTGCAGGGTTGGGCAATAGGTACCTCATTGGGTCCTACACGAACAACGGCGCCTATGGTACACAATGCATGTCAGCACACGTTTGTGTTTACCGGATGCTAGACCATGTCTCACCATATTTCGCATGCAATTCGACAAGAACGTGGCAGAAGGACCGATTTTGGACGCATTCGACATAAGCTTTCCAGTAGATGGTCCACGAGGCTATCGGCGGGCCCGGGAACTTGGCCAGCGGGTGGAAGTAGACATTGTAGATGACGGTATACGCAGCGTAGGCAATAACAGTCGCGAGCGCAGCGGACAAGGCAACCGATACAGCCCCAGTCTCGTGAGACGTCATTGAATTGTGAGACAGGGTAAGGACACCGTGATAGCTGTAGTGGGGAGGGGGAAGTTTATCGCAGTTCAACTGCCACATCCATGCGGTCATGCTTCCAAGCTGCCTAAATTTGCCTAGGTCCTGTCTCGGGAGACTAGCTAAAAACTCGCATCGAACTCACCGAATTATGTGCGACTAATTACACGATAATTGCAGCCAACCGGAGGACTTGGCGGCTAGCGCAAACATGCTCACGCCATGCATGCACACGTGGTGATGGCCAGGGTCACGCTAATGACGGCCGACTTAGCGAGCCGTGCCGTCCGAAACCCCACTACTGGCAGTTGGCCTCCTAACTGACAGCTCTCGAGACATTCGGCAAACTTCTCACCACCTTAGCAATCTTTTGTTTGCCAACCATGGCCGGAATTGAGACTCATATTGCCATTGTGAGCTTGTTTGCCTTTGTCCATCTGCTGCCCGTGTAGCTGATAGCGACTGTAGGACTCGGACGAGACTGATTCGGCCTATAACGACGACGACACCGCTTCGTACATGTCCCTTCCAGACTGACCCGGGAAACGCCGGCTAACATGGTTATAGCGATACCACTTCGCTCAAATCCGCCATTCTCAACTATAAATACCGCAATGGCCGGCGATATCATGCCTACAAAGAAGGCGCATACTGTAGGCTGCCTGCTCTGTAGATACCTAGCTGTTTCTAAGTAAGCGCAGGGGGCCCGAATGACGAAAGGCAGGCGGATCAATTAGATATTTTGTATGTCTTGTGGCCCGTTCGATTAGTGACGCATGTTGACTGGCTAGTCACCATATATGCCTCCTCTTGCTCGATGGCGAGTTGGGTCTGGCGCCTATAAAAGAAAACCCTATGGTATGTTTCGGGACGAATAGCAATTGGCTTCGTGCTGATGACTGTCTTCTGTCTAGCACGTCTTGGATCTAGGCACTGGCACCGGTACGCAAACAGCAACTTGACTCACCAAATGCACAAGCTAACCTACCAGGCATCTGGGCAATGTTTGTCTCTTATCTCTATCTGGCGTTCAAATAATTAACCGGCGAACAGCGACTTTGCAGACAAATATCCATCAGCCGAGGTCAGCGCGACATGCGACGATGTTATACAAGGCTAATCTAGAATGTCCAGGTACTCGGAACAGATCTCAGCCCCACTCAACCTTCCTTAGTCCCCCCAAATCTCAAATTCGAAGTCGATGATTTCACAGAACCATGGCTGTTTCGCAAGGACAGCTTCGATTTCATCCACGTGCGATGTTTATACGGCTGCGTTGCCGACTGGCCGACCTTTTACAAAGAGGCCCTGGAGTAAGTAAACGTGCACGGCCGAGATCACACATCAGACTAATTTTCTCAAGCCACCTCGAACCCGGCGGCTACTTCGAGCAACTCGAAGTGTCCGTCGTACCCACATCCGACGACGGTACCGTCACTCCCGGCTCCATCTTCGAACAATGGGGCAAAATCTCGCTCGAGCTCGGCGACAAATTCGGCAAATCGCTACGCACCGTCGACGAATCGAAAGCGGGCATCGAAGCGGCCGGCTTTGTCAACGTCGTAGAGAAACGCTGGAAGATCCCCATTGGCGGCTGGCCGGCGGATAAGCGGTTCAAGGAGATTGGTCAGTATAACAGAATACATTGGGACCAAGGCATCGAAGGGTGGAGTCTATACTTGCTGACGACGATATTGAACTGGAGTGTGGAGGAGGTGCAGGTTTACTTGGCCAAAGTGCGGAAGGCGTTAAAGGATCGCCGAATTCATGCCTATCAGGAAGTGTATGTGCTAACTTTTTGTTTTCAAGGCTTTGAGCTGACAAGTGTGTTAGGTCGCTGGTTTATGGGCAGAAGCCGCCGCGTCCCCGGAAGGACGACGATGAATAAGTTTAACTAATTATGACGGATGGTGGCTTAGAGATTGGAGTAGCTAAGGAGAATGGCATCCATTTGATTCGTTAAGAATCCATGTTAACGAAAGAGGTCGAGCAATTGCCCAGGTGGGGTGGGGCGAGTTCTGACTGTAGTACTACTTCGAAAGCAATAACGGCCTTGTAATGTAAGATCAAGTTACTTAACCCTACTACGCCTTCCGCCTTCTTACTTCTGCGCTCGAGCGTCCTGAGATTCATTCTCGGTACCTTGGGCACAGTAGCACTGGTTCTCAAATATGGACGAATCCAGCGTGGAAGTCCATCAACACAACTCTCACGAGATGCAGGACATACACTCTCCTGTCAAACCCGATCAGAGCGACGAGCGGACGACAGACGCGTCTGAGAAGGCGAACAACGCGGACGAGGCTATCATACCAGATGAAAGCGAACCCAACTGCTACCTTACCGGCTGGCGCCTGCACTGCACGACCCTCGGCATCGTCATGTCGTTGCTGCTCGTCAACCTCGAAGTGACCATTATAGGCACGTCGCTGGTCAAGATCACAAACAGCTTGCAAGGGTTCAGTGAGACGAGCTGGATCGTGAGTGGGTATCTAGTAACCTATATGGGTGCGTATTGCTCTAAGTTAACACCACGATGAAACAAGTACTGTTGTGGAACTGACATGACATGCTGCAGGCTTTAATATTGTCTGGGGAAGACTGAGTGACATCTTTGGCCGGAAGAGCATGTTCATCCTCGCCATGGCTATTTTCACTGTCTGGTCGGCGGGCTGCGGAGCTTCGCAGACAATGCCTCAGCTGTAAGTCGAGGCTACTCTTACTCTCTTTCATTTTTTACTCCAAAAATCCTCTTCTACGTCCCTCCCTCACTTACTTATTTACCCCTTCTAGTATCATCTGTCGCGCCTTCCAAGGACTCGGTGGCGCCGGATGCTACTCGCTCGCCACAGTCCTAACCTACGAGTTTGTCCCCAAAGACAAGCTCGGCCTGTACGGGGCACTCAACTCCATCGCCGTCGCACTTGCCACGCTAGCCGGGCCTCTGTTCGGCGGCCTCATCAACCAACATACCACCTGGCGCTGGGTCTTTTGGCTCAACCTACCCATTGGAGGCGTCGTCATGGCTGTCTTATTCCTCGGCATCCCGGCGCATTTCCCGCACCAACACCTTCCCGCCGACCATGTTCGTCGTCGATCTGGTACAGGACTGCGTGGACTCAAACGTGTTGATGTTGTGGGTCTTGTTTTGCTACTTGCTGGCTCGCTGCTGCTTTCTGCCACGCTGCTTGAAGTTTCCCTGCGCAAGGGCTGGAGCAATGCTGGTTCAATTCTTCTACTTGTTTTCGCTGTGATCAGTTGGATTGCGTTCTTCGCATGGGAGTGGTTCGTCGCTGCACGGGGTGTGAAAGTCGACCCGCTTTTCCCCTGGGAGTTCTTCAATGACCGGCCGTGGATGGGCATTCTGCTCGGAACGCTACTCTTAGGCGTTCCGTTCAATGTCCTTGTCGTTTTCATCCCGCAGCGCTTACAGATTGTGTCGGGCGTGAGTCCGCTTGGAGCGGGAGAGAGGTTATTACCGTATACGTTTAGTGCTGCGTTTGGCGCTGCGTTGGCGATGATTATGGGATCGAAGAGAAGGGTTGCGGTCGTTCATATCCTTGTCATCGCCGCGGTGTTACAAACTGTGGGCATTGCTCTATTGACTACCTTACCAACCACCACTAAATGGCCGGACAAAGCGTACGGGTTCCTAGTCATCGCGGGCGTGGGGTTAGGCATCTCATTTGGCATCGGAATTCTCGCGACACCATTTATCATTTCGCCCAAGAACATCGGTAAACCATTCCATTCTCTTCATACATGTCCTACTGCTAATTATTTTCCAGCTGTAGCAGGCGGTTCACTCATCCAATTCCGCTTCCTCGGCGGCGTTATCGGCCTCGCCATCGTCTCCAACGTCTTTAATTCGCGCCTCAAGCGCGGCCTCGACGGCATCCTCTCGCACGAACAGATTAGCAGGCTGGATCTCGACACCAGACTGCTCGACACACTGCCGCTTGGACAGAAAAGTCAGGTCAGGAGCGTGTTTGCCACGGAATATAACTACCAAAATAGGGTATTGGTTGCGTTTGCTGCGGCGCAGCTGCTGACTGCTGCCATGGTGTGGAATAAGAAATGGTCGAAGCTGGGGTGAGTGAGAGATGACACGACACAGGTGCCGCGGGAATACGGCAACATCCTACGGACGTAAGATTTCGATACCCTTGAGCTGATTTTCGCGGGCCTAGATTACTTGATAGATTCTTGTGCTTTGGTTTGGCTGTAGGGTGGCAGGGCGTATGCACAAGGTAACATTATACGGGGCGGATGCATGACTTGCATACGTAGACCGTTCTGGCCATTTTAAGATTTATGCAGGGCGTAATAGGACGTGATCAATACAGATCTAGCTAGCCTAACGACGGAACTAGTTCAATATTTATTTGTAGGTGATCCTTTGTTACATCGTCCTCATAATCCAGTATTGCGCCTCGAAATCCCGCTAAATTCTCCCTAGCTTAAGTGGATCCACAAAAATCATGACTCCAACATTTGGAGTGGTCACTGTCGTCAATTCATTGGCTGACAGCGACGGCGCGGAACAACTAACACCCGAACCAACCTCCATTTTCTACGCGTAGTGACAACCTTGGAACTTCAACCTACCTTAATTCAACCTATCCTAAAGTCTAACACAAAGCACACAACGGACCTCGCACTTCACGAGAACTATAATCTACCATGTCGGCATCTACAGAGCAAATCCCTTCTCCCCCTTCATCCTTCACACGGACCGGTTAATCATCGTCCCTACGCCCATGGTCATCTCGACTACTTCATATGTGAACTTGTATGGAAGTCTGCATGCTGATGCGATGTTCTGTAACATGGCATTTGGCCACCACTTTCCGGCGTGTGAGTGGAGCACAGAGGAAACGCGGGCAGTAATCAGCTCGCGAGATATTGATCGGTGCTGGAAAAGAAGGGGAATGGGCGATTTTGCTATAGGCATACGAAGAAGCGATGATGCGCTTAATGTGGCTTCTAGAGAGCACAGCAAAGACGATATAGGCAGGACACTGGGATCTTCAGGCCGTGAGGGAAAGCAAATCTGTATCCTTGAAGGCGGCGATTTGGAGTCGCTGATCAGCAACACGACGACGAATGGTCAGACCTTCCTGGACACAATCGAGTGGGTGGGCTACGCAGGCGTGCGTGACGCGACTACAACATCCCTACCACCCGCCTCATCTGGTGACCCGCCGCTGCCAACGTGGCTAAAGATGGTCGAAGTGAGGTATGGTGTTGCCCAAAAGTTCTGGGGAAAGGGTCTAGCTCAGGAAGCAGCTGTGGCAGTCATGGATTGGGCGGTTAGTGAGCGTGGTGTACAGAGGTTCATTGCTGAAACGGAGAGGGCGAATGCTAGGAGTGGAAGAGTGCTAGAGAAGATGGGATTCCGGTTAAGTGGGACCGAGTACTGGCAAGAGCCTAGTGAAGTGGAATGGGAAAAGGTAGTATCAGAGTGAGTGAATACTATCTTCTACGGTATTCTCCGTCTTGTTACGCCATGTGGAACCTTATCTCCCGACATTTCAATACAATTGAACCACCTGCATGTTATGTTCCACAGATGAGAGACAACTTCATTCCCTCCCCGCAAGTAGTGGGGAATTTCATTGATATAGGTGACAAATAGATACCTATGGTATGCGTATGAGAGCGATATCAGCTCCCTTGTCGATTGCTCCTTTGCAACTTTTGTCACTCCGCTTAAGTTTACAATTGAGCCCCACGATGCATGGAGACATTCTTGAATCCGATCATCGGAACGGATCGCTAGGGGTAATACATCCGACCTTCCCCTCGATCTTCAGGGTCCTATCCTTGCAAGGGCAGTGTGCAGCTACCAAATGCGCATTCACTACTTCAGTCCAATTTTGAAAACGAGGAACTAAAATTGTTCTGGTACCATCATCTTCACTGGCCGGCATCCAACTTCTCCGTCGCCCGCATCGTCACGATGCGACGGCATCCGATTTGCGACGACTCTGCGTTGGAGAAATGACTAGAAATAATTGTTCTCTACATCATGCCGCCGGATATACATCTGCGTTCACGGGAAGTTAGCCTTAGAAGCGGCTCCTCCTTACATGAAATGGCGAGTATATTACTCCTCGGGATGGCACATTTCGCGCTTCAAGCCACCGGAAAGAATATCCGATTACCAACGCCACCAGTGGAATGGAACTCATACAAATGAGAAACTGGTTGAAGTTGGCAGTCACTGTTTCTACCTCAGTACCATAGAAGGTAGCGGCTGTCGGCAAAGTCGACAATGTTGGTTTTTTCCCAGGGGATTCACACGATCCAGTATCCCGTCACTCTAGTGAGGTAATCATGAAGCTAAGCGTCAACCAGACCTTCTATAAGTTTGCTCTCACGACCGCCAGCTCTCGACTGGGATTCGCGTCTCCTGAATAGCGCGACTTACATCGTTTTCCTGTAAATCAGCCTTGCCCTAGTTCAACCTGTCTCTAAATGGTTAAATCCCTTGTTGAAGGTCACATATCCTGTGTTGAACAGAGTATGCTCCACTAGTGCTCAACATCGGCTGTTCTTCTGATGGTTTTTGAGCACAGCGCTAGCAACCCGCCGCTTTTACCGACAGAATGTATTATAGACTGAGCTCAGGTTGTTCACTCTTGAAGATTCATTCTAACAGCTAAATCGAGGTCAGCCGTCCTCATGGTTCCAGCCCAACAATGCTCGATCTTGCAACAGCTACCCTTTTAGCCGTCAAGGGATGCACTGGGAGATGCGTGACCACAGTGGGGTGAGTCACCACTTAGTTTCCCTTTTGGTAATGATACAATATACTTATGAGATGTTTTATAAAGCATAACCTAAGTGTACTTACCAGAGCCGCATGCAAACATTCGGGATTCTACCCAACAGCTCTATTCCACGACTAACTAAGAATTCCCTGCTTTAAGCCCTTTCGTCACGATCTCAAACTCCTCTATCCACCACTCATCCTCGAGACCATCTTCCTCTACAACCCTCTTAGCAGTCCTACTATCCTCTTCCAAACCCTCCAAGAACACCGTTTTGGTGTAGTCCTGATCGTCCAGCTCGTCGAGCTCATAATGGCGCAGGTCAGTGGGTTTCGTGGTGACGAAAACCTTGATAATATCTTTCATCTCAAAGGCCGGATCCTTGCGATACCTGTCCTCAAACGCGACTGGGACACATATTTCAATCAGGATTCCAGTCCGTTTCATCCATGCGCCATCGTCCACAGGTTTGCCTCCACTGGCTCCCTCCCCCGTCGCACTTGGGAAGAGTCGCATGACGCCGTACGTGGGTGTAAGGTTCATAACGGTGACGTACAGCGTACGTCTGGCCTTGTTCTCGAGATACATCCTCTGCTTCGAGTCGTCGAGTGTTTCTTCGTCGGCTCTGATTGTGTAATCGGGCTTGCTGAGCTCCAGAGAAAACATGTTCGTATCACGACCGGACATAAAGGAGGATCTAAGCTCGGAAACGAGGAGATAGCTCTGGAGATGTCGAAGTAATCCCATCAGCCTCCTGGGAAGATCGGGAAACACCGCCGGAATTTTTCCGAGTAAGGGAAACGGCTCGCCTCGCGAGTTGAGGATCTCTACATCCGAGGACTTTCCTCTTTGCTCAACTCTGATCTTAAATCGAGGCTGAATTGGGTCAGATACCGTGTCTGGGAAGACTAGATCGATCGGTACCGTGGGATCGCAGAACTGAGACCAAGTTTGCCTAATTCTCTTGAAGGCCGCGACGGAGGAGATATGCTCATCGTGGGTTATCAGGGCTTGGACGGCAGATTTCCGCTCGATTAGTCTAGCTAGCCACCCTATCTCAACCACAGTCTGCAGGTCTAGGGGCTTGTTGTGCCTCACCCACTCGACAGAAAGCTTTGCGGTACAGTCATATTCTTGCACAGCGGCGGTAACCTCCACCACGATAGCTTGTTCGTCCATAACGTCTTTTACCAGATTGGGTGCCACTGCAAGAGGAGAGAGACGATATTTGTCCCCCCGCTCCGTGCCAGACACGCGGCCTCTGTTCAACGTTATTGTGTTCTCAGCGACGCTCGTGACAAATGCAAAGCCCCGAGAGTCATCTAGAGTCATAGCTTTGAAGAGCACTCTACTCCGCGGTCCGAATAGAGTGGGATGCTGCCGTTCCTTGAAGTTCTTGTCGCAATGGCGATGAATGGTCGCCTCCAACACTCCTTGGAGCATTTCATAGGTCGAGATATGCGGAGTGTATTCTGTGCCATAGACATTTCTGAGCTGAGAGATCAAGGACCAGGTAAAAACACCCTGTCTACGATTTCCAAGCTGGAACTCTCTACACTTTTCGTGTGGCTGGCATGCCGTCATGACGGTATAATGCCGATCGCGGTAAAGCACCCCCTTCTGCAAGGTGACGTGCCGGTCAGAATCGTCATCTTCGCCGTTGCGAGCTACGAAGCGGTCGTCTTCATCGTCAGATTCAGGTTTGCACCTAATCGATGCCTGGTCGGCCTCGGGCTGGTGGTCTCGAGTGGCTCCGCCTGAAAAGCAGCAATCCAGCGTTACAAGAACAGTTACCTCACCCTTTCTAGCCATATTATCCAGAAGTTCGCCAAAATCGACGTCTTTCAGAGCCGCATCAGCAAAGTAGAGGTACTCAGAGGGAGCCGAGCTCGGGTTGGGGTTCTTTCTACGGCCACCGTGTCCTGAGAAATGGACGTGGACGAGATGGCCTTTCTTCGCTCGCTTTGTGACGGTCTGGATAGACTTAAGAATGCTGTCCTTCGTTGCGCGTAAATTTGTGGGGTCGGGAGAGTCAATGCTCGCAGGAGACGCAGGATTTCGCTCGAGGTGCAGAAAGATGTTGGCTGTCGGGACTTTCATAACATCGTGAAGAAAGTGGTAGACCAAGACGGCGTCATTGGCGCAGCCTTTCAGGTTCGTTTTGGGGTTTGTACGCGAATAATAGTCAACGCCGACAAGAATTGCCCACTTTGTAGGATCGGAGCCAGAGGTGGCCTTTGTGTGTTCTTCCATATCAACAGACAACGATATGGGGTCAATACGAGGGACGCCCGATGACGCACAGGTGCTTTACGATGTAGACTTGAGTGAGGAGGCAATGCTATACACTCACAGAACAATAGTAGCTTAACGAAACTAGTGCATTTATACTTTCACGATTGCTAGTAGCTGCCTGCTCTCACTCCGATAAGAGAAAGCACCGGCTCTGCCTAACAGCAGCTGGCATTACCCCGCTATGCACAGCACAGCCATGCCAATCATACTCCGGTCATCTACGTGTCAGCAATGGCGATGGCCATTAGTAGCTCTACGAGACGACCAGCAGGCTGAATGATATGCAAGTGCATATCTGTGGATGGTGGGGGTAGATTGGTCACACACTGACCGGTGAACTCTTCCCCTTGGATGCAGTTGCTGCCCAAGGCACATTCTGTGAGTGATTTTCGTTTAGCCTGAGATTCAGCCCTCTCCTGCTGAGGCGGCGGTGTCGGTCCAGACGGCACAACCACGACAACTGGCACCTTCGCTGATCCAAGCTATTTCTAGCGTCTCGGGGTAACATGCACCCCAATCTCGTTGCCGAAAGTCTCTACCCGTTTCTGTCCTAAGTAGTGTTGTTCAGGCTGGCCGTACCTCGTATAGCCTTTTATTCCTGGAAGGGATAGCTGAAAAACTGCGTGAAGTTGCTTTTGTGATATACAAGTGTTGGCTTAGAATTTGCCTTAATGGTAAGAGGCTGTGCAAGGCAAAGGCAGCCTACCATCACTACATAGGTCGGAGGTTTGCAATCATTGCTCCGACAAATACCTGCCGCGAAACAACACGGCCGCACCCATTGTAGGTGAACACCATCGAAGGACCAAAAATGTTACCAATCGGGCGACTCGCCGAGAAATCGTAAGCTTCCCACCCCAGGGTATATTGCGAGAATGGAAATGAGAGCATCCTATCGCAGAATATGCAAATCCTGGGTCTTCGACACCATGACACATTGGACTTTCCCTAGGAGCTGACTCACGCGGAATGATATACCCACTGATAGTGACATTCAGATCATCTGGAGGGGAGTTCGATATCAAGGACGTGGAAGCGATAGAGCGGCTGAAGCGTCAACTAGAAAACACCAGACCAGACACACCGGAGTGGTTCAACCAAGCATCAAATGTCGCACTTGCGCTCCTCTCTCGGTACGAGCAGACAAATGAGACTGGGTACCGAGAAGATTTCGTGCAAACGACTGACAACATTCTGGCTGCCACGGGAGCAACCTACGAACAGCGTTTGGTCAAAGCCAAATGGTTGCACGATTGGGCACTCCGACTTCAAGCTTGTTATCGACGTCGAGCGGGGCTCAAGGACATCATGCTAGCGATCCAGTATCACGAGCAAGGCTTGCAAATTACCCCGGATGACAGGTTTGAGCTCCTCACTACTACTCGAGTGGTCGCCGCAACCTGCTACATCGACCAAACCTCGACCACAGAGGACGACGACGCCCTCAAGAGAGCCATGGAGCTCTTGAACGAGGCCCTCAACAGTTCTCAGAAATGTTCGCAGGCCATGAGGGCGTCCATCCGAATTATAATTCTCTGGGCTAAGTCGGACCTCTTAGCCCTGCGTTACGGTCGAGAGAAGGCCCTGGAGAATCTCGATGCCGCCCTCGAGCACTTGAAATCCGCATGGGTTAGTCTATCCGATCCCATCGACCGCACCCTTCTCAGCCGTGTGTCCGAGAACGACCGGATTGATATACTCTCTAAGCTGACATGGCTCCACGACGAAAGATCGAATCGTTCGGAATCAGAAGAGCGTCAAGCGTACAAAGCCCTGTCCGAAAAGTACGCGGATGAGCTCCTGACGACTATACGCAAGTCCACTCATCCCGATCCCCTCGTCCACGACTGGATATTTGTTGGTATCCTTCAGCAGCTGTCAGATCAGAGCCGGGAGCGCATTACGCAGGGCGACATCGAGCAGGCCACGAAGAGGTTTGAAGCAGCGCTGGAGCAAATACCGGATGACGACTCCAGGAAGTT
Source organism: Parafenestella ontariensis (assembly GCA_021596325.1). NCBI lineage: Eukaryota > Fungi > Ascomycota > Dothideomycetes > Pleosporales > Cucurbitariaceae > Parafenestella > Parafenestella ontariensis. The sequence goes on from JAKGDA010000006.1 coordinate 64,930, forward strand.
CATGTACCTCGGCGCGTACGCCGAACAAGTGTGGGAAAACTCTCTGGGATGGTCTAGCGTGGGAGGCAGAAGGCGCCAGGCAAGCGTCCAGGACCTCGAGCGGCGCGACCAGGCCATCCAGAAGTGTCTGCGTCTCCTGCCGAAGGGAATTCTAGATTACAAGAGCCAGTTGCTTGTCAGCTTTGGCCATATCTACATCGACCAGATCGTGAAGAACCAGGTCTCCGAGGCCGACCTGGGTCCTGCGTTGGACCTATTCCGTGACGCCTCAGTTTGCGAAGATGCCCGGCCTTCGGTGCGGATACAGGGGGCCCGAGTCGCCGCCACAATTCTGGTGTACAAGAAAGATTGGATACAGGCGGCCGACATGTTCGAAACCGCCATCGGTCTCATCCGGTCACTCAGCCCTGCGTCGCTGTCTCCATCGGACCAACAGTTCGTTCTGAAGGCGATTAGTGGCTTGTCCTCTGAGGCAGCAGCCACGGCGCTTCAAGCAGGGAGGTCTAAACATCGGGCTCTATCGCTCCTCGAGCTCGGTCGTGGCGTCATCGCGCGACTGCGTATGCGGACGCGTGGTGGTCTTGGTAGAGACGAGGATCTCTTCGACGCGCGACCTCACTCTGGAGCACCGCCGGATTTAGTGTCATCGACGTTGAAGGACTCGTGTGGAAGGAACAACGAGATGTTGACTAGGGAAGTGATGAAAGTGATTGGCGATGAGGCCGTTGTCGTGATCAACGTCAGCAAGCACCGCAGCGACGCCTTCCTGATCACCAAGAGCGGCCTGTCGCTCGTCGAACTCCCACAGATGCAGCAAAGTAAGTTAGAGAGAGCTGTGTTGTTCCACAAGACCCATAGACCTCGCATATGGGTATCGACCCTGTCACTGCTGTGGTTCTTTGTCGCGAAGCCGATCCTGGACTCGACAGGGTTTGCCCATTATGTGCCTCTAGTTCCCAGTAGGCCGCGCCGCGTCTGCTGGATCCTCACTGGAGCGCTGAGCGCACTACCTATTCATGCCGCCGGCTGCTACCGAAACCCCGGTACCACCGTCATGGACCGCGTTGTGTCCTCGTATAGCTCTTCCCTGACGGCCTTCATCGACAGGAAAGCCAGACAAGAGGACCAGACCCATCCAAGGCGTGCGCTCCTCGTTGGCGTGAGCAAACCGTCCTTGCATGCCCTAGGCGAGCTCCGCTATGTATCCAAGGAGATAGCAGTCTTGCGAGCCCTCTGCGACCTCCCTCGATTCGATCTCTCAAGCATCGAGCTAGGGAAGAACGTAGAAGAAGACATTTTGTCCGCCTTGAGGAAAGGCGACGTGACTGTGTTCCACTTTGCTGGCCACGGACTGCTGCACCCCTCAGACCCGTCTAAGAGTGGTCTCCTGCTGCAGGACGGCGGGGTGCTGACGGTCGCCAAATTGCGTGACTCGGAGCTGGACCTAGCCCACCGCACCCCACCGTTCCTCGCCTATCTATCAGCATGCTCAACGGGCGCCAACGAAGCCAAGGTGCTGATGGATGAGGGCATTCACCTGATTGGCGCGTGCCAGCTCATCGGCTTCCGCCACGTCATTGGAACCATGTGGCAGGCCTCGGATTCGCGCTGTGTGGTCATTGCGAAGAAGGTTTACGAGACGATTGCGGAGCGCGGCTGGACAGATGACGCTGTTGCCGAAGCCTTGCACGAGGCACTGCTCAAGGCGAGAGCGAATTGGGTCATGGAGGTGCTTCATCCGGCCATGTTCTCCATGGCTTGGCAGGTTGTGCAGACTAATAGTAGCTTTTCTCGCAACCACGGAGAGGCCATCCTGATAGAGTTGGGCAGTTATACGCGACTCATGAACTCCGAAGAACTCTCTGCAGCTGAGGTAAAAATGCCGACGACCGCATTCCCGGACGACCAGGCCCATGGCGCTAAGGACTCTAACAGGGACGAGAGAAATGTTAGACGAGATCGTATTGCTGAAGAGTATGAACTCGGCACACGGCCTGAGGATGTGGTGGTCAGAGCTGACTGGATTCCCTTTGTGCACTACGGGCCATAATATTAGCTTTGTATTACAAGTTTTGAGACATGGTATGATAATGATTGCATAGTTTGTTTCGTTGTTTTGAGCATCATAGTAGTGAAGAAGCTCGGATACCGGCTTCACGATTGTTGCGATCCTGAGCTTACAACGGATCTTACTAGCCGACAGGAGGCTGGGAGGTGATCAGTGAGGGCTTGCAGCTAGTTCTCAGAGATGAGTACCTGAGTGCGCTACCAGGAGATGTATGGTAGTGTATCGAAGACGAGTATCATTAGTAGAATCAATTAATAGTATTGTTAACTAATTGAGAGATTAGACGTGCTGGTGTCAAAGATTAAATTGGGTTCTCTGTCTACTGAGCTGTGTCCCCGTGGATTATCACGTGCATTTGCTCTTCAACCGAGGTCCTGCCGCACCCTTCCGTCATAAGTTAGTCAAGCCCCGCCTAGATCTTGACAACTTTCCATCCTCCTGGCAACGCAGCAACAGGCTAATAACGTCCGCCATTTGCTAACCCGACACACTAGGACAATGTCTTAAGTTTGCCCACTAAACTTAAACCCTGCCGTGGACATTTTAGTGTACCCGGGAGGATGATGGACTTACGAGGGGTCTGCGACAGATTGCAGCAAGGATTGCCTGAAAGTGATCAGAGACGGTCATATCATGCAATTACGTCTACAGGTTAGCCTTAATTTTCATGCATATGTTGTCTTTGAACTAAGTTCAATGAAGAGAACGCGGAGTATACGCAACACCGCAAACCTGAGCGGCGAGGGTCGCACAATGATTGCGCCCCACCCAAGGAGCCAACTGCTTATAATGGCAACAAAGACTTAGACGATGAGCAGCTATGGTATAGTGACGTAGCCCCTTCTAGTCGCGAATCTTCATCTGCTACTGCCTCTCCAGACTCACGCACCTGGATACTACCCCAAGAGCACAACATTCTTCCGGACGGTGAAATGGAAGATGACGTACAGTACCAAAGCTTGATAGTAGGTTTGCAAGGTCAGTGAGAATCTAAACATATAAACCTGTTTTCGTCTTCACAGTAAATGCTTGGGCAGCTTTCATGATGTCTTTAAGCATAGTCTATGACAACGACAACTCTGTGTTAGTAGTCACTTCTAGCCAATTTCTTCTTTTGTGCATGTATAAATAGAGAATAACTGATTTGGTGGGCGAATCAAGAGTAGAAGTCGACTGAGGATTACCTCAGGACGGTTTTCTACTCTCGCAAGGTTTAGAGCGGAATGTTGGGCTCTACTCAGGTTTATGCTGTTGCTTAAACTGATAGCTGAATTTGCAGAAATCCCAATATCGAACAATAGCCTTGAAAACCACGACAAAGACTCGAATGAGGATTTGTCTCCTGCAACTATATCATCCGCAGAACTCAGTTACTCTGCTTCGCAGGAGTTGTTTCGACCCGGCACCAATGCCCTACAGTCTACAGAATGTCAAAGTATAGGAGAGAACAGCAGGTATCAGGCTCCGACAGCTCTGTCAAGTCTGTATCAACCATTGCCAACTGCAAGAAGTTGTCGGGTTCTCCATATCCTACCAGGGGAGGAAAACGACAACATAGTCTGCAACCTGAACGTCATGGATCTTGGTGAAAGGCACCCTAATTTCGAGGCCTTATCCTATGTTTGGGGCAGTCGGGAATCGCCCGCAGAGATATTGTGTAACAGCAGAATCATCTCGGTCACACGGAATCTCAGAGACGGTCTTCGGCGAATTCGATATCGGCATCAGACTAGGACGGTTTGGGTGGACGCAATTTGCATCAACCAGTCTGACGATGTAGAACGCGGCGAGCAGGTCAGATTAATGGGACTGATCTACCACGATGCTGACCATGTGTTGGTTTGGTTAGGGCACTTACACAGCGAATATGCGGAGAGCGCTTTTTCGACACTGCGTAATATACATAGAGACCGTCGGGTCTTCAGGCCGCCTAGTACTTCGAGTTATTCTGATGACTTCTCCAACCTACGTATAGACTGGGAGCCTCTTCGCAAATTCTATCAATTGGAATACTTCAAGCGCATCTGGGTTCTTCAAGAAGTCGTTGAGGCGTCGTCTGCCCATTTTATATGGGGGGAGAGAGACATAACTTGGAAGATAATTGGTGAAGCAACCTACTTCATAAGACACGAGAAGAATGCCCTCTCGCACCTATACGACGATCAAAGCGCAGGCCTATTCCATGCCTATATCATGTACCGCATACCACATGCAGAGTTTCAGCCGGTCACTTTCTTTGACTTGCTCAGGCTTACGAGTCAATTCTCAGCTACAGACGAGCGAGACAAGATCTTCGCAATTCTAGGACTACCAAACCAAGATGCCGATCCGAAAAAGGGGGATCTTTTCATCGATCCAGACTATACTCTGTCCCGAGAGAGTGTATATCGAAAGGTAGCATTGAAAATATTCGAGACGTCCCCGATGCCGTTTGACCTGCTTTCTGCTGTGGATCACCAAGACTGTATCTGCGACGACTATCCATCTTGGATCCCACAATGGCATATCAACAACACTCTTGATCTAGTAGCTCTCCGCCAGGAGGCCAAATATAAGCCGTCAGGAGGACACTGGGCAAAAGGAATGGGATCGGACAATCGTACTTGGATCACTGACCATAATCTGTTCGCCTTTGGCTTCCAATATGACACAATCACTCATTCGACTGAAACCCTCGAGGCTAGGGGCAATCATAACGCATGGTACCACAACCAACTCTGCTCCTGGCTTGAAAATATTCCAATCCGAGCAAATGGTGAGAGACACTCTTGGCAGAGCATAGCCTGGACTCTGCTTACTGGAAAGGATTGGTACGGCATCCCTATCACGGATTTAGAGGGCGTCTGGGATGCGGACGGTCCCAGCGAGTCAGCTCTTTCAGCTGCCTGGGGTTATTGTCGCAACCGAAAAGTGTTTATCACTACAAATGGTACTCTGGGGCTCGGCCCTTCGGCTCTTGCGGCCGGAGATATCGTCTGCGTGCTGTTTGGGGCCACTATCCCATTCGTTCTTCGTCCTAAGAACGAGTCTTACCGATTAGCGGGTAGTTGCTACGTGCATGAAGTCATGGCTGGAGAACTTGTAGACGAGTGGAGACAAGACAAGAGGACAGTAGAATCTTTTCATATACAATAGCCTGAATATATACGCTCAGATATGGAATCGACTGAAGAATGCTAAACGAACACAACTACAATATAATTACATATATCCCCTTCTTGAATATAGGACCTTACATGTAAGTCTCTTGATTGAATGAATTCTTTTATTGTAAATCACACGGTTTTAGTGTAATCTAGCCTTTTATAACTCTCGGGTTTCGGACAGACTGAAAGGTTGGAGCTTGGACAACCGATTGATGAGGCTGTTGAACTCGTCGCTACGCTTAACGATTAATAGAATGTGATTAACACGGATCTAACTAACAATTATGAGCTGGTTTTCGTAGAGTAGTGTTACATCGCTCATCTCTTCCTATAGCGTCTTCCCAATCCACTGTTGCGCCTCGAACTCCAGCCATCGCCTCCTTAATCTCAGCGGATCCACGTAGATCTTCAGCCCAACATTTGGAGTCGTCAAATCGTAGACCCTCAAGATGACATATACCCGTGTCGGCGGCTGATCGCCATCCAGCGCCATGTCTTCCATCTGTATCGTGTCAGTGAATTCTGTATTTTTGTAACATGGGCTATCATAATGGAATAGGAGGGCGACTGACCCGCTTGTACTGCCCGCTACTCAAATAGAACCGTGTACTACACACGCTCGTCGTACTTTTCACCTCAAGGTAGTACTCGATTGGCGTTCTTGCGTGATCGTGATCAAGAGATATCTGCTCGGGGAAGCTACCCGTGCAGGTATCTCGGAGATACTGAGTGAGAGCGCCGGTCCGATCTGTGTAGACAAGATCCGCGGTCTCACGACCGACCCAGTTTTGCATTGATGCGTAGCGGTTGGCGGTTGCAAGTGTGCCGCGGATAGTACTTTGCCAGTTGTCTTGCGTGAAGTTGGGTATGTTGAGAGAGGAGAGGAGTTCGAACACCTGTTGGACGGAGAGTCAGCTTACGAAAAGGCAAAGGTGAAGTGAGGCTTACGAAAGCTTCTCCAACCGCGCCGATCCTTCGATCGTGGTCAAATTCGTTACCCTCGCGCATTCCAAAGGTAGCGTTGTGGTCAAAATATTCAACCTCTTCATCGGGTAGCGGTGTATGGCCAATCGTAACGCCAAAACCTCGTGGTCGATAACTTGCTCGCCGTGCAATTTGTACAACCTGCTCTATGAGCCTCGGATATTGCGTAGGAGAGGGGCTCTGTATCGCATCCCTACTATCGACACGAGATGGTGTGCGCTCGGGTCGGTCATAGGAGCGCAATGGTGTCCTAGGCGTCAGAAGTCCAGAACCTTCTTCCACAATAGTAGCAGCATCTGAACCATCGAACACGGAGCGCGATTTGGGTGTTGTCGGACTTTCGTCCTCCGCTGATGCAGGGATTTGGATTTCAGGCTTCTCAATCCAGTCCACTGATGGAATATCCTGGTCTGTGAGAATATCAGTTAGTTCTCTGAGATTGCTTCTCACAATACAAGAGATATCGAACGTGGCTGACGAGTTAACTCCCAGAATATGACCCAGCAATGTTGGTATCTGTGATCTATAGCATGCTCGACGTTGCTGTTGCTCCTCCGGTACGTAGATCCTGAGTTGTGCGTCCACAACCTCATGGTGGATGAATGCTCTGTCGCTCGGCACGCTTAAAGATCCGGTACTACGCTCGAGAACTAGATGTGTCGATATTTCTTTTGAGGTGTAAATAAGGGCTTCGTTGAGCTGATCGAATAGGGCTCGATCACCCCGCAGAGCTTTTATGCTCATGTGTTTCGCTGCACAGCTGTAATATGTTAGCACCAGTTCGGCACAATAGACTCCAGTAAAGGAAAACGGGCATTCTTCTCGAGAGGACAGAAACAGATCAGCGAGCCTCGACCATAGGCCAGATCGTGGAAGAATCAATCTTTGGGTTGCACAAAAGTACTGGACTCACCAGTACAAGGCATACGCTTTGGCCTGCAGTTGATTTGACAGGGTTGCATTCTCACTGGAGTCGGCGTCGACCCTTGAAACTTCTTTGACCATCGTGGAAAGATATCGATGCGTGAGTCCGAGGTGTTGAAACACAACGTGCAGGATTTGGACCTCGTCCACTTGGAAATCGAGCAGGACTCCATGCCCAGCCAATGCGACGCCATACCTCCGATGGTCTGCAATAGCGAAATCATCTGTGACATTGACAAGCGTGGATGTGCCATCTGAAGACTTCTTAGGCAGAAACTTTACTTCTTGGAGCGAATCGAGTGCTCGCGCAACGCTAGAGTCAATCGACGATCTCGCCAGCATCATGCCGATCTCGATGAGGCGAAGCCGGATTTCGGATATTTGTGGCTGCGCTTCGCCTGCCATGCGTTTTAGTTCGTCAATTAGCATACCAGGGCTAGCCTTCTTGATGCGCAGACGACTAACAAAGAAACTCTCCAACTCAGGGTATATGTTTGAGAGATCCTGGTAACCAGCGAGTGGAAACGCACTCCTCCAAAGGCATGTGCGTCGTGTATGCCAGTTGCCGTCTTCGCCGAGCACCAGTTTTTCCGTCGAAAATGCGTCTCTGTCATCCATCAGTCCTTGCACCTGTAGTCTTATCAACCGGATGAGACTTACTTGATCTTTTGCCAGTCTTCGTCGCTCCGTGCATTGGTATTCAAATACGAATATATCTTTCTAGAAACTGATAAGTCCGGGGAAATGTAGGTATTATCTCGTCGTGTCTCTATCTCTTCAATGACGTTATCTATCGTGCAGTCCCGTATTCGCAGCACATCTTCGAAAAAGGTTGAGATAAGAGCGTTGCCCTCATAAGATCGTGCCAGTACGGCCTTGACACTTACGAAGTCGGGCCCTTGCCAGATACAGTCTTTCTGACTAAGCCAACGGTCTTGTTGAGGATCCCGGATATATGACTCAGTGTCAAAGAAGGACCTGTTCCGCAATGTCAGTCACGATAAGGTATCTAAATTTTAAGGAGATACATACCGGAGCTCAGCATATTCTTCGACCGTAGCGGATCGTGCCATACAGATGTATACCTCTTGTATTTTAATCTGGTATAGCACGGCATTCGAGGACTTGAACACCTCCAGTGCCCTCTTATAAAAGCCCAGATCCGGCCTTGAGATCACTCCGAATTGTTCAAGAAACTGCCATTGCCTGTATGTATGTTCATCGAGCTTGATACCCGGTAAGATGAGGAGCGGAAAATTTGTCTCGGAGAGTCCGAGATATGAGATCTTGGACAGCATTGCGGGAGATGGAAGGTACGTAGTGCAGAGAGCTAACGAAGCTCCAGATTTGCAAGGTACCCTACAAGCTCGCAAATTAGACTCAATCCGATTTGCCGTGGACTGATAGCTTCTCCAATGTGCTTTTAATGTACCAAGAAACTTCGTAGGACTGTGTCTTAGTACGGCTTGCAACGCAGGAGATATTGAGCACATCGGGTCGCCAAATATGCCGATTGAGTGGTGTGTGAAACATGGTATGTACCGAGCACTCGTAACGCATGTAAGCCACTCTTCCCATCGCCTATCCCGTACGCACACAGTTGGCTGTACGAGGTCATCCAGAGACTTTGAGAGAAACTGCGCAACGTCATTGGAATTTCTCTTGTACTCTGGCAGGAGGTGGTACATATCGTACTCGTTGTCCGACGGAAAGTACAGCGAGCAGGAGGATGCCTTTCTAATGGTACCATCCACTAATGGTACACAAATCCAAGGTTTGATTTGCAGAGGTTGAGGGTGGAAATGGAACAGATACCGTAGCTGGCTCAGGATATCCGAACGTCCAAAAGTTTTTTGGTCTGCTAGTTGGATATTGGCTATTTGGATATTAGAGAGTACTATCTCGGAGGGACACTCCTTGACTCCCATCGTCTTGAACAACTCTCTGCGATTGCCGTTCGAAGCAGCCGTACACTCAACTAGATGCAAACCGATAGAACGTGGTATGGGGATCGACCCGGTTGTTGGGAAGTAGACCTCGGGCAGACCGCCCCGTATGCCAGGAGCGCCTGTCCATTGGATCCCGCCAGCCAGAGGAATAATTGCTAACCGTTTGATTCTTTGGCGGCATTGCACGCTTGAATCCCTCATTCCCCACGAAGTGAGTTTGGCGAATGCCTCTTGCCAGGCATCTCCTGGTTCCTTAGTTCTCACCCTTGATGGATTGCTCACAAGGTCCGCCTGAAGTCGATCGATGACTTCGGACCATGTAATGGTGTTTGCTCCCAAGGCATCCAATACCTTGGAATGTCGTTTACTGTACTCGGGAGCAAGATAGCGTTCATCGGCCAAATCTTTCAAGATTGGATCACCCTTGTGTAGCATGAAACCAGGAAGCTGCCGTAACTGGCTGGGTGGTTTGAACCGTCTATGTTCCCATGACTGGAGAATAGGCTTAGTCTCCAACAAGCCCTTAATGCTTGAATAGAGTGTTTTCCAAGGATGTTCCATTGGGCTGGTGGGTAGATAATCGAGCCATGAGTACTTTAGAGGATGATCCGCTTCCGCAATTATGTCGCTCACTATCCAGGAGGAGAACGCTTCGGCCACACCAGCACAGATAGCTTCGTTCCAGGAACAATCCATGACGCTTTCGCGATTAGCAGCAGTGATGAAATCAGATTGGATGAGGAACTGACGGTTTTCATTAGCACATGAGATTAGAAAATACCGTAAAATTCCTTACCTGAATCTGGGAAAGTCTCTGTAATGGCAAGTAAGCAAATACATGCTGACCACGCTCGGATACCTTCGGCTCCATTGTGGACGGATCGATCGGGAAAGCCAACTCTATACTGACACTGCTCCGGTCTTTTCGGCGCCTGTCCTGAGGCATGCGGAAGTTCTTGTGCTTAAAGCATAAGAAAGCACTCACATCGTGCTTCTTTGTGTCACCTAGTTCTCGCGATCGAGTGATTTGGACTAAGCCGGAGGATGATGCGGCAGCTTTGGTAATATTCAGCGTTTCAATGCGGCCATCCGTCCTGGTCATGCGGGCGTGTATTTTCTTCAGCTTTTGAAGGAAAAAGATCGTAGTTTCAGGAGTATCTCTAACTGCATCTAGCAGCTTTTGATAACCTATCGGTGTTGTGTCCGATATGCGCAGGGTGATGCGTGTGTTCACGCCATCCGACATTTCCTCTGGCTCGGCATCCAGTGGGGTTACCATGCCTAGTCCGTTATCACGTAGATGGTGTTGAAAGCAGAATGACCAAACACCCGACTGGATATGAACCTCATGCGCAATGCTAAAGACAGATTTGAAGCCGAATCCTTTCTCACCAATGTGGGTATCGGATGCTGAGGTCTTCTTTGAACTCCTGCCCGTTGCACAGATAGCCTCAACGTCTGTGCGGGTGAAACCATCTTCATTAGTCTCAATGACTAGTGTCTCCGGTGTGAGTATGAATTGTACATAAGGGACTGAACGCTTCGAGGCAGCTTTAGAGTAAGATGAGTCATCGGCGTTTTGGATGAGTTCATATAAAAGGCGGTACTTTGAGGAGTAAAGCTGCTCTGAGATACTAAGAAGTTTATTGTGCTGTCAACAAGTGATGTTGGATATCGAATTTCATACCTGCTGGTGTACGCGGCTTCCGTCTCCCTATTTCGTTCGACGAACCCTAGCATGATATTCCGGGTTCGAGGCTGAAGGTTCTCCAGATCTGATCGTACTTCATCATCAAGATGACCTTTCGAAAGTCTGATCTTTTCTGTAACCGCCTGAGCCTCAAGACGTGTAGATGGCTCTCTGTCCCCAAGCGCATCTAGCACATCCTGAAGCCTACCCACAAGAAGGGTATTGTCCCTCTTCATGATCAAAGATTGGAATAGAGGCTGCGATAGATATGGCGAAGGGGCTTACTAGACTAAATACCCTCCAAAGTACCACTCGTTGGTGCGTAGACTTGCGATATGATTGGCTGCTGCGGGTGTGTGGCGCGGTACTTATGGCGCATAGTAAAGAGGCATAATTTTGAAACGTTCTAGGCAAGAACTGGCGCCCGATCATACTCGGGTTGTGTTGCAACCTACTGAAGTCAGTAAAGGGCCGAAGTTTAGTTCCAGACGGCATACCTGTAGGGTCAGCGCGGACCGAGACACTGTCCTGCGGAACGTCGTTCTGATCGAAAACCAAAAAGCAAGACTTTGTGGAAATTGTCATGATCTGGTTCTGGAAGATGCCAATTGAGAATGTGCCGTTGGTTCAGCGATCTAGTAAAGCATGTCACAGGGCTTAAGAGGAAACGGTGAGGTTCACAACAGCAACGAAAATGGAATGACACATACAGTTGTGGTCTCTGCTGCGCAGATTTGACCAAAGGTCGCTCGATAAGCGCTGTGCAGAATCCTTCCAGCTGCCTTCGCCGCCCCATGTTTCGAGTTTGGTTAGATTCGGTATAGATGTCGCCTAGGAGATGATTAAAAAATTCTGGCAACGTCGGTTGCTTCAGCGAAAAGATAGATAGAAGATTTGAAACAGCTTTGGTTGGCTCGGTAGCTATACGCACATGTCTTGATGCGATGAATCTATCTGCAAGAGAAAGATGAGTTATCCACATCCACCCGGGACTAGGCATCGCCTAACTCGGTGACGGTAATGTTGCATAATCCTGGAAAGCGGCTGATCATATATCGTTTTGATTCGTACATCTGATCTAGGTATCTATCGCGCTAATTTTAATGCTCCGTCGCTAATCGTTGCGAACTCGCCTTGCTAAAGTGACTACAAGAAGACTTCGAGGTTGAATTCAAGGGTGCTAACAGGGTATCTGAAATGTTTGGTTAGCAAAAATGAGGAATAAGCGGAAAAGGGAACATACGGTAGCTCAAACTTTTGTAGTACACTTGGATGCAGAATACCGAAAACACCAATCGTCTGGTTCTTGCCAGCGATGTTGAGCTTGATAGCCGCTGCGTGTCCGGCCAGGAACGTTGGGTCTAGTCTCGTCAGTCATTTTTGTTCTTACGCTCACGGCACGATACAACTTACCATTGACTTCCTCTATCCAGTAGCCTTCTAGCTTCTCGTTCTTTAACCCGTTTTCCCTCGTTAGGAACACCGATCGGAGCATCAGCATCAGCCTATCGAGCAGACCATGCACCTGCTCAAATCCACTTGTCTTGCCCATGACAGCTGCCGCAAAATGTCGCTCGTTTCTGCTCTTACGCTCTTGCTCCATATCGATGAGGCCGATGTCGCTCACTTCAAAGATCTTCATCGGAACGGAGTGGTGCTTGTTCGAGTTGATGGTCTTCAAGAGACCGGGTAAAAGCGACGTCCGTACGAGCTGGTACTCTGCGGTCTTTGGGTTTGCGAGTTTCACGGCTGTGGTGCCGTCGTCTTTGCGGTTTAGCCATTCGAAGTTCTCTTCATGTGAGCAAAGGATGAGGGGCATGACTTCCGTCCATCCTGAGGCTGCTGACTCCAGACGCACGATGTCGCTGAGCTTGTTGATTGGCAATGGCGCTGATACGGCGGCGGTCTTATTTGGGTATACTCGTGGAAGCTTGTTGAAGCCGTATGCGATAGCGTAGTCTTCCATGATATCTGCTTGGTGGAGAATGTCTGCTCTCGTGATGGGTACCGAGACGTCGAGAACATTTTTGTCAGACTTTGATGGAGATACATCGTGACCCATGCGTGAGAGCAGTTTCGAAATTTCCTCTGGCGACAGGTCCAGGCCCGTCACTTGGTTCAGGTAGTCGACCTCGGCCTGCATCTCCCGTGGTGACAGGTCTGGTGACTCTCTCGATTCACCGTTGTGAGGAGAGATGATCTTGATCGGTTCTACTGACTCTGCATATCCAGCGAACATGGCGACGAGCATGTGGTTGACGATCTCCAGTTTGGTCTTGTCCGTCGCGGTCATCTCGATGAAGACATTCGTCGTGTTTAGCGTGATCTTGCTGTGGTTGCCGTTGATGATGGGAGGTAGCGAGAGGACGGTTCGATTCGAGTCGTAGATTACAGGATATACCGGCGAGTCTCTGACGATGTGCAGAAAGCGGCCCAGGTGTTTGTCTTTCTACTCAAAGTTAGACGAATGATTCAGAGACGCGTATATTGATTGCCCACCTCATAGAACTGCATAAGTTCCTTGCCGTTCATCTCCTTCGTCTGGTTCAGAGGCACGAACTTGATCTGTTCCGGTGGTAACGCTTCATATGAGAATGGGCCCTTGATCGCTACCTCCTATTAGCTATGTCTCTAAGCTTTGTCGCCATGCTACCCACTATCGAGATCGTGTGTGCCTATCGCAACCAATGTCCGTTGACGAGCAAGGTTCGCGTGTAGCTTGTCCTGAAGCGCGATGAAGGAATCATATCGTTCTTGGGTGAAGTGGATATTCCGCAGTATGACGCCGGAGCAGAGGGGACGTATTTGCGTCGTCTATATGCCGTCAGATCATCTGAAAACACCACTATACCCTCAACATGACGAATGACCTACCTCCGGCTTGATCTCAAGCACCTGCAACTGCCCATCCTTTGGCGCACTCAGTGTCCACTTGGGTAGTTTCTGCTGCTCGAGGAAGACCTTGAGGTTGAGAGCAATTCCCTCGAAACATAGCATGTCATATCGGTTTGCAGGTATCTCGATCTTCAGCTGCGGTGGTTGCGCCTGGTCTTCTGGTTTCGTGCTCTGACTTGTGTCCTCGTCCAACTCGATGCCAAACTCGAAACATAGCTCGTCAAACTCCTCAGTCGAATATTCGCGCCCCAGCTCCTTGAAAAGCGCCGCCTTATCCACTGCTATCGTAGGCATTTTGCGCTAGGATTACTGCGACTGTGCAACTCGATTACGGTCTCTGTTGTGGTGTGGTGGGGTATTTGGAGGGGCAGTCGTGGATGCCCGGTGAGCGGTGGGCGGTTTAATACGTTTCGGGTTTCGAGTATTGACAGTCGCCGTACACGCAGAGGCTCTCGAAGCTCCGTTATGCTCTCAATGGGCCCGTTAGGTGAAACTTGGGGCCCAGTGAATTATTTGGTATGACTCCGAATTCGAGCACAGCCGGAACTTCTGCCGGGCCGCGCTTGGCGCTAGGCCGAAACAAGAAATTGTCTCAGAGAACGCGTCGCTCTACCGACAGCGTACACTAAGGAAGCTGTGTTTTGTATCGCGTGCGGTTCTGCACATGTATGGTTGAGCATGCTGTATGAGGTGGTATAAGATCGTGTCATATTGTAAGATATGGTGTTCACAATGGCGTCACTACATGCAACACCAACCAAAGCTCGAACGCCTGCCAATGCCAGTTATGGACCACCCAGTTCCCAGTCCCATATGAAGGGCCAAACCAAGATCCAGACCTTCATATAATATAGCCCATGCTGCCGCTTCGAATGACCAAATACTTCCAATGCATGCTTGCTAAAGAACTCGCTTTCTCCGTCACCATGATTCCCCTGAAGAATGAAGTTGTCGCCAGCCCTTAGTCTATGTCCAGCACGTGACCCTAGGTATCATAATTGAGAATAAGAATGGGTGCTTGGAATATTTCGTTGTGGATCAAATCGAATTGAAGGGCGAGCGAGTGTAAGTTTAGTCTTTCCAGTCCCACACCTGCTTGAGGAAGTGAGCCATGTTGACCTTCTTGGACTTCATCTCGACCATCCAGGGATGCTCGAGCATGCGCCAGGGCGTGGCTCTTCGAGGACAATCTTTCTCCAGACTGTGAGTTGTTAGCAAGCATTCCGTCAACGGAACAGTCGTACGTACCAGCACTCAATGAAGTACTTGAAGTTCTCTGTCCACTTGATGCCATTCTCTGGCTCATCCTTGAGCTTCGGAATAGGTTGTCGGACGATGTAGGTCAGCAGGTCGATGAGACCAGCACGAGGGTTCATCTCCGTGCCGTCTGCCGGGAAAGGGAACCGATGTTGCGCAACTTCAAGCAAAGTCACGCCTAAGCTCCACACATCACTGGTGATGGTGTAGCTCTGTCCGGTGATGCGCTCGGGTGCCATGTAGTATGATGTGCCAATGAATGTGTTGGCGTCTCCTTTGGTTCCGAACTCTCCGGACACACCGAAATCACACAGCTTTACTTGGCCGTTTCGACATAGTAGGATGTTGCTAGGCTTGATATCTCGGTGAATGATACGATGGGAGTGGAGGTAGGTCAATCCGTTCAAGACGCCCTCGGCGACTTTACCAAGAACCTTCTCACCAGTGCGGCCTCCCAGTTTCTTGACCTCACGATAGACTGCGTCGAGGGATCCGCCTTCGCAGAACTCCATGGCGATGCTGATAGTCCCTGTGCTGTCATCCATGAAAGCGCCATAGTATCGGCAGATATGGTCACTGGCACAATTCTTGTTGAAAGACAGTTCTCGTACAATTTGTTTCTTGACGTCGGGATCGGGGTTGGTTGTGATAATCTATAGGAGAAGATTAGCACATATTCTCCAGGACAACGCAACGTACGTACCTTTAACGCAAATGTGGTCTTTCCGCCTTTGAGTACACATTTCGTGACAGCACCACCAGCACCCTCGCCCAGACTGCCCTTCTCTTCTATCATGCCCTTGGCGCTCGCCGCTCTCCATCCAGCGTCGTCAAGATCGTCCACTTCTAACGGCCGTCCTTTTTCTGCAGCCATGGCCTCGAGGTCCGGTATCGGTTGGCTACTGTTCTCCCTTTCCATCGACGGTGCGCCTTCGCTTCCTCCTTGTGATATGGCCGAGATGGGATCTGAACCTTTCTGCAGGCCAGGGAAGCCTAAGGCAGCCTGGTATGATGACGCTGACCCATTTGCCTGTACCTCGCCGAAGCTCCCTGATCTTGAATGTGCGCTCGCATCACTTGAGCCTCCAGCCGAGAGCCCTGTGCCAATCTGCAACGGGGGAAGCCCGCGTGGGTTCTGACGGCCCTCTTGTGGTGTGGTGTTGGAGCCCATAGGTGTCGCAAGGCGAAGCTGCGGCGGCATAGGCCGGCCCAGAGTAGGTACCCCGCTCGTCGCGCCATTCACGACGGGTCTCGCGTTTGGTGAAGCCGGGATGGAGAGGCCGAGGCGTGGTGTGCGACTTCCGCTTTGGGTGCGGCCGCCAGGGATGGGGGGTCGAAGGAGGGGTGCGGGGGACGACATGGTGGGCTGTGGACTCGACGACGACGCGTTGGTGAAAGACTGCATCTACCGTATATGTACACCACCAGAGGGTACCGTTGCAGCCCACTCTATGATGTAGTTTCCAGCTCTAGCGGTCAGAACTCTTGTGCGTGGCCACCCTCTGACAAGATGTACGGCGCAGCGAGCGACTAGCTAATCAGGCGTGGTTAAGCTCTTGGCTTATTCTGGGCTACGGGAAGAATGAGGGGATGCCTGTGGAGGGTCTGAGGTTGTACGTCGCAGATGCTTGGTCCCAATCGTGCGGGTCGCTGCCGTCAGCCGAAGAATACTGCCCGACTCTTGGGCGAAAAAAGAGCTTCGGGAATGAAGAATCTCGGGGTTGGGCTCTGAAGGAGCAGCTTGGGGGCCACACGTGCAAGAGGCACCTCGTGTTGTGTGTAGGCAGGAGTGACGTTGACAGCCACGAGTCACTGGCAGGTGCGGCTCGACAGGCGGCAGGCGCGACTTGGTACGGGAAGGGCGCTGTTAGAGAGGTGCAGGAGACAAGTCTTGCTTGAGACCAGAGGGCCGACGGTGGAGGGCGCTGCTGCCAGCGGAGAGGCGGTGGGTCGAGCGGGTTTCAGGACTCGAGGGTGTCGGAGGGGCTCAGGACAGCGGTGGAGAGGTGAGTAGGCGCATGCGAGCGAGGCTTGCCGAGAAGTGGAATAGGCGGAACCTCGTCCAGCGGTTCGAGGGGTCTGTTTGACAACGCTCCCGCCTTCATCTGCCTGTGCCAATAATCGGAGCAGAGCCCGGCGCCGCGACCAATGAGCAGCCTGGGGATTGTGGATGGAGATGAAGACAGTGAGTGTGAGAAGAAAATTGCCAGCAGGTCCTGCGGCTCAGGAGGTGTGTGATTCCACAAGATAGGATGAAAGGCACCTCGTCGAGCACTCCCGCACAAGCGCTGAGGCTACCCGGCTTTATCACTGGCTCTAAACCTTGTTTCGAATTCCACAGGCAACGTAAATGGCCCTCATTCGAGGGTCTGAGCATACGGGCTGCGCAGATGTGGTTGGTCTGCCTCGTCAGCTTGCCGCCAACACCCCTCCACGGCTACTCGACAATGTACACTGACGTTGGCGCGCACCCAAAAACAACGTCTATACGGGGCATTGTGCATAAGGTATGCTTCTGCAGACATCCACGTTCCTTCTTCGGCAAAGGCTACCTGCCCGTATATCTTCCTACGGACTCGAGGATAATCCATCCGACTATTGATCCCTGTGCGGCACGCGACAAAGCTGTGAGCGTCTACAACTCCATCCAGTTGAGCGACGATGGCGGCGCTGCAGATGCATTGGACGCTGCCGTGGCTGACGTTGGACCGGTCTACTGGTTCATTCGCATTGCACATGCGCTCTTCGCCGTGGCCGAGCTTCAGGTCACCAAGCAGCAATCACTTATGGCTGAACACGACGTCCACCAACATTCGATGCCTTTTGCCTGGCGAGCAGCATGCCGAAAAGAAGCAATTCTGCCTGCCTGCTCCTGCAATATGCACTGCCCTGCGTGAAACCAGGCTTTGTGCATTCAATTCCTGGACTTGTCATGTCGTGCTGTGGTACACAATACCCCAACTTTTGCTCAATCGCAAGCAACATCGCCCTGCCCTTGTCTCAAGAAGCGCTGCCTCCACGTCACTCATTTCCTTGCGCACGATATCACCTGAGATTGATGAAGAAATGCCTAGGTTCCTCGATCAAAGACGCAGCACGGGCGCTTATGGTGGCTGCGACGTCCAATGAGACCACGGCTGGATGAGTAAGTGCATAAACAGGCTAGCCGCAGTAGGAGCCGCGAAGAGCGATAGCAGAGCCCCTCTGCAGATGGTGCCATTTTTAGCGACACTACCTCTTCAACTAGACCTCTATCCAACGTCGTCACGATACCGTTGTCAATCCACTAGCTTAAGCAAGCAGGCTGTGCAGATGATTCAAGTACCACCATGCGCTTTTCGATAAACTGATCTCATCACAGTCCACCATGCATATGCGAGGGTCGTGCATGAGGTCACACAGGGGGAAACGTGCAGCAACCCATCGCGATCGCCCATCTTTATTCTTGTGCGACTGCTCCGATCATCCTAGTCTACGTGAGCTTGGCAGTTCTCGCACGCTTTATAACACAGCGTATATGGACACACAAGAAGGGAAGGACATGGCTTAAGAGTTCTGGCTCGTCAGAAATGCTCTTCATTGAGAGTAGCAAGACTTGACCAATTAGCCTTCCTCTGCAATCGGCTCGATGAGAAAATATTTCGTCTACCCATCAAGAAACTCATATGCCGAGCGTCGTAAAATGTCCAAGCATATCTCATAGAAGGGAGCCAGACTATGATATCTCTTGGTCTGAGGTATTGGCTTGTTGAATCGCTCAGATACGCGACCAGTCACCAACCCGTACATTCCCTTGGCCATCAAACAAGCATGAACCGTTCATCATCTCAGCTTGCTTCTGAAGCATCTTAGAGCACACCGCGAAACATACTCCCACTTCCAACAATCTTCGCAAATGAAGATTATATACAATCCATATATCATTGATATCGACAAGTTCATGTGTTCGCGGGAGCCGGGCTAGGAAACTCTTTGCCATTCTCTTGACACTTGAAACAACTCGAGCTATCTCCAGTACGAGGCATGAGAATTTATTGTTATACTCCTTGAAATAATAATTACATTTCATGTCGAAAGTACCAAAAGCTCTAGTCCATGACATCATCACTTCCACCTGTCACCAACAACAACTCAACTACCCACGCCCTCCTCATCACCGTCAAAGACTTACTCTTACCATCCCATCTCCATCCCAATACCTACAATGCCCAAACCTTGTACTCTCTGCTCGACACCACGCAACATCCTAGTCCGCTGCCAAACCGATGCGTCGCAAAAGTGGCACTTTGTATGTCCAGGCGCATGCTGGAAGTCCGTCTCAGGCGGTGTGGAAGACGCGCGTGGTTTGGAAGATGAGTATCCGTGGTATCGGTATGGGGGTATGGTATGTAAACTCTTGTTCAATCTAAGTTGTAGAGTTGTGAGGAGTACGACAGAACGCGAAGTGGTTAGGCTAATCTTGGAGAGAAATAGTGGAAGGATAGGAGTGCGGACGGACCTGTTAGTGCGAAGAAACCGAGGAAGGTCAAGGAAAGGCAGAGAGAGGAGATGAGAGGAAGGGACGTGAGGAAGGAGGAGAAGGAGGGTGGGGTAAGGGATGGATTGGAAGAGGGACGGATATAGTGGAAGCATTGTCCTAAGAGGGGATTTTCATGACTGGCTCTTTGATCATGTGTAGAAGTCGTGCAGTTTGCAGAGTGACGAAGGCAGAAGCGAAGTTCTAGTTGTCAGATTTCTGGAGAAAGGACGCAAAAACCTGATCAGTCTCGAATAAAAATTGTCGAAATTCTAGAGAATCAGTGAAGCCGCTGAGGAGGGTATTTTCTGTGGGGGTTGGATCATAACCGATCCAGAGATGTCGTTGCAATGAAAGCGGAAGCGTATCAAACATATCTTAGGCTCTAACGTCCGGCGCTAATCTACTCTTCCACGTACCTCACTACCTATCATACTTCTGCTTCCACGTCTCCCGCCAATCGTCCTTGAGTATCCACTCCGACTTTTCTTCGCGCACCACATCTTCAATGCACATACCGTTACGTTCCAGAGCTTTGAGCCATTCGTTCCAGTACCTAGATCGTCTCCCGTACATCGATGGTGTCAAGCCATTATGATCGTGATGATGTATGTTGACTCCCGCTCCAATGAGAGCGGCCATTATGTGCTCGATAGCCTTGGGATTCCCGGGCACGTCCTGAAACAGGGACACGTTGAAAATTTGCTGGAATCTATTACGTCCAAGACTGCCTGTGGAATTGATATAGCTCTCGAATTGCGGGCAAATGAGACTGGACATCGACTCCCAGTCCCATGGCGAATCCTCGACGGTATTAGACGAGGTGAGTTTCACATTGTGTATGAGGTTCTCCTTCTCCAGTCTACGCAGGTGCTCTTTCAACAGCGATCGAGGCCGCCCTTTGTAGTAATCCCAAAGCAGCATATTGATAGTCATTTCGAAGAGGAAGGCTGATGAGTCATAGACCTTGTCAAGAACGTGGTCGACAGATGCTTCGAGCTTGTATCTGTCGCTGTCGGCGAGCGATCGCTTAAAGAGGCCTGCGACAACGCTGAAATCGTGACTACCATTATATAAGTGTCGGCCAAAACAAAGTGCTGTGGTAAACGAACTTAAGAGCTGATACTCCAATTCCTTGGTTGTCGAGATAATCGAATAAGTCTGTCCGGGTGTGCTCTGCGGCGAACTAGACGTACAGTAGTTAGAATGTGGCACGGCTATGCTGAGAATCTGAAGGCAAGAGAATACAGACTTACATAGAGACACATATTTCTTCCTTCCCGGTTAATGTGATATGGGGATATGACACCTTGTCGTAGTGCAGTATCGATCTCTTCAATGGTACCCTTGGCAAATAAGTCATCGTAATGATCATCGGACTCCGTTACAGTGAACACGTTTAACTGAGTACAAAGTTGTGGAACTGGTCCACTGGACAGGTCGCGGAGGAATCGGGCACTTATGGCATGGACCGACTTGCCGATCCCGCAAGTGAATGAGAACCCAACTTCATCACCGGCTTGCGTAGCTTCTGAAGCCCTCACTTTCCGGGGTACATGAATACGGAGATGTCCAAAAGGCGTTTCTTGAGAGAAGGTCTGTTGTGTATGTTCCAAACGCTTATGGGCCTGACAATGTGTGTACACTTTCTCCTTGACGTTCGTTGCATTTTGTTTATCCCGCAAGCACTTTGATGTACGCTTTCGCCCACTGGATGAGGAGGAAACTATCTCCTCGGAGTAAAACCATCGATCCAATGGGGTTGAAGTAGACTCCAAATGACTTGCCGCCTCTTCCTGTGCAGCCGAAGCCACGAGACGTTCGAATTCGAATTGTAGCCAGGCGATATGCCGTAGTGACATTTCTCCTTCCGCGCGTGAGATGAGATGCCGTATGAGAACTTCCAATTGGGCCTTGACGAGTAGTAGATACGCCATGATCATGTCGCGCCTTTCGCCAAAGAAGTGAATGTCTCGATGCTTAGGGGAGCGTGTTGTGAAGCGCTTCGCAAGCGGTTTGCTCATTGCTTCAATCTTAGCGGAAATGATATCATCAAACTTCGCGGAAAGAATGTCTCTTGTCTTCTGATGTTCCTCGGTAACTGCTCGCTGTGTTTGACTAAGCGTCCTTGAGATTCGCGCGGTTTCCCTGTGTATATGGGTTGACTTGCGAGTCAAACAAGCTTGACGAGAGAGGATCTTTGCATGGCTACGATGAACCGAGGAGAACGCTTCTCGGTGAGTCTCATGCTTCTGTAAATTTTGATGGTGATGTTTTTCCAGCATTGAGTTGAGAACGTGTTGGTGATCTTCCAATTTGATCGACAAAGCTCGAGCTTCACTATCCATTCGTAGGCCATGTTGCTTATAGCAACGACGTATGAGACTCTCAGTGTTTACATGGTCGATTGCGGAAAGCTCCCTATGAAGGTCAATGTAAGCGCTATTTCATATCCACGAAGACAAGTAAAGTATTCGTCAAATGTTAACTCACACGACTGGCTAGCCGCTAACTGATTCTTATCGATGCATTCGTGAGACCTATTCATGTAAGAAAAGTGAGGCTTACCTGCAAGCCATAATCAACGCATTTCCAAGCAGACTCTGCGAGCGTTCGAGGTTTTCTAAAGCTTTGGAGATCTTGCGCTCATCCAGCACATATCTCACCCTGTCCCAAGTTTTTTTCGTGCCTTTGAACCTCGAACTTAGTATTTTGAGGCTTTGCAATTCGCGATTGTAGCCTTTCAGAGACACGTCAAGCGATGTTACCGCCCCATAAGTAGTCGCTGGTGGTTTGGCGCCGTTGAGTCTGTTTAGACATTGTTTTGAAGTTTCGGCCAGTAAGGTAGTGTCTTTGATCAAGTCACACAACCTACTGATCTCCTTTGGTGCGTCCACAACGGTGCCTAGAAATTCGTAAACGTCGCGGCCCGTTCGTATGACAACATCGGCCACTCCTACGACGGCGAACGCTCCGGCTGCTGTCTCTAGCGCTCCCGACATAGTCAATATGGAACTCAAGATGGTTGTATAAAACGCGATCACAACCAGTTATGCGAAATAATAAACCAAGATAAAGCTGTCTGTTGAAGAAATCGAAACGGCCTGTCGTTATAGCTGTAGGGTCGTCAGATCAAGGAACTGGGCGCTGGCGAATAGGAGACCACCGGTTAATACGAAGGAGCTGTATGTACTGAGCTCTAGGTCCTAGGCCAAGTTTGGTGTAGCCCTAACTCCCATACACGTTTCAAACTGCGGTTGAAACGCTGTCGGTCAGCAATGGTTCCTGCATGGAACATCTTCTGAGGAGATCTCCGGAGATTGACAGCGGGGTAAAAGGCCATACCCGTGCTGTAAGTTTGATCTGGGACAGAGGTCGTGCAACATGGAGAAATGCTATTTCAGTACTGAGGAGCTTGAAATTGACAATAGCGTGGAAACACGATGCTATCACCATCGGGGTACGCGCATATCCCTAATCAACGAATGCAACTCTCTAATTCCCTGGATTGCATTCTTTGCGCATCTCGCACAGTCACTGAAAATACAGTTACGCTAAGCTTTGAATCCCGCCTTGGTCCCCGTAGTGCCATCCACGTCAATCCTAAATGGACCCAACACCACGTACCTTAACACAACTCTCTGCTGCTAAAGTGTTCGGCGCCCCCAAACCACTCGGCGAAGTACTTTGGATGAATGTGCATGCAGTCTGGTCGGTGTCTGACAGAGGAACATGTTTGGTGTTGTGTTTGAAGGTGTCGGGTGGGTGTAGGGATTGCTAAGAGAGGAGGAAGGTGGTACAGTAATTGGGGCTGTGCGCAGGATGAAGGGGGCACTCAACACGTTACGCGAACAATAGTACAATCTTTATCAACATGCACAAGGCACCTAGGATGTTGCGTTCTTTGCTCGTAGCATTACGTTATTCACACCAGCCATCTTGTATAGAGGTGAATAGGTCAGCTCGCCGACCTGAGACAACGTGGGATGTCAGCACTTGTCCAGCGACTTGGTTCAACTCAGTGGTTGAACCTAGCATGAACGGTTTGACATGCATTCACACCTGCTGTATGGTCTTTTCCGTCTTTTACTAGGTCTCTACGATGTTTCATGTCGCAATCCTTGAACGGAATCGCCGAGAAAAGCAAAGTTAAAGAAGAGGTGATCGGACATATTCGCTTCCTGTTATTGGAAATGTCACCCGGCTTACGCTACAACATCATTATACCAATCATCGCTCGCGCCACAAGTTTAACATGCCAGCGATAACTCGTGGTACAGCCTTATAAGCAGCACCTAATTTGCTTGCTTTGACAAAGGGATTCCTCCCGGGTGTTTCTCCGGGATCGCACATGGCTGAGCAGCTAAGGAAGAAAGGCCGATGTAGTACACGATACACTTCCTTGCTGCTTACTTCGTGCTACATCACTACAGACCCACGTATATTAACGATGGGGTCCGACGAGGCTGTTTCTCCCAACTGAATGGTTCTTAATAAATGATTAAAATTCACTGCATCGTTCAGCGAGTACCGACTGTTTGGTGGAACGATGTGGATTTACTGAAATAGCGATCTGTGTGGACAACTCAACCTCGAAGCGCTGAGATGAACCTCACGATGAATCCCAACGGGCTATCGCCGGTTCATCTTGCTGAGGACAACAGTGCCCCGCTGTTGGGAACGTGTATTGCTTTTTTCGTCTTGGAGACGATATTCATTGCCTTGTTATATGTATCGCGATATGTTGCGAAAGGCGAGAGGGTGAACTGTTGGATGGAGATCCTCATGACACTGACATATATCGTCTGTGTGTCGAAAATAACAATAGCTTTCCGTACGTCGATCTCCAATCCCTCGCCCTCGTTTACTAACGAAACGTTAATAGTTTTGATACAAATCGGCGGCGCAGGACGACATCTTATAACCCTACAACAACCCACCATCGTGAATGCGTTAAAACTCGGCACAGCGCTGCAGATCGTCTGCCCGCTAACGACTTCACTTTCGAAACTCGGAGTGCTGTGCATGTTTGACCGAATACTCGGGCAGGTATGCAAATGGTGCCGCATTGCCGTGCGAACCACCCTCTGCCTAGTCGTCGCAATCATGATCGCCCAGATACTGATCCCATTCCTCAACTGCCGCCCCTTCTCCAAGACGTGGAACCCGGATCCTAATAGCCCGGGGAGTTGTGCTATTCCTGCACTATCGTTGTGGCGATATCTCGGGATTCCGAACGTCTTCACAACACTCATTATCGTCGGCATCCCTGTCCCCGCTTTGGCTAAGCTATATGTCTCGCGTGCCGTAAAGCTTGGCCTCTGCTTCGTCTTCACTATAGCTCTCCTTGGGGTTGTAGCGGCCATTATGCGCTTCCAGTCTTTCCTCCAAGTCAGAGACTTTCACGATATTACGTACGAGAATGTGAAGCCGCTGTGTTGGACTATTGCCGAGTCAGGCATCATCTTAGTAGCGGGCGTCATGCTGACGTTGAGGCCTATGTATAGAAAGTTTTTCAAGGATACGATGTTTGAGAGGATGTTGGCTGAGAGTACTAGAGCGAGCCAGCCCAGGAGTTGGAGGAAGAGGAGGTTTAGTCGCAAGTGGATCAGAGGCGAGCAGAGAGTGCCCGTGGAGGCGAGTCAGTGTAGGAGCCTCTCGGATGCTAGTGGAGCGGGAGTTGTACTTGTCAAACCGAAACCACTGAAGACTACCGCGGCGGTGGAAAGATGATGATGATAAACTTTTGGACGACTGAGAAGAAGTTGAGCAGGACTGACGGTTTCTACGAGAATAAAGACATCTGTTTTTCGATTCAATCTCGTAGCCGGGCCCGATGCATATAACACGTGCTCCCATGCCTTGGCATTTCTTGATGCAGTGTACTGAGTTCATTCCTGCCCGTCCACTTGCCTTCTGCTGCCACGAAGTTTGGTGATTAAGGTTCCAGCCACCAACAAAGCCGCAAGCGCTCCGCCTTGAACCGGTGCAAAAATGGCAGAGCGTATGATAACTAGGGTGCCAACGACAACGAAAGTGATGGGTAGGGCGATGTTCGGACGGTATGGTCGATGAAGCTGCGGTTCTCGACGGCGGAGTATGAGCAGGCCAACAACAGTACTAACATAGAAAACCCATTCGGCCATACCAACAAAGGTCAGTAGTGCTCGGAAACTTCCTGTGAGAATGTAGACGAGGGTTACGACGAGAGCCAACAAGTTTGCATAGCTGATCACCAGATTAGCGAGGTCCGCGATGCGTATCTCAGAACACTCACATTGGAGCATCAAAGCTCGAGGATATAACGTCATCGTCTTCCTCCGGCTGGCGTAGGATGGGCAATCCTCGCCTGCTAAAGATAGCAGGCAAATAGTGACGCTGTGATGCGGCTAATGTAAGCCGGCCCACGGAGAATACATTACTCGTGATAGAACCAGCACACGAGACGGCAACTAGGATGGTAACAGCAACGCCGGCAGGTCGACCGAAGAGAGAAGTCGCAGCAGCGACGGCAACTGCGTTATTGGTACTCAGTTTATCCCACGGCACGAGTATGTAATACGCGACATTGACGAGCTCGAATGAGACGAGAACAACAACCATAGCAGCCTTGATAGCTTTTGGAAGGGCGCGGCCAGGATCGCGGATCTCGCTCGCAACGACGTTGGCCTATGTTGCTTTGTTAGTGGAAGTCGCTTACCGAGAGCAAACAAAACTAAGCGAGGCTGTATGACTACGGCATGCTTCAGAACTACACTCACATTATCCCAACCGTCGTACGCCCAGAGGCCTCCGTATATGGCTGCACAGTAATGGCCGTAGCGATCCCAGGCGGCCATTGATGTCCAGTCAAGCCTGTGGCCATCTGAGACGGTTGGTCGAGTTTGAAACCAATTTTTGGAGTACCAGTCACTGGACCCCGAAAGAGAAGAACCGGGGTTTGCGAGGTGAGCAATGACTGCAACAAGTCCGCCGATGACAATCAAGCCTACCGTGGAAAGCTTGAATATGGTGAAGGATTCACTTAACCGCAACGTAAACCTAGTGTTGATGGAATTGAGCAAGACCATCGACACGAAGGCGACAACAGCGATCAACTTAAGAAAGCCTGCATCCAATGTGCCGTGGGCGCTGGCAGAGCTAACGGATCCTATCGACTCTGCAATGACAATGCTTTGAATGGCCATGGAGGAAGGTTTGACAGCCATGATGTAAACCCAGGCCATGAGGAAAGCAGCGGTATCGCCAAAGACATGGCGCAGATACTCTTGCATGCCTCCATTGAGAGGTAAAGACGCACCCAGCTCCGCAAAACTCGCTGCCCCTGCCCATGAAAGCAACCCCCCAAGAAGCCAGACCAGGAGGGCTGCACCAGGTGATGGAACATTGCTGTCGACCTGGGCTGGTGACGCAAAGATGCCTGAGCCTATCTGGAGAGTGACGAGCACAGCGAACGCATGACGTGTGGTGAGTTGTTTGGATAGCTGCTGAGTGGTATGTGATTCTGAAGAGGTGCGCCGTCCGAGGAGTGGTTCTGTTTCCGAGGCGCTGGGTTTGGGTGCAATATCCTCTTCCCCTGAATTCGGACCCTGAACGCCACCCATGTCATGTATAGGCCGCTGATGAGCAGCAGACAACTTTAGGATACACAGTGAGCTGTGTTGTATAACAGTGGGAGGTACATGTATGGCTTTCTGCGTGTCAGTTGCTCCTGTTCCTACTTTTTGGTGCCTTGCGCTAAGAGCGGGGTGATCAAGTGGACTGGAAGCTAGCACGCAAACTCCAGCATTTGAGAGATTTGCAGAAGCTGGGACTATTGTCACATTTGGATAGGATGGAAGGTAAACGAAGTGCGTGAATGCTAGCTGTGCAATAAGTGCTGTGGACGGTTGGGATTGGGGCAGGTCGCGCTTGCACATGTGGCTGAATATGCCAAGCTTTTCAGAACTCGCACTCCGCAGCGCAGCCCACTACTATACCGTGAACTATACCACGCCGAACCATAAACCCAAACACGACCCATCGCCGACACCAGGAAACCGCTGAATCGAGGGCAGACAGCTCTTTTCCCTGAATCTCACCCTACTCACGCCCCTACAACTGCTGTCGCCCCAGGTGCCCTGACACCCCTCTTCGCTTCCTCGCCAACAGCAGGTACGTCAACACGACGCCGCGCTCGAGCTCCCACTCAGCAACCGCAAGCTCACCACCCTCCAGGGGCAAGCACACAACCCAAATCCCTCTTCTAGCATTGCTACTTGCGCCTTCCTCTTTCGATCCATCGTGGGCAGTCCATAGCCTCGAACACGCTTCTCCGTGACCCGATACAGACAGTACCTGCACCATGGAAGCAAATCAAAATGATGAGCTCTACCCAATCGCCGTCCTTATCGATGAATTGAAGCACGACGATGTCATCCTGCGATTGAACGCAATCCATCGCCTCAACACCATCGCCCTCGCGTTGGGCGCTGAGCGGACACGAGAGGAGCTCATACCCTTTCTAGACGGTGAGGCCCTGTCTAGGCAACAGCTAGGAGTGCATAAAGGCTAACAGAATAATTAGAGTCCGTAGAGGATGAAGACGAGGTGCTGACGGCACTAAGTGACGAGTTGGGCAAGTTCGTCGAGTATGTCGGAGGCCCAGAGCATGCGCATGTGCTTCTCTCACCCCTCGAGAATCTTGCGGCGATAGAAGAGCCTCTTGTACGGGAGAAGGTGCGCTTATCATCCTGTGCCTTTATTACTCAGCTAACTTGAGCAGGCTGTTGAATCACTGAACAAGATCTGCGAGGAGCTGTCACAGCAGCAGATCGAAGACGCCTTCATCCCCCTCGTCCTACGCCTGTCGAAAGCCGACTGGTTCACATCGAAAATCTCCGCGACAGGCCTATACCAGACGCCGTATTCCCGAGCTACACCCCCCTCGCAAGAAGCGCTCAGACAGCACTATGGCCAGCTCGTGCACGATGATACCCCCATGGTGCGGAGGCAGGCAGCGAACAACCTCGCCAAGTTTATCAAGGCTATGCCCCCCGCGATTGTCATCGACGAAATGATTCCGCTCTTCCAGCACCTCGCCGCAGATGACCAGGATAGTGTCCGGCTTCTGACCGTCGACATCCTCATCGCAATTGCAGAGGCAGTCCCCAAGGAGCAGCAGTCGAGTCACGGTGTCTTGCTGACTGCTCTGCGGAGTCTGTTTGAAGACAAGAGCTGGAGGGTGCGATATATGGTTGCAGACCGTTTTGAGAAGGTGTGTTCATTGTCTGTGCAAGACAGCGCTCAAGCTAACGCAGTCTAGATTGCGAAAGCAGTCGATGAAGAGGTCGTTAGCCGAGACCTTGTTCCAGCGTTCGTAAAGCTACTCAAGGACACAGAAGCCGAGGTTCGAAGTGCGATCGCAGGACAGATTCCAGGTACGCTGCAGCATACAACTTTCCCGATCGTTACTAACGTTCCCTGCAAGGCTTCTGCGCGCTTCTCGACCGCGACACGCTGCTCCACGATGTCATGCCCAGCATAGAAGAGCTGGTCTCTGATCAATCACAACATGTCCGTGCCGCTCTGGGCACACAGATCAGTGGGCTGGCCCCAATTCTCGGGAAAGAAGAGTACGTTGTCCCATACGCGTGACCACGTGCCGTCCCACTAATATTGACTAGGACCATCTCACATCTACTTCCGATGTTCCTACAAATGCTCAAGGATGAGTTCCCTGACGTTCGATTGAATATTATATCGAAGCTCGAGTCTGTCAACAACGGTATGTCTGACCTGACGACTTATCACTCAAGCACAACCGCTGACGTAATTAGTGATTGGCATCGAACTCCTCTCTCAGTCTCTCCTTCCGGCCATTGTTCAGCTCGCCGAAGACAAGCAATGGCGTGTTCGCTTGGCCATCATCGAATACGTTCCTCTTCTTGCATCGCAACTTGGCGTCAAGTTCTTCGACGAGAAACTCAGCAGCTTGTGCATGAGCTGGCTCGGCGACACCGTCTTCTCCATCCGTGAAGCATCGACCCAAAACCTGAAGAAGCTTACCGAGGTGTTCGGTGTCGAGTGGGCCAACGACGCCATTGTACCTAAGGTCATGGCTATGGGTCAACATCCCAACTACCTCTACCGGATGACCACCTGCTTCGCTGTCTCAGTGAGTAACCGCACTTGCTTCTTCGTGCGACTGCTAATCTCAACTAGACGCTCGCGCCCGCGCTCAGCCTTGACGTCATCGAGCAGTCCATCCTGCCCATGATGGACAAGCTCGTTAACGATGACATCCCCAATATCCGCTTCAATGTTGCCAAGTCATACGGCCAATTGATCGCCACGTTGAAGCAACTACCGGAGGAAGGCACAGTGATTGCTCTTGACAAGGCAGGCACACCCGGCCAAGGGTGCCAAAAGGCTACAGATCTCATCACCAAGAGCATCTTACCGAACCTGGAGAAGCTGCAGCAAGACGATGATGTGGATGTAAGGTACTTTGCAACGACGGCAGCGCAGAGTTTTACGGAAGCGATGCAGACCTAGGAGGTTGTGTTACATCCAACGACTCGGGTAATTGAAGTGAGTTGAAATGACGGCAAGCATTCACGTTCACACATGTGCATGGGAAATGATATGGATAGAGAAGACAGGTAGAGAGCAGCGAGGCTTAGGCTTGCTTGGCCGACACTGATGATGGAAGCTTGGTGCATTGTAGCGAACTCGAGGCTCAAAGTGCCTAGATGGGCGGTAGTTGGGCGACATACGAACATAACCAACAAAATTCCCCCTTGTTAGATTCACGATCTTGTCATGTTTGCAATGCATTATTTCTGGCGTCATGATTTAGTGTCACTTTGCGCATGCCGTGTGCAGTGTCAACAACACTTTATTGATTATTGATGCTAATACGCATAGCAATCGCTAGACGAAGGTGCTATCCGTATTTCCTACACAAGCCATATCGCCCGAGTATCGCTTAGACGGCACCAGCATCCTTGAGCAAGCTGGGCAGCTGGCCCTTCTTGGACTGCAAGTCTGAGTTTCCACCGATGTGCTTCTGGGCGATGAAGATGTTGGGGACAGTGGTCTGGCCGGTCAACTCGCCGAGCGTGGACTGAATGGCTGAGCCGTCATCTGATGTAGCAGTTAGCAGTTATTCTGAACACAGCGCTTTCGGCACGCAGGTTCGAGACAGTGTGTACGTACCAACCTGATCCAACTCGATCGCGTAGAACTTTGCGCCCGACTCGGACAGCAGCTGCTTGGCCGCCTTGCAGTAGGGGCAGTAGGACTTGGAGAAGACAGCGACGGGGTTCTCGTCGATGATGGACTGGACCTTTGTCTTGGTGGCGGACATGGTTGCTGGGCTGGGGGCGCGGCTGAAGAAGCGCGCGAGAAAGGATATGGTTGCGGTTTGGGGGCCGGGGCCTTTGTGTGTGTCTGGTGTGAAGGTGAGTGGGGTGTTTTTCGTGATGAGGGGTGGTGGTGGTGAACGGGCAGAGATATATGCGCTACTTACTTGAGGTATTGCTTGGAGCTTTGGGAGGTAGTGGGTAGGTACTGCGAACAGCGAGTATTGCAGGTGGAGATTTGGAATACGTCGAGAAGGTAGGATTAGTAAAGTAGCATATGCGCGCCCCGCAGCAGAGAAGGTTGCCGGCAGATGATGCAATCGGCCGTGAATAGATTATCATCGTTAGGGTACTTTTGCCCCTCGGAGGTAGCCG
Organism: Parafenestella ontariensis; assembly: GCA_021596325.1. NCBI lineage: Eukaryota > Fungi > Ascomycota > Dothideomycetes > Pleosporales > Cucurbitariaceae > Parafenestella > Parafenestella ontariensis. The sequence goes on from JAKGDA010000006.1 coordinate 96,079, forward strand.
GCGATTGTGAAGCATGATGTGTGCCAGGCTGCGAAACAGGGCTAGCCGGTTTTTTGGTATGACCGAATGCTTGCGGCTGCTGTTGCTTGAGCTCCTGGGCAGGGTCCAGAGGTCCAGAGCCGGACTTTGAAGTCGACGCAGAGAAACACAGTGGATGAGCGAAGCGCCAGACACAAACTTGAGCGCAAAGGCTCTGGAGGGTACAAAACGTCGTCTGAAGTGGAAAGATGATAGCAAAGGCATAGCAACGGGTCGCGCGTGTTCCGATTCCGAGATTGAGCGTTCCGCGCGTTCCATCCGGCGTAAGCATCCTCTCACCAGCTGTTCGATTCCCGACTTGTACATTCTTTGCCGTCCAGGCACCACTTCGCGCACATCTTTCAACGACCATCTGAAGCGTTCAGTAATCCACCATCACATGCGCGCAACCCTCGAAACGCCATGACGTCCTCCGCCGCCGGCTCAACCGCCTTCTTCGTCCTCTCCCTCCTCACAATATCCTCCCTTGTCCTGCTCCTCCTGCGCTATTACCTCCCGCTCCGCACAACACCCGCATACGTCAGCGTACCCGTCTTTCTCGCCATAGCACTGCCAGCCAGCATTGTCGTACTGCTCCCTATCGATCTCGCTAGCAGCGCTGGAACAGACACCGAAGGCGCGAGGGGGATATGGCTCGGCGACACGGTTGTGTACAAGTCATGGCGCGTCATATACTGGCTTACCTTCGCGCTGACCTGGGCTATCCTGCCCATGTTGGGCGAGTACTGCGATTCGGGGTATAGAGAGCCAAAAAGTAGGATGCTGTATGCGCTGAGGAGTAATGGGCGGTATTGGCTGATTGTGCTGGGATGCAGTATCGTCGGGTCAGTATATCTGATATTATGGAATGGGTTCGAGGGGGATACGTTCAAGAGCTTGGTCATGGCGCTGGCGTACACGTGGGGTCTCATCCTGGGTATCTATCTGATGGGCCATGGGCTGGTAGCATTTCCGAGGAGTTTGTTCCGCTACGCGAGTGTGAGCGAAAGGCTGAAGAGGATACAGAGTCAGGCTCCGAAAGTCAATGAGAAGTTGACCGAGGCGCTGGAGAAACTAGATCAGTACGAATATCAGGTCGTGCAGCTGAAGCAGAGGAAGAATGCGACTGCGAGGGAGTTTCAAGAGTGGATCGATGAGCTGGCAGAGAAGGGCGGCTTGCCGGAGAACAGGGCGGGCGTCGTCGGACGCATGAGTACGACGACCGTACCGCCTGTCATCACAGAGAGATATCTCGCAGATTTGACGAGGAAGTTGAAAAGAGCACGACATGCGAAGACGCGGTTTGAGATGGAATGGGACCATATCGTTCGCAAGGCTGTTCGGACACAGGCCATCCTCGATTCGAAAGGCAGCAAACGACTCGAATTCAAGACATCCTCGTTCCACCCGTCACGAAACTGGTTGGACCGCATCACGCTCCTCACACCATACACGCGCTACCATCTTCACGTCCACATCATCCCCGCCCTAACATACGTCAGCTGGTTCGTCACGATCCTCGCATCCATCTCAATCGTCTGGTCCGAATGCGTGCGCGAAGCCCAGGACTTTGGCGGCCCGAAACTCTCCGTCATCGGCTGGACCGTCGTCCACCGACATTCCTCGGGTCGCTCATCTATCGGTTTCAATAGCCAGATCATTGCTGCCGCATGGCTGTGCTACATGTGTATCTGCGCCTTCTACAGCCTTACGGAAGTCAAGATCTGGGGCAACAGGGCGTTAGTCCGTCGCAACACGTACCAGGAGAGCGCGACATGGTACGGTCTGCAAGTCGCAAAGCTGACAGTCCCACTGAGTTACAACTTCCTGACCATGACGGACAAGAACATCTGGAAAGACACCATGTTTTACAAATTTCTGGGCAGACTCATTGTGCTGACCCCACTGGGTGAGGGCTTCTCAGCCTTCTTCCCAATCTTCATCCTCGTACCTGTTTTCGCCACGGCGTTCGGTCTGTACGGCAAAGTAAGGAACATCTGCGGTTTTGGCGACTTACTGGATGACGAGGACGAGGATGCACAGGGCTCATACGCTGGAACCGGATCCTGGCGTGAAGGCCGAGCACTGATCGAGCGGGAGATTCAGGGTGCAAGTGGCAACCTACTCGGCCTGTCACAACGTAGTAACACCACTACATCCCCGCCAAACGAGCGGTACACAGACGACGCACCAGCACCATCCTCCTCAAACATCGCTGCCACGGCCGCGAACGGCGAGCGAAGCGCATCTCTCCCTCATCGAACAACAACAACAACACGTCCCGAGCGCCGCCGCCCTGTCCTCGACGACGATGACGAAGACTCTGGTAATTTCTTCGAGAATTTCGCCAGTAGGGTGAAGAACACGTTTGAGACCAACGACTTTACTTTTTCGAGGCCGAGGTGGCTGGGTGGCGATGACGATGAGGTGGATGTTGGGCGTAGGAGACGAACTCAGGATCAAGGGGCTGGCGGAGGAGGGGATCGAAGTAATGGGATCCTGAGCTTATTTGGAGGGAGACCTGAAGAGGGGAGAGTGAGGTTGTAATATAGATATTGGGACGTGGGGTATGGGGAATGCATTGGGTGGAGTTTATTGTTGGGTTTTTAGATGGTGTACGAGTACTGAGGTATGAGGTATAATACGAGGCCGTGTAGCACTCCCTCTCTACCCTAGACTTCACTTCTTGGGGTTATGAGTCTTTTAGAGGACTAGTTTAATTTTGTACACTAAGAACTGTCATACTAGGTTCTTATTCACTGCTGGAATGACAGCAACGAACGGCATTGGTCCAATGGATTGCAGCAGCAAAACTGCTATGAAGTTAAACTTCAAGCACCTATCATGGTCGTCCGATGACATTCTCGATATGCAGTGTAGACTACAACTACGTGTCAGGATCCTGAAGGAAGAATCTCACCACAATAGTGACTCGTTGATAGAGCAGGCTTCTTGGAGAATATTGAAGCATGTAGAGATTTGGACAAATATTTCCAATTCTCTAGAGGGACGACGAATGACTAGGCCACTTTCGAACAGCGAGCGCACACTGACTCAAGATATTCACCAAGAACGAATCATAGGTAATGGATTGCCGTTGTTCAGCACGAGGCTCTACGTCGGTCTATCACTCCTTTTTGCTGCGGCGTTGCAAGTGAAGTCGGTCTAGCGCAGGCGCACTTTGCCAGGGAAAGCGATGGATGCTCCGCTTCTGCGACCTTCCCCGGCAGGCGCTATCCCGCCCCATTGTGCACGCAAGAACGATGAAAATGTTCGCTTGCGCATAGAAGTTGAAGAGCTCTCTCTCTCCTCCCATCAGTCATCGTCATAAGAAAATACAGGCCGCGAAATGTCTTCGGACACGTCTTTCCTCGCAGCGCACTGGGTGCTGGTGCTCGTAGGCGCTTGGTTGGCCTACAAGCTTCTGCAGGCTCTGTACAATGTATCTCCCCTCCATCCGTTGAGTGGGATTCCTGGACCAAAACTAGCAGCCGCAACGTACTTGCCTGAGTTTTATTACGATGTGGTGAAGTTTGGCTGCTATACGAAAGAGATTAGGAAGATGCATGAGCAGTATGGTGAGCAGCGACAATGGCCTTGTGAACCCAGCATGTGACTGACGATAATTTTGCTATTTTAGGTCCTATCATTCGTATCAATCCTCACGAAGTGCACTGCAACGATGTCAGATTCGCAGACGAAATCTACGCTGTTGGTGGACGGAAGCGCGACAAGCCTGTGCACCAGATCAATGGCTCAGCGTAAGTCTTGCATACAACTTGTTGAAACATCAAACATATGTACTAAGAGCTCTGAACATATTCACAGCCTTGGACAAGCTGGATTCGGAACAGTAAACCATGACATCCATCGTCTGCGGCGCATCCCCCTCGCCAAATTCTTCTCACGCGCCATGATCGCGCAACTAGAGCCCGAGATTCACGTCTTGGTGCAGAAACTATGCGACAAGTTACTTGCGCAGTCAGGAGATGACGAGGCCTTCGACATCACCATGGCGTACAGCTGCTTCACGTCCGACGCCATCTCCGGGTACAGTTTTGGCGAAAGCTTCGGGTTCCTCGAGCAAAAAGGCTGGTACCCCAACTTCCGTGAGCCTACAGCGTCCATCCTCCGGCCGGTATTCGTATTTCGCTTTTTCCCATGGACGAAAGCTAGTGCTGGGCTCGGCAAACATCTAGTCGACTATATGCCCAAGGACATCGCCTTGCTGGTTCGCACCCTGCAAATCGACCTGCCTGAGAAAGTCCGCAAGGCAAAGGCAGACATGGATGCTGGCATAACGTATGATCGCCCTACCATCTTCGCTTCGCTACTACATTCAGATCTGGACATCCTTGAGAAAGAGCCACAGCGTCTAGCAGACGAGGCTGCTGCGGTGGTGGGTGCCGGAACAGAGACTACAAGCTGGGCTTTGGCGGTCATAACCTACCATCTTCTGACCAAGCCAGAGCTTCTCGCCAAGCTAACGCGCGAGTTGCGCACCGTTGTGGAAGATCCCAAGCATTTACCAGCTTGGCCTGTGTTGGAGACGTTGCCGTATCTCGGAGCAGTGATTCAGGAGGGTCTACGCTTATCCTACGGCGTGTCCAGCCGCACGGCACGCATCCCCACCGAAGAAAGCCTCCTCTACCGCGGCGAGTGGGATAAAAAGCCCGTCCAATACGTTATCCCCCAGGGCTATGCAGTCGGCATGTCAGCTTTCATCACGCACCACAACGAACGTACTTTCCCCAACTCGTATGACTTTGCGCCTGAGCGCTGGCTCGATGAGAACAACCAGCGCAGAAAGGACATCGAGCGCAGTATGTTGGCGTTTTCAAAGGGGAGTAGATCGTGCTTGGGTATGAAGTAAGTGTTCATTTCGTTTCAGGCACAACAGTTGTGAATTTTGCTAATGGTTTTCGTGTGTAATAGTCTGGCGTTGTGTGAACTTCATCTTTGCCTCGCCGCTTTGGTGCTCCGCGTGCTGCCGCATATGCAACTGTGTGATACGACGGATGAGGATATTATGTATGATCATGATATGTTTATCCCTATGACGAAGGAGAATAGGGGCGTAAGGGTGAAGATTGTATAGTGAGCATATTCGTATACTCGTTTAGGAATTGTGCTTTGGTCTACCAAGAGTCGTCTCAAGTTCAAAACGATCAACTCAGAAAGATCAACATTCACGACCACTTTCCCCGCGCCCATTGTTCGAGACCTGAGTGAGTGCGCTGATCTCCTGCGGGAGGCTAGTAATGGTCCCCGAGCAACGGATGCGATGCGCGGGAGTTATATTAGGGCCTTTTTCGGTGTGCCAAGTTCGCCGACGAGACTTTTAGGCCAGAACAGAAGGTTTGAAGCCACAAACTCGACTCATCCAGATGTTCTTAGAAGCTGTAGATAGGGGCCCAAAGCTAAAATGGAGGCATCGGTCTCTACTCGAGCAAAACGTACTTTAGTAGCGCTTCAGTGCGGGCTGCATCCAAGTGCGGTCAGCAAACCCATGCTGTTGGGCGTCTTTTGTTTATGCCCAATTCTGTCGATCTTGCGAGCAGGGGTCGAAACAAACGAAGGAAGTCATTCTCCGCCTTCAAAGCCCCTTAATGTTACCTGAACTCGTCTGGATAAGATGCGAAACATCTTGAACAAGGCTTTGTACGAGTACTTTGGAAAAGGTCTTTAGCCAGGGGGTTGTTTGACGCACACCTATGTATAGTTGAGGTATCGTAATGGAATAGCTACCTGAGCGGTTTTATCTTACCGGAGAAAATTATTGACTATGGTGTTAGAGCCGTTTTGTGATCAGAGAAGGACGATCTTACCTTGAAGCTTCAAGAAAGTTTACTAAAAATCCCCGCTAGCACCTGTGCCTGGGTTATTGCAAGGTTGTTACATATCGCTAGTCAGCGCCGCAAGTGCACGTTTACTGCTACAAGGGGATAGCGCTTCCATGTGCCGCGCTCTAGCGTCGTCAAAATTATCCGAAAGGAAGGAAAGGATTAAGCGCTTGATTCTTGCCAGCTGTTCAGCGCGCCTACATGAGTGTAGAGGTCCAACGGGTATGACGCAAGGACGAAATAGATGTGATATTGTCCAATGAAATCGATTCAAGCCCCTCAAAAAAATGAGCTCTTCGATTAGGGCTCCAAAGAAAAAATGAAAGCCATTGTCTGTGGGTAGTGGTTGAGGGCTAGACCTTGTCATCAAAGACGCTAGAGCCCCAACTTTAGACCTCGTCTAATGCATCTCCTCATCCGGCTCGAAGCGGACGGCAACGACCATACGATGACTCAGTGGATCCGAATGTAAGACCGGCATGGCAAATGGTAAAGGCTTGGATGTCACTCGAAACATGACACCGCTTTTGCACGGACAGGATGAATTTTGTCAACCAACCCCGCGTGCTGCTGTCGCTTCCGCTAATGTGGAACTTAATGAGGAGCTAAGCTCGGCGATGGATATCCAAAGCACCTCCGCTGATCTCACATGTGCTAAGTTTCTCACGGCTACCGAGACTTTGTGTCTTGACGGTACCGCTCCACACCTGCTGGCCGCAATCCTCAACAGCGATGTCAACAGCAATCGATCCTAACGAGAGGATAATTCAGCCCAATGGTTTGCCTCTGGCTATTCTCGTAATATCGTGCGCGTTTCTTGGTCTCTCGCTTATTACGGTCTCGTTGAGGACCTACATGCGCCTTGCGAAAGGCATTTTTGGCTGGGATGATGCATTCATTATCGCTGGAAGTGTAAGTCAACTTCATGATGGAACCGCGTCCTTCGACGTGGTTAATTGGAACGTTTACTAAAGTGGTACGTAAGGTTGCCTACACTGTTGCCACCGGCCTTGCAATATATGCTCTTCTCGTCGGACTCGGAAGACTTGAAAAAGACCTGAACCTATGGCAGTGGAGCGAGTCCATGAAATACTACATCATCTGGATATTGACATATGTCCTCGCGCTGGCGACCGTAAAATCGTCCATCTGCGTCACTATTATGCGCATCGCCTCGGCAAAGATGAACCTCCGTGTTACCGTCTATGTTCTATTGGCAATCACCTGGGCTTCGTTCTTCATCACTTTTATCGGCACGCTTCTCTATTGTCGGCCGGTGGAGTCAATCTGGACGCCGCAGTTAGTCTTGAGTGGGAAGGGCACATGCGCCCCCGTCGATACGTTCGTTATCATTGGCCATGTCGCTACAGTTTCCACGATTGCGACAGATCTGGCATTGGTGGTTGTGCCTGCGATTATCTTGTGGAACACCCAAATGAAGAGGCAGGCAAAACTACAAGCGTTTGGCCTGCTGTCGTTTGCTTCGGTGTAAGTGACGTCAATGATTGCTGCATTTAGCAGCCGCTAATATGAATAATAGAGCATCGATCATCACCATGATTCGTATACCTTACGTGAATAGGTTCAAGGATGGAAAGGACTTGCAGTGTAAGTGTTGAAGGCTCCCCTATGCAAACCACTCGTATCCTTGCTAACAAGCATGTTCAGTCTGGGTCGCCCACATAATGCTCTGCTCCAACATCGAAACAGGAATTGGATGCATCGCCAGCTCCGTACCCTCCCTACGCCACTTCTTCCGACGCGATAACACCGAAAGCGGCTCTGGAGGACCGAGTGATGGCAACAAGAAAAGCACAAACCCTAACTTCTTCACTGTTGGTAGCGAGCCGCGCGAACGGAGAATTGGAAGTGGCTTTCGCAACCCTACGGATCTCGGGTTTAGCCTGTCGAGCGTACATCATGGAAGGGCAGAAGAAAGCTGGGAACGTCTGCGGGATGGAGAATCAGATCATAGCGATGCACCTATTGATCCAAGAGGTATACATAAGGAGCAGACTTATGCGGTCAATATCGAGATGAAAGATGTGGAGATGAGCAGGCGAAGAGATAGCTAGTAGGACGATCAACGCGAATTTTTTAGAATTCCCTAGAATTAGATCCTTGCTGCCACCCTGTGTACAAGCTTTGATTACCAAACGAACATGCGCTTTGGTGACGTCGATTGAGATGTCGTGATTACAACTGTGTAGCCATATCTACATACCATATGTACCTGGATAGCCACCGGACGGTAGCAGATGCCAATTGCCACGAATAAGACCCAAACTTCGAGGTTCGAGTCAGTGTGCTGACGGATTATGGCAGAGTCGGCTATCGAAGATCATCGAATCAATCACGCTAAGGGGTGAGCTGCACCTCCAAAGGAACAGGTCTTGAGTAACGCCAGATCACGTGCCTTTGTTACAACTCCTCGCCCTTCCTCTTCCCTTATCCTATCTTGTGGTTGTATCGTGGTATATCTCAGTTTGTTTTCTATTGTTGCAGGGGGCTTCGAAGGCGATAGAGGTAAAGAAGCTGTGCTTAACGTGGTCCTGGAAACACTGGCTCTCTGCGACACGCTAAAACTTTTAGGTTACTCGCTAATGCCATGGCGTAAATTCCGAGGTCGTCCCCTCACCTCCGGCGCGCACTACACTGCAGACAGGTCCTACCAAAACAATCGATGAGGTCGCAATCCCTCCGAGTGCATCAAAAAAGCAAAGCGATTGCCACGTTTGGCCATCGCAAGCCAAGAATGCTTATTTCCACTTCGACGACTCACCAGCCAATCAATTTCAGTCAAGCTCTTACCATCTCCGCCCTTGGTCATACTTGTATCACGACAGTTGCTATACGTGTGATGCACCCTAATGAGCGATAAATCACCTCGAGTTGTTCATGGGCAAGCCAGTCGCTTGGTACCATAGAGACTGGCGATGCCGTCATTCACCGGTAAATAAGATCCGAGAAACGTCCTCAAGAGAATTAGCCTGAGGGGCAGCCTTCCTTCAAGTTGTACAGCACAAATGATCAACAGCGTTCGCATAGTTTTATCCCGAATACTACCAGTTTTTATTCTGTGATGCTGCCGAGGTGGATTGAACTCAGGGCTGTCATTGGAGCGATCAATTTTTCCTGGGGTAGGATTTAGTCTTCTGCCCCATGACTTGTAGTTTCCTAGATTCCTCTCTCCATCCCCAGAACCCCGCGATCGGAGAAGGGCGCAACATCTGGGGAAAAGGGCAAAATTTACATCTCTAATGTACATCTATAAAGGTGCCCAGATGGACCAGCAATTGCTGGACCACAAGTCTTTCTGGGCAGGCTTTTTCGTCGACTTCCCTCACAAGAAGCCAGCAAAATGAGGGCTCTCGCGCTGCTCGCCGGTCTTCTACCACTTGCGGTTTGCACTAAGAGGGATGATGCTACATCAGGTACCAAGCTTTTTCCAGCGAACGGCACGAAAGATGTCAATCCGGACACGCATCTCGTTCTCACATTTTCCTCATCGCCGGTCGTTGGTTCCTCGGGCAATGTGACGGTCTACGACGCTGAGAACAATCGCGTTATTGATACTCTTAACCTCGCCATCCCTTCGTCCCCAAGCCCTTACGGCAATGGCTCGACTAAAGCGAACTATAGCGACACGACGACCTACCAAACGAATCTCGTTGGTGGGATGGACTTCTATTTCTACCCAATCATTGTTAGAGACAATGTCGCTACGATATACCTGCACAACAACCGGCTAGATTATAACCGCACATATACCGTTACTATAGACTCCGAGGTCCTGACATCATCCGATAACAGCTTCAAGGGCTTCACCCTCAGTTCCCCATGGACCTTCACCACGAAAGCTCAGGGCCCTGCGCAAGGGTCCAAAGAAGTCACTGTAGCGGCAGATGGCTCGGCAGACTTCAACACTGTCCAAGGCGCCATTGACTGGGCGCCGAGCAATTCCCAAGCACAAACAACCATCCACATCAAAGAAGGCAACTATGAAGAAATAGTGTACTTCCAATACAAATCCAACCTCGTTATCCGCGGAGAGTCCCGCAACAAGACCGTCGTAGGCTACCCCAACAACTCCGCTTTCAACCCTCCCAATCGACAAGGTCCCTCACGACGCCCGGCCTTCTCATTCAAAGGTGTTGCCGACTTGCAGATAAGCGGGTTCACGATCAGGAACTACTACCGTGGCCAAGCCGAAGCCCTTCTCATCGATGGTGTGCGCGTCATCGTTGATCACATGAATCTCAACGGCTCAGGGGACGCACTTACCACGTATGGAACTGCCTACATAGCCGACACCACGCTCTGGGGTGACGGCGACACGATCCTTGGATATGGCTCCGTGTTTTGGAATCATAGTCAGATCATCTCGACAGCGGGTGCCGTTTCGTGGACGAGGACGAACCAGGGCATTCACGGAAACGTCCTGCTGAATTGCACGATTATTGGGGGACAGGGGAACAACACATTCATTCGTCTTCCGGATAACACTGGTGGCGTGGCGCCCAATTGGCCGTATGCGGAGTTGGTGCTGCTGAATACGAAGACAAGTGGCATTGCGCCAGAGGGATGGGGCCCGGTTCAGGGGCCGCCGTTTGATACGTCACACTTGCATCTTTGGGAGTATAATACTATGGATCTTGACGGGAAGCCGGTGGACTATTCGCAGAGATTGAATGTCTCGACGCAGTTGACGTCGCCAGGGGATGACGCGTTGGTAAAACAGTATAGTAACCCTACTTTTATCTTGGGCGGGTGGACCCCTGTCGTGTCTTAAAGCAGACATCTCGTACCAATAACATAGGTGGCTTCTCAACATACGAGAAGTGTTGCAAAGCAATGAGCTTGTGGGCACACTAATGAGCCGTGTTGTTCACTTGATTTCTGGTGCTTATATCTCATCACCTATGCAAGATGTACGATACGTAGTTGGACCATTATTGAGACATCGCAAGTCTATTAGTACTACGACTATCTACCACTTCACAGTCTCAAGCGCCTTTGCGTCGCTCGCTTCCCACGGATACTCTGCCTCCGCCTGCTTGATCAACCTCTCATGCCTCTCACTCCTTGGCTTGATACTCGCGCGATACGGAACTGGATGGCTCACAACACCTGGCTCGAACTTCAACTCCGGTTCCACCGTCTTCCCATTCTGATCGACAAATTTCTCGATTTGGAACACCGCTAACGATTGCGCGATAGTAATGAACAATGCGTTGTCAGCCACATAGCGCCCCGGGCACACTCGCCGCCCGTATCCAAAAGTCCAATTGCGCGGGTCAGGCTCAGCTTTGTGTGTAGGCGTGTCGAGGAATCGCTCCGGGCGGAAAGCCATAGGATCGGCGTAGACTTCCGGATCATGAGTGAACCACCAGTTGTTCGGTAGCAAGAGTGCGCCCTTGGGGATTCGGTAGCCTCGAATAACATCTTCCGATGTGCTGGAGTGGGGCAGCGCCATGGGCGCAACTGGATGCCATCGGTGTGTTTCTTTTACGACTGCATCGATGTAGGGCAGTGTGCCTTTGTCAGCACTTGTAGGTAGCCGGTTGCCGATGACACGATCCAGCTCCTCTTGCGCCTTCTTTTGGACTTCTGGAAATACAGTCATGGCTAAGAAGAAGGTCATTAGAGAGGAGACAGTCGTGTCGGCGCCTCCTAGGTACATAGACGATGCAGACCATTTGTGAATGCGCTCCATTTCAGCGTCAGAGCTTTCGATAGCCTGGGAGAGGAATGACACCTTGTGTTTCTTTTCACGCATTTGCTGCTTGACGAACTCATAGGGCTGCTCAGTAGTCTGCCGCAACTGAGCGGCCATCTGGCGAGCTGTCGCCTTGAATCCAGTACCTGGCAGCCACTCCGGAGCATATCTCACTGCTTTGATTAGACATGTTGGAAGTTGACATCGATAGGCACTTACAGAAAGGCATGATGTCCACAGCCCACCTGCCAGGTACGGTTGATTCGGCGAATTCATGCATGGTTTTACCAGCCATGTCAACGAGAAAGTCTTTGCCGTGCGCCTCCGCAGTGTATCCATAAGTGATCTTCAAGATGACTGCACCCGCTTCTTTCTTGATGTGATCGAACAGGTCATCTGGAGAATTCAGCACATTGAGAAGGAAGTGAACCGACTCCTCCTCCTGAACACGATCGAAGACCGTGAGTGAAGTCGTGCTGCCAGCAACCTTGGCGATGTTCTTTCGATGAAGCTTAAATGTGTCTGTATAGCCGCTAAAAGCGAGAGTGTTTTTCCATCCGATCCTGAGCATTTCATTAGCATCGTGTCCGAAATTACCATCATTGCATGGTAATTACATATCACTACTGAAGACCCTAACCCGTTTCATTAGCATTGCATCCGAAGCCACTATCATTGCATTCCAACATACATATGTGGACGTGCGGAGTGGAGAGCCGATCGATCTCTCAGGAGCTCGAGCGCGATCTGCGCATCGTTGATGATGACAAAAGTCTGCCCGAGTACTGTGATAGAGCTTATCGGGCCATATAAATCCTTGTGCTTCAGCCAATGGTGGCATTCGAGCATTCCAGGTTCTGGCAGGTCGTTGACATTTCCAAGAAGCGGTAGACCCTTGGGGCCTGGAGGCAACGGGTGACTATGTTTCGACTGTACCAAGCGATTGATTACGTATGCGGCAACAATGCCAAAAAGGATAAAGAGCCCGGCAGACGATGCAACTGCCATATTGACTATCGTAGATCAGAACTCCAAGCTGAGGGTAAAGGAGAATAAGTAGAAATGCGCGAGAGGAATCAAGTTGCTGAACAAATGTTTATCAGCAGCAGCGAACGACTCTAACCCCTACAAATCGGGCGTATTGCCGTAAAGGGAATTTAGTCGGTCTGGGGGAGCTTCGCGGGCTAGCGGCAGGGCGGGTTGAAGCGAGCGGCAAGCCTCACTGCAACTATATTTGCGGTCCATGATCAAGGTTCTTGCACGATGGTGTCATTCGAAAGTCAAAAAGCAAAAGGTCGCGGTGATTGGCTCAAAAGAGAAAACAGATAAGAGTATAAGCGACTCACTTCTTCTTGCGTCCTTAACGGCCCGTCGACAGAGTGTCACTCGCGGCAGCTCGAGCGGACCCTGATACATCTCAAACCCTTGGACCTGCAGAACTCATGAGTCGCGGCCAACACCTCGTCGTAAGCGGTATCTTCTGCATTAGTAGAAAAGAGTGTGGAGACCGCTGGCCTGTGCTATTACATTACTGGGTATCTGATTGCTCAAGAGTTCGGTGAAATTTTTTCGGGTCGGCACTTAACTTGGCATGGTACTACGTTGTAAGTGTTAGTAACGCTTAGCAGCGTATGTTTAGTTTCGCGGCCATGTTACCGCGCTCCTACGACCCGTTCCCGTTATGCCCGCGCTGGGCGCCTTAATGCAGATCTTCGGTTGAATGGGGTAACATGAAAATGCCGACGAGGGTTACGTCTCCCTTTTGACTCTATTTGGACGTTGGCTCTTGCGTGAAATGGCTCAAGCGTCCGGAGCATGGCCCTCAACACGTCAACCACCCTGGTTCAGGAGCCCGTTTGGGCTGTCTCAGATATCTCCTTCGTCTTGGAGCGACGGGGAACACATGTTTACAAGCCATGCTTCCCCTGCTGATCAGTATTCGCTGCTTATGCCCGATGCTCACATTTAAGAGTGTGTACCGTCGAAAGGATTCGGTAACGCTAGCATTTCAGATTCGTCCGACTTGTTGACTGTTCAATTGGCAAAATGAAATCATTCGGCGTTGTCCTTATACTTGGCGTCCTATCGAAGGGCATTCTCGCTCAGCAAGACTTTGTGCAACGATTGCCCAAATGTGCGGTACGTCGACCTTCACCCGCCACTTCTCAGTATCCGAAAAAGTATCAGGACTGACCTTTACATCAAGGCACAATGTCTTTCGGCTACCCTGCCTACATCCACATGTTCACCCACAGATATCGGCTGCCTCTGTGCTGATGCCAATTTCATGGCAGCTGCCGGAGCCTGTAATGCGGCCAACTGTTCCGTCGTCGAGGTGCTACAATCCACAAACGAGACCTATGCTGCCTGCGGCATTCCGATACGAAGCCAGAGCGGTACCTTGATAGGAATCACTGCATCCATCGGAAGCCTGGCCTTGATAATGGTTGCTATGCGGCTGGTCGATCGGTTCGTTTCTGCGCAAGCGAGGCTTGGATGGGATGACTTGTTGATTGGGCTATCTGGAGTACGCGACAATGCCCTACATGATCAACTCTATTAGAATCATGCTGATGTGTATTGACTTACAGTTCACATCTATCGGGATGAACGCGCCCGTCATCGTCGCTGCTCACTAGTAAGCCACCCTACCCTCGGCCCCTACCCTTCGAACTCTAGTAGAGCACAGCCTGACCTGATTAAGTGGATTCGGAAAAGATATGTGGGGAATCGCTCCCGACAATATTACCCAAAGCTTAAAATGGCTCTATGTTGCCTATTTTATGTACCAGATCGCGGAATGCCTCTGCCAGCTCTCCCTCCTCGCCTTCTACCTACGCATCATGACCCAGCGTAGCTCGCGCCTAGCGGTTTGGACATTAATAGGCATGGTTACTTGCTTCGGACTAGGCAATACCTTCGCCATGATTTTCCAATGTACACCCATACCTTTCTTCTGGGACGGCTGGAGGGGCGAGATGGCTGGATTCTGCGGTGTCGACGTGCGTTTATTTGGCTTTGTTCGAGGTGGTGTGGAGATCTTCCTTGATCTCGCTATCCTGACTCTGCCGTTGCCCATGCTGGCCAAGTTGAACATGTCACGCAAGAAGAAACTCCAGATCATGTCCATGTTCTGTATTGGCTTCGTCATTACAGTCGTCAGCTGCCTCCGGCTATCAGCTTTCGTCCAGTTTGCAAATACCCAAAACCCTACCTGTAATGTGCCCTCTCTAGCAACCCTCGTCCGATCAACAGCTAACACACCATATTACCTTTAGATGACAACACCGCGGGTCTTTACTGGTGCGCGACCGAATCTAACCTCTTCACCGTCGTCGCTTGCATGCCAGCCCTGCATGCGATATTGCACAAGGTGTTGAGATGCTTCCGCGATGGCAGCGGGTACGCGAGCAAGGGCCCGTATGGAAGCAAGGGCCAATATGCGGGTGATCTTCCAAGCAAAGGATCGTACGTACGTCACATGTCGGCCCAGCGCAAGAACTCCCTGCCATTTGGGGCAATCCAGAAGTCCACTGATGTGAACATAACCCGTACCGGACGGTCGAGTTCGGACGTTGAGCTGGTCGATCACACACCAATACCAAAATAACTCGTACAGAGAACTGTACAATTGTTAAGAATATACCTCAAAAGATTTCGAACGCATGTACATAGCTCAATACGACCGACATTGGAAAATGCTGCAATGGTGTGTGTTACACGATCAATCTGACTATTCAATCATTCTACGCGTGATATCTTTTTAGCAAATGGGCAACTCGAGCTTAGTCACGACGCAACGTCCGCCGTAACTTTTCGTACATGCTCTCTTCGTTCAGACAAAGCTTGCAAGTGGCATAGTATTAAATGTCACCTGCACAGTTGGGAGGCCGTCCGACCGCATGGGCCGTAGGTTTCCCGTGTCAAGTGTAGCATCGTGACCTCAAACAGAGGCAATGAAGGGAGCTCTACTGTGGTGGTTGGTGAGAAGCGTGTGGCACTGTGTCTGTGAGAAGTAGCTAAGCGTCGTAGTATATGTCAATACAGGTAAAGGGTAAATACACGGCTAAAACTGGAGCAGGGAGAGATTCCAGAAGAGTGTCGGGCTGCAATCCAACACACACTTTCAGTTTACAAACTTCCCAGCACATCTCTCAAACTGCCTAGTGCAGGAAGACAATAAAATATCTTCAGTGGCAATTCGCGTAATCGTAAATAAAGTATTATAATCTTCAATAGAAGCCAACGTGTTGGCTAATAGATAGTCTGGTATTCTAAACCCAATATAACTATAGTAAAAAAAGCAGGTATAACATCTAGCATGTACCAACGTACTGTCTCTTCCTCCATTTGCTCCGACTATGCTATTTACGACGAGTTGCTATTGTCCGCGCAAGAGAACGCTGAGCTGATAGTCCCATCCCTGTAAGCGTCCTTGATCTGAACAATCACACCGTATGTACCACCAACCGTGAGGAAGAGACCAATCAAAATTAACACAACATGCAACCCATACAGGATCTTCTGCCAGCAACTGCCTTTGTAGTAGTCTGCATGATCATAAATCCAGAGCCATCCTGGTAAGCTCAACGCCAGCGGGGCGAAAGCCAGACTACCCGCAAGACTGAGCAAATAGTTGAAGATGGGGACACCGGAAGCGATCAGAAAGCTGATGATCGTCATACCAGATATACACCCCATCCATGCACCCCAGTGGACCACCGTGTTGGCTTGGAGATGTCGGGAGTTTCTCAAGATCCGCACAAACACGTACCTATAAAGCGTGAGTTGAGTAGGGCGGAATGAATTATGCTTGCTTACTTCGCGCTCACGTGGACATATAGTGCTCCACTGACGCAGAGCCCAATAATACCAATACCGTAGGCGATTTTCTTGACCATCGGTCCAGCGCTTCCGAGTGACGGGGACGCAACCCATTGACCGCAGTATTTGTACACCACCAGACTGAAGGAAAGGTATGTGGCAGTGACGAGGCCCATGCACCATGTTACGGCTTTGCTGTATTCCCGCGGGTTTCGCATCTCTGACATGACAGGCAAGAAAGCAGATGTGCCCGCACCGGAGCAGAAGATAGTTGATGCTGCTGTGATGCCTGCGGCAAAGGTCGGATGTCCAAAGACATGGTAGCCAAAATCGTACGGGCCTTCTTGTGGAGCAGCGGCTGGGCGATCGAGCGTAGTAACACCGACAACAACGATGAATACCGCCACAAAAACACTAATGAAACCCACCCAGGTGACCCAGGCAATCTTTTCGAACTTGCGAATCCCTGCGAAAACGCCCACCATAATCGCAGCAATGATTGAGAAGTAGTTTGTGCAGAGGGAGTGACTCGATAGCGCGTTCAGGGCTGTCGATACACCAACCATACCTGATGCCGCAACGATGATGAAGGCGACCAGGAACAGGATACCAGCCAGCTCTTTTATGATCTTGCCGCCCACGACATTGCCCATGTCGGCGATTGAATGACAGCCGGCGTGGTTGTTGCGGAATTGGCCTTGTATGAGCGCGCACCAAGTATTAAGAAACTGCCAGCCGAGAACGTTAATGGCGCCGGGGAATGCGCCAAGCACATACATTGCGGAGGGGATGGTAAGAACACCAGTTGCGAAGATGACTGTAAACGCTCGTGTTAATCCAAGACCTCCGTTGTGCACAATTGGGCATACTTACGCTTCAGGAAGATGACGGATGTGTGAATCCAATGTACAGTGCGGAAGTCTTCGATGCCTTCTCCTCGCTTAAAAACCTCGCCATCGTTGTCTGCCTCAATCTTGCCGAGAGATATGCTCTCCCGGCTGTCATTTCGCGTAGGTTCGATAATGTCCGCAGACTTTTCAGCGGACATGTTGGCGATGTATCAAGTAGAAAATGGAACAAACTTGAAAGGATTGGTGGCTGGTGGTACTAACTGTTGATGTGGCAAGGTATATATATATTACCTTTCGCGACAGTCATTGTTCCCTGATTCAGTTCGAGGTCACGTAGATAAGATCGTCCCTGATGTCTGACAGTGCGCACGTTGGAACTCTGGGGATCATTGTGGAGGATGCCCCATAGCCCCGTTGTTTCGGAGGTTTGGCGTAATCTAGCGTCCTGATAGGGCAATCGTAGCGACCCCGATTCCCGGACTAGTCAGGAATGGGACCTTACTCCAAAAGTTAATCCGCGCCCCAATTCCTCGTCATCGAAACCACGCAAGATAGAGCAGCATAGCGGACTGGTATCTTAAGTCTTTGCGTCTCTATCTTCGGCAGCATGGTGGATTATACCGCTTATCGTAGTAACCCTGCCACATACAGCGCCATAAGCATGTGAGCAATGTCTGTGCTGTCTTCGGTCGCCCTTTATAATTTCCATAGATGATCGCGTTCCTCAAAAATATCTGAATCATGTTTATTTAGCTTATTGGTTTTAGGTAATCACTACGATAAAGGTGGTGCAGCTAAGAACAATAACTCCTGGTCTGCTCCTAATCTACCATAGGTATTGATCACCATGGCATAGCGTGGGTACCTTCAGTAACTTGTCAGTTGTAGTACGGACTAATTTACCCCTCTAGATACTATGGCAAGATTGAACAGAAGGTGCGATCCATGGGTTCACAACTTCACACAAGGGAGTCGATCACGACATACTGCAGCGCCTGATGGCAGCCTAAACACCTTCACTACATTCGGTATTATTCCTTGTGAATCAATCATGATTATAAGTCCTAGTCCGCTATTTGTTCAACCTATTCCTTCAACTTGAGCCCCGCCTCAGCTGGCATCAACGCTCCTTCAGGTGGAGGATTCTTCTTCTTGAACTCATCGGCCATTTGCTCCATAGTGACAAACTCAACCCCTTCGTGTTCCATGAAATGTTTGATGAGTCTTTCGTGCATCAGAAGCACATGCGGTCGGCCAGATACATCAGGATGAATGGTAATTGGGAAGATGAACTCGTCATACTCCCGGTAAAAGTAATCGAAGTGATCTCGCCACAAATCCTCCACGTCTCTCGCGTTGACAAATCCGTGACTATTTGGACTGGCTTTGATGAACATCATGGGAGGGAGATCGTCGATATACCAGTTTGCGGGAATCTCAACCAACCCGGTCTGGCGACCTGCAATAAGTGGCTTCATCCAGTCTACGGCCTTCTTTGAGTAGTCGATCTTCGTCCATGTATCACCTGTCCTCAGGTAGTACGGCTGGCAATCATGATGAGACATGCTGTGGTCGTATTCGATACCGTATGAAAGGAGTAGCTCGGCACCTTCCTGGCTTGTTTCCCACCTGTTAAAGTGTTATAAGTCACTACACCCGGATCTCGAAGACACAGCACTCACCATGGCGCAACACTACCCCTTGGCGGCTTCCCAGTAAACTCGGTCAGCATGCGATATGTCTTGTCTAACACATCTCTTTGCTGCTCGAGTGTCATATCTTTCGGGTTTTCATGGCTATAACCGTGCAAACCAATCTCATGGCCTGCGTCACGTACTGCAGCCATATCTTCAGGGAACGTTTCGAGACTATGGCCGGGGATGAACCATGTTGTCTTGATGCCATACTTGTCGAACAGCCGCAATAAGCGCTGTGTGCCAACAGTGCCAGCAAAGAGGCCGCGGCTGATGTCGCTGGTGCTGTCTTCTCCGCCATAGGAGCCCAACCAGCCCGAAACAGCTGCCAAAATTAGTGTATGCTTTTGTGTTGGAATTCGATAGTTCTCCTACCATCAACATCGACACCATATGAGATGAGAACGCGTTTCTTGCCCATCGTCGATTGAATGAAGCAAACTGGTGTTTACACGAGTGATTGCGAGCTGTGCGTTTCAGGAAGAGCAAGCTAATCAATGTGAAATTACAATGACAATACGAGACAAGAGCTTTCAAGAGCTCTGGTGTGCCACTATTCCAACGACCGCATTGGGTATAGTGGCGCCGCCAGCCGTCGCCACTTCTCCGCTCTCCTACTCCAAATGACTCCAATACCCTATCAATTCCCGACGTCGGCTTAAGATAGGATGCTAGTTACTTCCTATGGCCCACAGGGAAAGCATTGCAATCATAAAGGTTCGCATTAATGACATACCTGAATCGTTGAGACGGAACTTGCTCAGCGAATCAACGGACAGCGATTTTGTATCACGATGACGTCCCAAAATATGCGAGCGGCACAAATTGTACAGGTACGTGCAACACCATCATTAAGATTAATGGGTTAAAACTGATATGAAGCCAGTACAACACACCCTATGAACTATGCGAACGGCCAGTTCCGGTCTGTGGCGACTATGATCTCCTCATCTATGTCCGCGCCGCAGGGTTCTGCCATTCCGACCTGCAAGTTCTGCAAGGTCAGTTTCCCACAAAATTGCCCATGATCCCATCTCATGAGCCTGCGGGTAAAATCATACGAATTGGCTCTAAAGTGGAGGGATCATGGAAGGTTGGCGATCGCGTTGGAGTGCTGAACTTCAAAAACGCGTGTGGAAAGTGTGTCGGGTGCCGACAGCACGAGCGAAAGGGAGGCCGTAAGGACCCTCGCTTTTGTCAGAAAAGAGAAATGGCTGGTTTCAAGCATGATGGCGCCTTCGCAGAGTTCATGCTCGCTGATCCGAATACCACCGTCCATCTACCGGACGAAGTATCTTTTGCACAAGGCGCGCCATTAATGTGTGCAGGCGTATGTTATTATGCCCCAGCATTGCCAGCTCCTCGGTGACTTACACTACTATTCAGGCCACGGCTTGGGGTGCACTACAAAAGCTACGACCGGACGTGAAGCCCGGGGAGGTGGTTGCAATTGTGGGCATCGGCGGTGTTGGACATCTGGCTGTCCAATTTTCGAAAGCGATGGGTTACAAGACTATAGCCATTGACAACCGTCTAGAAGGGCGCCAGTTAGCCACCGAAGTGCCTGCGCATCTGAAGCCAGACTACGTTGTCGATTCATCAGCCACAGACGCTCAAGAAAAGTTGCTAGACTTCACTTTAGGCGAAGGGCTCGCTGGTATTGTAGTATGCACTGACTCTATTCAAGCGAATGCCTGGAGTTTGCAGCAACTTGGGAACAAGGGTGTCATGGTTCCGCTTGGTCTACCGAAAGACAAATGGCAGTTGGATTCTGATGCAATGGTGTTCCACGAGCTCACGATTCGTGGTAGCTATGTTGCCAGCACCGAAGAGGTTGAAGAGATGTTCAAGGTGGTAGGAAAACACAGTATCGCGTCTCACCTTACAGTGCTGGAATTTGATCAGATACCGACCATTCTTGAGCGGTACTTAGACAAATCGATGAAGGGAAGGTTAGTAGTACGGATGCCTTAACAGACTAGAGTCACAAGGTAATAGCACGTGCTACTATAGCTCGGAACTTTCCCTATGGTGAGATAGATGCACGCAACTGAAAAAGCCGGGGTCGTGCCACATCCTTGGGGCAGGTTGGAGCTGATTCCATCCGACTCCACCCGACTCCAAATCGTACGACCCACTTTGCCAGCCGAGCGCGCGATTGGTTGATGCGTACGTAAAAGCCACTCGTTGTCGGTACCTGAACTGGCCACCGACTTAGTGGGTCAAGGTCCCGTTCACGTAGCTATAGACTATATCAATCAATTCACGAGATGGCTGTTAGTATTGTATCCGCTCCTTTCGAAGGCTTTTGGTTACGCTTCAATCATGTCTGTATTCTATGACTCACCCCTAAGGTGTGTATTCACCATCCATTGCGGCTTACAATGAAGGCCATACTGAACGATGTGCTAGTGAGGATCTCATCCCCGAAGGCGAGGCAGAATTGCTTCTGGCCAACATTGGCATTACCAACGGGATACCAGCGGACGAGTCGAGTGATTACCGCCAGCTACTCGCCGCCGTTCACGATGTTGCTGAGCATGTAAGCTTTATTATAATATACTTTCTACCTAAATAGTATTTTAACGCTGCTTAGGTCTTGAGCCTTCCAGACTACTTCGTTCCTCCCGACATTGGAAAGTACCCTCGAGAAAACATTCATCGTCCATCGCAACAAGAGCAAAACTACGGCCATGCCTGGGCTCACAAGTTTCTTATTCGTGGGAATATTGATGGATTATCCCTACGAGGCAAGACAGTATGCTTGAAAGACAATGTCGCGGTCGCTGGCATTCCTCAGTTCTTCGGTACGGATGCAATTCCAGCTTGGACGCCAGAGTCTGATGCAACGGTCGTTAAGCGGGTGCTAGACGCTGGAGCGGATGTAGTAGGAACTACCACCTGCGAGAACTTTTGTAATTCAACTTCGTCGTTCACGAGCGCACAAGGTACGGTGCATAATCCATATGCCGAAGACTACTCCGCTGGTGGCAGTACATCAGGCGGCTCCGCTTTGGTCGGTGGTGGTCTGGTCGACATTACGATTGGTGCTGATCAGGGTGGAAGCATACGTGTGCCGTCATCCTTCTGCGGATGTGTGGGCCTGAAGCCAACCCACGGTCTTGTGCCATACACTGGGATCTCTAGTGGCGATGCCATCAGTGACCATGCCGGACCAATTGCGAGGACTGTATCGGATGTCGCCTTGTGCCTAGATGCGATTAGCGGAAGGGACGACTTCGATGATCGAACGCTCGGAGCACCTATCCACGGTTCAACAAAGTACGTGGAGGGACTCCAGGGTTCCATCGCTGGTATGAGAATTGGCGTTCTTGTTGAAGGGTTCGAACATCGCCTGGTAGACGAAAACGTCAAGGAGATCGTTCTGGAGGCCGCTTATGAATTCCGAAAGCTCGGAGCTACCGTTGACAGAGTCTCCATACCATTGCATCTTGAGGGTCCTGCCATTTGGACAATTCAGCAGCGAATTGCAGGAACACTGGGATTGATGGGCTTCGCTCACGGGCGTCGGACACTATTCTCCAACGCTTTTGAAGCTGCGCGACAGCCGTGGACGGACGAAACCTTTGGGAAGCTCTTTCCTTCGACGAAGAACACTATCATCAATGGGCTCTCCCTCATGAAAAACTACCCTGGCCTCTACGCCAAGACTATGAACATTGCCCAGCAGTTGCGGGATGAGTATGAGAGAATTTTCAAGGAATACGACTTGATCATTATGCCGACAACACCTTGTGTGGCCCCGCGTAACCCAGAATGGAAGCGTGGGGATTCACCCATGGAGGCACTGAAACCGAGTATGGGTATAACAACGAACACAGCAGTGTTTGACGTTACGGGCCATCCGGCCATGTCACTTCCTGTTGGTTTCGGGCCGTCACCCGATAATTCTAGCGTCAAACTTCCGGTTGGGATGCAGCTGGTGGGAGGACTGTGGCAAGATCAAAAGATACTAAAAGCCGGATTTGCATGGGAAACAGCCAACAATTGGAAGGAGAGAGGTGCGCAAAGCTTCCAAAAGGAGAAACTGCCCACTAGATTATGAACTCGCGAAACGGAAGAAGCACCAATGGTCTGCAGTTCGGGTGGGATGTTCCAACATCTCCAATGTATCTGCAAGGGTGCTTTACGCGTTGTTACAACAAAAATTAAGTAGCCATAGTCTCACCTTAACACAACCATTTATCATATATAAGTTCTGTTAAGGCCGTTTTGGCGCACTAATCTGAGTCGGTCAGAACCTTAAGTCTAATTGATCGTATAACCCCCGTCAACTACAAGCGCGTGACCTTGAATGAATGATGCCCGTGATGAACATAGGAAGAGAACTGCATCAGCGACTTCATCAGGAGTTCCCATCCTCTTCATCGGAGCAATATCTATCGCAGGCTTCAGTGCCTCGCGCATCTCTGCAGGACCCTGGGTCATTGGAGTCTCGATAACTCCGGGACATACACAATTCAATCGGATTCCATCTTCCGAGTAGTCAATCGCATTCGCCCGCGTCATGTTAATGATGGCAGCTTTGGAAGCACAATACGCAGCTACAATGTTCATGTTAGCAGATACAATTATTGATTCGGCTTGGGTACATAGGCTGACCGGCACCAGACCTCGCAACTAAGCCCAGTTGACTTGCGATATTGACAATAGAACCTCTTTGCTGGGGCCAGTCTGGAAGACGTTGTTGTTTCAGCATGTTTCTGAGTTGCGCACGACAACTGAGCCATGATCCTCGATAATTGATGTCATTCAAGCGATCAAACGCTTCGGTCGTCATTTCTGTCGCCTTGATGGGTTTCCCCCCAAGGATCCCTGCACAGTTTGCACTATAGTCGAGTCTTTGAAACTTGGAAAATGCTGTATCGGTGAAGGTATCCACGAAACCCTCATCCGCAATATCTCCAGCCCGGCTGAAAACTTCAATAGACGGATCGATAGCCAGGATTTCGGACTTCGTCTCCTGTAGCGTGTCTGGCCTAATGTCTGTGATGGCAATTTTCGAACAGCCAGAACGTGCAAAGCCTTTGGCAACAGCGTTACCAATACCTACTCGCAATGAGCCTACGCAATTGTATGAAACGACCCAAGGCCAACGTACCGGTTCCGCCAGCACCGGTGACGATAGCTGCACCAAGCAATCGGGCCGTAATAGATGCCATGATGTCGATGTCCTGATATCGTTTCGTGCACTTTGCGGGAATGCTAGATAGACAATGCCAGGCTGCTTCCAACAATCTCTAAGGTATTCGGATGAAGCCGACTGCCCTTGCAAGCCTTCTAACCTTCCCCACCCTCGGTACAGGTGGTCCGGATAAGTGTGCTAACAATATATGGATCTTCACAGAAAGTTGGGGTAATGGCCGATTGCAGGCCCTTACTCCAATTATTGGAGTAGGCGTAATCAGTCACCGCAATCGTGCTAGCGCCTACCCCTTGCAGCCTATGACCCACTCACTACCTCACTACCCATTTATCTCCACATCGCCGTTCAAACCTCCACTGCCTCCAATATGCTGCTCCAACCCCTTTCTAACGGGCTATGCACGGCCATCCTCACACGTGTAGCTATTGTTCGCGGGGTTTCAAGCGTGCAGAACATCTAACGCGCCATCTCCGCACACGTACGTAGCTCCACTTAATCATACTCATTGTTGTACCTAAAACGGACCGCTTATCATCCGCATAGATACGAGAGAAAAGCCGTTTCAATGTCATTGTGGTGCGGCCTTTACTCGCCGTGATCTTCTGACACGGCACTGGCGGATCACGAACCATTCTAACAACACTGGTACTGTGGAGTCAATATCGTCACCAAGTACTGCGCGTGGAGTAGCACCCGAACCTCAGTATCAACATCCACCGCGTGAAGCTAATGACGCTGTCACCTCTCTGAATATCCCGAATGAACGCTGCTTCGACCCCATCAGCCATGTAAACACCGCGAGTAGCCATTTTGCGTTGGCGAACAGCCAGGTGAGGTTTGAAGCTACAGCTCCAATCGCTACCTTGGGTGATACTCAGTTGGATGTTGTAGGGCAAGGTACGTACGAGCCACTATCGCCATGCTACTTTGAGTGGCCGTATTATGCGACTAACTAGTTGACAGATGTAGTACCGCAACCCTACTTTGATGAAGGGTTCGAAGACTTCCGAGGATTCGTCAACTTCATCGATGGCGTTGGTCTTTCAGCGCAATGGACACCCGAGTACGATATCGACTGGCTCCGCGTTGATAGCTCGCACCACGACTCCAGGCGACATTCTCGTGAACTATCCGCTGCTCAGTCGCCAAGTCTAGAGCATATTGGTTCACCTTTCAGCACGTGGTTGCCATCAGCGCCAGGCGATGAACAAGCACACCTGAGATCCCAGACAGGTGACGATCTTCGGGAGCAACGAACACAACATGGAACGTACAACGTGACCGACGACTATCGGAGCTTTCTAGTGTCATTACTTAAAAGCTTTCCCGCTCCGATCTCAGAGTTTGAGATACCATCGCGACATGCCCTTACGCGCTACATTACCGCCTTTTTCACGGGCTTCCATTCGCACTTTCCTTTTATCCATGAACCGACCTACAAGCCCTCATGCTCTCCGTTGGAGCTCACGTTGTCCATGTGCGCGGCCGGAGCGCAATACTGCTTCGAGCGCAGAAGCTCCGAGCGTCTCTTCAGCGTGGCTAAGGGGATAGTGTTCGAAAGACTGCGGCAAGAGGAATCACATTTTGGACCCCAAACACTGGCTTTCATCGCGTCAACAAATATTCTCTCCCCCGAGGCTCCGCGCATCACGAGACGATCGGGCCCCTGGGCGCCTCTCGACATGGCGAAGACTTTGCTGATCCTCGTAGGCTTTGCCACTTGGGAGAGGAAAGACTTGCTTCAGCAAGCTTTTGCTCTCCGTGGTCTACTTGTTCAGTGCCTCCGGGATAACGGTCTCCGGGAGGACGAGACGCCCCTCAGCATTACCACATCCAAGTCAATCATGTGGGATCAGTGGGTGCAGCGAGAATCTTCTCGGCGTACGAAGCTGGTCGCATTCTGCTACATCAATGTGCACAGCATAGCATACAACGTCCACCCACTACTATGGAGTAACGAGCTACATTTGCGACTCCCATGTCGCACACCAGACTGGAAGGCTCCAAGTGCGACACGATGGATGGCGCTGCAGCAAGAGGGAAAAGCAGATCAAATGCCTTTCCAGGAAGCGCTTTCGATCCTTCTTCAGGGGGCGAGTAGCACAGACTCTGTGCATCCTATACCGAGTCCGATCGGTAACTACGTGCTCTTACATGCACTTCTTCAGCGCATCCACGTTGTTCGCGAGCTAGCCTTTCCCGCTGTGGCCTCTGCTACCATATCAGCCACAGAGCTGCAGACTATTGGTCGCGCGCTTCGCTCATGGACGTCATTATGGCAGCAGACCCCAGAATCGATGCTGGATCCGAACAACGAGAGCGGCCCGATTCCATTCACATCTAGTGCACTTCTAGTCGTGGCTTATATCCGGCTCTCTCTCAATGTCGGGTCGCACTGCCCTCTTGAAACTCGTGATCCGGATGTTATCGCTGCTGCATTGGCCCGTCTACCGGACATTGAACGTAATGACAACCTTCTGTCAGCCCTGCTCTACTCCACACACGCCTTGAGTATTCCAGTCAGGCTTGGCATCGATCGAGTGGCCAGAAGCCAGGCTTTCTTTTGGAGCGTTCAGCATGCAATATCAAGTTTTGAGAGTGCAATCTTCCTGAGTAAGTGGCTTTGCTCTCTTCCACGGCCAATACATGAAGACTCCGTATCCCGGTCGGAACATCGCATTCTTCACTGGTTACATTGCATAGTAAGAGAAGCATATGCAGTGGTTGACTTTGATGAGGAAGACGGAGGTGGCGACGAATTAGAGGTATCTAATGATCCTTTTCACCTTGGCCTCGCCGTTTTGAAGATATGGTGCCGTTTTTTCCGCGGCAACACGCAGTGGCAATTTGTTGTCAATTTGGGATTGAGTTTAGAGAAGTTCATGACAAGTATAAGGTAGAATGTATATATCCATCTTGCAAACTAGCGGCAGTCAGTGAACGAGTGCTTGGCCATGGTTCATGTCAGAACAGCAATTGTATAGACAAGAGGGTTGGTTTTATTCTTATCAAATGTCAGCAGCTATGCGCCGTCGTCTAGGCCTTGTACTGCAACCAAATTCACTTCCTAAGAAAGCCATCAATCCTATATACTAGAAAGTATACTACAACGAAGTCGCTGCTCACGACACGATAAAAGTCGAGTCATCCCACCCATAAACCCGATTCAGCCGACGAGAGTAAATCAGCAGATGCCGCCTTTCGATGCGCGACTGGTGAGGCCGATGCAGAGTCAGATCCCTCTGCACAGCTACCTTCTCTGGAGGAACAAACGTGTAGATTGAGCCGAACTTAGGAACCATCGAGAAGCCCAGGTCCGTCATGGCGGCTGCGAACGCGTCCCAACTGACCGGTCCACGAGCCGCCGATGATCGCGACAGCAGCGATGAGAAGACAGCAAAGGTGGACGCCTTGACCTCGAATGTTTGCTGGGGTCGAGCAAGCTGTTCGTCAGAGGCAGTGGCTGAGGTAGCCTGGGGTGTGATTTCATACATGGACGAGTGCGCTGGCCGCGTCTTTTCTTTCTGCCGGCGCTGTTGAATCAACGGCTCCGGAGCTTCTGGAGCCGTGGGCACTACATACTCCGTCTTAGCCTCGCTAGCCTTCGCCTTCTGCTGCTCATATCGTTTGTGGATGTTAGACACACAATCTTCGACCAGGTCTTGGTACAGGAAGCCGAGCTTCGTCCCCGTATTCTCAAGAACGTATCGATCGAGTGCTCCTAGAGCACCAATAGCCATGCCTGGCTCCAGCAGGTTGTCGATAGGGATGGCAAAGTCACCAAGGTCTACTCCGGTCTTGAGTTGTCTGAGTTCGTTCTCTAAAGCTGAATATCCAGACACGAATGAATGCCCCTTTCCGTTGGTGGCTGCGGGTAATTGCGCTACCGAAGGAAGAGACTGAATGAAGGTGACAATACTAGCCAGGTCGCCTAGTGAGTCGAACTCTCCCTCCGACATCTTGTCTTTCTCCAGGGGATGAGCTCGGTGAAGATCCTCCAGCTTTTGAAGCCACTGGGCAGACGCGGACCAGTCCGTCTCATCCTGGCAGAGCCGGAGCATGTAATGCAGTTGCGGATTCTCGATAGTCAAGGACTCGGGGCTGCGTTTCATGGAGATGCGTACAATGCCATCTTTCCGCACGGTGGATATTCGCTTGAACCACTTACTGCCACCAGAGAATGCAGACACGTTTCGCTTGAACAATGCCTGAGCGCGCGTATACTCTAAGTGGCATGTGTTGGAGAGTTCTTGCAGAAGAATGGCTCGGAACTGTTTGTCAGACGAGCCCTTCAGTAGAGCCAGAAGACGGGTGATATAGTTCCACACAGCAGCTGTCTTTACAGTGCTATCAACAGCGTCGAAAACAGCTGGGCTGATGTATTTGTCGGTGTATACAGGCAGGATACGTCCCTTCTCGTCGGCTACAAGCTCAGGTCGTGTAAAGAACCATAGGTTGACTTCGTGAGCAAGGACGCTAGGTTCGTTGGAGATCAGACTGATATAATCCTCCAGAGAGGACTGCTGCTCGAGCGAGCTGGCAATCAGGTAAGAGAGCTCGACCTTCTCGGGGGGTGAATGAAACGATAACTTAGCTAATGCTGCAGTCGCCACATCGGCCGGCTTCTTCGGGCGCTTCATCTGGGTACGAGTGGTAGATGCATTGTCGAGGATGTCCTCAATGACGATGTTGAGGAGCTGCAGTAGATACATTTGTCGCATAAGGATGAGATCGCCAACGGCTTGTGGGACAATGAGCTGAGCTTGAATGGCTGGCATCATACCTGCAAGAACTTCGTTCTTTTTGCCGCGGGCAATCTCGATTGATTGACCGTAACTCTCCTCGCTGAAGAAAAGGGTATAGCAATTCTTGTACTTGGAAGCGTCGAAAAGCTGGAGATTCTTCCTCTCCATCATATCGACTATATGCGCGTGATCTCCAGGACCTCCATTGACGCCATCAATGTACTGGGCCTGTAGCGGAGTAGTTGCCCGGTGCTTGAGAATGTCGAGAAGGAAGTCGGACGAGGGCGAAGTAATGTCGCGTAGGTTCCACTCCGGTGTGAATTTGTAGACATTGCCCATGCTTGTGTCTAGAGGGTCCTTCAAGACACGGCTGTCTCGAGCGCCGGCTTTCACGATCTTTTCCCTCTGTTTCTGGCCGAGCGATCGCCACAGCTGCTCAACCCGGGAACCGTGGCGTTGGTATTTGTGTGCGAGGTCGCGATGGAGGTCCTTGACCGTCTCGTCCATTTCGCGTCTGGTAGGGACAGATACGAGAGGGTAAGAACAGGAAGTGATCAGTAGAACTTTTGGCGTTCGGTTTTTGTATAAAGTCTGGTGGGGAGGTACTTGGTTGAGGAATGATCGTAACTGTTTTTTGTAGGTGCTAACTAAAATTTGTTTATATACGTGAGAGGGGAACCGTAGGGTCAAGGCATGCAGACACGTCAGCGGGCACGTGATAGGGGTTTCTCGCAACCTACAACACGTCGGCTTGCATGCCTACCTTTTTCACTCTAATAAGAGGGATTGAAAGATCTCATCCTAATTCTCTGCTTTGCCATTCAAAACACCGGGCTGCGACTTGGCTTGTGGCCTGCAGCGCCAATGAGCGAGCCAGAGTTCTTGATAGCTGAGTCCAACAGAGTCGATCAGGAAGCTTTGTTATAGTAATGAGAAGGGTTTAATCAGGCAGTATTAGTAAGAAGTAGCTGAGTTCTTAGTATAGTTTAAGTCAGCTTTAACATACACCATTCCAGGTCATCCAACTCCTCCTACACCCGCCAAACTCCCACCCAGGGCCTAGACCCAGTGATCGTCCCGCGTGCGATTTACGCGTCACAGCCACGAACCGACGGCGCAACCATTCAAACCTTCACAACGGTGCTTGCAAAGCAACTAAAAGACTCGGTGCTTGTTGAAGTGGTGCATGATTGGTTTGTTGAGACATTGGCGCAGTGAAGTTGGCGGATGACGTATACGCGGGACCCACCCATGTTCAAGGATGGGCTGGTAGCACAGCGCGGGTCACAAACCTGCAACGGTGATCTCAGATGCGTGGCAGATGAGATCACTGTTAGGTATGATGCGCGTGTTTAGAATAACTGGAATTAGTTGGTGTGTTGGTGGGATGGGATATATATGGTGTCTTTTCACATGCTTTTTGACGTTTCTTACATCTGTTGACTTTTTCTACATTATCGATTTATCTCGAAGACTTACTTGTTCGAGCTTGAATATCCCAATTTCTACTACAACTACTTTGAAGCGGACATCTGAAACTATCAAATCATGACGGACAACAACACCACCAGCAACCAAAACAGCAAGACCTACAAACAGGTTGCAGGCGAATACTACAACAAGCAGTACGAGAGCTGGATGCCCTGGATCGAAGACAAGTACCTCACCTGGTTTACCAAGGATAACAAGGCGAGCTATGCTACCAAGCGTACGTCCTCATCTTCCCCATTCCCCCAGCTCCCAACCTTTAGCAACTCCTCTTCCATCGGGTCTCGTCATACTTCACTCCCCTTTGAAATTCCCCAGTGTCAAGCTAACCTCTCCTACTACAGAGAACCTCGACAAAACTAAACTCACTGGCATCGACCAAGTCGACACCCTCCAAGACGGCGTAAATAACCTGGTATCAGGCCAAGTGGGCAAAGGAGGCCTAGCTCAACCCCTCGGCGACGCTTTCTCCAAGGAAGGAATAAACCGCGCGGAGCGAGGCGGCAAGGATGATCAGGGCCGCTCGATCGAGAGCCAGGGCCCGTTGGGCGGGTAGGTAAGCCCTCCTAGATTGTGTTGGTAGTAGGTGGTGGTGGTGCAATGCTGATGACATGGTTAGATACGGACAGAGCGCTGTGGATGGCGTGAAGGGTGGAGCAAGTGGTGTTGCTGGCGGTGTGCAGGGTGTGGGCGAGGGGGTTGCGGGAGGAGCGAAGGGTGCGGGGGGATATATTGGGGGGCTTTGGGGCGGGAAGAAGGGTGAGGAGAAGAAGTAGGTTAGAGGGAGACGAAGCATGGGATGTTGAGGGAAGGGAGACGATAATATGATACCACGACTCGACTTGGATATTTTTTTTGTGCGGCTTAGACTGTGCTGCTTCATATACATTTTGCTAAGATTGAATGCTTTTATACCTCAAAGTCGCATCTTGCAAGATCTAAAAAATGATGAGGTGTACTGCGTGAAGAGAAAATAGGTAAATATGAACATGAAGCGCTCTCCTATGTTCCGCAAGGAGGCTGGTATATCACTGATGCTAGGTGGTTATCAACGCCCACTATACAGCACAAATTCCACGCCCTCCCGTGTTAACCGACCATGTAGCACGCTCCAATACACCATGCGTTATTTGAAGATGCTGTCGTGAAAGTCGACCGCATTGTCCCCCATACCCTATCAGATCTCATATCAAACCATGTGAGTCTCTATATCAAGAATCATGTCGACATCGCTGTAACCTGCAGAGAGTCGGATAGATACCGAAGTACTCTGCATGCTCGAAATGTCGTCTCCGTGAATGTAGAATCGAATGTGGACCTGCCTTCAGGCCTAGCTTACTATCGTATCGCCCTGGCGCGTCAAACCTCGCCTCGACGTCTCGCGTGCTGGGCGTGGCCCTGTCACCCGCCGCTCGGATAGTAAACTGGGTACCCTGGGTTTGTATCATCACAATCGTCAACAAAAGCTAAAGTCTTATAGGAGCTCTTCATCTGCTCACTCTCCGGTACTTGCTCCCCTCATCCTCCTGCCCAGACTGACGCTACGGCCAAGCTCAGATATGCCACCAATCGAGTTTCTGTTAGGGTTTCGAGCAGCACTAAATTGTGCTCTGGCTCGCAAACTACCCGCTGCTTGCTTTTCGTACGCGGGGGAGCTTTCACGGTTCAAATCGTAGCGTCTATTGCCGTCTCTGAATAGTAGACTGTTCTCGTTCGTAACACCCGAGACAGTCGGTCGACGCCTTTCTGCGGTGGGTTGAAGCGCAGGCGGCGGCTGTAGCTCAGGAATGGGCTCCCTTGAAGTATATTGCCTGTCGCTACTGAACCTATTCTTTTCTGTAGGACGAACAGATCTGAAGTCGGTCATGGCGCGGGAAGGTGCTCGTATTATCGGATCATCGTCTTCGTCATCGACACCTCCACGAGTCCGGTGGAGACTTGTACCAGCCCTTTGCAGCCGTGACGGGATGTGTCTGTCATCAAAGGGTTCCTGGCTGCGGTCTCTATCGCCAGTAAGCATACTTGTCCTTCGAGCCTCGATTCGTGACATTGCTCTGCTGGGACTGACACCAGAGACTGTGTTGCTCTCGGGCTCGATGCTCTGTCGAATTGTCGGAGAATCGCCATTGATCTGCACACTGGGCCGGCGTGATACGGTGATGGTCGACGACCGTATAGCCGGACTCGCAAGGCCTGTTTTGTTGTCGCACATGGCTATGCAGAGTTCTGTCAAGCCGCGGCAGATGTTGTCGGCTTTGCGGCGAACTTGCCGGTCTGATGTACCAGGGCCGAGGATGGAACTGGCCGAATGGAATGTACCCTGCGGTCCTGCACTGCCAGACATTTCCGCCAATGTGAGTGCCTCAGTTGCTGTTGCTTCCAGTGAACGGTATACGGAAGGCGAGATGTGCTGTCTGGCCTTTGCAAGAGCTTCGCGTAGCAATGGATGGATTCTGCTGCCGTTGGGCGTCTGAGTGTCGATGGTCGACTCAGAAGGAGATATGTTAGTCTTCCGCTGCTGGTTTGGGGACGATGACACTGTTGTGGCGGAAGTGTTCGCGGTTCGAGGACGCTCGGCTGAAGCTTGAGAGACGATGGCGCCAGAAGTGGCTGGGATCTTTCCTCCCATCTCAATTTTGCGGATCCGCGTTTTCAGCTCATCGAGTTCGTCCCATACTGAGGCTGCCGGTCCCGTGGAACCATGAGACTCGGTACCATCAGCTCGAGAAGCTGTCTCATACGCGGTTTCCAAATGAGGAGTCCTCGTCTCATCACGCGCGGACGAGTAGTTTAGGTTTGACGGTCGGTATGTTCCTGTACGATTGGGAGGCGTGAGAAGTGTTTCTGGCACTGAAGGCCGCCGTTGGAACTGTGCGAGGAAGTCGCGCGGTGAGAGGTCTGTGTCTTTCCTTGACGAGAACGAGGGTTTGTGGGACAGCTCCCGCGTCCGAGGTGTGGTGATGGCTGGCGACGGCGGTGAGCGTTCCGGGATGTTCCTGGACGAGGTGGGCAGGTGCGATGCTCGGCGCTGGCCGCTTGACCTGGGGTCGGCATTGGAGGGTATGCGGGTTGTTGTGGGTGTGGTGGAGTTGGACGGTACTGGCGAGGGAGAGTGTAGACCAGATGGCAATGACTGCCGGTTGTTCACTCGGGCTATTCGTGACTGTGGTTGTCAGCTTGCTGCGCTGCATGGTGAGGATTGGTGTGGGTGTCATGTAATGGCATGGCATGAGCCATGTTTGTTTTGCTCCAAACATAACATAATCATGCAGGAATTGTACAGGGCACTCACTTTCAGCCGGTCAATCCGGGCTGTCGTATCAACCGGGCGCTGCCGCGGCGCACTATCTGCAGCGATGTTCATGAAGAGGTCCTCGGTCTGCTCGCCGTTTGTGCCTGAGGTGTCTGCCGGCTCGCGTCCGCTGTGGGCGGCACGGTAGTCTTCTGGCCGGCTGCGCGGGCCCGATTCGCCCTCGGACGACTCGTCTACAGAGCTCGCCATGTGTGGCGGGGGCCGGGAGCTGCTGGTCGAGTTTCGTCGCGACAAGGCCGGTCTGTTTGTTTGTTGTGTTTGCGGGGCTTCGCTCGCAGCCACCGACTCTCGCCGCCGACTCGACCTCTGCGAGCCACCGGGTGTTACCAGGCCGAGCTGCTGGAATTGCTGCTGCGCAAACGCAAAGTCGGCTGGCTGCTGCGTGCTTCGGCGCGCAATATCAGAGTTCCCGCGGGTTAGCAACGTGACAGGCGGGCCGCGCGAGTTGTCTATGCCATGACCACTATGGGACGCAGGCGGTCGTCTCGTCCCAGGCGAGCGCGGGTCCTGGGCGGTCGCTGTCGCAGCGGGCTGTGGAGAAAAGTACGAGGGCGAGGTCGCGGAAGAAGCGGAGTAGGGTGCAGTGGGCGTGGAGGGGTTCGTTGCGCGTCGCGACCGCGAAGAAGCTGAGGCCGCGGTGGAGCTTGTCGATGGCAGGCGCAAGAGAGCGGGTGTCTCGGGCGCAGTCTTGGTGCGCTGGGCCTTTGGCGGCGATGTGTGCGACGAAGACGAGCGCGCGGCGTGGTGTTGTTGCGATGCTCCTCCAGACGACTTGCGGGAATGGCTTCGCATAGCTGCAAGGTTTCAGGTGCGCTGGCACACCAGACAGGGTTCAGCGCGGAACCGTCGCGACGACCATGCTCAGCGCGTTCTGGTTGCTAAGGCCCGCAGTCTTATGCAGCGCCGTCTTGACTCTCTTGTTTCGCATGCTCCTGAATGTTTACGCAAAGGGATCGTTGTCCCGCTGCTCCATCCACGCATGGATAGCTTCCTGGCCAAGCACCGATCCGTTGCTAGGCCGGGCCATTCTGCAAGAGCCGTCACAATCTCATCCCAGCAAATGACGGGCCCGAAGCCGGTCCCGTCGCCCTGAAAGTGACGTGCAGCTGGACCGCAAAGGCTTGACTGGGGAGCGACATGCCATGCCTTGTAGCAATTACTTGTAGCAATTAATGCTGTTGAAGTCTGATCGTTGAGATCATCACCCTCTCCAAGCGCGCCACTCTTCGAGCCAACACCCACAGTCTAAAGCTTACGAAACCTCGTATAACATGACCATTGTGATGTTTGATCAACAGACCAGTATGCTGACACGGTCGGCAAGCCTATCCTGATTGTGTCCCGCCGTGGTAAAAAGCATCGCTTGTTAGAGATAGCATTGCCTCGAGGACTCGTCTCAAGTCGAGTCATTGAAGTTGAATAAAGTTGAACATCAATCTGTATATCACCAAGAGTATGTGCAAGTGACCCCTCTCAAATCATGTGTTACATTTGATTGTACTGTGTTATTGCTGAGAGAAAAGCTCCAATTTCCTTCGCAAAGTCGTTCCTGCATATCCGCACCCTGGCAGCACGGGTTGAAGCGAGCTAGAAGGCTGTCACCAATGCATGTCAATCACATTGAGGAGTAGTCCATTGTTTTGCTCCCCATCCTGGAGCGGATAAAGAGTTATGCTAGGTCGCACACATTATGCTGGGGTGGAATAAATATGTAAAAAGTAAGGTAGATCAGAGTCGACATCTCCAAC
The DNA here is from genome assembly GCA_021596325.1 of Parafenestella ontariensis. Lineage (NCBI taxonomy): Eukaryota > Fungi > Ascomycota > Dothideomycetes > Pleosporales > Cucurbitariaceae > Parafenestella > Parafenestella ontariensis. Next base: position 131,489 of record JAKGDA010000006.1, read on the forward strand.
TATAGGGAAGCGTGAAGCTTCGTGTAGTGCTTGGAACTTGACGCAAGTGACTAGGGGCCAGAGCATGGCAAACACGCGGCGCGGCTAAGGCGACATTGCATCCTAGCGTGGGCCAAACTTCACGTGACGCTGTGGAGGCAGAAGCAGGCACGTGATATCGGGTTGCGGCAGAAGTGTACCGCCGAGCCCAATGAAATAATCTGTCAACCAACAACGTCGACAACGCTGCGATCGCATTCACGACAGCCGACCTCTCTCGCCTCCACGCCCATCATGTCTGTCGCGACCCTGTCCAAGTCGCTGCCGAAGCCCCAATACACGGGCGAAGAGGAGGAGCTCACCCGAAGCACGCGCGTTCTGAGCTCCGAGCAGTTTGAGACGCAGGTTGCGCGACGACAGAATGGCCCGCCCGCATACGGCAGCAGACAAAGCTGGCGGCCGCGCACCGCTGAAGACTTTGCCGATGGAGGCGCTTTCCCGGAAGTACACGTCGCACAGTACCCGCTGGACATGGGGAGGAAAGGCGCGCCATCCACATCCAACGCGCTTGTACGGAAGGTCGACGGTGAGGGCAAGACTAAATACGATGAGATTGCGAGACGCGGACATAGCGATTCGAGGATAGTCCAAGCAAGCTTCAAGGATCTGATCCCCCTACGACAGCAGGCAGACGCCGGGGAGCTGGATTTGGCTCGTCCTAGCCAGGATGTGGTGCAGGCCACCAAGGAGAAGACAGAGCAGGCACTCATGGCGCTGGTTGCCGGGCAGACGGCTGCTCAAAAACCCAAGAACGTGCAGGGCCGCAAGAATGACGAGCCTACCTTTGTGAGGTACACACCGACCGCGCAAATGGGCGAGGCGCAAGGGAAGACACGTATCTTCAAGATTCAGCAGAGACAAATCGATCCCCTAGAACCTCCAAAGTTCAAGCACAAGCGCATTCCACGCGGACCACCTTCACCCCCGCCGCCAGTCCTCCATTCACCACCCCGAAAACTCACCGCCGAAGACCAAGAAATGTGGAAGATTCCGCCGCCGATCAGTAACTGGAAGAATCCCAAGGGCTACACAGTACCATTGGATAAGCGACTTGCAGCAGATGGTCGAGGTCTTCAAGACATCACCATCAATGACAAGTTCGCACAGTTTGGCGAGGCGCTTCAAGCGGCAGATCGACACGCTCGAGACGAAGTCAAGCAGCGCGCAATTATGCAACAGAGATTGGCAGAGAAGGAGAAGTTGCAGAAGGAGGAGCACTTGCGCAACTTGGCCAAGCAGGCCCGCGAGGAGCGTGCAAATACCTCGCGTCGACGTTCACAAAGCGACTCGGACACCGACTCGGAAGAAGAGGCAGTGCGAAAGCGACAGGAAGCTCGCAAGGAACGTCGAGAAGACTTTCAACGCGAGTTCCGCCAATCGCGAATGGGTACCGAGCGCAAGATACAAATGCTTGCCCGCGAGCAGAACCGCGATATCTCCGAGAAGGTTGCACTTGGTCTTGCAAAGCCGACACAAAGCGGAGAGTCGATGTACGATTCTCGCTTGTTCAATCAGTCCAGCGGGTTCAACTCTGGGTTCAATGAGGATAACCACTATGATAAGCCTCTCTTTGCTGCGCAGGACGCGATCAGTAGCATTTACCGCCCGAACGTCCAGGAAGATGATGGAGAAGACGACGGTCAAACATATGACAGGATCACCAAGTCAAGCAAATTTGAGGTTTTGGGCAAGGCGAAAGAGGGCTTCAAGGGCGCGGACCTGCAGGAAGCTCGTGAAGGCCCCGTGCAGTTTGAGAAGGATACAGACGATCCTTTCAACATCAATCAGATGATCAATGAAGTGCGAGGAGAGAAGTCTGACGAGAAGACGGGCGAGAAGCGCTACGGCATTCAAGAGCCGGAGGGAAGGTCGGCGAAGCGTGCCAGGGTCGAGGATGACAGCGACTGATTACGATATCCATCATTCGGAGAGGTTGCATTTGCGTTTTGGAGTTATGTGGATATTTCAGATTGCTGTAGCGGGTACGCTTTGGATTCTGGTGGACGACACACAGACGCTTACAATGGAATCTGAATATTTTTCATGTTCATCATACCATCACTACATGTGTCTGAAGGCTTATTCTCAGATCACCTCTTCTTCCTCAAGTCTCCCATTGAAAGGCCCCCATCTCGTCAAAGAGAACGCCTGCTGACTGCGCCGTTCCATCCCCCTGCTCTTAATTGGCCAGCTCATCCCTCGGGATCCCAGGTTCGGATAGCGCACTGCACCTCGACCCCGACCGACAACAACTCCCGCTTTCGCGCCATGCCCACCAAAACGCTCCGCCAACCCCGCGAATTCACGCATGGTCAGCTGTAGATCCTTGAAAAAGATGCTCTCTTACAACGCCTTTGATCACCTTATTAACCCACCCTTATACTAATATTCTTTCCACAGGTGTAATAACCTACTTACATGCCTCTTTGTGGCCCACCGTAGTAGTCCTGTAGAGCTCGACGCGGATTGAAGCAAGCAAGCAAGCAAGCACTAGACACGATGGCGACGCACGCCCCCGCAGTCCCAAACAGCAAAGAACATAAATTCAACCCGGATTTCACAGCCGCAGTCATCAATGCGACGGGACCAAAAGCTTCGCCTAGAGTGAGGCAGCTTACCGCGAGCTTGATACAGCATTTGCATGACTTTGCGCGGGAAAATGAACTCACTGTTGATGAGTGGATGGAGGGTGTTGAGCTGGTACGTTTTCGTACCTACATACTCTATCACTCACTGTATCTAACGTTGAACCTTCCCCAGATGAACGCAGCAGGCCGCATGTCCGACTCGAAACGCAACGAAGGCCAACTAGTCTGCGACATCCTGGGCCTGGAGTCCCTCGTCGACGAAATAACCTACAAGCTCGCCTCCTCCGCCGCCGACGAACCCACCGCCACCGCCATCCTCGGCCCCTTTTACCGCCACAACGCGCCGCAGCTGCCCAACGGGTCGTGCATCGTGTCCGACGCGGTCAACAAACAGGGCGATCGGACGTGGATGCACGGCACTGTCACGGACTTTGTCACGGGTAAGCCGATCGAGGGTGCGGTTGTGGATGTCTGGCACACTGCGCCGAATGGGCTGTATGAGCAGCAGGACCCTGACCAGCCGGAGATGAATCTTAGAGGCAGGTTTACGACGGGGAAGGATGGGCGGTATGGGTTTTATTGTCTCAGGCCGGTGCCGTATCCGATTCCGTTTGATGGGCCCGCGGGGAAGGTATTGAAGGCGTTGGATAGACATCCGTTTAGGCCGGCGCATATTCATTTTTTGGTACGTTTGAATTTCACTCTTCTTCTCGATTGGTTGTGGAGGGGACGTGGAGGCTGGGAAAGGGAAGGGTTACGAGGTTGTTGTACTGATACTAATGTTTTGTGATTGTAGCTCACAGCACCGGGCTACAAACCCATCGTCACGCAAATCTTCGACCGCAAGAGCAAATACATTAACGACGACGCAGTCTTCGCAGTCAAAGACTCGCTCATCGTCGACTTCTTGCCCTTTGAAGGCGATCCAAAAGCCGATTTCGAACTCCCGTATGACTTCAAAATGGCGAGTTTTGAGCACGCGAAGAAGCATTCTGTCACAGGGACGACGGAGGAGAGCGCTTAGTTGATACTGAGTTGTATATTTAGCAGATTGTAGTGTGTGTTTTCTATGCATCAACCATATCTAACTCATCACTAAACCACCTCTCGCTCAACTCAACTAACTAACTCCACTTCACATCCCCACCCGCCTTCCCATCCAACCCCCAATTCCCATACGTATCCACGAACCCCTCGCGAGTCAAATACTCCTTATGCTCCTCACTCCTCCAAGCCAACTGCGTGCCCAACTGCCAGCTCGTGTCCATCTTATCCAGCACCAATTCGACTAGCTGCAGATGCTGCGGATCTTGCAGCTCCGGCTTGGCGAGAACGGCAGTGAGTTCTTCCTTTGTAGTTGCGCGGTGGAACGAGGTCTCTGGCGAGGGGTGGTGGTAGAGCGGGAGGAGATGCTTGTAGTTTGTGGGCACGATGTCGTTGTATGCTGTTGGTGGGGTTAGTAAAAGAAAAGGTATGTTGAGGACAGACAAATTATAGTATACGCACGTTGTCTGGCCCCCCAAATCAACCGCTCAACCGTATACCCATCATTGTTGATGACGAACAGAATCGGCTTGATACCAGCCTTGATCATCGTGCCAATCTCCTGTATCGTAAGCGCCATCGACCCGTCTCCCGTGCACAACAGTGTTCGCCCTTTCTGTCCAGTCGCCTGCTCTTGTTCGCGGCGCGCAACTTCCACGCCCAGAGTAGCGGCGAAAGCCCATCCAATACTACCTATACGTCACAAGATATATCATCAGCTATATTTTCTCACGCCATACACGCAAGTCGGATTAGAATGTCTACGTACCGTAGTATATCTGCGTTACAAGGCGGGTGTTTTCTGGAAACTTGAGGTCGACGAGGCCGAAATTTGACGTTCCTGTTTCGCCCACGATGACGTCGCCGGGGCGGAGGAAGGCTTCGATTTGAGGCCAGAGGAAGGATTGCGTTATGTGTTTTGCGTCTTTGTCGAGGGGGGTGCGGGGAGGCGGGAGTTGGAGTTTGGCGATCTGGTGCTTTGGGGTGGAGGGGAGAGCTGCGGTTAGTGCTGCTAGAAGGGATTTGATGGAGGTGTTGGGGTATGTTTTTCCTTTGACCTGTTGTGGTGTTAGTCTTGGTATACTTTCCAGTGATTTATATGACAACAACCAAGTAGGAGTACTCACCACAACCTCAAACGGATTGATATGGATAGTCGTTGCATCCTCCAACTTCCTCGAGAAGCTGGCAGAATTCGTGTCAGCGGGTATGTAGCCCAGTGTGACAACCAAATCTGCAGCTTTTGCAGCTTCCTTGACGCCTGGGGAGCTGACTTCGCCATTCCACACGCCAACATACGTCTCCTCCGTCTCGTCCACAACACCTTTACCCATGTTCGCCGAAAAGAACGGCACATTGAGCTTCTTGATTAGCTGCTGAGTCTCCTGTACCGCTCCAAAGCGCTGCACCAAAGCATCGACAACAACCGTCGGCTTTTCCGCTTCAGCAATAGCAGCCGTAATCGCCTTGACAGCCTCCTCCTGCGCCTTCTCATCAACATGCGGAAGGACATCAATCGGCGTGTCCAACAGACTAGCATCCACCTCTTCCGCGCTCAGATCCAGCGGCAAGAAAATATACACGGGCCCAGACTTGATGAAGCACTCCCGAATCACGCGATCAATCTCCTTCGGCGCAGTCTCAACATCCCACAGTTCAGCAGCTGCATGTCTCAACCCAGCAGACGCCTTCTGGTACTGCTGGTGATCTGGCTTACTTCCAATACTGTGGTGAATCATCATATGGTTTTTCTGCATGCCGCGCGTTGTCTGGCCTACAACGTGGATGACTTTGACTTGTTCGCTCATCGACCCCGCGATGCCGTTCAACGCAGAGAGTTCTCCGACGCCGTGCGTGGTCACGAGACAGCCGGGCACGCCCTTGATTCTTGCGTATCCGTCGGCGGCATACGCGGCGTTGAGTTCATTCTGGCTACCTGACCATTTCAGGCCATCGACGTGGAACATGTAGTCGAGGAACTGCAGGTTGAAGTCTCCTGGCACGCCGAAGATAGTATCGGTGCCGATTTGGTGGATGCGCTCCCACATGTACCGCCCCAGTGTGATCTTTCCCTTAGGGGGCGTGTCGCCTGGTTCCTGGTGGGGTTCCATTATCGTTTAGCTGGTGTATTCTCTTTTGGAGGAATGACGTCAAAATAACCTAGAGGCGTAGGACGAAGATATAAGACTACTTGGTCCCGGTAGGTTCAGACTGTGTATGGGTTGAAGATGACTCGTTACCTAGAAATCATTAGTTTAGGATGGGCATGAACAATGAATGCGTACTGCCTGTCAGCACTAATGAGTGAATCTGACAGCAGAAGGTGCAAAAGTGATACAGGGATCATATAAGGAACAAGTTCCTCCTAGACTAATACAAATTCGTATGTCATCTTTACAAGCCCCATTAATTCCGCTCGTACGTACTAAGAGGTGGTATCTCGTGTGCTTGTGCAGGCGATAAGATATGGGGTACCTGGGGGTCTTACCGTAAAAGGAAGGGTGGGAAAGCTTGATCGACTTGGGAGTCGGATAGTCGGAATTGGTGGATTACCTGGCGTCAAGTGATTGTTTAAGGAAGAGTCTCCTAAAGGACAACAAGATGTACCATTCGGCATAAGGGCGTAGATGGCATACTCAACCGCGGTTCGGTTGGACGCGGAAAGTGGAGTAGTCGGAGCATTAAGCCACCAAATGCGGGGGTCGGCCTTTGCGATCGGAACAAACGCGCTGTGTGTCGGAATGGAGTTGCTTGAGGCTTCGGATCTTTAAGAGGGGGGTATGATTGTGGTATTTGGCAGTGCGTTAGGATCAAGTCAGTCAGGGATGGGGGTAGGATGGGGGATCGAGGCTTGGAAGGATGACTAAGAAAGCGCGGATCGAAGCACTTCACCAAAGCTGTACATCGTACAAGCGCTACAGGTAGATGTCACATCACATGGCTGAGGTATCAGGGGGAAATATGTGAAGAAGTAGAAACCTTCTCGTGAGGTATTTTGTTCAAGACAGCTACATCATAATAGCCATCTGTCATCGCCTTGCACCGCATAGTCATTCCATCCATTCCATCCCGAAAGAACGACACCTTATGAAATCATAACAAACTCAGCACCATCTACTCCTCAAGCAGCTGGTAGAAGGAATCGGCCGCAGGCTCAGGCTTGCTCTTCTCGATCTTCTTCTGGCCCAACTTCTCCTTCGAGAAGGCAGCAGCGTATGGGTTGAGACGGAGCTGTACCTGGAAGTTCTTGAGCGGGTTCTTCTTCTGTACAACGCCACGCTTGGAGACGGCACCGCCACGGACGGGGCGGAGGACCTTCTGGACATCGCTCGAGTTGATGATCTTGCCAAGGTCGGGCTGGCTCATGATGTTGGAGGGGAGGAGGAAGTCCTTCTTCAGCGCTGAGGGCTCGGTGGTGGAGCCGTAGATGGTGTCGAGGGCACCGAAAGCGGATGAGGTCCAGACGATGAAGCGACCGAGGTGGCCACCAGGAGCGAGCTGGAGGAGGTTGAGCGAGTAGACGGACGAGGTCTCAACGCCGGGAATGTTGCGGAAAGCAAGAACGAGGTCCTTGCCATCCTCATCGGGGTTGTAGATGACGAGAGGACCGCGGCGCTGCTTGTGGCGGCGGCCACGGAGCTTGCCCTTACCAGCGCGGAGCTTGCGCGAGTTCTTGGCCTTCTCGACATCAGCACCGGCACCGACGGCCTTCAGCAGAGCGACGGCAGCGGAGGTCTTCTTGATAGCGGCATCAGCGAAAGCGGTCGAGGAGATGACGAGCGGGACCTCGGGGACGGTGCTGATTTGGTGGCCGCGGGCGAGGAGGAGAGCAGGGCTTCCTGACGCAGCGAGCGCAGAGGCGGTAGCGAAGCGCTTCTGGTTTAGGTTGATCTTCTGGTGCCACTTGCGCCAGACCTTGGTGGGAGCGAACATGCGACCGGAACGGCACATGTTACCGAACGCAGCCTGACCAGCACGGTGAGTTCCTCCACCAGAGACACGGGGAATACGGGCCACAGCGCGACCGGTACCCCAGGACTCGGCAGAAGTCTGGTGACCCGCCTTCTCGGAGCTGGTGTGCTGTTAGATCTAGCAACTGTGTGGCGCGCGAGGAAGGCTTACACAGCGTATGGCTGTCTGCGGTTCTTGTTCATGCCAGTGTGGACCGCATGGACGATATCCGGGCGGATGGGGGCCTGCTTCAATGTTAGCATTCAGTTCAGCGAATCTGCCAGAGCCCAGTGAACGAGTCTCCAGATCGAAAGCTCAGAGACACGCATGCGTAGCCTGAGAGACAGAGATGGAGCCATGAGAGCATTGTGCATGCCAACACAGGCTTTCTGCAACCGCCAAATCACTGCATATCGTGGGAAGGAATGTCGAGGCATGAGCTCAAAGTGACAATTGAACCCCCAGGTTGTTTCCTTGCCTCTCAATTCCATTCCCAAGTATATGCGTCGATTCGGCGGTCGTAGCCTCCTCCCGCCCTCTCTTTTCTCTCCGAAACTGTGTGTGCATCGAACTGCGAAGTGCGAATCGCGGCGGTAAACTGACCTTGAAGACATTGGGGACAGTGACGGTGTCCTTGGTGGCCTCGCCCTTGGCGGAGATGACGGTTACGGTCGGCCTCGACATTGTGGTTATCGTGGGCGTTGCTGCTGTGTTAGTTGACGAGGAGGAGCATATATTTTTGCGCAGGTTGAAGCCCGAGAATTCGCTTCACGGTGGGGGCGCTAGTCTGGTTTAGCGCTAGTCTGATTCAAGCTTGGCGCTTCGTTGTGCTGGGGGCTTATCAACGAACACCACCACCTCCTCTAAATGATTGTGCAACATCATCGCTAGCTTCTTTGGTTTGAGGGGTTAGTGAGTGATTATCTGCAGATGCTATCTGACTGTGTGTCTTCACGAGGTAAACGATCTTTATCTCATTGCGTAGGCTGGATACGTTTAGCACTACAGGGTCACATCGCACTGAGTTACTCCCTGGTCTTCTAAGAACAAATCAGAATCCTGACTTTAGACTATTGAGGACCTCCTACTGGAATGAAAAATAACAGGGATGCGACTTGGTGTGCGAATACTCTGTACCTGGGCAGTTGCAGGTTTGAAGGCAGAAACCACCGAACATACTGAAGCTATCCAGTCTGCCTTGCGACAATGTTGATTATCCTTTCGAGCAATTTAAGAGGCACAGATTTAGGGTCAAGCTACGCTCATGATGGTGACACAAATGGCATCGAACCAGTATAAATCATGCTATAGACTATGAAACGAGGCGAGGTCAAGACAAGCTCGACTCGAGCTTCACCATCACAGTCAAGACTTGTGGGAATATATCCGGTGCAACAGAAACACCACGTCATCTTAGATACCTATACAGATCGCAGATCGATATTCTATAGCAGCCTACCTATTACCCTCACATATATGGATCAGATATACAGACCGAAATGAAACCCAGGCACGCGATCAACCTCTAACTCGCTTGCCAATACTGTCGGAGGATATCAGGTTTCCTGATCCGGAACAGTTGCGTCCGGTGTGTAATCCAGTCCTCGTATAGCTCACCGCTCCGCTTGGTCAAAGACACACTCAAGCCTGTATCTTGACCTGCTGACCTGACCTCAAACAATGGGTAAGATGTCGTGCCTATGCATACGCCCCGATCGTGGGGTGATCAATGGAATGGCTGTTCGATGGCAACCATATTGACCGTGGCCTCGGGAGCTCTCAAGTCTGATACTCGAGATTGAAGTAGATCACGAATCTATTGCTCGTCGGACAGGCCTTGAAATGGTGACTCAGGCTACGCTCAAGCCGCCCGGCTGGCACTCATGCGTGTGTCTGAACCCGGTATGTGAATTCAAAGTACAATCTGCTTCTGAGTTTCGAGTCACATGGCACGCCCGAGATGAAGCGGTCCTGAGCTGTCGGATCTACACAAGGATGGAACGGTGCTGCAATCGTGATCTTCCACTAAGGGAAATTTACGGATACTTTTAGTGCTGAAACATCACTGAGCCGTGGTCTGACCAGATTCGGGACCCTGGGATAATGAGAGGACGGGCTACCAACGAGACGGGAACCAAATTGAGAGGGCAAGTCGTGTTGTCGCAAGAACAGGCGATGAATGCTGCGGCTCTGCCCAACGGTCATGCTGTGCAGGTCGAAACGTCGTACAGGCGTCGTGATTAATAACGCGCACAGCAGGAACTGTCAACACTGCAGACGTGAAACTGTAGACACCACTCACATGACGCCTACGGATTACGCTGTGCGTCGTCGCAAGTGACGGGCGTCGTACTCATGCAACCCGCCTGCGAGTGGAGACGCGACCGTGTTTGCAGCGGAGCCTTGCATCTCCCGGCCAGCGTGTGTGTTTGCTATCCAACTCGTGCAGAGTGCGGTGAGAGTTCCTGGAGGATGTAGCGAATCCTGCCTGCGCGCAAACGCAAAAGAGGAAGCTGCGATGCGCACTGCAAAGGCAGGTACCTTCGAGTATTCTCGGACTGGGCAACCGAAAACCTGGTCGCTGATATGTGTCTGTGTGTCTGGTGTCTGGGGTCACTGCAATAATAAGCCTGCTCAACGACTCAAGGCTGATGTCGCTCGCCTAGGCCTTCCCGCCCCGCGAGAGCACCCCCAGGGGCCGCTGTTGGGCGAGTGCGGGAACAAAGGCCCAGTTGACGGCGTGGGACAGCGGGTACCGTGGATCGATGGATCGATGACAGTCCAGCAGACAGACAGACACACAGCCAGCGCGAGCGCGCCATTCGCAAACAGTGGAACGGCGTTCGCTGACCCTTTGTAGGAGCCATTAGCATCGATTTGTGCGTGGCGTTGGCGGTGCTAAGGGTTCTTCATCTGCCTAGCGCTGTTAGTGGTCGCAGCTGTCCTCGTAGCGCACGGCTGGCGGTTTCTATTTTGGGGGGCCGGCGCTTGGACAGAGCCATTAGCGCTCTGGTTCGTCGTCTCCCCCATCTTCACCACACCATTGCGAGCGCCGCCTTGACACCCTCAACGAGCTTTGCTTCCCACGAACCCCTTCTCTCCCCCCAGGCGGTAGCGGCTCTGCGGTTGACCGGCTTCCCTCGTCCGCTCCAAGCTGGCCCTTTTCACTCTCCACGCTGCCAATTCAGAGTGTGTTGCGACGACGACGACGACGGCGACGGCGACGGCGACGGCGAACACGGCCAAGTCCTCCCTCAAGCGCCTCTCTTCCTCGACCAGCTGCACCAGCGCGCCGAGGACCTGCAGCTCTGCTTCGATTCGACTCTTCTCTCTCCGCGCCGCATCCCAGGCATAGGCGCATCGCCGGCCTAGTCGCTCCCTCAGGCGCTTAGTCGAGGATCTGGTATTCTCGCTCTCCAAACCACCAACAGCGCCGCTCGCACCACGCTGTTGGCAACTAGGTGCGTCCTGCATGCTCTCCTTGTGTCCCAATTCCACGCTCCCGTGCCTCGCTACCCGCCTACCGTCTGCCTGTGCGAGCATGTCTGTCTGAGCACTGGCAGCGTACGGGCAACTGTCACCTGTCTGCCGCTTCCTGCTCGACCCTGTATACACTTCCCCTACCATGGACTCTGTAAACAGCTTCTCTGGAGCCTGTCTACGGGATCCATGCCCCGCTGCCCGCTCGCACAATACACAATCCGAAACAGCGCATCTGGCTGCCATGTCCACCTCGTCCCCTCTGCTGCAGCAAGCTGACAGTCCGACGTTGAAAAGAGCTTTCTCTGCACCTAATTCTTCCTTCCCTTCCAAGAAGCTCGAGCAGTCATTCATACACCACCCCAACCGACCGTCTACCTCGCCACAAGCTCAGCGTTGGCAGAGTAATACCGGCACTCGCTGCCCCAGATTGCCAACACCCACCAAGGCTCGGAGACCCAGCATGGTTCAGACGAGTGCGCGCTCATTCATGCCGATGCCCTCTTTCGGCTCAGTCTTCGGCGGAGAACTTCACAATACTGGGCTTCAGGATCACGCAGACGCAAATGGCACCAGTGTAGCACTGCCTGCCTCGAGCGGGAACACAATCACGGGCGCACCCTTTTCCTCCTTCCATATGCACCGCGACAGTCGGGACAGCAATTCCACCGCTTCCTCAGACAACTCACCAACTACCACCATTTCCACCATGGACTCGTCATCCGTCACCGACCCGTCACCTGGCCCTTCACCTGAGTCGCCTCTGGCGAAGACCGCTGCGCCATCCTCCTTCGTAGCTGACTTTAGGTCAAGACGAACAGAACCCAGTCCTGGAGACTCGTCACCCAATAACTTCTTTGAGCTACAGAGGCCGACGACACCTGCGAAGAAGCCGCGGAACCTGAAGAACCTGGGTATCAACACTACATCCTCACTAGGTAACCTGCGTGCCCATGCACCAGCTCCCATTGCAGTGGTCCCCAAGGAGAGAAACAGCTCGGCTCCGCCTTCTCCCCTCTTCATCAAGCCGCCCACACCGCCGAAGCGACGGCCCTCAAATCTGAGCTTGACCATAGCAACGCCGGGCAGTTCTGAGAACAAGCCAGTGCGCCTTATCATTCCTTCCACACCGTCCTTTAACCGCCCAGCGCTGCGCCACTTTCAGTCATCTCCTTCCTTACCACTATGTTCACCGAGTACGAATCCTATGGGTGGAATGCAACTGCCTTCCCTGCGTCCTATCGTGACCAAACCCAGCGGTCTGGCCGAGGTCCCTTTTGAGATGGAGGAAGAGGACGACCAAGAACAAAACTTTGACATTCCTCAATCCCGCGAAGAGAAGCCAGCGGCGTACCCCAACGGACCTATTTGCATATACGAGGCTGGGGTCTACCTATACTTCGAACCCACCGCGGAGCAGGCCACCACTTTCGATGTCATCGTCAACGTCGCTAGCGAAGTGAAGAACCCGTTTCTCTCATCAGCGACAGACTCGCAAAAGGACATTGATGCTCGACGCGTGGATGGCCCACCAGCCGAGAGTGTCGACTTCGCCACCCTTTCACACCGGCCGAAACCTACAACTTCCTTCGGCATGCAAGACAGCTCTCCAACAACACCCAAGGCCACCCCTACTATGCACATTGTGCCGCCACGCGACGTGGTTATCGACGGCACGACATATAGAACGCCGGAATACATTCATATGCCATGGGAGCACAACACAGACATCGTGTCTGATCTGCACAAACTCGTGAAAATTATGGACGACAAAGTGCAGCAAGGAAAGCGCGTTCTTGTTCACTGTCAATGTGGTGTCAGTCGCTCGGCCAGTTTGATAGTTGCTTATGGGCTATACAAGGAGCCGCAAATGAGCGTACAAGAAGCATACGATAAGGCTAAGAAACGCAGTAAATGGATCGGACCGAACATGAACCTCATCATGCAACTTCAAGAGTTCCGCAATAGTCTATTGAGGCAGAATGAGAACCGGTCGTATCACAACCAAGGATTTGGACGACGGTCTGCCGGCCTTCAGACTGCGAGGTCGACCGGGACCAACAGGTACTCGCCCTTCGACAGGGAAACTTCGTCAGGAAACCGTACTCCTCGAACAGCTCCATTACCCCCAGATTGCGACATAAGCATGCAGCGAGCCAGCACAGGGAATATCATGGCGATATCACCGGGGCCCCTGTCAGCGCCAACTGGTGCTTTCGCTCCTGGGTTCCGTCGTTCGTGGGACTCTAGTCAAACCCACTTTGACCTTTCTTCGCAGCCTACCCCTACCACCACCACAACGCCATATGTGGATCCGAAGGGCCATGTTGTACCTGTGCTCTCAATAACCGATAATGACCTGTTATCTGCACAAACACAGGCTGCTTCCACAAGCGAGGTCGCACAGCCTATGCAGGAAACAACGTTACAACTACCCCCGGTCCCCAACTTCTCCCGTCAGCTCCGCCAGCTCCCACTCAGGGCGCTTGAGAACCCTGTGGAGGCATCCTTGCCTAGTCCAAGAGAAGTTCATTTCGGGCAACCAAGACCGTTGACCTTCGGCGCGTTGAAGTCACCCGCCGTAGCCAGTTTTAACCTTTCTTCCTTCTCGCCTCCGGAACAGTCTATGCAACCAGATATCATGTCGCCAATCAAGACTACATTCGACTTGGATCCATGGCCTCGAGGTTACGACCTGGACTCCCAGCCATCTGAACTGCCTTCTAGGGTAAAAGATGTTTCAGCACCGCCTCCCCTCATGTCACCAAGGTCTACGGAGTTCCACATGACAGGTTTAAACACTGATCGAATTGACGAATCTTACGGCCTCTTGTCGCCTCGTGCTGCTTCTTTCGAGCTGAGCCACCCAGGACAGCTGCAACCCGCCAATATGAATGACAGCGCCTTTGACGCACCTGAGATCACCTCGCCTGTTGCAACACAGTTTCCGAAAGACATATTTGGTAGCAAAGACGATGTGCTGGACGAAGAGCTGAAATCTCCGCGAGCGACAGAATTCCACATGACTCCCCTGAAACCGAGATTAGCAGATGATGATCCGTTTGGCCTGACATCTCCGACTCGAACTGAATTTCCTGGCAATCTCTTCGATGCGCCCAATGTCGCAGTACCCGAAGCTAGTGAAGAAGACCGACGTCCTTCTTTTCAAGCCATTTTGCCGCCTTCGCACCAGACATTTCAAGGGTTTGCTTCACTTGACGGTACAGCCCAGCCGGAGCCATCATTCCCGCCATCTATTTTCACGTCTGCTTTAGGTACAAAGCAAGGTCTAGAAGTCCAGCCACGCATTGACAGCCTAAGCGCCTCCCCCGAGCCAAAAGCTAGCACTTCCTTGGAGCCGCATGTGCCAATGCTACACAGCCCACCGAAAGTGCCCGAAACGCCCTTTCTCTCGACGCCAGCAAAAGCTATCCGAACGAGGTTCTCTTCGCCCAATATGCGTGAGCAAAGGAAGTTGCATAAGCTGCAAACAGAAATCGAATCGAAGTTGCCGAAGCCTCCGGTTGCTCAGCACGCTGCGGATGATATCGATGCCTTGATGTCCCCTCGTGCGGAAGAGTTCACTAGAAATCCTTTCCACTTCGAACTCAACACATCAGGCGATGACACAAGCCCGGCTTCTTCAAATGAAACCATCAAGGATGGACGTAATGGGCATGACTGGAATGAGCCACTGCCACGGCAATGGACACCGGAGAAGGCCACTGTTGATCCTCGGAGTCCTGTTCAAACGGGAAGCAGTCCCATCGTACGAAACATCTGGGACGTACTATGAGCGTCAACACGCCTAGTCTGAACCTTGTCATGTGAATCAAACAATGGACAGAAACCTGCAAAGCGGGCTCCGCCCCATTTATCGAGTGAATCGCTTCGGACAGTATCGACGACTTTCCGAAGATTGACTTCCATCGATGCGCAGATGCATATACCGGCCGAGTAAACTGTCCTTGGACACTCGTGCACACTACGACATGTTTTGCGCTCTCAACCTACGCGGACTTGGCCAAGTCACCGACTGCGCCTTTACATACCGCAACACATAACCACATCAAAACGAACATGATTCCCCTTGCTGTCAGCATTTCCTTACCTCAGCATTTCTTTTCCCGGGCCGGCGTCTTCTACGGCTCTTACATTCGCTCGTGGAGGTTCATGGCGTTGAGTTACGCATAGTAATGTCCTAGTGTCTAGTATCTAGTACCGCCTCCAACCTCCACACACTACGCTCCTTCATTATTCTCACCACCAATCATCCACACACCTCATATTCGCTCGTTGTATATTTATCTCATCGGCTAGCCTCGTTGTTCGAGTCATGGGCTATTGAAGTCATGATTGACGCATTTGGCGCACACAGGCGAAGCACCATCACCACATGGTTTGCACACTTTTGAGTTTTCTTTTGTTTTGACGCTTGGCGGTCTGTCTTGGACCAGCCGCGGAGTCTTTTTTTGGCATCTTGAGGACGAATGATCGGCTCAGCTCGATTTGGATATGAGCGTGGAAAATCTCTTGGAATGTTTCGGGCGCTTTCGGACTCTCTCAACGGTGGGACAGGACGGAAAGGCTATGTAAATGAATGGAAAACATATGTCCATGATCAAGTCTTCTAATTTGCATGATGGTGATGTGTGACGTCGAGCTCTGACGCTCATGTCTCTAAGCCAAGTCCATCGACCTATTATCATCTTCGACTACCTCCTTCAGAGAACACCACACATCAACACCCTGCCCTCACGCAAACGCCGCGAGACTAGCAAGAACCACAACACCCACCTCATACCCCACTGCCGGCCCATTCCCCCAATACGCCATGACGCCCGCAAACGCCAGGCGCATGGGAATCGTAGCCAGAATGAAACCCCTGTTCCCCTGCCACACGCCCACAAGCTGATACCAGCCTACGCCCACCGCTCCCAGACCTGTGTAATTTCGACCATCAGCAACTCTCTCGTGAATCTGAAAACGTGGTATGTTGTAAAGAGGCGTGGGGTAAGTAGAATGAATGAGGGAAGGTATGAAGGGGATTCGAATGAAGGATTTTATCTTACCGATCGACCCTAGCGCTTGATCCGATGCGCCCGTCATCATGGCACCGACTAGTTGTGCGTACTTGCGGGGTGAGACAAGGCTGTAGATTCCTTGGGCTATGTTCATGAAGGAGTGAATAAGGAGAAGGAGGCGCGCGAGGCGGGATAGTGGGGATGGCGGCATTGTTGGGGTGTGGTGTGGTGTGGTGGGTTAAGTGTTCTGTGGTGGGGAGTGAGAAGAAGATGCGGGGAGGGAGTTGTTAGGATTCTTTAAGAAAAGGAGAGGTTAGCATGATGGTTGATGGCTGATCGGCAGGTTGTATGTTAGGCGTGCCGGTCACATGATGTCAGCTTTTGTGTGTTTCTTTTTGGTGGGAGAGGTGAGATTGGGGTCTTGAGCTTCTTAACGATGTAGTCACTTATTACTATTTGTTTGGATAGAGGAAGGAAGTTGCGATGTTGATGGATATTTACTTCTAGGGGCGTGCTTGGCGTTGCTGCTTGTCCTGGGTCATCATCTTACCTCCCCCTTCAGATCGTTACCGCAGCTTATCAGCTACGACGAAAAATGCTACCCTCTTTCGCAGTACCCTGGAGTAACTCGCAGGGCATTAAAGTCTTATTTTATATCTCTATACTCACGAGGTACTCTAGGAGTACCTATAGAGTACAGACCCCTGCAGCTTTCCGTCGCGACCGACAACCTGCGATACGTTATACTCTCCGCTATTTCGTTGATTTCTCCCGGGTGAGCTTGCCGAGACCGTTATGAAGGTGTCGTTGTCCTTGGTCGGAAGGTGCTGACTCACTTGGAGCTTCGTAGTTAGGACCGAGTATCTTGGTCTCTGGGAAGCGAAAGATTGGTCTCTGGAACATCAATGAGGAATAGCTTGTGTGGTCAGAATTTTTGAGTTATTTTTCTAGGCAGACAACACTCAGAACCGTGGATTGAGGGAACAGGGTCCAAGGGTCGTGTTATCCAGGTGGTTGCGCTTAGGTTTGTTTGCCTATGACGTACAGCAGCAGACTGACCAACTCACTACGTCGGCCTTCACCTCAACGAACAAATTGTATTTTGTTTTGCTGACAGCACTGTCTCTAGCGCCGTCAAATTATCTACGACTAATTTCTAACTAATTCTCTATTGTAGACACTCAGGCATCACTACAATGAGAAAACATAAATACACTGATGGAGGTACTGAAGATGCCCAGGCATGTTTATAATCGCAAAGAGTAAAAAGGTTGAAGGCTCTGATAACTACAGGCATCTTTATAGTGGGAAGAAGTAGTTCAATAGCTTATAGCTCAAAAAAGCTACCTCCGGCCACCTGGACGGCTCTAGAGGCCGATATTTTTGCGAAGGGCGCAAGTTCACGCTATCGGACCATACACCGCTAGCCCTCTAGCACTTCAGTGCGGGTCAGTATTTTTTAAACTTGGAATCTCGTAGTTGTTCCATGGTCCAACAGCCAATAGCGACCTCGAGTTTCAATGTGTGAAACAATCAGTTTCCTACTGGGTGAAGCAAACTGCATTCAAAAACACGCGCTTTGCCTTCACTTCGCTTTCACTTATCCTCTAACGCAACCCCACCCTCGCTGTTTCTCTCTTGAAATCTCTCTCCTCTACCACTCACACACTGAAGCAAATATGCCAATTTCAACCCCGACGAAGATGATGCGCCGCAAGACGAATAAAATGCTCGTTATCGCCTCACGCGGGCCCCGGCGGGCAGGATACGTGCCCACAAAGCGCACCAAACCTGCGTTACTTTCGCGTCGATACAGCATCGATGTCATCACTAAGAACTGGGACGACTTCCGGAGAGGCGGATGGAATGAAGACGATCTAATGGAGGTATGTTCTTTGGCTCATGATCAAGAGAAGCGAGTGACTTCTACGAATGACCAGAGCCGCCATCTATATAAGCAGTGTACTGAAGGTCTACAGGGTGCAACCAAAAAGCCTATATACCATGAAACCGACCCTGTGGCCCAGCGCAAATCGACTATCAATTTGCCTGATCCCCTTCGCTATGCTGGCTTCGGCCCTATGTGGGCAACCCTACCTCCCTACAATAACGAGATATATCTTGATCTCGACGGCACTATAATCAGTAACAATGATTTCCTGGCCATCGGAGCCACTGCCCATGACAGTAACCTCTCGGCTTGGATGCGCGACGACAGTATCAACATGGCACTTGAGCTTCTACGCCGAGACCAAAACTGCGATGCCTACAGTATCGACATTGCGAACTCGAATAGTGCACAAGTCTTTTATGCTGCGGCTATAATGAGCGACGGTTCCACTCAAGGCTACGATGAGTACCGGGCCCGTTTCCGCGGTAAGCGATGGATCTTCATCGTCATCAACGATGCCTTTGGTGGTGTCGAGAACGATGGCACTACAGGTACTCACTGGTCTCTGGTGGGCATAAATCGTGCAAGAAAAACTTGTCACTATTACGACTCCCTCTCCATGAATAATCGAGGCATCGGTGAAACTGTGGCTACCGGGCTTCTCCAAATACTTGGTGAAGACCTATACAGCTGGACATTTCATCCCGAGTACTACAGCCCAAACCAACACGAACACAACCAGTTCAAATACGACGTCGGCGCTTGCGGCCCCTTCGTTTACACGATAACAAGGATGCTGATTAATTGGATCAAAAACTTTCAGGACGACGACAAAGAATGGAACTGTATCCTCAGCCTTGGCCGTGATTTCGGGGAGTACTTTGAAACACAATTCAATTCACAGCTGGTGCGGTGGGAGATCCAGTATGCTATGATCCGCTGGAAATGTGGCATCGATGCCGCTCGCCTCATACACGATCATGACCAGGCTGCTGTGCGGGATGAGGAAACCACCCTGACGACAGAACTGCCTGCCGTTTTCGAAATCCCGATTTCGGTTCATACGCACGCATCTTCCGGCGAGTCCCACGATACACATCACCGTGACACCCTCGAGCCAGACTCCGACGGTTCAGCTTTCCAGCTAAGCGATTCTGAGTTGAGCGAGACCGCGAGTGATAGTACTGAGGACATTCAATTGGACCCTCCAGATCTACCTATGGACGACGTGGACACAGATATTGATGTCGAACAACATGAGGAGCCACACGGGGAGTCACGCGAGGAGCCACGCGAGGAGCCACGCGAGGAGTCACGCGAAGAGCCACATGAAGAGCCACACCGGGAGCAACAACCGGAGCCACAACAGGAGCCACATCAGGAAGAACATCAAGAGCATCATCAGAAGGAAAATCAAGAGCAGCCTCGGAAGGATCATCAGGAGCAACAAGAAGAGACGAGCTCTGTCCATGACGCGGACGCCGAAGTGTGGGACAAGTTCCTCTCCTCGATGGCAGAGAGTAAGACCCCGGACGCGTCTGACGACGAGGACGATTCACCGCCAGCTGTTGCACGCATAGCCTAAACGCCTGGTGATGCTTTGTCCACATGCGGCAGGTCTAGAATCGGGAAGTGTTCATTGTAGATACAAGGTACGCAAGCGATATCAAAAAGCTACCCTTGGATTGGAATATGATGTAGATATTGACTATTTGACAGGGTATAGACTGAAACGATTATGTGGGTATTTGGATGGCCTTGAGCATCGACATGGGAACAATGTGCATATAGCGCGCTGCATTCTGGAGCATATACGCATGAACCGTCATATTTGCGCATGCTGCGTGCATTTTTGGGAGACTTGCATATGGTCCACATCTCCTCTTTCGGCATTTCCAGAGCATGTGTTGAGGGTGTATCCGGATTGCACTACCGCGTTGTGTTTCGTACATCACTAAGAAGTACTCTACTTATAGAAAGCTCATCGTACATAATGGAATGGAATATACGTGCCTTCGCAGATACAAAACCGAATCCACAACATCGCCCGTAGGCAAAGCTATACACAAACATCCCTCACCGATCCATCTTCTCCTTCTCATCCTTCAGCGGGTACACCTTGACCGCCTCATTCGCCTTGATAATAGCGTCCCTCGCCCCCTCCCACGTCCTCCTCTTCCCCGTCTCAAAGTACCGGAACGCATGCGCAGTCTCAATCCCATTATTCATCAGATACGACATCTTGGGGTCCTGGAAAAAGAACTTCCACCCCTTCCATCCCCAGCCCAGATTCTCCATGCCCGTGCCCGCCGCGTCGTGCAGGAATTGCTGAAACTCCCACGTCTTCACTGCGGACGGGTCGAAGCCGAGTGGTTCCAAGCGCCAGCGCGTTGCGAGCCATTCTTGGTGGGCGTCTATTTTCTTGTTCATGGCTTGGAGGGATGGCAGGGGGTGCACGCCGCGGAAGATGTTGGAGATGGCCATGGCTTGCACGTCATTGAATGAGAAGCCGTTGTTTTTGCCATATGCAGAGTGGCAGAGAAGGGCGAAGGAGTCTGCGTATCTCGGGGGGAATATGTTCATCCATAGTCGTACCAGGTCCGGTCCTCCGTAATTTGCTGGTCGACTCCTTTCGAGGAAAGGGGCAACGCTGAGGTTTGCGGAGTAGCCTGTTGCGCAGACGACGGCGTCGATGTCGTCGAGGACTGTGCCGTCGTCGAACTCAATGCATCGTGGGCCTGTGAAGCGTTTGATGCCATACAAGGATGCGATCTTGCCTTCTTGAAGCAAGGGGACGATGCTGTTGGAGGCGCCGGGTAGGGAGAGCGTGATGGACGGGGATGGCAAGATACGCCATTCTGGGTTTAGTTTCCCCCAGTGACTCCGCATCAACCAGTTCAGCCCCATGTCTACACTCCACTTGTACAGTCGTGGTAAACGCCGTTGCATAAAGGCACCAATTTGGCGGCGCCGCCAGGTTACCATCAGATCCGCAGGGGTACCTTTACGCCATGTGGGAAAGACGTAGCCACCTCGTCGATGGGACATATAGACCTTTGACGCAACTGGTAGGAGGTTGTTGATAATGTCAGAGGCCGTGCTGGACATGCCGACGACAATGACGTTCTTGCCCTCGAAGCCATCAGTCCTATATCTGTCAGTGCCTGTTCAGTTTATACGAAGTTGAGACTCACGATCTAAACTGTTGGGCGTGCATTAACCGACCCTCGAACAGCTCCTTACCCTCGAAGTCGGGCATTACGGGAGCGGTCTGATAGCCATGGCAGAAGACTACTTTGTCAAATTCCTCAGATTTCGGTTCGCCATTCACGAGCATTTCTAGCCGCCATCTCGTGTCATCTTCAGTTCGTGTGGCGCGTGTAACAGATGCGTCGAATACAACGTCCTTGAGCAGGTCAAAGTGCCGTGCGTACGACTCGATATATTCTTGAAACTGAGCTGATGAGAGATGACTTGGATATCCTGCGTTTACGTGTGAGCGGGTGTGACTTCTCGCAGACAATGAGATGCACTTACTGTCTGGCATGGGAAAGTCGGACCTGGATGTGGTCAGTGACCAGCGTGATCGAAAACATGATCCCGACTTACATGCCGCATGTGTATTTACTGATAAGAGCGCGGGTGGCTATTCACAGATCTTGGATTAATACCATATTACTAGAGAAGAATTGCTACGTCTACGTACACGGAAGTGCGGTGGTCATTGACGTGTCGTCCGTATACGCCCACAGACCGCCGACCTGCTTCCTCCGCTCGAACAACGTGACTCTGAAGCCATCTTCACGCAGCGTTTTCAGCGTGGATAGTCCGCATGTGCCTTGTCGCGTTGGTTAGCTCAACCGCCACAGGGTCCAGTCTGGAGCCGCATAATGCTAGTTGGGATCGACTTACCAGCGCCTATAACCGCAACTCTTTGTTGGCCCATTTTCGACGACAAGTCGCGTAGCACCGCACTTCGCAACATGGAACACGCGCCTTTTACGAGAAAGACGACCGGGCTACATTCTTTAATATTTCTCCTGCGGATTTAAGACTGCCCGGTAATGAGTTGGAAGAGCGGCGAAAGAGGTTGCGGCTGACGTGAGCGCCTAATCTTCATTCGGAAAAGACGTGCAAGCAGGTAGGGTAGGCCTTATGTTGTAAACCTGCTATGTCTGCTTAACGATGGATACTGCGATTGTTGCTCTTGAGACAGTCGATATTTTGGTCCATCATACGTGCCGTAGTGCCGTAGTCTACATGTGCGGTATAGTCACGCGCCGGTGGAGTATGTTGGCGAGGGCATGCATGCGGTTTACATGTGCTAAGCATTCAAATTGAATTCATACAAGATCGTTATATATTGTGTATTTGGATATTATAGCAACAATACGATATAATCACCTATTGTCGACTTCGATCAAGAGTCCCCTCGCGCCCTTAAGGATCGTCCTCCCCATGTGCACCCAAAATCCATCATCGCCTTCGAATCCGCCGCCGCAAAGCTTAGCACGGGTGCGTAGCGGTAAGTGCTTTTATCAAACGGAACATGAGGTTAGATGAGTTGGGGTCGGATCACAGTTGAATCGTATAGCCCCTGCTGTGGCAGTCCCCATAAACACTCTCCTTAGCTATTTATCATTCTCACGCCCCATCAACAGGTATCGTCCTCCCCTCGCCCTCCTCAATGCCAAACAGCTTCAGGCAATTCCCCCTCTTAAACATTCTCGCACAATCTACAGCATTAGGCTGTCCTAGCTGTATATCCGCACCGCCCTGATATAGTACTCTGACGACATCATCGTACCCTTTGAACACTGCTCCAGCAATGGGACTTTGCCCTCTCGCGTTGAGGACGTTGGGGTCTGCACCAGCATCTACAAGCAGTTTCGCAGTTTCTGCATGTCCGTGATACGAGGCCAGCATCAACAATGTATCGCCCGAGGCGTTTGTGAGGTTCTTGGGTATGCCGGCGCTGACGTACTGTTGTAGCGTCGGTGTATCGCCGTTGCGCGCTAGATCGAATAGTTTCGCTGCGAGATCGAGGGCTGCTGGGGGGAGAGCAGGTGACGGTTTTGTGCCTTCTATGTCGCTGTTTTGGGTGTTTGCGCTGGCTGCTTGCTGCCCGTACGCTTCTTCGTAGGTCGGCATCTTGATGTGAGACTATGCTGCTATGCGTTTGGGAGTAAGATCAATAGTCATGTAAGGGTGACTGTGAGTGAAGGCAAGTTGCTGGGTACTTTGATATATGGCTTTTACATTGTAAAGCTAGACGGCGAATGCTCACTAAGAGCGAAAGTCGCGCCGTCAATTAGTGAAAGTTCGATGACGAAACCATCTGCGTTCCGAGCGGAAAGAACGCGCCAGTCTAAGCGCGACCATTCTCTTGGCGCCGACCGCGACTTCCCCGGTTCATTATCATACTACTTTGAGCAGTCAAGTCGCAACGACGACACTCCCGCCGACACTCCTTCACATTAGAGGCTTCGAGAGGAGAGGGTAATAGGACCATAAGATGGCCTCACCACCCCCCGTCCCGCACCTCAACATCCCCCGAAAGCGGTCCAGCATATCCTCCGTCTCCTCCGCCAATCCTAACAAAAGGCGCAAACCCTCCAACCTGCGCAACGCCTTCTCTCCTGATGCCGAAGATGTCGGATCACCACGGTTCTCGCGCTCCCCGTCTCTAGAGAGCGTAGCCACCAACTCAGTCATAAATGGAGTAGGAGGAAAGAAACGAAGAAAAAAGGGCGATGGTGCCAGTGTCGCGGGCTCGAGTGTCAGAGGGGGGAAGGGCGCAGATGGACGCAGCGCTCTAGGTGGGGAGGGAGACGGTGGGCAAGACTACGACGAGGAGGAAGATGAGGATGACATGGGCGAGGAGATGGATATGGCCATGGAAGAAGGCGGCATGACAGTCGAAGCGCGTCGCAAGCAAGAGAAGGACCATGAGCGGTATGCCTTTTCCTGCCTCACACCCAAGTATGCGTCAGTTGCTAACGTATCTATAGAATGCTCATGGAATACATGACGCCCGCCCAACAAGAACGCTACGCAACCTACCGCCGCATCCGCCTCAAGCGCGAAACAGTCCGCAAACTCGTCAACCAAACCCTCTCGCAGTCCGTCCCGCAACCCGTCATCATCGCCGTAACATCCTACGCCAAATCCTTCCTCGGCGAACTCATCGACCGTGCTCTCACAGTTCGCGACGAATGGCAAGCTGTCAAGACACATCATCCAAACGAGAAGCTGCCGCCGCCGATTCTGATGCAAAGTCTACAGAGACCATCAGCGCACATCAAAGACGACCGCAACAAGCCAACAAACACAGACATCCAGTCGGCAGGCTGGTTTCTGAACCAAGTGGATCGGAGCGAGAGTCTGTGGAAGGAGATTGACAAAGACGCGAGCTTGCAGGAGAGGCTGAAACAAACCGACAAAGGCCCATTGATGCCCGCCCATCTGCGCGAAGCACTAAGGCGATACAAGCGTGATCGAGACGGCGGTGGTGCTGGCTTTGCGGGCATGAGCCTCGAGGGCGTGGAGAGGACGATGGGGAGGACTGGCGGACGAAGGCTGTTCCGCTAGGATGGTAGGAAATTGGCGGTTATAAGAAGACTCTCTCCACCATTTTGTCTACATACTTTGGATTCTATGCATAGCGATGGCGTTGGGGAACTTGGAGCGGAAGCATCAACCGTATGCGCGGCGTTATGGGTCAATTGTCTCCTTCGACAACAGGTCATTACACTGATTCAGCTAATACAATCTACTCTGCATATGATAGCAATGCAACTACTTTACATTGCTATCACAGTTACTTTCAATCCCTCTATTTTACTTGAACAAGACCACAATGATAGATATGGACACATACACATGGACCAGCTCCCCCACCCCCAAACCCCGAAGTGTCGCTTACCTTTATCTTCAGCTCACAACAGGACGCCCTGCAAATCACAGCCTCAGAGAGTAGGGCGAGCGCTTACGACAGTATGTATGATAAGGAAGGAGTAACAATAAGCCGTCATGATGCTGTGGGTCTTACTTCTGACGTTGCTGACGCGCAGGGTACATACAGGCATGTCACGCTTGCATACGCGGTATGTAGACATGCGGGGCAAATAGACAAGATAGGAGTTCTACCTTATAGAGAAACAAGGGGTAGGAGAGTTTGTGGTTTTTGGTAAAATTTCATTTGATTGGATTTCAACTACATACATGCAATAATCAAGAAATATCGATTTGCGTCCGAGGACCCAGATGCTAAATATACGCAAAAAGTCGTAAAGGGTCATATCTACTGAGATAGCGAGTGAGATAACTAAAAAAGCATCGCTTCTAGCGACTGAGCGAGTGAGTATGAGGGCGTTTAAACAGGTTTACCATGCAAAGAAGAGAAAACTCGCCACCTGTGTAGATGATGCGGGAAAACAATGTAGACTGACACTGCACCGCCCAATTGACTGACTGACTTACGGGTATGCAAATGTTTATGCATTTTCAAAAGATTTAGTAGAAACAACAAAGCGAGAAAAATGAATGGAATATCGAAACCTAGCATTTCGATGGTTGGTCATATACAGAAAAAAAGCTGTTGTTGGTGCGCTTGGGGACCAAGAACAGGTTGTTTGAAAGTGGAAAGGGAACAAAAAAAGGAAAACCTGGCCTCGACGCAAAAGCAGCCCTTGCGAGCGTCGAGCGAGTAAATAAAAACATGAGTTGAAAAAGTCCCTGAACGCCAGAAAAATCAATAGAGTTCGGAAAAGTCGAGAGCCAGGTATGGGTATCCTGCTGCGATGCAAGGTTTGTGTACCGCGCAAGATGGGTTGCTGCAAATGCCGTCTCCGACGCCGTCAATCAGTCGTGATACGCGACTCTTTTCCTCACCCACGCGTATCCACCAACTATCGGCTCGAACCTCGTGAAATCGCTTACTACAAGTCTTAAAATGTCTGTCAGCACACTAGTAAACATACGTAGCCGTCCTGCCCAGCGTCGGTTTACTAGCATACTCTCTCTCATTCTCCCTACTCCTCGGTGCCCACCTAACGTCCTCAGGGCCATACTTGGGAGCATACTGTACTGAACCAGGACTGAAGCTAGTCTGGCGTCCTCTGCTGCGACCGTAGTCCGAGTCCGTACGACCAATCTCGCCGTATAGCGAAGGTCGCGTGCGCCCGCGATCTTCAGCGCCTCGGCTGGGCGAGATGTTGCGAGAAGAGGTTGAGCGACCCATTGGTGGAGGTGGTACTGACGCCTTGGGAACGTATTGCGTTTTTGAGGTCTCGGATGGTCGATTGGCGCCAATGGGAGGTCGAGATAGTGGCGAGGGAGAGCGTGCACGGTGGCGTTCGGGCTCGCGCAAAACGGTGCGGTGGTTGCTGGCGGAGGCAATGTCTTCTGGGCGGATGGGCACGCCACCACTAGGCGCGGGGTAATGGTAGACTTTTCTGGATGAATTAGGCTGAGGTGGCGGGACAGATGGGAAGGCGTCTCGCTCTGGGCTGCCGTGGTGCTCCGGAGTCATAGTCTCGCGGAGGCCTGAAGGACGGGCCTCCTTTCTGCGCGACGACGGGACCGAGGGCATCGTAGACGAACGGTGGAAGGATGGGGGTGGCGATGTCTCGACATGGCGGTGGTCACGAGCCGATTCGGTGAAGGAGCGCTGCGGCACTGCGCGTGGCAACTCGATGTTCGCGGGCGAGGAAGATGAGTGCTTGAAGGCAGGAGGGCTCCTGTGCTCACCCCAGTCCACGATCTCGGGGATGCCGCGATCCCTGTCACGGCCAGAAGTCGACGTGCGCTCCTTTGGTCGCGCAGATGATCGGCGAACAGTCTCTGGTCGAGGCTCTTTGCGTGATGAGCGGCTTTCTCCAGCATAGTAGTCGCGCGACGAGGTCCGGGTAGGCGAAGGACGAGACATCTCGGCTTCGACCTGTACGCGAGACTTGTGCTGGTAGCGAATGGCCTCCTCCTCTTGAACGCTCATCTTGCGTTGACTGGATGCACTGTAGCGTGAGTCTTCGTAAGATCGACGATCGTCCGCCTTGCGTCTGGATTCGGTGGCTTGCTTGCGAGCCTCGTCTTCAGCGCTGCGCCTCTTGTAGTCTGCTTCATAGCGTGCTTTCTCGTCGGACGATGACTCACTCTCGACAGAGACGAACTTGCGGTCGCTTCGAGATTCCCTGTCGCGCGTCTTATTGCGATCGGATCGTGTTCGGTCTTGGGGGGTACGGGGAGAAGATCGGGAGGATGACTCCTTCTCTGAGCGGCCGGATCGTGGTGCTGAGCCACTCTTGGGGTACGCAGGGTAGGTATCGTACTTGCTGCGAGAGCGCTCTTCGTAGTATCGGTCCTCCTCGTCGTATGAGCGCGATGGCTTGCGCTCCTCGGTGGCGTAGCGTGAAGGCCCGGTAGCAGTGAACGACGCGCCGCCTGATGTGCGTACATCAAAGCGCGCAGTCTTCTCTGCACTCGATGCGCTGGCTCCCCTTGCTGCCTTCTCCCTTCGTAGGGCCTCGAGCGTCAGATGCGCTTCATAGTCGGCCCTTTTCTCTTCATCGATGAGGACCTCGTAGGCCTGCTGGATCTTGTGGAACTCCTCCTGCTTCTGCTGCTTGAGTGCCGGATCCGTGACCTTGTCGGGATGGCACTTGAGCACCAATTTGCGGTGGCACGCCTTGATGGTTGCCGCATCGGCGTTCTTGTCAACCCCTAGGGCTTTGTAGTGATCAGGCAACGGTTCCGAGGCCATGTTCGGGTGGGGTGTAAATGGGAAGGTGGGAGATGGATATGATGGATCGTCTTATACTCCTGACACAGTCACAGTGAGCGGCGTATGGTGCCTGACACATGCAGACGCCGATCAATTGGCACAGCAAGCTGGTGGCGGTGGTACGCGGCCGAGGCTTGTATCGTGGAAACAAAGTCAAGTAGCAATGGACAAACGGCGGGCGTTCAGTATGCGTGCTTGAATGAACGTCGGGGCCGGTGCTGGTGGCGGGTGGGCGAGTATGATTTGTTGGTCGTGTCCCTTGTAGGGAGTGACGAGGTGGTTGTTGCTGACCTAAGGCGGAAAGGCGGAGTCGGTTCCTGGCAGAGGCCGTGGAACGAAAGCCGGAGAAGCTCGTGGCAAAGCGAAAATTGAAAAGTTGCGGATGGCTAGATTCCGACAAAGACAGCAGTCTTTGGGAGAGACGAGAGCAGAGAGGCTGTGTATGCTCGTTTGCGTAGGGCAATGCGACCTCGATTAGTCGTGGTCGTTGCCGGGCAGCGAAAGCCGCTTGCTTGCTCCTTCTCTGGAAGCGGTGTGGGCTGCGACGTCACCCTAGGTTTCAGCGATGCGCAAGAATTGTCAATAATATCGTCGGCTTGCAACAGTCCGGAGCGTAGATGCAAATATGAATGGGATTACAGAATCGAAATAGAATAGAGGGGTCGAAAATAAGAATGGTACAACGGGGATGAAGAGTGCGCAGGCTGACTACTCTTGGGGGTGATCGATCACTATAACGGGCTCAAGTACGCCCATCCTAACCGTGTGGGATGGGTCAAGAGAGCCCATCCGCAGCTCGCGGTCCTTCTTACTTCCAAGGCTGTTTAGGGCCTGTCTATTCTCTCGCTCACGCTTCATCAGCGCACATGCATAATCGACGATGCCTGAAGCAGTCGGCATAATCACACCCAGGCCGGTCTTCGCACTACACTCACTGGTCTACAGCTGAACAGCATCACGCCAGCTCTTGGAGAGGCCGCTTTTCCAGCCATACAGTCCCTGGCAGCAAGCGGTCCCTCTCTGAGCCACTTTCATCGCATCGCGCGCAAAGGCTGCTTCGCAGCACACTGCAGGTCTCCAGCGGCTACGAAACACTTGATCCAATCAAGCCGTGAAGCGGCCACATGGTTGTTTCGGGACCTGCTGCGCATCACGATCTGATAGGCATATCCCGCCGACGGCTGCATGATCCAGAAACCCGAAAGAGCGTCCAGCAGTGTGAGACGATTCATGTCGACTAGCACACCCTGTTGCAGGCAGCACGATGTGACCTTTCTTGCGACCCAATCACGAAATGCCCAGCAACCCCACCAAGACACATTTTGCAAGACGTGACCAACCCACGCACATCTCCCGACGAAAAATGAAGCATGCCAGCGTCTGAGGGTCTTTCGAGAGGTGACAGAAGTTTCTCGATGGTGCTGTGTCTCTCGTGGAATCCGAGACAGAACCGACACCCAAAGCACTGCACACTAGGCTGTCACAAGGGCTCGGCACGCTTTCTCCATCTATGCAAGTCCTTCTACATCCCAGAAATTGATGCACCGCTTATCCTCCACATCTTTCGATTATATTCGATCATAGAGGGGCATCCTTGCAAATGGGGTCAGGGCACGGCGGTTGCGTCGCCAGGCAGCCGTCTTTCGCAGTCGCTGGTTGCAACTCGATCCGGCCCGTATGGCAGACGTTAGCCCACCCGCGTGGTTGGCCGATAAGATACACTTATGCGGGGTGAGCGGGGCAGGCTATGGCCGTGACAACCAATAACGAAATACCTCAGAGAGCCAGCGCTGGTCCTGAGACGTGGTCGTCCTCCATTGAGCAGATTATGGAGAAGTGGGTTGAAGATGATGAGAGGATATGAGGTGATGGTGGTGGTATCGCAGGCAAGAGGAGATCTGTACCACACTCTGAGATCATAGTAATCGGACACGCATTTTCTACATCATCCTACATCACCCTACCTCATCTTCAATTTCAGAACTCCATACAGGCAGCTCAACGTCAACGACGATGGGCTTGTTGAACCCAATTGATTTCCCAGCGATCCGCGGCCCCAGATACGCAGCATTAATCACCACAGTCTCCTTACGCTCCACATTTCCTTCTTGGCCCCTTCGCTGGCAAAGGTCCGTCTCAAATTGAGAGGCAGCCTTGTCAAGACGCCTAAGCCCGATATCGCTCTGGATTCCCACAGTATTGCCTACTCTATTTCCCCGCAATAGAGCCTCACTTTGCTGGAGGGCAACATTGGGGAGGCTCGAGGTTGGGATAAGGTTCTCATCACCGGAACGAGGCTGACGAGGTCCCTCATTTTGAGGCAGAG
The DNA here is from genome assembly GCA_021596325.1 of Parafenestella ontariensis. Taxonomy (NCBI): domain Eukaryota; kingdom Fungi; phylum Ascomycota; class Dothideomycetes; order Pleosporales; family Cucurbitariaceae; genus Parafenestella; species Parafenestella ontariensis. Next base: position 161,613 of record JAKGDA010000006.1, read on the forward strand.
ATAGAGCTGCATCAGGCTGGCCCCCAATATCATATTCCAGCGAGTTAGAATGAACATGTTGACGTGTCAAGCCTCCACCACGATAGCCCAAGGGACGCCCCGACTTCGTGGTAAGGTCCACTAGGGAGAGTTTCTTATTCCCCTTTCCTGGGTCGGTCCAGTGGTCGATAGATTCGACCAGGCTACCAGAGTCGTCAGGAGTCGTCATCCACCTCGCCCTCTCGACCCCCCGACCTGCATGAATATGCCCACAAACACTCAGCGCTGGCCTAACTTCCCACAACCTCTTCAACAACACCGGACAGCCTGACCGGTTGTCCTTCGTCGCGGCATCACAAAGTCCTTTAGGCGGGGTGTGCGTAATTATTACATCCACTCCAGCTGGAATCTTACGCCATATCTCTTCAACATCTTGCTCCTCATATTGAAATGCCCAATTATCGTGCTTAGGCGTACAAGGGCTGCCGAAAACGGTGAAACACGTCTTAGGCCCTTCCGGTGAGGTAAGCTTGATAGTTATAGCCTCGTTTTCAAGGTAAGTGATTGATGGAGACGAGGTAATGAGTTCACGGCATGCAGCTGGGTCTTGAGGTTTAGGCCATTTCCAGGCTTGTCCGTGCGAGTGGTAGAAGGCAGCATCTAGCGTTATATCGTGGTTCCCTGATATCACCAATCAGTTATGATACTGCTTCACAATATTTCATTGTACCGAAGGAGATGCACACCAGCAATCACAATCTTCGCTTCAAAGTCACTCTTCTCGAGCCACTCTACTGTTTTCTGAAGCTCAAAATAAGACCCTTGGTTTGTTAGGTCCCCAGCATGGATGAGAACGTCACCGGGAGGAAGTTTGGGCGTTTGATTATGTGTATCGGATATGCAGACTATGCGTGTTTTGCGTGTTCGACGTCTCTCCGTGGAGGAATGCGGAGTTGCGGACGTCATCTCGTGCCATCGTTGTACAAGCAAGTCCGAGCAGTATGTAGACGCGAGTTCTGTGATCTGGCAAACGTAGTTGTCGCCCAGCGGCCGTCAGCTGAAGTGTCGATGACTCTGCTCTACAATTGTTAAAGCCTACGTCATATCTCACACTCGTCCTCACCAGTACACTCACCACATCCTCGGAACACATCCTTCTAGATCAAATCCCCTCGCTCGTACCTAACTCTTAGTTTCCGATACACCCTTGTTTTTACCCGCTGTACCTGCCCATCACTCAGGGAACACCCGACAAGGCCAACGCACAACATCGCCATACCTCGGCACACCTTTCCTCGCTTGTCGTCAAATGTTTGCCACCGCCACAGGCACGCCTCTCCTCGCGGATCCCGTCGATCTAGTCTCCACCACGAGAGATCTTTCCGCGATGGGGAGTTTTCCGGACGTAGCGATGTCCAACTTGTGTTCCCTGGTGATTCGCGGAAAGGAAGTCGACGTGCGATGATGTTGGGCGCGGACTCGCAGTTTGCGGTGTAAGCTGAAGTGCGTACTTACTGATGACATCGGATCTGTCGATCTTGGAAGTTGACAACCTCCCTTGAAATTTCGACGACATCTAGCGGTGCATCGTCTTGGTAAGTCGTGACAATATTAGGAACACCCAATTGAGCATTGGAACATATTGGTGTATGGTAGTTTCGGCGTACAGGCGTGAGGCTGCGCAGCAGCTGAGAGCTGACCACGGGACGCTACGATCCGGTGATGGCGAGAGTCGCACATGCTGCGGCTTGTGTGAGGGTTCACCGCTATAGCTGTGTGCTCAAATTAATAGCATTGCGGGGGTGAGTATGCTTCGGTGAATATACCGCAAGAAGGAGACGATGTAACGGTAGATTTATGAGTGATTTTGACAAGTCAGCGGCATCACTTCGACCGAACTGCTGTGGGTAAGGCATTGGTTGGTGAGGTTTCTGTTTGTTCCTTAGCTTTTATTGTCATCTCTTCTGTCCTGCATTGTTTCGCAAACTTTTCAGTCGCTCATTTCCTGTAAAGGTTTGAGTCGAATGCCGGTTGTGATTGTTGCGGTGGGAGCTTGAAAGGTTGAATGCGAGCGCTAAAGCGGACGCGAAAAGACTGATGAGAGTGACAAGCTGCATCTTCAATGGCTTTTGAAAAACCTGTAGAGCAGGAGTGGAATTAAGAGGGACAAATATCTGGTAAGAACTGAATGGAGGCGATCAACGCAGTAACAAGAAGAATGCTAAAGGCTCATGTGTCTCAGCCACGATGGTAACTGACAGGCTTGTACTAAAGGGTGGTGCTCATTCCAAGCTTTTTCAGACGTTGAAAGATCTTGAGTTAAGAACCCTTTCCAATATCCCATACTAAGTCAAACCACTTTAGTCGTTGTCACGTCCATGTGAATCCAGGGGATTTTTCCGTAAACAAGATAGTCGATATGAAGGATACTTGAGATTTGCGCGTATAAAGCACCCACGCAAGGCACGACTAGTAAGAGGATGTCAGAAGCAGGGCACGTGATCTTCTGTGACTACTGTAGGATCCATGGTATTAATCAAGCAAGTTCCGGCGTTAAAGTGACTACACGGTAACTTGACAAGGGGGTTAATGGTCAAGGTCTTCGGTGGTAGATGCTTGTACCTGTACCACCCTGAAGAAGGCCTGAGGGCGATAGATATTACGGCTCATGTGCCCCATTGACATCAATTATTAACCAAATCGTCATTGAGATGGGACCTCGGGAGTAGAGCTGTAGAAAGAATAGTGCTGTAGGTTGACAAGGGCAACGACCTAGTAGTATGTAAGGCCAAGACTCTAGCGGGACCCAGATGTCAGCAAGACTAGCACACCTTCCCGTCTTCACCACGGCACCGCCTTGAGCCTTGCAGGAGCTGAAAAATAGTGCCGAACGCTGAATTGCTGCCTGATCTCGCTTTTGATTAATAGCTAACCTACAGCACTAATATACTGCACAGGAAACTGTTTCACGCGCGCACACTCCAGGCTGAAGAACGTCCCGCGACGCTCACAGCAAGACCAGTACAGCGCGTGCCTTTGAGCCTACTATTTAAACGGTAGGCAGTACTTAAACCTGTACTGTACCCATTATCTAACAAACCCGCAGGCCCTCAACGCAAGACCCAATCCCCCGTTACCCGCCATGTCACCACCGACTATAGTCACCGCATTCATCTCGCTCAATCCCCTAGAACCCGTCCTCGTCTTTCCCTCCGACGCCGATGCCGCCCTCTTCCAGTCGCGCTGCAAACAGGGCCGTATACTCCCTAACTTGCGGCAGAACTGGGTGTACCTGCCCATGCCAGAGGGCTTGCAAAGAGTGCGAACGGCGAGGAGGGGTGATGTTGCCTTCGATTTTGACACCGAGAAGAACGCGACTGAGTTTAATAAGGGGATCAAGAGTTTAGGGTCAATATATGCTAGCCCAAAGGGAGATTACGGCTGGGAGAAGGTTGTGTATTTGGGGAAAGAGAAGGTGTGAGTGAGCGGTGCGGTGTGATCACCGTGATGTCAGAAGAGCTTCATAGCAATTATGGACATTACATACTTTCATTACTCTGTCATCTGTCTGATCTTCTCCATCTTCACGATTTTCTTACTCTGTTGCATTTGGCTCATTGCCTTCACTACCGCGTCACCATCGTTATCGTTTGTCTGCCTATGGTTGCACGTATCGCGGTTTAAAGGTCCTTATACTAGGACGTTGAGCTCTCCTATGGCCACATGCATGGCTGCAGCACCTTTTGTATATATAAGGGCGATATTGCAGAGTCTTTGAAGTCATTCATATCTTCCGCTGCATATGCCAAGCATGCTCCCATGACTGACCATCCTCAACCAAGTGAAGGCATTTTGCGCTTTCCCCTTCACTTCCCCGCGACATACCGTTTGTTCCTGCCACGAGCGACAACGAGCTCTTTCTTGGCACCTCTCACCACTTGGTGTCACGTCTATCTCACCTCCACGACACTCCGCGTTCACACGCCTCACCTTCAGTGTCTATCGTTTCCTTGCCAACAATTGATTACGACAATAGATTTAACCTTCGCTCGCCTTCAGTATGTCGGACAACGATAGCATCGACCCCTCTCCCAGGCGCAATTCACGACTCAACAACGCGCCCTCACGCCGCTTTCCCACCGACTTTCCGCTAAACACGATCGCGAATTCGACAGAGGTTGTTGCTGAACATATTTCGGCTTTACTTAGAAGCGCACGCCGGGCTATTTATTCGCAACAACATTTTGGCTACGGTAGGGGTGGTGGGGTTTGGGGTACTGATACGCCTCAGTCACCTTTGTTCAGCGAAGAGGAACAAGTCGGCATTCCTGTCCGCCAGAGAGTAACCGACGAAGAGGCTCTGCAGCAAGCCATGTCCCGCTCAACAATCGACGGCAAACCGCAAAAAGAAAAGCAACTAAAGCCCATCACCACCCTTGTTTCTGCGCTGCCCAAGACCACATACAAGGAGCAGGATGAAACCAAAGGCAGCGAACGGTCTCTCTCATACGTCCGAGTACAGCGCATGCTGCTCAAGTATCTCGATGCTCACGCCTCCGATACCTTGACATCGCTACAAGCCCGTAGGTGGACTCAAGCGATTGAACCGAGTACCAAGAAGCCAAAGGCCAACGAGGCGTTGCGCTTGTGCTACTACATGCGCTCACAAGGCTTCGACACCTATGCGAACCTCAATAATGGCTCGATCAGCCTCTTTGTGGCCAATCAACGCTTTTATGTTAGGGATAGGAAACACGATCATCTGTACTGGAAGCAGTGTATCAAGACGAACTTCATCTCGTATATAGCTCCGTCTCCTAGCGGTGGTGTGATGCGGGCGGCGAATGCGAGGAGGAATGCAACATTTGGCTTTGCTCTGCAGCCTACCCATCCGACTCAGCACACGAACCAAGGCCTCGAAGACTTCGTGTCCCAACTAGTTAGTGGACAAGCTCCAGCGGCAGAGGCTCGCGAGAACGAGGAGCAGGCTGGTGAAGAGGATGGAGATGCGGCCCCTCGTGCTGCAGGACCAGATCAGCAGCAGGTTCCTCGGCAGCCGGTTACACTCAGTGTCCTTGCGGCACACGCAGAAGCCGAACTAAACCGTCTACTCAACAGCAACAACCAAGATCCAACGTACGTCACAAGATCCGTGTCACCATGCATTTTACTAACATACCCTAGTGCCATCGAAGCCGCTATGATGCAAGTCGAGGAGCTCAACCAACAGATTCACCAGGCCTAGGCGGCCCTGGACCTCGCCAACTTTCCATCGAGAGTGGATTGCTGGACTCTGAAGGCACTCATGCACATGAGAGGAGACTATCCAAGCTTGGATATCTATAGGGGAAGGAGGAGAAGGGAAAGACAGAGACGAGGATCTATTTAACAGGGGTACATGGCACTTCTGTACTCTCAAAAGGCGAGGGTTTTGGATAGAGTACATTGATAGCTATGAAGTTATCTTGATGACATATTATACATCACCATGAATCCCCGTGATATATGATTGTGCTGGTGTATTTACGCGCATGTTGTCGTCCTCATTAAGCTGATTAACTTGTATTTGATGGTGGTCTGCGTATAGAAAAATTTAAAGTATGGACTGCTGCCATCGTCTTCACTCATACAAGCAGTCCACGTACTACTAACAGATCTACTTCAAAGTTTGTTTAGCAAGGGCAACTATCTAACATCGAAATGGGAAAGGGCAAGAGCAGAAGTCATGTGGTTGACCCAGAGGAGGAGGAGGTGGAACCAAACTCGTGGACACTTGGAAACCGATCGCTTTGGACACATATCTATATTGCGGACAAGAAAAGACATCTCGACACCTGATAAGGGAGGCATGATTGCGTTCAGGTCAGTTGTGACTCTGAAATAAGGTAGGTTATAGTTCCTTGCCCTGTCCAGTAAACCATCACTTTGATCTTTTTTCTCTCCGTCACGAAGAAGTCGCTACGTGTTCACCTCTCCTCCCTGATTGAGGATTCACGGCATGAAACACGCAAGTGCATCCTGCGAGATGTCGTAAGCTCCATTGAGCTAGGAGAGGGCTAACATGCTGAAACAAAGCTGCGTAGACGGAATGCATCGGGCTAACGTTTAACCTAGCAGACTAATGCAAACATGCGCATCTTCGCAGATGTATCCTCTCGCTTTGTCAATGAAAGTCCTCTCTCGACGGTTCAGGCACTGCGTTGACAGTCCTCTTCGGTCATGTATATCCTCGTTTGTGGTGGTGCTGGCCACAGTCTCCGTACGAAACTAGGCTAAGCTGCCGCGCGGGATTTTTTGGCTAGCGAGGAATGTTGCGCATTCCTATCAGTGGCTTTGAAAATAGATCCAAAGATAGTTGCGGTATACGTCTTTGAGATTAAATCGTGGGAAGGCACGGGTGTGCCACGGACGGCTGACTGCAGCCACGAGCTCGGTACGATTGGCATATCGAGGCTAGATTGAGCGAAACGGGGACGTTGGCTGCTGTGTCGAGGTCCGTCTCCAGAAATGGCTCACAAAGAGACGCGCCTTCGACTCATGACGCGGAGAAGAACACGTCGCTTCTTTGTCATGGAAGGTGCGCCGCAAGAAACCGGACAAGAGATGCCAATATCAGTCAAAGAACGAGCGACGTGCCAAACGTGAAGTTCGAAGATGCAGGCATGCGCTAGCTGCAGCCGCACGTAGATCAACGGAAATCAGTTGGCCAAGCGAGAGGCTTTCAACGACGCGTTCACGACGCGGGGGCCCGTCCGGTGTATCCGTGCGTCTGTGAACTCACTTGAGATACGGATGCTGGACGCGCAGCGTTTGATGCCTCCACTACTCCCGTGGTCGAGTGAGTTTTGAGGGAAGAAGATGCGCACTGTTTGCAGGATAAGAAAAGTGGTCAATGATTTACCGGAAGCTAGCCTTGCAAGCCAAAGATTGGCTGGCTGTGAGAAATGGTAGCCTAGCGACAACAACATTGTCCTGTCGTAAGAGTGAGTCTTGTATGGCAGGTCGCGTCAAGGACTCCCTGCAGCGAGTGTCAATACACGACGGTGAAGATCTTCGCAAGATTGAGATGCAATCATAGTGCTGATAATGGAGTTGGAAGTTGGAAGGGCAAGCGCGTTGGTGCGGAGTGAGGCGGCAGTGATCGACCCTTGCTAGTTTCGCAAGGCCTGGTGCAGAGGGCACACACAAAGAAAGGACTCGCGACACAGCTGCCGTCCATCGCAACACGCTGCGCAGCAACTCTCTAGAGCAACCAAGGTGGTTGAGAGATGCGTTCGTGGTAGAGCAGCGCAAGTAGAGTAATAAATTCGAGGCGCATCGCTGGTTGGCCGGCGCGGTTGCGGTAACGAAAATTTCAGGGAGTGAAACGCACAGGCCCGGCGCTAGCCTGTCATGGAAGCCACGACACGGTTATTTAATGATGGGCAGGTGAGTAGATAGAGGCCCGCAGCCCACCTCTCCGAACCCGACCAGCACTTCCGGCGCCGCATCCAGCGTCCACCCGTCACGTGACCATCCTGCACATTGACCCGGCCTACATAACACACAACGCGAGAGTGCTTCGATGGCCCAGCTCACGGGCATTTAGTAATTTCTAATCAACTCGGTCGCGCTGAATTGCCCGGCCGACTGGCAACCGAGCGCCGAACATGAGGTATGTCGCTACTGCATGCATGTGTCGAGTATATCCGCTAATGCTCTGATAGTGCCACCAGATTGGACCGTCTCGTAACGTAAGTGCATCCTGGACTGTACCTTGTAGCATCGACCCTCGGTCTTCGCGACCTGATACGACAACGTCATTGGAGTCATCTTAGCTACATTCCTTCCCTCTTCTCAACCCTTCACGTGTGTCGCATCTAGTGCACACCTCGCTAACACTGCCAAGGCTCCTCGAGACTGGCAGCACCGCGTTAATCCGCAATACCGCCGCAGATCAGCTCGCCGACGTCCAAAAACAACATCCGGACGAACTATTCAACCTTCTCACCAGAGTCATCCCTTACTTACGGTCAAAGAGCTGGGAAACCCGTGTTGCTGCTGCCAAGGCTGTTGGAGGCATTGCCGCCAACGCTGAGAAGTTCGACCCCAATGCCGAAGATGAGCCTGTCGAGACGGAAGTCAAGACAGAAACTAACGGCCACGTAAAGGAGGAGGATAGCAATGGCGACGTCGTCAAGAAAGAAGAGAATGGCGACAGCGCCCTGCCACCCCTTAGCGACAGGCTCGACCTCGCAACACTCGACTTGCCCTCTGTTCTCAAATTCGGCAAGACGCTTGCCGCTACTGGCGCAAAGGAGCACGACTACAAGCTAGCAGCCATGGACCCCACTGAGCGCCTAGAGTATCAAAAGAACACCCTGCTCAAGCGACTCGGCTTCGAGGGCGAGTACATCGAAGACCGGTCACCGCCTCTTCAGGACATGGTTGCGCAAACACCCGGGACCCGCACTCCGGCGATACATCGTATTGACACCACCGTATCAAGATCAGATAGTCTTAACACTGCTGGATCTCCTCCGTTAGCCACCCCGAACGGCGACCAGCAAGGGGGTCTTAGCAAACGTCAGATGAACGCCTTGAAGCGTAAGCAAAAGAAGAATGCCCAAGGAGGCGCCAACAAAGTGCAAATCGTCGACTTCAGCTCAGGTGCGCGGAAAGACTCGCAGTCAGATCTCGTTGAGACACCCGCCCGAGCAAATCCCGTAGCTCTAAAACTAGAGAAGTCTGAGAACGGCGAGGAAGGTGATGGCATTGGCGACTATTTCTCACTCGAGCGGGCTGGTGGTGACGACGACGCGAAGTTCGTCAAAGAATTTAAAGGCGCACCAATCCCGGACAAATCCTCTTTTCAAACCGAAGCCGAGGAAGCTGGCCTGGAATGGCCGTTCCAACGCGTTTCAGAGTACCTTGCCGTCGAACTCTTCGATTACACTTGGGAAGTTCGACACGGTGCTGCCATGGGCATTCGAGAGATTCTACGTGTTCATGGTGCCGGAGCTGGCAGGAGGAAAGGCAAGAGTCGTGCTGAGAACGACAAGCTCAACCAGCGATGGCTCAACGATCTCGCTTGTCGCATATCATGTGTCTTCATGCTCGATCGCTTTGCCGATTTCACCTCCGACAACGCCGTCGCACCTATACGAGAGACTGCTGGACAAGCGCTCGGCTCCTTGCTACAATACATGTCACGCGAGAACGTGCTTGCAACATTCCAGGTCCTCCATCGCATGATCATGCAGTACGACCTCCCCGTTATCAACAACCCCAATAATGCACCTTGGGCCCTTTGTCAGGGTGGCATGATTGGCCTGCGATATCTTGTTGCTGTACGAAATGATCTGCTTCTCGAAGACGGCACATTGATGGACGGAGTGCTCGCTGCGGTCATTAAGGGCCTCGGAGACTACGATGATGACGTCCGGGCGATCAGTGCAGCGACACTTATACCAGTCGCAAAGGAATTCGTGGAGATGCGGCCGAAGGCGCTCGAAGGGCTGATGAACCAAGTCTGGTCATGTCTTTCCAGCTTACAGGATGATCTCAGCGCTAGTACTGGCTTCATCATGGACCTTCTTGCTAAGTTGTGCGGTTTTCCTCAGGTATTAGAGGCTATGCAAGCCAATGCTCGACAAGATCCGACACAATCGTTCCACGAGCTTGTGCCTCGCCTCTTCCCTTTCCTGCGACACACAATTACTAGCGTTCGCGCCGCCGTGTTGCGTGCGCTGATTACCTTCTTGAACATTCAGAGCGAAGGATCAGACGGCTGGATAGACAGTAAAGCCTTGCAGCTGATCTTCCAGAACATCCTGCTGGAACGCAACGAGGGTGTTTTGAAGCTCTCTTTACAGCTCTGGAACGCCGTGATTGACAGTCTTGGCGCCCAAATGTCCATGCATCTCGAACCTGTACTGGATGCCATCATCCCTCTAACCCTCACACCCATCGGCGTCTCTCGTCACCCGATCGCAATGGATATGTCTCTCCTAATCCGTCCTTCGGGGCAAGTTATGGGTCCACCTTCACATCCTCAGCCGAGTCGCCGATCGACGCCGCCTCCAGGTGGAGAGCCTGTACAAAAGAGGAGGAAGAAGTCTCGGTACGGAAAAGAGGATTTGATGACTCCGACTCCATCTTCAACGTCTCACAATGTTGATGGACACATGATTAGCGGCGACCTAGAGCTCATTGGAGCCGACGTGATGATTCGTTCCCGGACATCTGCAGCTCAAGCTCTCGGAAAAGCAATGGCAGCCTGGCCAGTGGAATCAAGGTCAGACGCATTTGGGTCCAAGTTACTGCCGCCGCTGTCCTCCACTCATTCTACAACGCAATTGACGGCCGTGATCATCATCGAAGAGTTTGGAAAGAACCTCACAGCGAAGGACCCGTTGGCTGAATCTTTCGTCCAGGCGCTGCTACCAGTCCTAGAAGGTGAACGACCTATGGCCTACGAAGATCTCGTGCCCAAACTTCAAATTGTGCGAACGCAGTGCACCGCCTTACTCAGCATCTTCCGCGATGCGCATGTACAAAATCTACCAAACCTCGCCGTGGTCGTGCAGGGCGATCCGGCTGCTAGTCAATACGCGTTTGGCGTTGCGGATGCTGAGAAGCTAATTAACGTGCAGTACGAGAAGCTGAAGAAGGCGATGACACCGTCTGCACGCATGGTCGCCGCAGCCAACCTGGAGACTACACGAAAAGAGGTCGAGGCGAGCCTCCAAGAAGCCAAGGACATCAAGGAAGAACGCGATGTTCGCATCAAGGCTGCTGCAGCGGGTGCGCTAGTATGGCTTAATTCGCCGCCCAAGAAACCGTCGCCGCCCATCAAGGCGATGATGGACAGCGTCAAGAAGGAAGAGAATGTAGAGCTGCAGAAGCGCTCCGCTGCTGCGGTGGCCGGCTATATCGTCCATCTCGTCAACGGGAACCGCTCCGGAGTTGTCAACAAGGTCGTGGGCAATCTAGTCAAGTTCTACTGCATGGAAACAGCCGAGACTCCCGAATTCGCAGGACAAGCGCACATCGAAACTGGCATTCTCACTCTCAAGAAAGACGAAGATGTCCGTGACCACCCAGACGCTGCCCGATTCGCTGAAGAGTCTAGAGCTGCAAGGATCACTAAGCGCGGTGCACGCGAGGCTCTTGAGCAGGTTGTCGAAAGCTTCGGCGCTCAGATCTTCGAGAAGGTACCGATCTTGAAGGATTTGATCGAACGACCTATTAAGCAAGCGTTCACCGAGGCCACGCTTCCTGCAGAGATAACTAGCGAGGACGGTGTATTCGGCCAAGAAGTTGTTGATGCTTTGTCAACTCTCCGCGCTCTAGCAGGCAGGCTTCATCCTGACGTCCGAGGCTTTGTCAAGGATCTCCTCCCACTTATCGCCAAGGCCTTGCAAAGTAGGCTCTACGTACTTCGGTACGCAGCTGCGAAGTGTTTTGCGACTATCTGCAGCGTCATGTCCGTTGAAGGTGTCACAATGCTAGTCGAGAGCGTCCTGCCAACAATTAGCGATGGTGGAAACGTGCACGGCCGTCAAGGAGCGATCGAGTGCATCTACCACCTCATTCACGTCATGGAGGACGCCATCCTACCATACGTGATCTTCCTCATTACCCCGGTCCTTGGTCGGATGAGCGATTCGGACAACGATGTTCGTCTTCTTGCAACAACCAGCTTCGCCACCCTAGTGAAGCTCGTCCCGCTCGAATCCGGTATCCCCGATCCACCAGGTCTGCCAGAGTCTTTGCTTAAGGGTCGAGATCGGGAGCGCAAATTCGTCGCGCAGATGCTGGATGCGAAGAAGGTGGAGCCCTTCGAGATCCCTGTTGGCATCAAGGCAACGCTCCGCTCATACCAACAAGACGGCGTCAACTGGCTGGCCTTCCTCAACCGTTACAACCTACATGGCATTCTCTGCGACGACATGGGTCTCGGAAAGACTCTGCAGACGCTGTGCATGGTGGCTAGCGACCATCACTTGCGCGCTGAGGAGTTCGCGAAGTCTGGTGATCCTAACTTCCGGCGCCTGCCATCGCTCATCGTCTGTCCACCCACACTATCCGGTCACTGGCAACAAGAGATTCATCAATACGCGCCGTTCCTCAGCTGCGTTGCTTACGTTGGTGCACCGTCAATTCGTGGCCAATATAGGTCGGAGCTGGACAAGGTGGACATTGTCATCACGTCATACGATATCTGCAGGAACGATGCCGATGTTCTCAAGCCCATCAACTGGAACTACTGCGTTTTGGATGAGGGTCATCTGATTAAAAACTCCAAGTCGAAGACAAGTCAGGCCGTCAAGCAGTTCCAATCAAACCACCGTCTCATCCTCTCCGGCACGCCTATCCAGAACAACGTCCTCGAACTGTGGTCGCTGTTTGACTTCCTCATGCCTGGCTTCCTCGGATCGGAGAAGGTCTTCCAAGAGAGGTTCGCGAAACCTATTGCCGCCTCTCGCTTCGCCAAATCTTCTTCCAAAGAACAAGAGCGCGGCGCATTGGCCATCGAAGCTCTCCATAAGCAAGTACTACCCTTCCTCCTCCGTCGTCTTAAGGAAGAGGTGCTGGACGATCTACCACCGAAGATCCTGCAGAACTACTATTGTGACCTTTCCGAGCTCCAGCGCAACCTCTTCGATGACTTCACCAAGCGGCAAGGCAAGGAGATCCAATCCAAGGCTGGCAACGCAGACCGCGAGAGCAAGCAACACATCTTCCAAGCTCTGCAGTACATGAAGAAACTCTGTAACTCTCCCGCGCTTGTTGTCAAGGGTCCGACGAACAAGGCCTACGAGCCCACACAGCAGTTTTTGAAGAAGAACAACACGACCATTGACGACATCGCGCACGCGCCCAAGCTCGGTGCCCTGAAGGACCTGCTCGTGGACTGCGGCATCGGTGCAGCAGATGTTGCGAACGACAAGTCAGCGACCGCCAACGGCGACCTCCCAACTGCCGTATCCCAGCATCGCGCCCTAGTGTTCTGCCAAATGAAAGAGATGCTGGACATGGTGCAGCACAACGTTCTTGAGAAGTTACTCCCCAGTGTTCAGTTCATGCGCTTGGATGGTGGTGTTGAAGCGACGAAGCGCCAAGAGATCGTCAACAAGTTCAACTCAGATCCATCCTACGATGTTCTGCTTCTCACAACCAGCGTCGGTGGGCTGGGTCTGAACTTGACAGGCGCCGATACCGTTATTTTCGTCGAGCATGATTGGAATCCGCAGAAGGATATCCAGGCCATGGATCGGGCGCATCGAATTGGGCAGAAGAAGGTCGTAAACGTTTACCGCATCGTCACGCGTGGAACGCTGGAGGAGAAGATTTTGAAGTACGTATATCCCAATATTGCTGACCTATTTGACAGCCTAGGACCTTCATACTATCATGATCTATTACTAACGCAACTACAGTCTCCAACGTTTCAAAATCGACGTCGCCAGCACGGTGGTGAATCAACAAAACGCGGGTCTATCATCTATGCAGACAGATCAAATCCTCGACCTCTTCAACGTTTCCGCCGATTCAAACGATCCTGCCGCGCTGCCGCCTCCACCGTCAAATGCCAAAGAAGATACGTCTATCGACGAGAACGACGCTGTGGACGCTACTGGAGCGCTTAGAGAGAAGGGCAAGAAGGGCTTCTTGGATGAGCTGGGCGAGCTGTGGGATGAGCGGCAGTATGAAGAGGAGTTCGACCTTGATGGGTTCTTGGGCAAGATGAAAGCGTGAGGCTGAGGTCAAGAACTCACAAGTCTCGATCAGTCGCGTCTTACCATTCTGAGCACAATGGTGTTTTGGTTATACATGGGCGTTTCTTTTACTTGGTTGGCTTTTTCAGATTTTTGGTATCGGAGTTGGCAGGCTTGCATATGGCATAATATGGTTGTATGATGTCTAGCGGTGCTGGTATGCAACCATCTCTGCGGCCAAGGCGGCTGGCTGCTTTTGTTTTAGCATGGCGTTGGTTGGTTGGGAGGACCTTGTACACCTGTGCATGCAATGCATGCAGCACAGAGGTAAAACGGGAAACATGCGTGTACGTTAGGACGTGTGCGAGTACGTGTTGGAAATATTATTGAACGGTCATTCCAACACTCAAAAACATTCATTTCTACTACTATGATGTGTATTCAGAAAGAAACTCGCAACCCGCTCCCTTTCCCAGTTCCGCTATCACACTGTGGAGCGCGAGAATAGAATTTAACGAACACCCATCGCCTATGTCTCAAGTACAAACACCGCCTTTCCCCCTATGATAGCTCTCTAGTCCAAATTCCGCCGCACAAGAAATGGCCAATCTCCCGATCAGGTACTCTATCTTCAAGACCCCATCCAGACATCCATGTATATTCTGATCTGCCCGTCACAAGAAGACCGACCTAGGCCTAAACAATGAGGCAGAACCGAAGATCTAGACGGGTTGGTTAGATATGAAAGAGGCCGGGTCTCGCGAACAAAACTGGGGCACTTGTGGGGTGAAAATGTCGGTGGCGGTCTAGTAGAAGGGAAATAGAACGGAGCTGTGGTGTTTCAGTGTGGAGCAATCTTTGCGGGATTGGTGAGCGTGAAGGGTTGTAGAGTTCAGTGTCACAATTTTGTGATGTGAAAGGAAGGTCGGTCCCAGGAGACTAAAAGTCAAATCCGTCGGAGTCGTTTGAGTGGAGGACAGGAGTTGCGGTTGCTGCATGAGGCTCCAGAGTCTTCGGTTGCGTTGGGCTGTTGCGGCAATTCGGATGGGCATGCATCGTCATGATCCGGGCGGATCCTTTGGCTTAGGAATTAGGAGGTTTCTAGGTATTCAGCAGGAACAGAAATGCTCGCAGACACCATGATCACTACCCGAAGGAAAAATCACTGATGGTGGACAGGATGTCTTGTCGGTATACGTGCCGGTGGAGATTTTCAGTGACGGTCCCAAATAATCCAGAGAGAGGTTTGGCGAGCATGAACAGTCAACTTTGGTACGCGATATGAATTCCGGGGGCGTGTGGTGAGGAGGTTGGAGGCTACCATCCTGGCAGGGTATCATGAGGGAAGCTTTTGGATGCATTCGCACAAAGAAAAGACGAGTACTATCTTGTTTGTAAGATAGCGTGTCCAAGGAATGCTGATATGAAAGGGAGTAGCTACGTTGCAGTCATGATTAACAAAACGTCTTGAAAGGTTGCTTCCGGGTCCTGCGTGCATCCAAGGGCAATTCTTCTCGAAGGGTGAGTAGGGCCCTTCAAAAGCATGGCAATATTCAGCGGGCGCCGTATAAGCGGGTATCATGGTATATATCCATCGTTATCCAGTACGAAAGTAGTAGGGACTACACGGCTGGTCGTGGCCGGACACTGTTCGTGGTCCTGATCAAGTGGCTCCGAGATCAACCTCTGGGACTGAGTCTTTCTGGATGGAAACATATGGCGCGAACCCTGAAGACATGGTGTCTGAACCCGTGTCTCGCTATCGTTTGAAGACGGTATGGAGGATTGAGTAGGTAGGCGGCTCGGAAACAGCACATTAGACCATTGACCCCATTGTGTCAGTAGACTCCGTCAATTCGAAGAAACATCCCGGATCGTGGAAGAGCAGTGGAAACAGTGTCTCAGGGCTACGAGCGGATTCCAGGTTGCCGGTGGTGCACTGGTCTGGCGCATTTGGAGAGGGACGGTCATGGAAAAGAGTCAGGTATGCGACGGATCGAACAGAGGGAGCGGTATCAAAGAGCAGAGGAGAACAGCAAGAGAAAGGAGAAGATCGTATTGCCAAATTGAAATGAAGATAGGCGACTGTCTCAAGGATCTTCCTGTGAGTCTCGACCGGAGCCCAATCACGGATGTTTGCACCCATCGTGGCGCGTGCTCGCGCGACGGCTCCTATTTCGGTATCTAAAGGATTTGAGGTCCTATCTCGCTTCTGCACTAAGCTTTCAACCCGCTTCGATACCAACCTAATCGCGTCAAGGGCGCGCATGGTGCAATAATGGTGTGAACAGTGCCCATCAGGGGGATAAGGGTCGGATTGGACGAGGCTGATGGAAACAGTTCCTCCTGTCCATCGAGCGTTTCTGCATGATGCGGTTGAACGGCACGTGTAAATTACTCGAAGGAACACGGGGTAGCATGTGTCAACTCAGAACGTGCTGAGCCGTTGCCGTGGCCGCAGTGGCTGAAACCTGAAAGCGGAGCGGACTCACAGAGACGATCAACATCAACGACACTGATGACGGCATCTCGGGACATCGCATCGCAGCGTATGGGACATGGCGAGCACGAGAGGCCCGAAGTGCTGACTCCGAAATGAAGCTCGACATGACAAGCACGAAGCGAACGATGGAAGTGGAGAATGCACAGGATCCGTGCTAACCGTATTGGTTGGCGCCGATGCTTAGTCTCCATATCTTGGCTTGGCAGTGTCTATCGATTCGGGGCCTGAGCGTCTCGCACAAAGGGCTGAGCGGCAACACAACCGCCAAATGGCCGAGCGGCACCACGACGAACAACTCAGCGTGCCATCGCTGACGTCGGTCGCGTGCAACATGCGCTGTGGGAAGCGGGAGCGGGAAGCCCAAGGACAGATTTTTCTTTGTTTGTTTCGTTTCGTTTCTATTCATGGCTTCACCGCACTAAATGGCGGTGACAGTGGTACGCTTGCAAAGACGCCGATAGTTGCTGACCCACCCTGCAGATTCTGCGACGCTGGCCGATGAACCCTTCGGGACACTATTTCGGGTTAAGGATCGCCGGGAAACCCCCATGGCTCGCTTTGCTGGTGGAGAAACATGAGGTTCCAACGGGCCAGCATGATAAGGAGCCCCCTGATGATACCTCACCTCGTATCCGCTTCGGGGAATGGCTCAAGCGCTTTTGGTCAGCGTGCTCTCGCGGCTAGCTGTTTTTGCCGTCCAATATCAGGGCAGATTGACCTGTTGTATGCTGACGCCTATGGCAGCGCAAATGGAAGCAATAACCGCCGGGCTGGAGGCTGATAGCCTGTTGTGCTGCAGACACAGAGCCTCGACTCAGCATCCATCCCGGCCGTTCATTTCTGCAACACGAACAGCCACCAGCGGAGCCCACCACCAACCTGCCGGTCTAGTCTTAGCATCAGGAACGCACGGCCTCTGAATGGCCGGCCACTGGCAGCACGACTTGGTTCCTGCATTAGCCCACACAACCGCCGGGCCACTCGCAGCGCCCACACGCAGTCTACCCCTGTCGCCTGCCTTGGATTCCCCCTTTCAGTTGCCACTGGTGGGCGGTCCGCGCTACCGTGCTTGCAATCTCCCTCCGTACATAAGACGACAGCGTGCTCGCAGTACTACTTTTCTTCTCCACTTCACAGCCAAACTTTCGAGCAACAAGTCCTTTGACCTCGGTCGTCCATTCGTTGTTACCAACTAATACTATCTTTAATAATACCCAACCGCCAACCCTCTCCCACCACCCAAACTTACCCAAGTTCAATACTTTAATCAATCATCAAAATGCGTTACACCATTGCCGCCTTCGCTGCTTTCGCCAGCTTCGCTGCCGCCGTCCCCCAGTACGGATACGGTGAGGCCCCGGCCGTTACGCCTACTCCTACCCCCTCCCCGGAGTACCCTGCCTACCCCGTTGAGTCCTCTTCGGCCCCGGCCTACCCCGTCGAGTCGTCCTCTGCGCCTGAGTACCCGGCCTACCCCGTCGAGTCTTCCGCTGCGCCTGAGTACCCGGCCTACCCCGTCGAGTCTTCCAGCGCTCCGGCTCACGCTGCCTCTTCCCCGGCTCCCGAGTACCCCAGCTACCCTGTTTCCTCCGCTGAGGTCCCCTCGTACCCCATGAGCTCCGCTACTCCCGAATACCCTGTTGAGGGTGAGACCACTACCTCGTGCTCCAGCTCCACCACCATCACCGTCACTGTCCCCTACCCCACCGGCACCGGTGCCTACCCCGTCGGCCCTGGCTCCAAGCCTTCCGGCTCTGCTCCCTACCCCATTGCCTCCGGCACTGGCTACGCCCCTGCTCCCCCTGCCGCTGGCACTGGCTACCCTGCTCCCCCTGCTGGCACTGGCTACCCCACCACCACTGGGTAAGTTTACACTCGAAGCATTCTCAAAACGAACATTCACTAACGAATTACAGTGGCTACACCGCTCCCAGCACCCCTGCTGAGTTCACCGGTGCTGCTTCCTCGCTCAACGTTGCTGGCTTCGTTGCCGGTGTTGGTGCTTTCGCTGCTTTCTTCTTGTAAACGTCATACCTTTCAATTGAGCATGCCTACGGGCAGGCTATGACCTTACATGATCATTGCATACGGGATGGTCTTCTCTTCAAGTAGATATCCTTGGTGTCGGAAAGGGTAATTGTAATTAGTCGGGGACGGTGTTGATCGAATTAGAACTTTGAAAATCTACATCCCTCCAATCATGCCTGTGATGCTTGTGCAGTTCTGCTATTTCCGGCCATCAGTTGATGCCATGCTCTGGGTTCAACAATCTCGCGACAGTTATCTTGCGACAATATTCCCAGTCACCGTGTTCTGTCGCTCCTGCCCGTTGAAGCGTCTACGAGGCCGAATTGAGGTGCTCCTTCGCAGCGCAGCAACCGTCACGTTGCTTCCTGTCCTGTGTCTTCTCTGCACGACGTCACTTCAAACTGGACTGAAGTCCAAACAGCCTTTTTCCCACGGACGTCTACTTTGCGCCCTTGCCTTGCACCGGGTACACTACTATAACAAACGAAATGAGCCGTAACACTCGACAGGCCCCGTACCTGGTAAAGAACGCAAGGCATGTGCTGCCCCACAACTGTATTTCAACCTCCATCGGTGAGATGCTTGAGCGTCATGAACATATTGCTGATTGCGACACGCTCAAAGCGCATTCGTAGCGTGCACTAGGCGGTGAGATTCTCCATCTGCGTGGCGCGACTGTTCAGCGCATTAGTGCGCCCGACCAACCCACGAACGAACAGCACGCAATACCACAACCACGCAAGGCATCAATCGCACGACATCCTCCGCTCGAACGTTTTCAGACGTCGTCGCATTTGTCTCTGTCTCAGTCACACATGGGATCCATGAGACGCCAGCACACACGTTGAAACATGACACCCGTCAGCGTGGGCCGTCCATGCAAGGGAGACCTCAGTCATCGGAAAAACATGTTTTGCTTGGTGCGACAAGCGAGTTGTAAGCGATGGGGCACGAACCTCGGGCGCGGTACGAAAGGTTTGACCGTTTGATGTTTGAGACATAGTATGCGAGGTTGATGGGATGCGATGCGAGGAGGGAGATTGGGATGAGGGGTTGTTGCTGGGGAGGATGTGTGCGCGTCGATTACACGACTGCGCTGCGCTGCGCGGTCCACTTCAGGGCGCACGAAAGTATGGGCGAGCGTAGCGCAACAGTATTGGGTGCAGTGCTTTGCTCTGCCCTTTGCAAGGACTTCATATCGGTACCTACCTGGTGCGCGGGAAGAGAGCAGCGTCCTGTGATGACGCTTCCCGCGCCCTTACTCGGCTCAGCAGTGTTCGCTTCTGTTAGCTGCAGATACGGTCGAGCGTATTTCGCTTTCAATAGCGCTTTGTTCGGCTGGCTCATATTATTGCTTATTGGCAATGATAGCGAAAGGAGTGACTGATAGAGCCTCCTCAAGCGATTGCAAGTTTGAGGGCAAAATAGCCGAGTATGAATTGAGGCTTGCGCCTCACGGCAGGACATGGAGGCTCCAGGTCATCTTACCATGACTTTGACCTCGGCTTACCATGGAATATGCCGCATTGGCTATAGTCATGGTCGGGTTAGGTATAGTCGTGGTGGGTTAGGTACTTTAATGGTCGGATGAGGCGCTGCCATCATAGGTAGTCATGGTCAGGTCAGGCATCGCTATGGTCGGGTTACTAAATCTTCTAGGCAGGTCAAGTCAGGTGTTGTCGTGGTCGGGTTAGGTATTCAATGGTCGGGTCACTGTATCTCATGGTCAGGTCACCTATTTTTTTGTCCCGGTTAGGTATAGTCATGGTCGGGTTACTAAATTGCATGGTCACTTCAAGTACTCAATGGTCGGGTTAGGTATATTCATGGTCATGGTCGGGTCAGGTATTTCTCATAGTAAGGTCAGGTATCCTCGCAGCGTATTTACGGACTTCTCCGCTCTCAAAGTATACCCAAGAACTAGGATAGCTTATTAGATCTCCGGGTGTTACAGGCACACTACAAGTTCTCGGTGCATTGCTCATAGTTGGGTTTTGATAGTGTCGGCATGTCATCTGACCATAGGTTTGACCTCGGCTGCAATGGGCACTAAAGTTCAAATGGTCGGCTTAGTTATAGGTGTGGTCGGGTTAGCTATAGGTGTGGTCGGGTTGATAAAGCTCGTGGTCAGGTCAGGTATTCTTGCAACGTATTTACGAATTTCTCCGCGGTCAAAGTACCCCTAAAAACTAGCGATAGTTTATTTGGTTCTCAGGAGTTACGGGCGCACTACCGGTTCTCAGTGCATAGCTCGTGGTTCAGTATTGAAATTTCCATGGTCGGGTTAGCAAGTCTCATGGTCAGGTTAGCGATGGGCCTATCGCGTGGTCGGGTTAGTTGTATCAGCATGTCATCTAACCATGGGTTTGACCTCGGCTGCAATGGCGATTGTATTGCAACTGTTCTCGAATTGTGTTGTGGTGAGGAGGTGGTTTTAGAAGCTGGAGTTTTGAAGTACACCCAAAGACTGGCAATAGCATATCGAATTTTTCGCGGATGAATGCGCAATGGAATCCCGAGAACATAGCTTGTGGTTGGGTTAGTACTTCATGGTCGGGTCAGCTCAGCTATTCCTCATGGTCAGATCAACTCAACAATTTTCCATGGTCGGGTTAGCTTTCCTCATGGTTAGGTCCACTCAGATTTGTATCTTTATGGTTGGGTTAGCTTTTCTCATGGTCAGATTAAGTCCTCTTATGGTTATCACCGTGGTTGATGATCGAGAACGAAGCAGCCTGCAACACCGAAGTAGAAGTGGAGCAATTATTAAAACACCGCTCTTAAAGTGCATTACATAGTCTAGCTATAGCAGCTTAATCATAGGCTGAAGTGCAAAGATATGCCACTCTCATAGTCGGGTTAACTCTATCATGGTCGGGTTAGCTTTTTGATGGTCGGGTTAGCTTTTTGATGGTCGGGTTAGCTTTTTGATGGTCGGGTTAGCTTTTTGATGGTCGGGTTAGCTTTTTGATGGTCGGGTTAGCTTTTTGATGGTCGGGTTATCTTTCTAGTGGTCGGGTTAGCTTTCTCGTGGTCGGCTCAGCTCAATAGCTCGCTTGGTTAAATGAGGTGCTACCACCGCTCAAGGGAAGATCCTGATGATAAGGCAGAGTTCTCGGTACGGAAATATTTCTCGGCATGCAATTCTCGGTACCTAGGTATGAAATCTATTTTCCGGCATGTACTTCCAGATGTGGTATTATTCTAGGTATGGTATTCTCGGTGTGTTATTCTAGGCGTGGAATCTTTTCGGTGAGAAATGGTTTTCGGCGTGGAATTCTCGGTATGTAATTCTAGGTGTGGTATTCTAGGCGTGGTAATCTCGGTGTGGAATGTTTCTCGGTGAGGAATAGGTTTCGGCGTGGAATTGTAGGCGAGGAATCCTAGGTGTGCAATTCTAGGCGTGTAATTCTAGTTACATAGTTCTAGGCGTGTAATTCTCGGTGTGGAATTTTCGGTATGGAATCCTAGGTGCGTAAATCTAGGTGCGCAATTCTAGGTGCGCAATTCTCGGCATGGAATACATCCTCGGTGTGAAATTCAGTCTCGGCGTTAAATCATCGAGGCGTGTAATCCATCTAGGCATGTAATCCACCTAGGCATGTAATCCACCTAGGCATGTAATCCATCTAGGTATGTAATCCAGCTAGGTATGTAATCCATCTAGGTAAAGAATACGTCTCGGTATGTAATACACTCTAGGTACAGAATACATCCTCGGTGTGAAAAGCAGGCTCGGTGTGAAATTCATTCTCGGCATGTAATCCATCTAGGCACAGAATCCATTCTCGGCATATGATTCATTGTGCGAGGACTCGTAAAGATATATTCGAAGGCCATCAGCATGTCCAGAACTCTTTCGGGTGAATTGTAATCAAATCTCTTCATGATCACTAATCATACCATCTAATCCACATACCACGTCGCCTCCTTCCCATCACACCTAACCGTCCCCTCCGCCGCAACTCTCCCCCCGTGAAGCGGCGCAAACCGCTTAGTCACCTCGTCGATGATATCCGCAATGTCCTGGTTGTCCATGTAGAACTGGTAGTCGAGGGGTTGGCCCGGGGCGCGGCCCATACTGAAGCCGCAGGGGTAGAGCAGCATGTTTTGGCGGTATCCTTCGGGTTTGCCTAGTTGGAGGGTAAGTATGGATTACAAGCATTGATATTATCCTGGTTTATATATATAAACATTGAACCTTTGTAAGAAAGGAATGAGGCCCGACCGAAATCAAGAGAGAAGGGAATCAGGAAATCATACCTCTGAAGTCTACGCCCCAGTCTCCAGCATCTCCGAACACACCGCGACATGTGTCTTGGCATTCTGTCGCTAGGGGAGGGCTGGAAGCGGTGGTGGTGCGGTCGATGTAGGTGAGTGTTTCGCAGTGGCCGACTGTGTCTTTGTTCCCGGCACAGTAGTCGATCTGCGCGGCGGCCAGGGTGGCGAGTAAAGTGCCCAGTAAGATGGTATGGGTATGCATGATGTGAAGATGATGTTCGAAAGTTGTTTAGCAGAAGACTATATGTTTGTGGAACGAAGAACTAGTCTTGAAGATGAGGTGAAAGCTGGTACAGTATGCGATACCTGCCGTCAAGCTTCTGCTTTTATACAGTCGATGTAGTCAAAAATATAAATCTAGCCCCGTATGTGTGCCCGCGATCGGTGTTTCTACGTGTTAAGTTTATTGGTTGCGGAGTTGGCTTATGTGATACCGACAGGTTGGATACGATGCAGGTGATATATGTGCGGTATGCAACTGCTAAGCATCCAATAGGAACATTGGATTTCTCCACATAACGTGAATAGGTGTAACATACTGCAGTTGTTCATATTCGTGCAGAACGTAAGCGGCAGGTGCGGAAGAATTACCTCGTCAGCAGACTGTTGGTCTTGAGGGATCTCGAGGGCAAGGCGTAGTCGACACCCGGTTTAAGGAAATGCAGGGGTATGGAAGATGTGTGATGTGACGAGGATAGATGTCCCAGGTTGCAGAAAAATGTGTCATTGTGTTTAGAGGATGGTAAAGATGGCGAGTAGAGCAATGAAACACATGGATGATCGACTCTCCGGAGAGTAAGAAGCCGTACCACTTGACCTCATGTGGTGCTAGTCCAGTGCTTTTAGCTGGAAGTTAGGATCCTCCACTTCTCCTGACCGCGAAAGACCTGTATCTTCCGATTGGCCATTCCGTGCAGCCTCATCAGCGTGTCGTTACGCTTGAGTTTCGCACTTTCTCTTCCGCATTCTCTACATTCTTCTGTACGTTCAATCTGTTTCTAATCAAGAAGCTCTTCACGAGATGCTCGTCAAGAGTAGTTTGATGGCTTGCTAGCTCACCGAGCCTTTCTGATTTCCTCAGCTTCTTGCAATCTTGGGTGCTTCGAGCTACGAGTTGATGGCAGCGCATTCGGCCGTCAGAGTGGTGTCGGACGTCAAGGATTCGACTTCGGCGGCGCTGTCGGCGATTTTCGCCTTGATATATTCGATTGATCATCATCGAACTTCCTCTTGAGGGCGTCGGGATCGAGACGAGAAGAAGTATGGCGGTAGATATTGCTTATTGTAATAAAAGTATCATAGCTAGGAATGACAAAACTGACGGTAGCACGTTTAGATGTAGACTAGAGGTTGCGCCACCTGTTGAAGCAGCGGCAGCTGCAGTGCGAGTCGAGCTCCTTGTAGGAATACCGCTGACGGCCGTTCTACTCGAGGTGGGGGAGGCCGTCGATGGCGAAATCGAACAGGCCGTCGGTTGTGTTAGGGCAGCAGTAGGCTGTCCACCATACGAAGAACTTTCAACGATGTCAACGTCCGGGCAACTATTTGCGCAGTTTTCGTATGTGGTATTCTGGGAACTCAGTCCCGAATTGTCCGCGCATTCCTTCACGCACGCAAACCCTGTGCACGCGATGCCGTCATCACCCCACATGGTGTAGCCTTTCTGCTGGTGACTAGACCACGTGCCATTTGCTTCAGTCAGGTCGAAGATGTCCGACTCCCATGTGGCGCCGTAGTAGGAGCCGTCGGTGTTGAGGATGCGACCGATGAGGGTGTAGTGCTTGCCTGACGGGCCGACGGTGGGTGGGACGGTTACAGTGATGGGCGTGTCGTAGAAGCCGATGTAGTCTTCGTCTATTGTGATGGTCGGGTCGCAGAGGGTCTGCTCATGGATCAGGTAGCCTTGAGAATGTCAGTAATGTGTTTAGGGTAGACGCAGGGAAAGTGAAGACTAACAGTCAGAGTGATAGAAATAAAACGACTTGTCGGTGTATGAGGAGCCTAAATAGATCCGAAAAGCGTAGGCATAACTACTCGTCGCCAAACCGTGCCATTGTACGTTAATTGTGGCGTGGAAAGGGGTTCCTGCTTCGACGGTTGAAGGCACGGTAATGGAGATGAGAGAGTCGTCCGTCAGGTCGGCAACAGCACAAGCAAAGCATAGTGACAGGAGATACAGCAATGAGAAGATCATCTTGAACCAAACGAACGTGGTGATGAAGTTGAAGACGCAAGACGTGAAAGAAGAGGAGCCAGACGCGCTGGTTCCTGGGCGCAAATCATGGTGCTAATTTCCCGTGGATCCTTCGGCAGGAGCATGGGATGGAGACGTCTAAGTAAACTCGCACTGGCGCAGGATTGATTGCAGTATAGCAAAAGTGAGGCGACGCGCACAGCATCTCATCTAGGGCTGCGACATGCGAACGTGATGAAGATTGACGCGGTGAACTGGCGTCAAGGCGTGCATGCGGCTGAATGTGAGGTTATCGATAGTGAGTCAGGCTAACGGCGGGGACTCGGAGGAGTCAAACACCAAAATATATCCACACCCCGCCCGCCACGGCAACCCTTTGGCCATACACGACGCCACCATGTCTATTGACTTCCCCAAGGAGGAGGAGCGCATCCTCGCGCGCTGGAAGGAGATTGACGCCTTTTTGAGGCAGGTTGAGCTGGTACGTGCTGGTCTTGCGACTGACGAGAATGAGGCACGAGGCCTACTGGGAGCTTTTCGGGCTCAACTTGCAGCCTACCCTTCCGAATAACAGGTAACTAACATATTTATACACAGTCAAAAGGAAAGCAACCATACACCTTCTACGATGGCCCGCCCTTTGCGACGGGCATGCCCCACTACGGCCATCTTCTGGCTTCGACCATCAAGGACATCATTCCACGATACTGGTCCATGAAGGGGCGCTATGTCGAGCGACGCTTTGGCTGGGATACCCACGGTGTGCCCATTGAGTACGAGATTGACAAGGAACTGGGCATGTCTGGACGGGACGCGGTGCGCGAGCTGGGTATCGCCAAATACAACGAGAAGTGCCGGGCTATTGTCATGCGCTATGCGACCGAGTGGAGGGCCACGATTGACCGCTTGGGTCGCTGGATTGACTTCGACAATGACTACAAGACCATGGATACAAACTTCATGGAGTCTGAGTGGTGGGTGTTCAAGCGCCTGTTCGATAAGGGCGCCGTGTACCGCGGCTTCAAGGTCATGCCATACAGCACAGCGCTGGGTACCCCGCTCAGCAATTTCGAAGCTACCCAAAACTACAAGGACGTCCAGGATCCGGCCGTGGTCGTCTCCTTCCCCCTTGTGGAGGACCCGAATACACATCTGCTGGCATGGTAGGTCTACCTAGGCTACTTGAGCAGAGCACACGCTCACACTAAACAGGACGACAACACCATGGACATTGCCCTCGAATGTGGGTCTCTGCGCGCATCCTGACTTTGAATACATCAAGGTCCTCGACGAAGCTTCCGGCAAGCATTACATCCTCCTCGAAGCGCTCCTCAAAACACTGTACAAAGACCCCAAGAAGGCAAAGTTCAAGATTGTACAAAAGCTCAAGGGCAAGGACATGCTGGGCTGGAAGTACGAGCCGCTCTTCGACTATCTCTACGACGAGTTCAAGGACTTTGGCTTCAAGGTTCTCAACGACGCATACGTTACGGCAGACAGCGGTGTTGGCATAGTCCATCAGGCTCCTGCCTATGGTGAGGACGATTACCGGGTTGCCATGGCACACGGCGTTATTACTGACACCCGACCACCACCCAACCCAGTAGACGATGCAGGCTGCTTCACATCTGTAGTCCGTGATTTCGAAGGTCAGCACGTCAAGGCCGCGGACAAAGCCATCATCAAGCACCTGAAAGGCACGGGAAGGCTCGTGGTCGACTCGCAACTCACCCATAGCTACCCCTTCTGTTGGCGATCAGACACTCCCTTGATCTACCGAACGGTTCCATCCTGGTTCATCAAAATTCAAGATATCGTGCCACAGATGCTGGAGAACATTGCAGGCTCGCACTGGGTCCCATCTTTTGTCAAGGAAAAGCGATTCGCAAACTGGATCTCGAACTCACCGGATTGGGCTGTATCACGAAACCGATTCTGGGGCACTCCACTTCCACTATGGGTTAGCGACGATGGAAAGGAGATTGTGTGCATCGGTAGCGTCGAAGAGCTGAAGAAGCTGAGTGGGTACGAAGGCGAACTTACAGATATTCACCGAGACAAGGTTGATCACATCACTATCCCTAGCAAGCAAGGCAAGGGTGTTCTGCGGAGAACTAATGAGGTGTTTGATTGCTGGTTCGAATCAGGCTCCATGCCGTACGCAAGCGCGCATTATCCTTTCGAAAATGTCGAGCAATTCGAGAAGTCATTCCCTGGCGACTTCATTGCCGAGGGCCTAGACCAAACCCGTGGCTGGTTTTACACCTTGACTGTGCTTGGAACACACCTTTTCGGCAAGCTGCCCTTCAAGAACTGTGTAGTCAACGGTATCGTGCTTGCCGAAGATGGCAAGAAGATGTCCAAGCGCTTGAAGAACTACCCCGATCCAACCCTCATCATGGACAGCTACGGCTCAGATGCCCTGCGGTTGTACCTCATCAACTCGCCCGTTGTTCGCGCTGAGACCCTTCGTTTCAAGGAGGCAGGTGTCAAGGAGATTGTTTCCAAGGTCCTACTCCCACTGTGGAATAGCTACCAGTTCTTTGAGCAGCAAGTTTCTCTTCTGAAAAAGGTCGCTGACCTGCACTTCGAATTCGACCCAGCGGCCGAGAAGACGAACACCAACGTGCTGGATCGGTGGATCCTGGCGTCCTGCCAATCGCTGCTCAAGTTCGTCAACGAGGAGATGTCAGCATACAGACTGTACACCGTCGTTCCACGGTTACTTGAGGTGAGCTCATTCAAGTCGAACCTTTTTGAACCACGTTGCTAATATACAACAGCTCATTGACAACACAACAAACTGGTACATTCGCTTCAACCGTCGCCGGTTAAAGGGCGAACACGGTCTTGAGGACACGAAGCATGCTCTAAATACTCTCTTTGAGGTCCTTTATACCCTCTGCCGTGGTCTTGCTCCCTTCACACCATTCATCACTGACAACATCTACCTACGACTGCTACCTCATATACCCAAGGAGCTCCACGCCGAAGACAGCCGCAGTATCCACTTCCTGCCGTTCCCGGAAGTGCGTGAAGAGCTGTTCGATGAGGTCGTCGAACGCCAGGTGAAGCGCATGCAAGCCGTCATTGAGCTTGGTCGTATCTGTCGCGACCGTGCCAACAAGGGCCTGAAGATTCCTCTGAAGACGCTAGTAGTCATTCACCCCGAACAGCAATATCTTGACGACATCAAATCGCTGGAGAATTACATTCTGGAGGAGCTGAATGTCCGGGATTTGATACTGTCTAGCGACGAGGACAAGTACAATGTTCAATATTCAGCAACAGCCGACTTTTCTGTGCTAGGCAAGAAGCTCAAAAAGGATGCGGTCAAGGTCAAGAAAGCGTTGCCCAACCTCAAGAGCCAAGATATCAAGGACTTCCTGAAGAACGGGGAATTGACCATCGAGGGCATCCGACTAGAAAAAGAGGACCTTATGGTCAGGCGTGGTATTGCAAAAGGTGACTCGAACAAAGATCAAGAATTCAACACCGACAACGACGTCCTCATTGTCCTCGACGTTGCCTCCTACCCCGAGCTCGAGCAAGAGGGTCTGGCGCGCGAGGTCATCCGTCGTGTGCAGGATTTACGCAAGAAGGCTGGGCTTGTACCGACGGATGATGTGGGTATGGAGTATCGGGTGTTGAGTGATCCGGATAGTGTTGGTCTAGAGGCTGCTTTCGAGAACCAGGGCCCTCTCTTCGAGAAAGCGCTGCGAAGAAATGTCGACAAGCACGTCATCACCGAAGTGGAAGGCAAGATCCCGGAGAACAGCAAAGAAACGGTTGTTGCAGAGGAGGAACAGGAGCTACATAAGGCTACGTTCTTGCTGAGGTTGGTCAAGTTATAGACATGCGCTGCG
Source organism: Parafenestella ontariensis (assembly GCA_021596325.1). Lineage (NCBI taxonomy): Eukaryota > Fungi > Ascomycota > Dothideomycetes > Pleosporales > Cucurbitariaceae > Parafenestella > Parafenestella ontariensis. Next base: position 190,167 of record JAKGDA010000006.1, read on the forward strand.
GAGGTGTTGCACATCGGATATAGCTCGCATACATGGTCGTCCCTTGGCGTATGGCATGATATCAAAAGCGTGACGAAGTAGATAGATGAAGATATGGTTGTGTTCAAAATCGATAATGTACAAGAAACGCCGCTTATGCTGTCTATGTGTTATATACAAGTTTTGATATGCACCTGCTGTCCAGTCTTCCCCTTCCACCACAAGATTACCGTTGTCTATACGCTTTCTATAAACAAGTTAGTTTCTTGAACCAAGCGTGTTTAGAGCCTTTATGATGGCGAGGCCTGATGGGACTTACGAGGTAGCACTCCTTCAACTTCAAGAACTCAGTAACACACATGTCCTTGTGTACGTTGGTGTAGTCGGCGAATATGCATTTGCCGTACACAGAGCTCTGTGCTACATTAGTAAAAGCCTAGAGATAACTTCATACATTGAAGCAGTGGTAAATGGCTTAGTTCTTCGAGAAATGTCACTGGTTCATACCTCTTTTGAGCATTTTGCAGCCGCTGTGGCAAGCTTGTCGATTGGTCTTGTTCGACCTGGCATCTCGCAGAGCCACTTTGGAATACGCTCTATGGGGAGTTCTGATGTAGATTTGTCTTAGCCTAGACAACGGCTTTGTAATGCTGGTCCCTTGTGGTTTGAGTGATTCCTATTGCCTCCATGAGGTCAATGACAAGGGCCGGTGCACAGACGTCTTGGCGCCCAACTTTCGTGAATGGGCAACCAACCACTCGACAACAAAGCGCGTCCACTCGCACACGCGGTCTTTCTTCATACCCATTCATCTTCACTACCTGTAATGCTAATGTTTCGCGCGCATACTTCGCCTTCACCGAATTGACCAACCTTTTCCCTAATGCGCCTTTTTGGTTCCTTCTTAGCTGTATCCGCAGAACAACGCTCATGTTGTCGCGAACGCGCCGGAGACGACCGAGTCGCATGCACGAATGCTACCCTCCATGAGCGCGCACAGCTATGACACTCCGGATCTGACCAAGGATGACTTAACTGACGAAGGTATACAACAAGGATATTTCTCGTTTTCGAAGAATGTTGTACTGATCGATGGCAGTCATCGAGACTCTCTACGAGATCGTGCGCCGCGCACAACTCTCCTCCGCTGGCCAACCCTCCCATCCTTCGGACCCTAACCCTCCCTCTTCACGCGCCTTGTTCGCTGCCTATGAAGAAGTTCTCGGAGAGCAAGGCTTGTCGTCCAGCGACGATGTTATCCTCCACCGCTTCCTGTTTCGCATGCAGCAGAACAGGCGCAAAGATGAGGATCTTATACAGCGGTTTAAGCGCGTCTTAGAAGAATTTGGGATCAACATTGAGGTTGATGACGACGGGGAGGGTATTGAGGTTACGACGAACTTGGATGCGACGCGCAACAGGACACAGAATAGCTTGGGACGACATTCGAGAAGGGGCAGTTTCGATTCATTCTTCGATGGGACGGCGGATAAGGTCGCTGGGACTGACTATGGAGACTTGCCTTTGCGCACAAGGAGAGGGTCGCAGGGACGCGCATCGAATGGGCGTGGCGACAAGGGGAGTAAGCGACGGGCTAGATCGGACACAGAGGCGCATTCGTACCAGCAGGCGCAACTTCCCATTCGCAATAGGGTGAATGGAAACACGCATCGACGAACTGCTTCTGGCCAACAACAGCCAGTTCGTAAACGGAGCGCTTCTGTCTCCAGTCGCGGTAGCCTTCAGATCCACCGGGATGGCCAGCCAGCGACCTCTGGAGCTAGCAACGATGATGCCGATGACAGCGAATACACTGACCGGACGACAAGCCTCGATCTCTCCCACGTTCAGATACCTGGGGTCAACGCGCCAATCCCGCATGGCCAACACCAGTCTCCGAACCAGCTGCATCATGTTCCAGAGCTGTGGCACCCTTCAGATACGCTTTTGATGGACGAGGCCGAAACCTTCGAACAACAGCGCTTGCACAGAGTGTCAAGAGATTGTATACAGACATGGCGCAACCGCACTCAAGAACGACTGAGGCTACGGGACGACATGGAGAAACTGGCCGTCGCTACCGACCGCAGAATCTTGCTGAGACTCTCCTTTGAACAGCTTCGAGATACTATGCAAATGAGACGGTCCGCTAGAGAGACAAATCGCTTCTTCACACGCCTGGAAAGCCGAGCCGATAAAGCCCGAAATCTTTTCTTACTCACGAAGGCCTTCACGCACTGGGCAAAGAGTGCAGAAGACGAAGTCCAACGCACCTCTGTCGCACGACGACACATCCTGCGCACGAGATTCTTTAATGGCTGGCGCGACATTACAGCAGTCAACGAGCTCAAGATCCAGCACTTCGTACTTGGCAAATTCCTCCAACACTGGCGAGCGCGGGCCGCCACAGTACGTGAGAACAGCCAGTTTGCAGTATTGCTATATGAGGAGAACTTGGCACATCGAATCTACAAGGAGTGGTTTTTCAAGTTCTGCGCTATTGCTGCCCCGGCGTGGCGAAATGATCGCACCAGGAGAGTCACGCTGCAAAAGTGGAGTGAGATCTCGAAGGTTCTGAGAGAGCGCGAGAACTGGGCGACTGATAGACGAGATCGCACCGTCCTCAGGAAGACTTTCCAGACTTGGCAACAGAACACAATAAAAGTACAAGCCCAGGAGCCCCAAGCGGAGGACTTCCGACAGACAGCGCTGCTCTCCTCAGCTCTGCGCACGCTTCAGAAACAAGCACAACTGGCGCCGCTGCTCCGACAACTTAAGGCACGTGTCAATGGCCGTCTCGTCCGGACAGCGTTCCAGACCTGGCGCCGTACTTCTCATCTATCCCGTCAGGCCCGCAATGTCGATCACATGCGTATTCTGCGCAATGCGTATACTGCTTGGAACGATCGACTGCGCATTAAAGCACTGGAAGATCGTATCAATGATCGCGTCATTGTTGAATGCCTCTACAAGTGGACCTTGGCATCAAGAGTATCACTCTTCCAACGCGTTCACGACCGACAGCTGAAAGGGTCTGCCTTCCTGACTTGGGTGACTAAGACGAATCAACGCACCAACACCCTCGATGCTGCTGAGCGAAGGTTCGCGCAGTTCAAGCGTACTCAGCTACTCCGCGTGTGTCTACGTAAGATGGAAGCTATCACTGCTGACAGAAGAGCGGAGGAGTTCGCCGTCGTAGCAGACTATCAGCAGAGGCTCAAGCAGCGAATCTTCAAGAAGCTAAAGGAGAAGCAAGAGCATTTCCAGCAACTGAAGCAATGGTCGGCAGATGCGCGCTTTTACATTTTGAGCAAGCATACGCTCAAGACTTGGAGCGAGGCAACGCAACACGCGCGCCGAAAACGCAGGCGAGAGACATATGCTCAGGTGCGAAGGACGCTCAAGGTGAACCTCGTGCGTCGGGTTTTTGAAACCTGGAGGGATAAAGCGAACCACGTTGCAGTTCAGAATCAACAAGCGAACGACATACTAGAGAACCGAATCTTGCAAAGTACTGGATATTTTCTGCATCAATGGCACGACCGCACCATTACCCTGCAACAACAAAACACACAAGCCACCAACGTCCACAACTTTAAGCTTGAGACTCGCTATTTTCACACCTGGTCACACCGCTTGGAAGGTCTGCAAAATCTTGAGAGCCAAGCAATAGCTCTGCGGCAAGAAAGCACCGAAATCGCAGCAGCTTCCGCACTCAAGAAACTTGGCTGGCGTCTCTGGAACATCCAAAGGCAAGAACAAAATGCCCGAGCACTGTATGAACGAAACTTTGAGAAGCATGTCAGAGCTATGGTACGCTTTTGGTTTGAACAGACTGCCGAGAGGCTTGCGATGAGACCTGTGAGTCCGACGCCAACGAGTAGGTCGAGAAGTGGGCGGCGAGATCACGATGAAGATGGTCAGGGTAATGGTAACAATGACGGCGACGGAGGTGAATATGGAGGTTTGGGCGACGCCGGCGACGAGACTCGCCCCCTAGAAGCATGGTCTGCATTTGATGAGACTGCCCTTGGTTTGAACAACGACCTCAATCTCTCACTGTCCATCACACCGGACCACCAGCGTACCAGCATCAATCCGTACGCTCTTCCTCCACCGTCATCTTCTCGTCCGCCAGTACCCTCCTCGCGAGCCCCTCCTACTCGTCCAAGCACGTATCCCCAACCCCAATCCGCGCTTCGCCCTCCGCCCCCAACAATCTTCGAAGATGATCAGTCAGAACTCGACTTCGGCGCTCAATCCACATTCTGGTCCGGCACACCCATGCCGCCACCCACCGCAGTCAGTAAACCCGGATATCTCAAAACGCCCAGCAAGCGCAGCGTAGCAAGGGCGAAAAGACCCGAATTACCCGCCAGTCCCGAAAAGCGGGTTCTCAGCCCTGTGAGGCGCAACTTGGGGGCAATGAGTGCGCCGCCTGCCCGGTCAACCAACACAGATGCCGGTCTCGGCGGCGGTGGTAGAGGCGTAACGAGTTTTTCACGTAGGTTGCAGGAGAGCGGATTTAGTAGTTCTGTTGCTGGTAGCGCAATGGCGGGAGCTAGAGGGAGAGATCGGAAAGGGAAGGGTAGAGTTGGGTTTGGGGATGTTAGTGAGATGAGGTAGGCTTTTGCTTGGATTTGGATACTGAACTGGTGTTGCGATGTTTGGAAAAATAGGGGTGATGTTTAGTAGCATTGCGAGGTGTTTGTTTGGGCTTTGTGCATGGATGGATTTGGATAGGTTAGCATTGGATTGGATAGGATACCCATATTGTTTATGAATGCATATGAAGTTCTCTGCAGTTGGCGATGTTGGTTTATCTTTTGCCCATCAAACACTATCTCAATATGGCGTGGCTAGAGGCATTTGTGATGCGTTTCTTGTATATTCTATGGAAGTGAGCGGAGCTCAGAGGCAGACTATCTATAGGTAGGCCCAAGACACTCCCCTCCGCAAGCGTTAGTCCAGCTGGATGCCCATCCATCGCTTATGATGCTTCAGACTCAAGTGACTCGGACTGAGGCGAACGAGTTTCAGACGACCCAGACTCTGGCGAACCATGTTCAGGCAACTCCGACTCCTCAGACTCAGTCGAACCATATTCTGTCAACTCCAACTCCTCAGACCTCTCAGACTCGGGCTCTGACTCACTGTCCGACACGAACCCTTCCTCAAGCGAAGGCGAAGGCGAAGGCGTGCCCGTTCTGAACATATGGCGAATACCTTGCACCGTGAGACCGATCCTCCTCAACTCCTCATTCTGCGTCAAAGCCTCGTTTAGGTTCCTCGTGTGCGCATTAAGTTGCACTTGAGTCATACCCAGCCCCGTGTTCAGCGATTCAAATGCCATATCCGTCAATTTGTCTAGGATGGAGACATACACTACAATCAAGTCAGCCTCTCTTGTCATCACCACATCACCACCACACGACCTTGACTTACACCCAAGCTGAATACTCGATCCCGGGTTCTGGCCTTCCCTGTCGACCGTTTTGGTGTTTGGATCGTACCACCAAGACGCTAGTTCCTGAATCTCATACATATCTGGGTTTGTTCTCAATTCCGGGGCCAACTCTACAACCCTCGCCTTCTTCAAAGCGTAGACTTGTTCCAAGGTGTCGGGCATAGGCAAAAGATTGGAGGTCTCCCAGTCAAGGTTCTTGCAGATGTTCCAATACCATCGGTCGGTCGTCCATCCGCGCCAGTCGTTAGCGGGGTGGTTTGGCATTCGATATTTGACCATGAAGAATCCGAATGGTGGGCCTACGGGTGTTGTGGCGGGAGTCATGGCGGTAGAACTCAGGGCTTAGTCGAGAACGGTAAGTTGTGTTGGATATAGTTTGTGAGCTGGCTTAAATGTATGAATAATGTGTGATTGATGGTAGGAAGTAGGAGGTTGGTGGTCGGAAACTCTTTTATACATCGTGTTGGTGACTCGAAAGTGTCATGGTGCTCGAGCTCTGAGAAGAAGTCATGCTATATCTATGAGTAGAATATTAGATGAGTCCGCGAATATGACTAGTGGTGCAGCATTGATCACAATATGACTGAATCGAGCGTGACTGGGAGAATTGATCACTGACACTGAACTTACTAGTCAAAGGGCGATTATTCGCGAGTAAATCTCTGGTTAGGAAGCTGAAGACGTTGAGGGCATTGGAGGGGTCACCCTGTATCTTGTAGATCCCTCGTTATATTCTTCTTCTTTTTCGTCCCAAGATGCTCGGGTAGCAAATTATTGGTATCTACCACCCCAATCTTGAGCAATTCAAACTTTCCTCAGTCTTAAATCTCCTTTAGTCGAGCGTCGGTCCCCTATTGCTTTAAGAACTCTAGTCTAGTTTAGCTATGGAAATACATAGGGGCCCTAAAATGTGACCTTTGTTGTTTGACGCATCACCTTGTCGTCGTTCACAGGGAGTCAGGAGCAGTCACTCACTGCTCATATGCAAAGGCGAATCTCTGTCGAAGGGATAGTCGTTGTCTCAAACATGGTTGTAGGATGGTCATTATGGTTGCCAGTGGGGAATCAACTCGAGAGATTAGACTTCTGGAACAAAGCTAGGTGTTCATGATTGTGTTTCTGGCCTGAGCAGATGTTAACACTCATCAACTTCTCGTACATGCTCAAATCATCTTGATCTTAGCTATGAGAGCTTGCGCAAGGTTGCACCCATATAAGTATAACGGAGTGTTTGTGGTCCACTTTGCGGTCATAGGTGATGACTGTCTTCGTAGGCTCAGCCTGACTGTTATGGTAGAGTCAAAAGAAATGGCACACAATAGGGTATATAAGACAAGTATTGCGTAGCTCCTTGTTATAGTTATCCTACACCTACATTTCCTCAAGGAAACTGAACTGAGGCTATCATGTCGGCAAGCACTTCCAAAGGAAAGTCAAAAGCAACAGACGGATTGGATGAAACCCCGAAAGCAAACCCTGGACCATTCATACTGTATCCAATCGGCTACCGGTGGGAGGACAGTGACAGTGCCCTAGGTTACACAACGAGCCAACTGGATCAAGAGCTGTGCAGTTTCTTGCGCATGGATCTACACTCTCCCCTACAATTCGATACGCCGGAGCTCCTGAGCAATTTCAAGAAGGGTGTCATCAACAAAGCAAAAGCACACTCCTCGCGTCGCAAACCAGATATACCCACAAAAGAAGAAACGAGTTCATATTGGTTTGACCCGTTGACCAAAATTGTGGACAAGACCGGCGAAGGGAAGGCAACAGAGATACTGTCATTGGGTTGTAAGTGATTCCTTCCTAAGGAATGACTAATTTTGTGTCTAACAATGTACGAGTGGCCATGTCAATACGCCAGGGACTCGAATTTCACATTCAAAACGACACAACTACCGGTGTCCTCTTGAACCACTCGAACCCTAGGATATTGGAGATTCGTGGAGAAAGGCTGGGTACATTACTGAGTGAACTCGGGTACAACTTGACGGTCAGAGATATTCGTAATCTAGGAATGCCTCCTGAGGTTCAAAGCACCGAGCGAAAGGACTAGGGAACGGATCGAGGGTAGGGGAGGCAGGCTAGCGATATCACTAGGTTCAGTCATTGATTGTCTGTCATGCTATTTTGTAAAATAACAGGAATGAAGAGAGTGATTTACCATAACCCAATAGCCACATATTTTTAAATAATAGGACCTCCAAATATTAAGAACACGCTTTAATAGCTTGACTCGGGAGAAGTAAACTGGTGGAACGAAGCTAGGTGTCTGTGACTGTGCTCTTGGCCCGAGCGGTCATCAGCCCTCATACTATGCACCAAGACTCATCCGGGTCTTGAGAAGTGACACACTGGCGATGTGGTTTTGTTTATTTGTTCTGATTTGCGTGCTTGTCCAATATCCGGGTTGCTAGACAAGCATGTGAGTCAACTAAGAGCTGTATTTGTAGCGCCAACACCAAATGGCTACCTATGATAGTGCGCACCAGAGGTACACAAGCGCCCGTAGCTCTTCAGTTTGCCAATGTCAACGTATTCCTCATATGTCCAAGCTCCTTTGTATGAAACCAAACTCTGACAGCTTTAGACGTCATTCTTCCGATCCCAGAATCGCTCAACGACCTGGTTTGGCAACGCTCCATAGCTGTGCTTCGCCTCAAAGATCTGGAGTGGTGCGCCTTTCTCGATCGCCACCAATACCGCTGCTCCGCAAGTCTTCTCCATAACCACCCTTCTAATCTCTTCAAGAAGCCACACCAGCCGACGCAGATGGGATTGATTGTCCGCCGCCCACGCTTCGAAATCACCATCCTGTAGATACACAGGGTCCACAGCCCGTATCAGACCTTGTTTTTGTTTGCCGAAGACAAGGTTGCGAGTTCTTCCAAACCATACCTGCGCCATAGCAGTCTTCTTTTCGCGGTTCGATTTCAGTTCTAGGGTATGCCTGTGTGGTATCAGGGTGCCTCCTGGAACAACGGTCGTATGCTGGGGGTTGTGGTGCACGATGGCGGCGTTGGCAGACTCCATGGTTCCGAGAAAATTGAGGAAGAACTCGTTTGGCTTCTCTGGGGTTTCTTTTTCTAGGTATCCATCAGCTTCCATTCGAACAACGATCTTGAGGCCACCAAGGTCGTACTTGATGACCCTGTGGTGGCCATCTGCGTTGTCTAAGCTGGGGTCCTCGGAGGTGAACTCGTACTCAAAGTTCCGCCCATATCCACCTTGCGGCTCTGCCTTCGCCTTTTTTTCTCTTCGACCGATGAACAGCGTCGTTCCAACCATATCCAAGTCCACATAGAACTGCATGTAGTTTCGCTTGAAAGACGCAAAGTCATATAGTTTCTGTAGAGTATTCCTATTCACCACGATGTCCACATCGTTGAAACGGACATTGGGATTCATCACTGCTAGGGCTTGGAAGATTGGCTCGAATTGGAACCTTGGTACTCGATCGGCATGCTGGTCGACCCAATGTTCGCCCCAATCTTTCTCCAATTGCCACGGTAGCGGTGGAGGGTTCCATTTGGGAGGAGTGCCCGGGACATGGATCGTTGGTATAGCGGACTGTTTCCAGCTGTAGCTGCAGAGGAACTCGTAGCCTCCAGCGGTAGTGACAGGGACGGGGCTGGCTTGCACGTGCGTGTGCAGGATGTTGGCGACCTTCTTGTCGTTCCGAATGTTATGGGTCATCCACGAGGGATCTTTGAAGTTCGGCCGATGCAGTAGGGCCAGTTGTTTCGGGATGGCCTCTTGCTCTCGTGGCAGTCTGGTGTCCAGCTCCTCAATCCTGGCTGAAGGAGAATCCATTGTTGTCGTCGAGTCGTCGCGCGCGCCAACCAGTACGGCAAGATAGCAATGACGGGAAGGAGAATAAGAAGAACATTCAAATGGAGGGAGGAAAGAGAGACAAAAGTTAAATTGCCATTTCTTGGGAGAAAACAAAATTTCACTTTCACCGTCGATCCAGGTGAAAATGTAAACAAAGCGCGTCATGAACTCGCCCGCACCTTCACTCCATATCCTGCATCTTCCAACTCATTGCATCGGCTTCTTTCGACTTGTATGGCTGGCATGTCCGGTTCCATAGTAAAACTCGAGCAATTCTACTTTCCTAGCTAGGCAAGCCTTTATCATCGTCGTCTCAGACTTGTGGTTCTAGCGACATTTCGAGCGCTCCGAGCGACTTGTTTGAATCTTCAAGAGATGCGAAGCGGCTTGCGATTATACTATTTAGGATGAACAGAGGACAAGATCTGGGGGATTTCACGCTTACCGAAATCTGTGAACACAATATACAGCCTGTGGTGACGAAAATGGCGGCTGCTATGCGCCCCGTTTGCACAAGTATTGATAATATTAAACTCATTTGAACTTGCAAATAATGGCACAGTAGGCCAATACATACTGCTAAGAGCAGACATTTGCTCATGGTTGCTAAGGAATAAATCAACAGAGAAGAATCTATCTTAGCTTATTCGTTCATCAAGATGATCTGATTACAGTCCTACTAAAGGTTTACAAGTAGCTTACAGCGATCGTGTCTTGGTATAAGTGCGTAAGGCTGCCGAATTGAAGCTCATCCATTCTGACCGAGGTCACCGCGGAGGATTAATCCAGCGACCTAATTGCGGTGCGGGTGCACATTGGTACGTCAAACCATTTGGGCCTCGTTATTTTCATTCACCCAGTTGTTCTATGCCTCCGTGTGACATGAAGTTCGCGGTAGACAGTCGAGTACTTTTGAATGAAGGTCGTTGACGCCCGATCTGCGTCGCCAAACCTTGCAGGAAGCCAATGACATCCTGCACATGTAAGCGAATCAAACAAGTCAACGCCCTCACCTCTTAACCCTCATTAATCTGATGCAACGCGGGAAAATGTAGCTGCTGAGCCCAAGGCTAGCGTGAGGTCGAAGCCGCCCTTCATTCTGTAAGCGATACGGCCAAATTGTGATTGGACGGGCGAATCTCGGCACTTAGAAATCATCGCGAGATGAGTCTTTCACATCGAGGCCAGACACCTGACGGCACTTTCAATTGCTAGAGAAATGTTCCTACGCCCAGCGCGCAGCTGCACACGTTCAATCCACACCTCAAGCCGCGCAATATCGGCCCGACAGCCACTATACGCACCACAAGAAGCTTTCCGAAACCGGCAAAACACATTTCCTAAATTTTCGACCAAACAGTCACACTCCAGCAAACGCTCAATATCAACCTTTCGACCTCAACTTCAACAACTCGGCTCCTCCGAACGGATCTCAACATCCAAAATGGCAGGCGACGATCACTACCTCACTCTGCAATGCCCCGACAAAGCCGGTATTGTGTACGCGGTCACGGGATTGTTGGCAAAAGAGAACCTCACCATTCTGGACCTGCAGCAGTTCTCCGACCCAGATTCAAAGACCTTTTTCATGCGCGTGCATTTCGGCCACGCCTCTGAGCTCTCCGCTCTCCAGGACTCCATGGCCAAGCTCGCCGAAGAAATGAAAATGACCTACCAGATCAGGCGGGTAGACGAAAAGCCTAAGGTGCTCATCATGGTATCCAAAATCGGCCACTGCTTAAACGATCTATTATTCCGCGTGAAGTCCGGACAACTGAAGATCGACGTCCCCGTTATCGTCTCCAATCACCCCGAGTTCGCTGAAATGGCAAAGTCACATGGTATCGAATTCCACCACCTACCCGTTACCAAGGACACCAAAGTGCAGCAAGAGACGCAGATTTTGGACCTGATTGCGAAGCACAATATCGACCTTGTCGTTCTTGCACGCTACATGCAAGTCCTCTCCCCGCGGCTCTGCACAGAAATGTCCGGCAAGATCATCAACATCCACCACTCTTTCTTGCCGTCATTCAAGGGCGCGAAACCGTATCATCAGGCGTATGAGCGCGGTGTCAAGATCATCGGCGCAACGGCGCATTTCGTGACTGCGGATCTGGACGAGGGTCCGATTATCGAGCAGCGCGTTGCAAGAGTAGATCATGCGCTTAATGCGAAAGAGCTGGTAGAGGAGGGAAGTAACGTGGAGAGCCAGGTGCTTGCTGCGGCTGTAAAGTGGTGGAGTGAGAAGAGGGTTTTCTTGAATGGAGTGAAGACTGTGGTGTTCAATTAGAGGTAGAAAGAAAAAGAAACAAATAAATCTTACGCCGTTCGCCCAATTTGTGCTATTGATATCGCGCACACAGATTTTGGCGCATGTTGCGCGAGTGATACTGTTACTTCGTGCTGGGCAGGTCCTAAAGACAACAAGATGACAACCTCCCAAAGAACTAGAAACTAAAGCCACAAATCTGACTACATGACTACTCGTCATACTTGACTGCCTCCCTACTCACAGTAGTCGTTCCCCTTCTGCACATCTTCCAGTGACGTTCCTTTCTCGGCTGTCGGAACACATCCGCAGAATCGGCTCTTCCCAAACCGGCAAGTGTTTCGTCTCGAGGCACACATGCAAGTATACGAGTCCCTCGAGCATCTTGGCGGCTCGTCTCGATCCCCAACTGTGGAGCCACAGCACGACTCGAGCACGTCTGGAGAGCAAAAAGTGTGGAGTTGCGGAGAGATGGGATGGCATATAAGAGGAACGGGAGGGGGCGTGTTTGGCGGTTTTCTTGGTAAATAATTACACAAGTTTCGAATCAAAGGTGTTCGGACGACAACAATATTTCACGAAGAATAGCGCGCAGTAGCACATCACAGTCAAAATGGCAACAAGCTTGGAATCACCGCCCGTGAAGACGGTGCAGCTCGAGGGCAAAGTCATTGCTATTACAGGCGCGAATAGGGGTATGTACAAATCTACCTAAACTCAGCCATTAAAAAACACCAACAACACCATCGTATATGAACATCTATTGACTCCTCCCAGGCATCGGTCTCGGCATAGCAGACTGCTGCCTCTCCAACGGCGCCAAAGCAATCTACTCCATCGACATCGGCGAGCCAGGCGACGAATTCGCCGAAATAGCAAAGAAGTTCCCCAACCGCATCTTCGCCCTACAAGCGGATGTAACCAAAGAAGAATCCATCCAAGCTGCCGTGGATAAGATCCTCGAGCAGGCAGGCGCGCTGCACGGCATGGTGTGCAATGCCGGCCGGACAAAGCACAAGGCTGCGCTGGACTTTACGACCGAGGAGATTGATCAGCTGTGGGGCGTCAATCTGTATGGGTCGTTTTACTCTGCGAGGTGTGCGGCGAGGGCGTTTATTAAGCAGGGTGTGAAGGGGTCGATTGTGTTTACTGCGTCGATGGCATCGTATCGTCCGAATAAGGTACGTAGACGTAGACGTATACATAGTTTCCTTCTCCGTGATTTTTCTACTGCGAACGGACGGTGCTAACATCCATCTCCCCAGCGCGTCCCCTCAGCACCCTACGGCGCGTCCAAAGCCGGCGTGCGCAACATGACACATACCCTCGCCATGGAGTGGGCGCAGTACAACATCCGCGTCAACTCTGTCTCGCCTGGTCTCGTCAAGACAGCCATGACTTACTGGGTGCCTCAACAGCCGGACTGGGAGCAGCAGCTCAAGTACTACGGCGGCATGCCTAGACTAGCGGAGGTTGAGGAGCTGGGTGGCGCTTACGTGTACTTGCTCAGTGACGCGGCGTCATACACGACGAGCATTGATATTCCAGTTAACGGCGTCATCGGTATCTGCTGAGCATTGTTTTTGTCTTGGAAGAGCGGGGTCGATGGGATGTTGGGGCCTGGTGTGGCACAGCGCATGGTGGCTGGGCGTAAGCTTCGATTATATATCAAACTAAAATATTTTTGGTAAATGGGCGACTTTTGTTTTAGTCCATTTCCTTTTCTGACAATTTTTGTGGGTTTGTCCGACGTTTCAGGCCTGTATCAGGCAGGCCGGCGTAGGGTACGCCTCTTCGGATCGGGCCAACTTCTGATGCAACGCCAAAGGCACAGTGGCCCACGCCTTGATACCCGTCCCCACCCATGTACTCGACCTCGCTGCCTTCGGCTAGAACACCAAACTTGAGCCTTGTGTGCATGAGTTCCATGGGGAATGGGTCGTTTCCAAGGCACGCTCCGCGGCTGATGTCGTCCAAAGTAGTGTTTCGCGTAGTCACCAAGATTCGCGAGAATCCAACAGAGAACGTCGTACCGTCTTCCCATATCGTGAAGGCTCCAAAAAGCATGATAATGAGGGTGACAAAGATGACTGGAGCATAACACTGCCATAGCCTCTTAGGTACGTAGACGAAGGACGATTGGATCCGCGATCGGTTGACGGTGAGCTTTTCCTGCTCAATTGCAAGCATTTCGGGTGCTGAAAAGAGGGAGAGAACCATATCTGAGTAGAAAGCTTCAATTTCATCCGTCAGGTTCCTTTTCGGCTCGCTATTCTTTTCGACTAGTCGTGTCTTAGTGACGTCGGAGTAGACTTGCGCGTAATAAGGGCCTGGCTTGGGAGCTTCCAGATCCACATGTCCACGGAGAAAGTCTCGAAACATGTCGCCTATCGCGTGGTATGCTGCAGTCTTCTTGTAGAGCGGTACGTCAGTTCGAGGGCTGATCCAGTTTTCCTCAGGCTGAGGATCAGTCAGATTTGGCTCTCCGTTATCCCAGCGTGTAAAGTTTGTATCCACAATAGGAGCCAGAAACTCTCGCTTGACCGTAGAATGGAAGAAAGGCTCTATGAACTCCCACTTGACGGAATATTTTGCTTCCATGTGGACGCAGCGGAGGATCGCTGGGTCGTAGCGATGTGTCCAGTTTTTAGCGAGGGGATCATCTGCGGACAGCCACTCCGTGGAGTTTACCGAGTACCCAATCCACAAGATAGGCTCTGATTTGAAGACACCTAGACTGGGTTCAGGATCGCCGACGGGGATACCTCCAGGGCCTTTTAGAAACTCGCCAGCTTGTGGCTGCGAATATGCTCCCTGATCGACTTCCGTGTGGTATACGAAGCGTCCTTCCGGAACTAATACGCTCATGTTGAAGGGCGCACCATACTCTTTCAGTTTTCCTGTGTCGCCATAGCCACTTGCGACCTCTGAGCATTGGTAGGCAGGCGCAACGAACTCTTGTTCGTAGGTACAATTGTATGACCCTCCATTGGATGACATTCCACAAATATCCTGTCGAGCGCCTTGCTTGATATTGGGATGGTCCATGTTGCTGTATGCCAGTAAAAGTGCGATTCGTCTGAGTTCCGCGGAGGGTTGATCGTAGTAGTCAAACCAACCAGGTTTAGTACCAGCAATATCTGTCGTGTTGTAGAACATTACGGACCTCTTGTTGGATCCGTCTGCCATCTTGACTGGGTTGCGCCAATCCTTGTAGGACTCGGTTGTGAAGTTGATCGTGGGAACCACGAGATCTACCGTCTCTTCTGCCAGATAGTTGCCGAATGTAAGCGCACCGGGAGAGAAGATGATGGTTGCTAGAGGAATGAGCCAGATGACCAGGGCGATCATTACGAGAATAGGAGCGTTCGATACTGTTTCCCAGTTCGCAAAGAGGGATGGATCTTCTGTGGCGCCAAAAAGCTGATCAATCGACAGAACCGACAAAGCACGCTCCCTGAATGTTCTCCAGATCCGTTGCCGAAACACAACGATTACGCATCCACCGAATGCTACTTTTGCAAGATAGGCGAGGGCGCGACCGTAGAGTACCCATCGGAACTTCTTGTCTTCGTCGTCGATATGCCTATGGTGAAGATAGGTGTATAGAAAATGTTGAAGAAGGGCGAGTATGCAACCCATGAAGAAAGAAAAGCCGACCAACGCAGGTATACGCCAATGTATACGCCATTGTGCTGATTGTGTCGCTCGATGGGCAATGAGTCTTTCGGTCATGGGGTCCGTCCGCGTCCGAGTAACATTCGAACCGAACGAATACAAAGTATCCGGTGTCCTAGCATACAGAGGCCGCGGACCAGGCGAGGTCATTGGAGAGAACATGCCAGGTTTTGAGGCGCTCGCATCTTGACGATAGTTTGTGACCCCCGGTGACTTTGGTGAGGCCATTGGCATCATCTGAATCCCGAGTCCCGGGTCGATATTTTCTTGAAACCTCGAAGGTTTATCTCTCCTTAATTCATCCGAGTCATCGCTCGATCTGGCTGGAACTGATGCATACTCGGGCCGGGAAATACGTATCTGTGGCGACGCCAGAGGCGAGATCGGATGTTGTTCACTCGAGGAATACATGGCTCGTGACCGGGAGTAAGGTTCGATTCAAGCCTTCTCAGCCGGGATCATAGCGTTTGTCGCAATGTCGATCGCAAGCCAAAAGAGGGCGCTACAGTCGAATAAACTGGCGTGAGTTGGGCCGTTGTGTAATGTGAGGAGAGAGATAAGAACGTGAGGGCATCGGGGTTTTCCATCTACGCAGCTGAACAGCATCTGTCTAGGGCTGAGCTGTACCTGTCAGCGGCCAAGAGTTCGTATGTGTGCAGGATGGAGGCAGTGCGACCCCTCCTGGAGATTGCAAAGCAGTCCGGGCGAATGATGTGTGCAGGTGTCAGCCGCATCGCTTATAGTTGGCACGCAAGCCATTGCGGCCAGCTGTCAGAGTGCTGAGGCGCACCAAGCCGCCACCGGCCTCCTAGTTGCTCCTACATATAGATAGGATTATTACGATCAGTTGAGCCTCACAGTTATGGTCAAACTTAATGTGGGGAATTCCTGGAAGGATCGTAAAATTCCTCCGACAGGACGCGCTATTTCGTGGCTAAGATCCTGCGGGGCTAAACTTAGCGTCGCAAGGCTCTTAGGTTTCGTGCGCCCGTTGCATAAACTGTATAGCACAATTGCCAATGTGTTTGTATCGCACAGGATGAACGTTATCATGTGGTACTGATGCTCGCTCCTCAATGAAGGCCTCGCTCTCTCGTAGCACCTAAAAGCCGGGTCCTATGAGTCAATGTCTCATTCATGTCTCATAAAACTTGCTCGCTTCTTCCTCCGTAACATCGCTCACCAGACTCCTCTTCTGATCCACAAGACCATACTTGCTCCCCTTGATCTTCCACCACATATCCCTTCGGTTGCCGTTCAGTTTTCCATCTAGAATTTCCTGTTTCAGCTCTCGAATGAAGGCATTGTAAATCTCTGGCTCTTCGAGTTCCGTAATCTCTTCCCTCATGACGCGAATCGCTTCGAGTGCTCTCCCATACGCGCTGTCGCCGACGCTGTTGCTGATAAGAGAGCGAACCTCCTTGGCTATGCCGTCTGCCGCTTCTTGAATAGTTTCGAGATCGTCCGATGCGGCAAGCGCTTGCTTGAACGAGGGGACAAGATTGTTAGACTCAATCTTGACGCGCTTAGGGTTGCCGAGAAGCTCGTCAACATCGAGACCTGAGAGAGGTTTATCACGATCCGTACGCTGACGTTTACCACGGCCCTTGACTTTTGGTGGAACTTTCTTGACATCTGCTGCTTTCTTCAGGGTGTTTAGTTGCTGTTCCGCTTGTGCAATGAGTTCGGCTGGCGGTGTGGAGTACTTTGTAAGGATCTCTGGTGGGTCTGGAATCGGGAGCGTGGGATCAGGATGCGTTGCCCGCCATCGAATGACGTGGTTTATGCGGTGAACGAGTGGTGCAAATGTGTCTTCTGGTTTAGCATACTCCTCCTCGTTGCCATCTTCATCACGACCAAAGGATGACAGATCCATAGCGTCCACATAGTCGCTCATGGCGTTCATAAGAGCCTTGGTCGGTAGGTCCTTGTGCTCTGTAATGGTTTTGCCGCTAATGGTGAGCTTTCGATCTAGAGGTGGAAACTTGTACCGCCTCATGTCTTCTTCGAAAGGCAACTCAACATCTACTAGAGCCTCCCAATCCAGTTCAATGCGTGGCACAAGCAACAACAAAACTGGCGCCTTGAGGTCCTTCGTCACCATCCTTGCAACAGCGTAACACTCGGCTTCATACAAGGCGTGGATAAACGATGACAGCCCCAGTTGAGCAGGCTGATTCGCCTTCTGTGGCACGATGAAATTGGACCGGCTTAAAGGTAGATATCGTTCGAACTCCTCAGCCTTCACGAAGCCAACGAGTGATAATGACTGCTGCGTTTCCAGTTTGACAACGTTCATGTCGGACTCTGATATGTGCACTGCCGTCCTTCCGTACTCGTAGCCGCGTTCGAGCTCTTCCATTTCGACGTTCTTCTTCGTCCCTGGTTCTTCTTGGTTATCCACCTGGTAGACACGCTGGTTGCGCACTGCTGATAGATCGGTCATTGGATGGTCTTCGCCGACTATGGTCGCCGATGATTGTGCACTGGGTCCTGGTACGCCACCGAGGTCTGTTCGCACCACGAACGAACTCGCCGTTGGTGGCTTTGCAAGCATTGTACATGGGTACCGCTCCACGTCAATTGTGATCGTGGCATCATACTTCTCTGGGTCTCCTAGCGTGAGCTGACCTTTGTAGCTAGGAACTGGGCGGGTTTCTTTTAGGCGTGGCGTGTGGAGCTGATCGATGGCTACAGATAGGGTACCGAAAATGCCATCGCACTCCTCGACAAAGTTTTTGAGGATGTCCTCGTTCTTTGCCTATGTACAGTTAGTAAATGAAATTAAGCAAGAGACGGTATAAGCACCTTCGAAGACTCCTTGCCCTCCTCCTTGAAGCCGCTGTCAGCGTCGTCAAAGTCCACACCTAGAAGCACAAGCTCTATGGGAGCATCCGCATCTTTGATCTTTGAGGCAATTTGCTCCAAGTCGCCGGTATCCATGTCACCACGGCCGTCGGTAACGATTATGACCCGACGATCATACTTCAGTGGGTTACCTTTTGCACCCTTTGTGGCGCTGTCAATCATTTGTACAGCTACTGCGAGAGCAGAGACCACTACAGCTGTTAGCGTAGACTTCATTGAAGACTTTTCAGATCTTACAATCCCCATCGTTGGTCTTGCTAGGCTTCAAATTCTCCTGGAGATTTCGGATATCACCGAGCAAATACCTGTCTCCGTCAGCGGTCTGATCAGATGGACATAAGACACTCACTTACTGCTTCAGTTGTGAGAATACTCTGATATTCTCGTAGCCCTCAGCCACTTCCATAACCCCAGCAAGATCGCTCTTGTCCGTTCGACAACCAATCACGCTCATTAGCGCGCTTTTCCTACCCGTCGCAACCTGCGACTGTTAACTAAACATGCTCTGCCGTACCTCATATCTACCATCTGAATGCTTTGTGTGTAGAACCCACTAAGTCTCCAAATGAACGTCGGCTTACAGTTGTCGTGATCTTGTCCCACACATATTCCAGCGCCCAATCGAGATCACTATGGTCGCGCCCATGCCTCTTCTCGCCCATTGACCTCCCTAGGTCTAGTATGTAGACTGTTGCTTCTTTGCCGGCCATGTCTGCGTCTCGTCACACGGTCCTTGCGCTTGCTGCGCGACTGCTAGATGTTGACCCGCAGTTCAGTTTGCGCTTTTTGGTGCCAATAACAAGACAATGAGCGTTGATGAGGCGTTGCAGCTGCGATTAAAGGCGCGGGGTTTTTAAATAGGAAAGAAAGGAGCGCGAGCACTATCAAATGAGCGTGTTTGTCGATGCACGAAGGATGTTGGAGCCTGGAAGTTCGGATAGGCAAGCGCGCACGGGCGGGAAACGCGACGCGGGTTCAGGTGACCTCTAGGTATCCATGAACTGTGGCGTAGCCTAGCCGAGTTGACTTGTGATATTCTACGTATTGTGTAGTCCCCGGGCAATGAAATGCGTTATAGTATTGAAATCGGTTTCAATAATATATGATCCTCAGCCAATACCTCCACGCCCACAAGGAGGAAAGTTACAGAGCCAGTAGTCGTGGCACAGCAAACGTGCAAACATGCAGATGACCGAATGTCCATTCAAACTTCAGAAAACACCATCGCATATCTCAAACCTCCTCTCCTCTCTCCCTTTCCAATCTACTTCCTCCCCTCCACCATAATAATATGATACCCCTCCCCCGTCTTAACCTCCCCAATCTTCGGCGCGCCAGTCGTACTAACCTCCAATTCATACGCCACCTTCTCAAAGTCCTGCAGCAAACTGCCTCTGACCTTCCATCCCAGCGAACCCCCTTGGCGCGCCTTATCCTCGCTCATTTCACGCGCTACGTCGTCGAACTTAGCGCCGTTGCGGATCTTCTCGAGGGCTTCTTCCTTTTTGCTGTGCTTTTCGCAGAGGATGTGGCGTACGTTTATTGAGGTGGCGGGCTTGAGCTTGGATTTGCTGGACGAGGAGTCGGAGGTGGAGGTGTCTTTTTCTTTTGGTTTGCCTTTGTTTTTGGGCGCCATGGTTGGGGAAGTTGAGGGTTGGGAAGGTGAGGTGAGCTGGGGAGTGAGGATTGGTGGGGTGGTTGCGCAGGTTTGCTGGTGGCCGAGGAGCAGGTAAGGACTGCGATGGACTTTGATATCAGGGGAGGCAGGAGGCAGGAGGCAGATAGCAGGTAAGTTGAGTTTGTTTGCTAGATGTCCATCACTGGGCTTCTATTGCGTCGTGAGGGTGCTGGCAGTTGTAAAGTGCACTTGAAGCTTGGAGCTCTAATGCGGGACAGCTAAGGCGGGGTGGCAGAATGATTGAGGCGGTCACCATGCATTTTGTAAACTCATTCAGTGACATTAGAGGGTCAAAAGGTTTAGATTCTATGTAGGCATAAATGGTACAAGTATCACTTTTCCTTAATTGCTCAAGTTGGGTTTACATCCTGCATCTCCTAACGTGGGACGCCCTTGAACCTCCACATTGCAAGCCTACCATACCGCAGGTACTATTCTCTTCCGCGGACCTACCTTTTCTGCACCGAATTTCTCGGTATACCAATCCTTCGTTCCTACGGCGGTCACTCCGAGATTGGTCGCAACAAAGATAGTACCGCAGAACAGCGTCCAGTTCACTACTCTGCCCTCTGGTGCTGCCAAAAAGGACAACAGCGTATAGATAGCGATCTCACACGTGTAGTGTGGACACAGTAGGTTCGGAAAGAGCGGATGCGACGGCAGCTGGTAGTCCTTGTTCTCGGTACGGAGACGGTAGAGGTAGTCATGGTAGGTGTGCTGGAGGGCATGGGCTGTGAGAACCGCTGGTACTAGAACCGTGGTCGCCCATCCACCAGGGGTCCTACCTGGGTGTTCGATCCAGATGGCGATGTTAATGGTGATGTAGAAGACGAGCCCTAGTATCCAGTGTGCGAACCACATAGTGCTTTTGCTCGTCGAGGTGTACGCGTACGACTCGAGCAGCCGGCGCACGCCCTGGAGCAGCATGAGTGCCCACACGATCTGCAGTTGAGCTTCGGCATGCCAGAGGCGCAGCTTCCATGCCCAGAAGAGCGAGCATGCTACCGAGGTAATGTAGAAGTGGGTGAAGTAGTTGTGGGGGACCTGGATCGTCGCAGCATAGTCGAGCAGCTGATTGACGGCAGACTTGTGCTGCGCAGGCGATTCCTTCCTTCTTCCTGGTGACGTCGCACGCGAGCCGTAGGCCAGGAAGCGGGTGCGCAGGGCGGGGACAGCCTGTATGACAAGTATCTAGTAAGCAGGGCGGGTCAGTGAGGTGCAGATGAAGCTGAGCGGTGTCGCGATACAAGAAGTGACGCAGCCAGATAGAGGGCGCGCAGGAGGGCAGCCGCATCGAGCAGGTCGTCGAGGCTGCTGCCTATCGCAAACAGCGAGGACATGTCAGCAGCTGGTGAATTGGTGAAAGTCGGGGCGGGGCGGGTGTGGTGACGGAAAGGTGATGGGCTCGCACGCAGACCGCTGTTTTAGTGGCCAGACGAGCTAATGAAGCCGGCGATCGCCGTTTTAGCGGCAGTTTCGGCCAAGCAGGTGGGCATCGGCGCTGCCAGCCAGTGTTTGCTGAGACGCAGAAACACGCGCCAGCAAACAAAGCAGCGAGCCGGCGTGGGAGCCAGAGGGCAGAGGGCGGGCGAAGTCACTGCCAGAGATTTGTAGTCTTGTCGACAAGTGCTGTGTGCCTGCGCGTTCATGGCGCTCCTGCTGGGCGATGATAACACGCCCAGCGGCGGGTGCAGGGTTGCGTTCAGGAGAGACGGGTCCGGCCTTTCAGTCCAAGCCAGAGGTGCAGGCCGCTGAGTGGTGGAGCCTCGCTGGCTGCTCGCAAGCTTCTGCCTCCGTATCGCTGCGCTCTCCACTGAACCTCACAACACCCTCCCAGCGACTCCATCAAGACACCCGCCCGCCCACTGCTGCTCCCTTTCCCTGGTGTCGCTGCGGCACCCACTGCGACTAGAACCGACGGCCGCTTCCCGCAGGGCACTAAGCGCCTTGTTCTTGCCGCCCGCTGCTCCCACCGTCCCTTGCTCTGCAAGCCGACATGAGGCAGGTCCAGCGTCCTGTCCCATATATGCGTGATGCCCAGTAATGGAGACTCGGTCCTGAACGCATCCTCACTCCCCGCCGTCGCCCTCGACGACCGCCCGCGCAGCCCGCCGTCACCACGCCAGCCCGCTCCGAAAGCAGCCTCGCCATCGTCTAAGGAAAACCACCCAGCGCCCCAGAATGGCGACCACGGTAACGATGAAGATGCAGAGGGCGAGTCCGAGGCCGAGACGGTCGTGCTTGACAAATCCCCGCAGAAAAGGCCCATCAAGACGGAGCGCATCGACGACGACGACGAGGCAGCCCGCCTGCGCTCCATCAAAGAGCAGTCGCACGCGCATTCACCGCAGTCCAACGGCCGCCGCCGCTCCAGCACTGCCAAGGTCGTGAAAATAAATGGCGTCAAGCACGAATCTGACCGCGAGGCGAAGAGCCCTGTGCCCACTTCACCAAGCAGCCTTACCACCTCACGGAACACCAAAGACACGAGCCCCACCGACTCTGCCAAATCGCCTACACAGTCCGCCCTGTCGCCTACACAGACCGTCACACGCGGCCGCAGCGCCTCGACGGTGGAAAATCGCAAGCGCAAGCTGCGCGATGGCTCATTCCCCAAATCTATCGAGCCCCCGCGACAGAAAGCTAAAACAGAGGGTTTGAAGGAATCGCGCCAGCCTAATTCACCCGCGACACCAGGTTTTGGCCGCCTGCACAAGCGGTCACAGTCAACGCAGTCCATTGTCACGGGCGCCACGGGACGCAAACGCCGGGAAGCCACAGCTCTTTCGCTCGCCTTGAACACTGAACATCCGCGCTGGTCTGACTCCAGCTCAGAGCACTCAACGTCGTCACCACAACCTGCAGTGGCGCAGCACTATCATCAGCAAAATCGGGTGAAGCGCTCGTCACACCGTGCCGTGACGTCCCCTGCTCGTACCATGCCCCAGCGAAAAACAGACAGATTCGGCGCCACAAGGCTCGCGCGAGAGGCTGAGAAAGGAGACTTGGACGCAGTCAAAGAAGCGTTCGAAGATGCATCGGACGAATTAGACTCGGTCGATTATGCCGGTATAGCTCCGTTGCAGAAGGCTGCATTGCATGGCTGGGCAGACGTGGTCGAGTTTCTCATTAGCAAAGGCTGCCGCACAGACTGCGAAAGCAACGACCGAGACACGCCGCTCATCGATGCTGTGGAGAACAGCCACCTCGACGTGGTTCGGCTCCTTCTCAATCAAGGACGCGTAAACCCGCATCACCAGAACAAGAAGGGACAGCGCGCAATCGATGTACTAGACTATGAAGACGAAGACGCCGAAGAAATAGAAAAGGAGCTCAAAGAAGCAATGAAGAGGGAAGTCGACACATCTAGCACCAACGAACAATCAGGACGAAAGCAGGCAAAGACAGCGTCGCGCCTGCTCTACAATGAATACAATGTCGAAACACTGATCGAGAAAGCTGGCGATGGCGACATCTCTGCGGTCGGAGAGCTGATCAACAGCAACATCAAGCCCAATATTACGTGTGGCGTTGCTGCGGCAAGAGGTGGACACTACGACATTCTCAGCATTCTGCTGGCGAGCGGCTTGAAAGCCGATCCTGATCCTTCGAAGCACCCAGAGACACCCATGACAGTAGCCATTGGCAGAGGACATCTCAGGATTATAGAATTGATCCTAGAACAGGACAATTTTGATCCAACTCGACGGAACAAGGAGAACAAAACCTACTACGAGATTTCCGAGGATCGAGGAGGTCCAAAATGGGAGCAAGAGAGGGATATCTTGAAGCGCGCATACGATGAGCACAAGGGGATGCATAGGAGCCCGCGGAGAGTCAAGAAGGAGGCACCAAACCCATCAGCGGTACGCATGAAAAGAAAGTCCCCACCCCGAAGGGATCGTTCATCCTCGCCGAGGCCTGAAGCCAAACGTGCCCATCTCACAAAATCAACGTCAAACGCCGCTGCACCCCAAAAGTCACGACGCTTGTTGTCTGGGAAAGAGAAGGCAACCCGCGAAGGGCAAAGGCGCAAGCGAGTGGTGGATGAGGAGTCTTCCGAGGAGGAAAGCGAAGAAGACGTACGGCCGCCGACCAGAAAGGTCAAGCCTCGTTCGTATAGCGAAGGCGAGGGAGCCAAACCTGCCAGGAAGGCACTCAAAGCACGTTCAGATGACAATGAGACCAAAAGGCCGGCTCGTGCGCACTCAGACGAAAGCGACGAGGACCATGGCAAGGAACATGCAGCTAAAGTTCGCGTCAAACCAGTCAAATCCCACAGCGCCAAACCCACACCTGAAATCGATTCTCCAGACGACCGAAAACCTCTGAGGAACAAGATAAAATACAAGACAATCGAGGAAAAGCTCAGGAAAAGAAGGCAGTCTGATGCATCAGTCGACGATGTTAGCGTGAAGAAGACGCCTACAGCGTCTGCCAAATCTACACCTGCGCCTCCAGAGAGGACTGCAACTCCGGAGGTAGAGCGTGTGCGCCGTCAGGAAGAAATAAGACTACAAGCCGAAGCAAAACGCAAAGCAGCCGAGGCAGCCGTTGAGGCTGAAGCACGAAGGAAGGAAGAAGAGGAAGCTGCTCGCAAGGCTGCAGAAGAGGAGGAAGCGAGGAAGAAGGCAGAGGCTGAAGCAGAGGCAAAACGGCAAGCCGAGGAAGCAGAGGCTGCACGCAAGCGAGAGGAGGAGGAAGCTCAGCGTCGGGCAGAAGAGGAGGCAGAGCGACAAAAAGCGCTCGCTGCTCGACAAGACCGCATATCGAAGCTTCCAAAAGCATTGCGGCGGGCGTGCGAGCTGGGCAACAACCGGCCCCTTCACTTTTCTGGCGAAGAACTCGGCGTATCGTTGGTCTTCCTTCCACTCCTCTACGCCACGGCACAGGACCTGCACGACCCACAGGCTCTACCCGACAAGACCTACATCTGCTCCTTTCAGCTGGTCGGTATCCTAGGTCTTCCCGAACTTGACCTGGCACACCTCGATCCTCCGCACTCCAACTGGCCCCGTATTCCTGTGACACGCAAGCAACGAGATGTCATCCTCCGCCACTACGATGTTGCCCTGCTTGCCCAAGACTTCCGCTTCCCCATGGAAGGTACACCTGACTTTGACTACGCCATGATCCAGGAGAGTATCAAAGAAGCGAAGAATCAGTTTCTAGCCATGGACGGCTTGTATTGGGTCGAAGAGTCGCTTTTGCGATCTGAGGTGGAGCGAACTGAGTCACTACGACCGCTGCTGGACGACATGAAGCCCGAGTGCAAGACCAAGCGCATCTATCTGGCCGATCTCGACACGGAAGAAAAGGCAGAGAAGAAGCAAAAGCCGCGAAAAAGCTTCATGGACTTGGTGCTTGAGCAGAACGGAGTCAACGGTGTTGCCGCCCCTGCGATCGTCAACGGCAACGGGTGAGGGCTATGTGAAGGCCTCTAGGCTTATGATTGTACATTTAGTCGGACGAGCTCCTATTAGGACTCGCCTTATTTCCAGCGCCGGGCAGCATGGGACCGGAGCGCTTGTGGGGAAGCATGTTACGATTGTCAATGTCCAATGTAACGAGGAGGTCGCAGAGTGAGGAGATGATTTGATGGGATTGGCGATGATATAACGAGAAGGCCTATGACTCGATGGAAGGACGAAGAGGAGGATAACACTGTGCATAGTCATAATGAATCACATCTACAACGATGACTAAACCTCCTCTCTGACTCCCCGTCTTACTTAAAACTTCCATATCCGTGTGTCGCATGTCGTATTCCGCCCTTTGCCATGCAGTATCTCCCACAACCTACCGTTCAAACCCAGCACAACAAATCCCCCTTCACCCTTCCGCCCTTCCACTACACGCTCCACCAACAACCGCCCCCTAACAAAACTTCTCCCGCAGGATGCGATACCAAGTTCAGTCTAACGTCTTACAGTGGGGCGCACCTTTCGCAGCACCATTACCCCGCCCACGCCATGCGAGCTAACTAGCTCAAAGGCGCGGGATCGGGGACGGGAACAACTTGACACCAGTGCAATTGGGGATGATTAGTAGTATGAGGAGCTAAACCGGGCCAAAACATGCTACCGGGTGAGTGGGGACATTTGGAGTTTTTCCGGTCTCGGCGGGGTGTCTAACTGACGACATCGCAGGTCCCTGTGTGCGTGCGAGTTTGTCAACTGCAGATATATATATATAAGTTGGACGGTTGGAGAAATGTGCAATTGATTACAGACACGAACACATTTACTAAAGTTCAAGTCCATCATCGTCTCGTTTCCAACTCAAGCCCTCTTTCTTCCTCTCCCCCTCCGTTTTTCAACACAACCAACCACCTCCAACCACCAAGCATCAAACATGTCTTCTCCCACACCACCGACCGACCTCCCCACAATGGAGTACCGCTTCGTCGGCGCCTCCGGTCTCCAAATCTCCGCAATCTCCCTCGGCGGCTGGCTGACGTACGGCGGCCACGTCGGTGACGAAAACACCTTCGCGTGCCTGAAAGCCGCGTTCGACGCGGGGATAAACTTCTTCGACTGTGCAGAGGGATATGCGGGGGGCGAGTCTGAAAAGGTGATGGGACGCGCAATTAAGCATTTTGGGTGGAGGAGGAATGATATTGTGGTTTCTACAAAGGTATGTGTATTATGAACCCCCGTTCCTTTTTCAACTTTCTTGAATAATGTTGTTGTTGTTTCTTATTTGGGAGAGAGTAAGGATGGATTTCAAGACTTGAAGCACAAGACAACCAACGACAAACTTAACTGATGTCAAACAGATCTACTGGGGCACACACAACTCCGCCCTCCCCGCACCTCGCAACAAAATCAACAACCTAGGCGTAAGCCGCAAACACCTCATCGAAGGCACCGCCGCCTCGCTCGAGCGCCTGCAACTCGACTACGTAGACATTCTCTACGCCCACCGCCCCGATCGCCACACGCCCATCGAGGAAACAGTCCGCGCATTCAACTTCCTCATCAACACGGGCAAGACGCTGTACTGGGGCACTTCCGAGTGGGCCGCCTCGGAGATCGAGGAGGCGTGGGCTGTCGCAGACCGCCTGGGGCTAATTGGGCCGATCGTCGAACAGCCCGGGCATTCGCTGCTGCGCCGGGGCAAGGTGGATGAGGAATTTAAGAATGCGAATTTATACGCAAGGAGGGGACTGGGGCTTACTATCTTCTCGCCGCTGGCGGGCGGGCTGCTTACGGGGAAGTACGTCGACGGCGTGCCGGAGGACTCGCGGCTCAAGCAGTCGGACGACCCGTATATTCAGTCGGTGGTCAAGACAATTGGCACCGAGTCGTGGAATCAGCAGCAGGAGAAGATTAGGAAGTTGATTGGTGTGGCGGAGAAGTTGGGGACGGATGTTGCTACCTTGTCTATGGCGTGGGTGCTCTCCAATCAGAATATTTCCAGTGCTATTACGGGCGCGTCCCGGCCGGAGCAGATTTGGCAGACGGTTAGGGCGGTGGAGGTTTATCGGAAGCTGACGCCGGAGGTTCTGGAGGAGATTGAGGGGATTGTGGACAACAAGCCCGCAGAGTTGACGAAGAGGTTCGGATAGGTGGTTGGCGACTAGAGGGATGGAGTAGTTAGAAGCACTTGAATACTCCTAAAGCTCTCGGTAAATCGTAGAAGTAGATATGCAACAACGAACTCGACGAAGACTTTCGCGGTGACAGCACCTGAACAGTACAACGTCAAGATATAATCAGGGCGAATGAGCCTACACAATTATCACTCTCAAGTGGCACTTGGATACAAGGAAATTGCATTCTCATTTACTACCCTATACTATAGGAGAGAAACAGCAAGGGGAGGGAAGAGACCAAATTGAAACAAAAGAAGAGAGCCATAACCGAGCTAGTGCGCCATGCAGCGCCCTATCCCATCCCGTCAGGGTGTGTACATCTGTAGAAAGACGCGCCTGCGTCTCCTGTGTAGGGAGTGTGATCGACAGTACCCAAGTGAACACCCTCAAACACCACCAACCGTAAACTGTACGCATTGAAATACAACCGGGCCTTTTACGGACCGTAGGCTTAAAAAAAAAGCCTTGATATACCCGCATTGCTGCCGGTGCGGCCCTGCCTATACCACTCCTCGTGCGCTGAGTATTGGACTTGCAGCTCACATCATATCCTCATCGCTAGCATCGAGAATATCGTACTCCTCATCGGTCATGAAACCCTCATCGTCGGAGTGAAGAGCAACACTCTCGGCATCCTCAAAGAACTCGTCTTCAGAAGCAACGGTGACTGTGCGAGCAACGGTGCTCTTCTGAGACATGGGTGATTCTGGCTGCGCAGTCGTAGTATCATACGTGCTCGACTCAGGAGACTCCTTGTCAAGCTGAGGGAAGATCATGCCAGAAGATCGAGGTTCTGGTACACGCTCGACAGGCTTCTCATCGACTGGAAGCTCTGCAGTGGGCTCGGGAGTAGACTCCTCGACCTTGCGGGTTGGCTCGTATTTAACAGAAGCAAGAGCAGCCTCATGTTCCTTGCGGCGGTTCTCCAAGAGCCGCTCAACTGCAGCCTTGCGGACGCGCTGGATGCGCTCCATCTTCTGCTGCTCGACTTGCTGTGTGTGCGTCTGCTGGACAATCTTCATCCTCTCGAGTCTGGCTTGGAGGAGACGCTCGTACAGGGGCGAGGTGGAAGCTGGGGCAACTTCTGGAGACGAAACAGGGGACACAACAGGCTCAGGCTGCGTGAAGGAAGGAGAGGCCGGGGCGACAACTTGAATGTCGCACCACAGACGGTGGCCGAAAGGCATTCCGTCAGCGGTCTTGAGACGCCAGTAAGAGATGGCAGTGCCCTCACGGACAGGCGCCTTCATGATGACACGGAAGGAAATCTCCTCACCAGCCTCAACGGGACGGCCTATGGAGTTGCTCTCACTAGCTTCCGCAAGATCGATGTGGCTAAGCGGTCGGGTGTTGTCAATGTTGAGCATGTTATCGCCGCCAACATGGCGAACGCTACATCCTGCAGGCCAGGCCTTAGGGCCGGGGTTGCGGAGGGTCCAGACTTGGACGAACTGGAAGCCGCCGCAGATCTTGGAACCATCAATGATAGTGTCACGGATGAAGTGAGCATCCAGTCCCTCAGAGTTGGTATCGGATCTGGAAATCGAGACAGGCTCCGTCTTAATGGTCTTGGTCTCCTCAATTGGCACGACGACCTTCTCCTGCACAGGCTCGACGGATTCGACGAGCAGATCGCGAATAGCAATCTTTTCCTTCTTGACCTGAGGCTCCTCAGAAGGCTTCATGTCGACAACAGTCTGCACTTGTGTGGCAGCATTGGTGGAAGGAGCTACAGGAGTGGTCTCAGTTGCGGTAGAGCGCCTGGGCGGCTGACGGTCACCAAGCCTTGCAATGGACTTGCCGGTCCTGTCATCGTTCACGGTGGTCACGCTGACGCTGCGGACCGGAGTCTTGAACTTGATAAGAGGGTGGGTATGGTTGTGCTTGTTGCTCGGGTGTGCTTCGCAGTTCTGGCAGAAGTCGGTGTCGTGGCAGACGGCGCACTTGTAACGGATGCCCTCAATGTAAGACATATTCTCCTTCTCCTTGCAAAGAGGTCCGTCGCAGTAGATGCCATAGTGGCGGTTGCCGTTGTTGAGCGGCTCGGCCAGAGGCTCGTAGATTGGGACGAAGCGATGGCGAGGGTGGATGAACCTGGCGTTCTTGACGCAGTCAGAGCAGTAGTCCCAGTCCGGGCAGTGCAAGCACTTGTGGCGGACGCCATAAATGAACTTATCGCAGCCATCGCATACGGCCGAGTGACGGACATTCCTACCAGAGTTGCAGAGCCAGTCGGCCAAGGTAGGAAGGACGGTGTCTGGGTTAGCAGCCTTGAAAACATGGCCAGGGTGGTGACCGTGCTTGTTGATAACATGGCACTCCAGGCAGAGATCGTAATCGTCACACGAGACGCAAGTGACGAACTCCTTCTCAGGAAGGATCTTGACGCAGCAGTTGCAGGTACGGGTCGGCTCCTCCTCGAGCGCAACAGACTGCTTCTCATCAGTGAAGGCCCCGGGGACTTCCTGGTGCTCCTCGGCCTTCACCTTGGGCGCAAGGCGCTGAGTAGTGCTGTTGACAACGCATCCGTTCTTGACGAAGCGCTTGACCATCCAGTGGCCCTTTCCAGGGCAGTGGATGCCCGAATCAACACAAGCTGGGCAAAGGTCGTAATCGCCACCATCGCAGACGCTGCAGTGGAAGTGCTCATCTTCCATGGGCTGGTTGCAGTTGTTGCAGTACACAACCCATGAGGTGCATACGTTGTTCGGCTTGGGGCGGAAAGCGAGGCCGGAACCTTGGTTGACAGTTGCGAGGTTGTTGAAGAAGCCTGATTGTGCTGTTAGTCGAGCGTTGTACAAGCAGCGTTGTAGAACTTACTCTGACGAGCGGTGAAGGATCGTGGTACAGGAGCCTCACCCTCCATATCTGCGGACTTGGCCGGCGATACAGGGCTAATGGGCTCAGCCTTCTCAGCTTGAGGGGCTGCATCTGGAGAGCGCGCAATGACGGGCGAGATGGGTGCAAGGCCCTGTGGAGTCAAGGTATCGGAGCTCAATCGGTGGAGCGAGGGCAGGAACGGAGGGAGGGCATGAGGAAGGGTCCCATCAGCGGTCCCGTCAACGGGTGCTGGCGGAGCAGCGGCCGGGGGCTCGATCTGCTCGGCCGGAATGGTGGCCCTCAGGCGAAGCTTCAGCTTTGCCTTTGCGGCCCGGAAGAGCGTCTTGTAGACCTGAGGCTTGTCGGAGTCTAGAGTGACGTAGGAGGCAGCCGAGTCGGAGTAGCGCTCGAACACGACCTCCTCGTCGGGCTGGATCTGGAGGATGCTTCGAAGCTAGAAGTGGAGTTGCGCGTCAGTTTCTGCTGTCTCTAAAGCTGTTGCAAGCTCGGGCGAGGCACGTCAGGCTGCCGCGTACTCATCCGAGGCAACACCTGCTGGAGGAACAACATACCTTCTCAGGGAGCACCTGGGCTCCGAGGTCCTTCAGTGGGAGCTTGAACTTCTTGTGCTGCCCCCTGAACAGGATCTTGACCACGATGGGCGTGTCCAGCGTCACGGGGACGTTGGTCGCCATGACGGGCAAGTGAGGCTGACCGACGTAATGGAGCAAGTGGGTAAGTAGAGAGCGACCGCTGCAAGCTCGCCGCCACGAAGGTCAACGAGGTGGATGCAACAGCTGTATAGGAGGAGGTGCTGTTGCGAGTTGTCGAGGGAGAAGGTCGACGAGGTGGAGGTGGAGCGAGGCAAGGTCGTGGAGTAGTTGCCTTGAGCGGGGGCCCGTGAGCACCAACCACACCGGATGCTAGCTTCCCACGCGATCCACTCTGAGGTTGCGAGAGGCAGCAAACACGTCGTCAGCCGGTGGGAGAGGCAAGGCAGCTTCGTGAGATTACTTATTCTTCTTACAGTCCAGGCTCTCGTTGCGGGCTTGCAGCTTGCGCAAGAGCGATTATGCAGCTGCTGCACGTGACGGCCTTGATGCTCGATAACGTTTCACCGGTACGAGATAGAGATGGCGCTAGTGCGCATAAGGGACTGGCGACGTGACGCAGGCGCTTGAGTGCTTGTGCTGTTCCAGTGTAAGGTCTTTGATTGATTACGGTTGTTTGACCGCTAGACTATAGCTTGGTAGATGACACGGTGACTTTGTTTGTGCAATAACAGCGGTAGGATTAAGTTGTTCGCCATCCTATTGCCACGACGTTCGCTCGCATATAGACACAGTCCAGAATCAGCCCTCCAACCAGCATCACTAGATAGAACCATAACAATCATAAGAACTCACGATTCAATACTCTCTCCATGTGCAAGCGTATTGCTGTATGGCACATGTGCATGAGGTCGACCTCTCGGCAGCTAATGCAATGACTAAGCTGTGGCTCCACTAACAGTACTAACTTTCTGCAAGCCAGAAAATCCAAAAAGTTCGCAGCCAAAACCGACTGCAATCCACCACACACCCATGTCGAAAACCACAGATATGGCACCTCAAGAGGAGGTTACCGTTGTCAGCAAGAAAGAGCGCCGAGAGAAAAAAGAGAAAAAGGACAAGAAGCGCTCAAAATCTCAACCCGAGCCGGAGGTTGCTGATAGCGATGCTGGCGACGAGCCGACTGAGACACCAGCGAAGAAGCGCAAGCGGGAAGCGCTCCCCGACGAAATCGAAATCGACGTCAGTCTACCCGAGCCTGCTTCGAAGAAAGCCGCCCGCAAAGCAAAGAAAGCGAAGTTGAACCCTACGCCGACCGACAAGGACGGAGCCACAGCGGATACCAAAGCAGACGCTGAATCCAAGGAGGGCAAAGAGCAGGCTGGGAAGCGCTCAGAATACGGTGTTTGGATAGGCAATTTGCCATGGTCCGCCACCAAAGACTCACTACGAGACTTCCTAGTCGAGAATGCGGAGATGAAGAGCGAGCACATCACAAGGGTGCATCTACCTCCGCCCACGAAGCCGGTCAATCCCAATTGGACCACCAAACCTTTGAACAAAGGTTTCGCTTACGTCGACTTCTCCACAGAGCTGGCCATGTACTCGGCTATTGCATTGACAGAGACGAAGATGGATGGTCGAGCACTGCTCATTAAGAATGCGAAGAGCTTCGAAGGGCGACCGGACAAGCCGAAGACGGAGCAAGAGCAGGACACTGGCCGCGGAGGTAAAGGCGCAGCCAAAGGAGCCCACCCGCCGAACAAGCGCGTTTTCGTCGGCAATCTCTCGTTTGATGTCACGAAGGAGGATCTTGAGGCACACTATGCCCAGTGTGGGCCTGTCGAAATGATTCACATGGCGACATTCGAGGATTCAGGGAAGTGCAAGGGCTATGCGTGGGTCACATTCGGCGACGTCGAAGCTGCGACCTCGGCGGTCAAGGGCTTCGTCTTCAAGGATGAAGCTGATTTCAAGAAGAAGAAGGACAAGGTGGACAGTGATGACGAGGATGACACGAAGAAGAGTGGGAAGAAGAGGAAGTGGTTGCTCAATAAGCTCTTTGGAAGAGAGTTGCGCTGCGAGTTTGCGGAGGACTCCACAACGCGCTACAACAAGCGTTATGGCAAGGATAAGCCGGCTGAGCCTGTGGATGGTGTCAATCCAGATCGATGGAAGAATTTCGGCAACAGCGGGGAGGACAGAGGAGGCAAGAGGGACGGACGCAGCTTCGGCAACAGCGGCGGGGATAGAGGAGGGAAGCGGGATTCGCGCAAGAAGGTGGATCCAAGAACTATCAAGAGCGGCGCAGCTCACTCGAGTGCCCCGCGTGCCAGCCAGGCTATCGTAGAGTCGCAGGGCAAGAAGACGACGTTTGACTGAGCCTGAATGGCTTGGTAGCTGGCCAGAATTGGGGGGGAAACTACGGCGTAGGCTCTACGTTGGGTTCTGTAGCCTGTTTTGCCCCCAATTCTAGCATTCAACATAACCCTACTTTCCGTATTCTTATCGCTACGCCTGAAGCCCCTTGCGAGCCTATCGAAGTGCTACATCGCTTCTACCTCTCAGTATTTGAAGATGTTCAACACGCCACCAAGGACCCGACCCGGTGCTCCGCAAGATTTAGGACGACAGTCAGCCTAGCGAAATCAAGATCGAAGATGAGACAAACGATTGGCTGCTACATATTACTTAGTTGAGATCGGTAACTAGGATGGAACAGTGGTCCAAAAGAGCGGGCTGTGTGTAGAACAGAAGCATTTGTCATGCTTGTAGCGAAAAAGAGTCAACATCTACGATGATACTGACAATAGACAGATGGTTCAGCACCTTCAAGTATAGTGTTAGCGTCTTTACTTGTCTGGCAAGAGTAGAATGGTAGAATGGATCAAATGAACGAGGCTAGCTGGATGCAATGCCATGAATTCTTCTGTCGGATATGAGTGCACAAGTGCTGTCTACAAATATCCTTGCTCTAAGCATGTCACATATTGTTGCAGTAAATTCTTCGGAAAGTATAGTTGGTAGAGCCGGAAGTTTTCTCTGTCAGTATCAAACCAGCGTAACATGACGGACCAAATAAGCTTTATTATTCCAACTCAGAGCATTCGAATCCCGAAATCTAGAGACAGCGTGGAAAAAAAGCTGCAACAAACTTTGCATATGCTTCCTTCAAGGTGCCGCCGTTCCTTCCGCATCTCATCAATTTCGCCAAGCCTATTCCTGCTGACGTAACACAATCGAGCTTCAACCTCAGTGGCAGCGAGCGCAGCTCCGCTTCCCGCAATCAGCGAACCCCACCCCTTCACCGCGACAATGGCTTCAGGATACGGACTCTCTGGTGGTATGTATTGACTATCTGTTTCTCGTTTTTCTAGGAGAGTTTGGGGGCGGCGGAGGGACGAGGAGAGCGGCAATGGCACAACGACGAACGACGACGCAGCGGATGCGAAGAGCGACAACGACCACGACGGGTGGACGAAGGAGGTTTCGAAGTAGCTGGAGTGGCTCAAGGAGCGATTAAGAAGCTGGCGGCTTTTAAGCGCATGCGACTTCGAGTGCTAGGAGACTTCGATTAGACTCTGCACAGAGGTGGATGACGAGCACTTCCAGACACGACTACGGGAACAATGCGATAACATGGCACCTAAACGTCACGCTACAAGAACCGTCCTCTCCAGTCAAAAACATCGTCATGATCCGCATACCCAGCACCACCGCCGCGCCCTCAACCGAACCCACGAAGCCGCCTCCCAAGCCGCCCTTCTCCTTCTCACCACCACCACACACCTCTCAAGCCAAGTTACCTCGCAAGAAGCTAACCAAACCCACCAGGCCCATCCCGCTGCTTCCCCTTCTGGCAAGAAGTCCTCGCCTGCTACGTGACCAACACAAATTCCGAAGACGACTCTGGCAAGGCGAAATGCGCGCCCGTACTGGAAGATTACTATGAGTGTCTGCACCACAAGAAGGAGGTACGTAACATAACTCAAGCTCCCTCCACATCTGCCAACGTGACGTGGACTTGCATTGAGGAGAGGAATTGTGACTTCGAGGAAGTATGATTGAAAGA
The DNA here is from genome assembly GCA_021596325.1 of Parafenestella ontariensis. NCBI lineage: Eukaryota > Fungi > Ascomycota > Dothideomycetes > Pleosporales > Cucurbitariaceae > Parafenestella > Parafenestella ontariensis. Next base: position 224,986 of record JAKGDA010000006.1, read on the forward strand.
GTAGTGGCTGACGAGAGATTGCAGGCCGCACGTACTCTCGCCCTCCAAGCTGCGTACCGCAAAGCCGAAGCAAATATAAAACGCGATGATGCACCTTCTGCGGGAGAGATACGGCGCCTGGGGGTATTGGATGCGCCGCTTGAGGAGAAGAATCTCAAGCCTAGCAAGTGGTTTCCGCATAAGGAGATCAATTAGTTTTGAGCCTGGAGAGAATGTGTATATCAAGTGTCAAGGCGCTCAAGTGAGATAGATCAGGAGGGATGGGTCGAGATAGTGGAGTGGAGTGCACACTGACTGGGTGTGGGCTGAGCTGGGCTATGCGTAACCTATGCGAATGAAATGAACATTATACACTCACTGCTCCATAGCTCAACCCATTATGTATCATACTCATCACAGGTCGTCACGGAAAGTAGAAGCACTGACAATACATATAAACATATCTCTCAATACCTCAATGCACAACAACTACTCCTTTCCCCGCCCACTGCCTATATCAATAGCTAACCGAACGCGCGAGCGTACATACAGGAGCAACATCATCTAATACAAAAGCAAGTAAGCTGAATCGTAGCATCGTAAGCTCTCCACTTGGGGAAAACGCCCTGAGCAGAGTGATCCGTCGCGAACAACCGATGAGTGGGACCCGTAGAATGCATAGTCGGAAAGGGAAAAATTCTAGGACCAAAAAAACATAGAAGTGAAGTAAAAACAGCGTTACCCAATCCTCCTTTTTTTACCCCAGTAAGCTCCATACAACAAATGCCTCATATAGGCCTGCTAAAAATTGTGCCTAAGCAAGCCATCATCGGATTGTGCGAGGTAAATTGATATGATCGACTGCTCGTTTAGAGCCGTCGTTGATAAGCGATACGTTCTACATATTCGTAGGCACACTTGTCCTCGGCAGCGGAGGAGGCGTCGCACGACCAACGACGCCATGAGCCTGTGCCATGCTGCGGTGGAAGGTGCCGATTTTTTGGAAACCCCTGATCACCGGTTAGTCTTCTGCCCACTAAAATCTGCATTATATCTATCAAGACTTACTTTGAAAGATCATAGCTTTCTTCCTCGGGTTCGGGCTCTTCCTCAAAGCTCGTCAAGCTTGCACCGCGTACCATCCCACCACTGCCCACGATTCCAAGGCCATTGACGTTCGAGTTCGAGCGCGAACGTTGTGGGCCGATCTCGCGACGGCTCACAGGGCGAGACACAGTGCGGCTGGGGCTTTCAGGACCAGCATCTTCATCATCGTCACCCTTGTCCTCCGCATCCGCATCCGCATCTTCTTCAGGTTCGGCGCTATTTTCATCATGCAGCAGGGGCGGCGAACTAGGATGTGCAGGTTCGTCATCGGCGTCCTTGTCGTCCGTGGGCTGAAGTTTGATGGGACTCAAGTCGATGGGATGCTTGGCCGGGGTGCTAGGAAGATCAACAAACTTCCAGAAGGGTGCCGGGCTAGAGAAGTTCATGTATTGGCTGGGCATTTGAGCAGTGCTGGGTGGTGCTAGACGGGGTGCGTGGCGGCTGACCAGCGGCGTTACTAGTGCGTTGTTCATTCGGCTTGCGTCATGGTTGCCGTTCAGGTTATTCGTGGCGGCATCAGAGTATAGGGTAGGCGGAGAGTTTGCAGCATCGCCTTTGAAGCCCGATACGTTGGGTTTCACAGGGTCCACGCCAGGCGATGACTCGAGCTGCTGGTTGGGTTCATCATTCTTGACATAGGTAGGTCCGCGACCTTCATCGGCACCATAGACAAGTCGTTTCGCTGGTGTAACGAAGTAATCCTTGTCACGAATGTTCGGTGACTGCTTGAGACCGCCGTAGGGACGAGGACCACGATCAGGGGTATAAGACTCCATCGCCATCGGTACAGATGACAGAGGTGGTGTAGTGGATCGCGGGGGAGATTTGACGCGGGCTCCAGGGTTTACGTAGTCGCGGTCTAGAGCATTGACCAGACGTTCCGTGGCCTGGGATGGGGGATCGCGATGGTTTCCGAGTGCAGGCGAGCTTGGTCCAGAGCCGTCCAGTCGATACCCTATGGCAATACCACCTCCTTTGCGAGGGTTGAGGAGCTGTTTCTTTATAAACTCCTCACGCTCCGAATCAGCAATCTTCCACTTCATGCCCTTTCCAGGCTCGTCAGTGCGTCGTGCGACCTTTTCGAAAGACTTGTTCAGAGACAGGTTATGGCGGATCGAGTTCTGCCAGCCACCATTGGTATACCGAAAGAAGGCATATCGCTGCTTGATGTAGTCGTATATGTTGGAGAGCGTAAGCATCTCCTCGTCGCTGCTTAGAATCGCTTGGCCGATAAGCTGAGCATAGCTGTGCGGTGGTTTAATGTCCTTTGCGGAATCGTGACTGTAGTCAATATCGTCGGTAGAGTCCATCATGAGGCCGCGAGAGAAGGTAGCGGGTGACCCTTTGCTACGGATTTCTCTTTCCTGACGGAAAGTCACAGGGGTATTTGGCTGTGGGCGGCCTGGAGTGGAAGTCATCTGATTATAATAGGCTTGGGACGATTGTTGTTTGTTGCGTGGGTGTGATGAGGGCGGAAACGGGTCGTATTGCTCACGCTTGGGAGTCGGTGCGCTAGGGTGAGCATGGTGGGACTTGGGAGGCGGATTGCCATCATTGTCCGATTCTGCAGCATCTTCGTTCTTGACCTGGCGCCAAAGCATGGGGTGAAAGTGATCTTCCTGGTTGGCAAGAAGGAAAAGCATCTGTGTGCCCATGATGCCAATGCAGATACCCGAGTGCAGGGGCTCAACATCGCCACGGGTTAAGCTGCGGTCATCCAGCTTGAGGCCGTTGCGACTGTTGACGTGAATATACCACTTCTGGTCCTGGGGATCAAAATTGATCTCGGCGTGGATGCGGGAGATCTGGCGTTCAGGACCAAGGTCGATATGGACTCCCCAGTCTGTGGGTCGAGTGTCGCTCGGAGGCAGGCCAGACGGGTCAGGCTGCGAGCTGGCCGGGTTCGGGCGGACCGACGAGTCTGCGCGGCCGATGGTAACGCGTGTGTCCTGGACGAAGAAGCACCAGTCGCGAGCAGCAATCTTGGCAAAGGCGGCGATATTCTTGCCCTCATTTCGCCGCGCCTGGAGGTCGTTGGCATAGTCGACGGCGGCATTGGGCGTGTATTGCGGCGTGCGGAGGGCAGCAATGACGTGGTTCTGGCGCTCGACGGGGTCCGCCGTGTTTTCTGCATCTCCACCGTTGGGCAGTGTCGTGTTAGAATCATTGCTCGCAACAGACTCGGTGATGCGGGTGCGCGGAGGGTCGCCGGCAGCGGCAGCGGCAGCGGCAGCGTCCTGTGTGCCATTCAACTGTGGCAGCTGTGAGTACTCATTGTCGCCCGCAGTGTTTGCTGGGCTGCTCACCCGCCTGCGCTTCCGCGAGGGCGTGGCATCGGGCGTGTCTGCATCAGACTGCTGCTGTGCATCTCTTCGAGAGCGGAGTCCACTTCGGCGGCTGGACATGTTGCATGCGCGCGAGGAGATTCTGGCAGAAAGGAGGCGAGTTAGCGAGAGCGTTGGGCGTATTTATTTGTCTTCTGGCGGTGCCTGAACCATGGGAGCGACGAGCCAGGTTGAGCCTTTGAGCCTCTTTCCTGGCCCCGCCGCGACTCGACTCGGCCTGCGGAGAGGTGCAGCTTACCTCGAACGTCGGTTTCCGGTGCGCTATGCAATCCCGCACAGAAGGTAACAATACGCCGTCACGGCAGCGGCGGGCAGCAGGCCGTGGCAGTGTCGCAGGCGGTGCCGACGGGGAGCAGGAGGACGTCGTGTACGTCGTCGTTTCTGTTTGTTATTCTACGACGCGACGAAACGATTGGCGTAGCGTGGTGATGGCTGGAATCCGTGACCAAGAATCCAACGCGCTCCAGAGCATACGGGTAATGGTCGTCCAGGTGCCCAGTGGTCGAGAGCGCTGAACTGCTATCGATAGAGGATAATCGCAGAGCCGCAAGACGTCGCAAGAGGACGAATTACGCCGGGTTGTGGTCCTTAGTTGGTCATACACATCCGTGCGCATCCCGTGATCTGGGACGCGCCGAATTCGTGCAAATTCTCCACCACATCCGACGACAAACAATACAATGACGCTATCAGCCTTGGAAGCGTTCGCATGCAGCCACCGGCATCCTTCGCTCCAACGGCCACCACCGCACGAATGCGTCGCCAATCATTCCTCGCTCAACATGATTTTGCACCTCCTGCTTACTTTCCGTGTGCTTTACCTAGTGAGCAAGCTGAGCCAGAGGTTCAGTGTTCATCCACTGTCACTGCATTTAAAACCACTCCATGTACTCCTCCCTCACTATATATACAGTCGTCGCAGCCGTTGTCATGCTCGCGCAATCCATGGCAAACTGATGGACGCGTTTGTTATGTTGACTCAAGTACGTCATTAGCGCACAAAATGCTGGTTGCGATTCTGTCGATCGATGTAGCCTCCTCGCCCTATTATCACAAAGATCTTCACATGCGAAAAGTGCACCACATCGAGGTAAACGCATCGCCAACCCTATTTTCTCCCAAATCTGTCCATCTATATACTTACAAAGAATGGTAACGCCATAATGCTGGCTACGCTATGTCATTAAAGATTCATCATTATTGTTGCTTTTACCCAAATGCCAGCTCGGCCCTTTTCATGCCGTCTCCTAATAAGTCCATGACCTTCGTACAACGATAGACCTCACGTCTTCCCTCGTAGGGTTCTAAGATTTATAGTCGCTCAGGTCCAGCTTAGCGTTGAGAGCCAGATTCCGGGAGCTAGCACCAACATACACCGTCTTCGGGTACGCAGTGATGACCCAATTCTGGCTCGCGGTATCCCAGTTTGATACATCGCGACGCGTGATATCAGCATGGAACGTGGCACTCTGCCCGGCCTGGATCGACAAACGATCAAAGCCACGGAGAACGACCTTCGGATCTTCAGGTCCACCAAGGGAGATGTAGAGTTGCACCACCTCGTCACCAGGGAGGGAGCCGCTGTTGGTTATAGTAGCTTCGACGGTGAAGAGGATATCCCAGAGCTGTGGATTACCACCTGGAGCGCCACCGGCGGCGATGCGGGCTTGTGGTGAGCCATCTGTGGCGCCCTCAGGCCATGTGTAGTTGAGACCGTACTCGGGGTCTTGCGAAGCTTCCGCAAAATCTGTTGAGTTGAGGTAGGGATAGATGTATGTGTTCACGTGTGTGAGGTTGGCCGGCCACTGATAGTCAGCGACATCGGTGCTGTAGTTGCCGAACGTTGGAGCAGCCTTGGTCTGACCAGTAGTTGGCGTATACTCGCCAGCTGGGACCTTGACAACGTTGATGTTGGAATAGTTGAATGTGGTGTATGATAGACCGAATCCAAACTCATACACTGGGGTAATGTTCTGCTTGTCAAAGGCCCTGTAATCGATGAAGACGCCCTCCTCGAAATTGTCTTGGGGGCTGTCGTGGCCGTTGATAGGCTCGTAGATGAGGTCTGGGCCGTACTCGGACGCATCACTGCCGATAGTGAATGGCAGCTTGCCGCCAGGATTCACACGGCCGTACAAAATGTCGGCGATGGCATTGCCAGATTCCTGGCCTGGCAGTCCAGCCCAAAGAATAGCAGTTATGTTCGCGTTATCGTAGAAGGAATTGACAAGAACAGGACCGACGGAGTGGATGATGACGACGGTGTTGTTGCAGTTTGCCGAGACATTGCGGATGAGAGCTTCGCCATCTTGCCACAGCGTAAGGTTATTGCGATCACCCATGTTACCATCCACAGTAATGAAGCCTTCGCCAGAGTCCGCGTTGACAAAGACGAGGGATAGGCTAGCTTCCTTCGCCATTTGCTGGATCTGCGTGTAAGCCCAGTTATCGGTGATAGATTGAACGACTCCGCCGTTGCCGGCGACCTGGCTTTTGATAGCATCCAATGGTGTGACGAGGTATGGAAAGTCAGCTGTTCCTGAACCCCAGCCCATAGCGAGAGTGCCATTGTCACAGCCACGGTCAGCGCATCCGTTCGGACCATACTCATTGTCGGCCGCGTCATTGCCAAACACAGCAGTCCATTTCTCAGTGCCTGAAAGAGGGAGCACACCTGTGTTCTTCAAGAGAACGGTCGACTTGGCCGCAGTGCGGCGAATGGATCGGAAGTGGTCCCCTCGGACATCAACATGCTGGTTTATGAGACCATAGCCGGCCTTGCCGTAGAAGTGTGAGTATCCGTACGTGTCTCGCGTCCAGCTGTTGAAATTGACAGGCACAGATGCCTGATCACGACCAACATAATAGTAAGCAGCCATGATACGTACTGCCGCATCATCGAGACGCCATTGTGGTACCGTGCCGTTGAGGATAGAGAGCGTGAGGTTAGGACCCCAAAACGATTGACCAGAGTTGAAATCAGTATCGCCAGGCATCGTCATGTCGAGACCTGCGAGGGTAGAGGCAACACCAGAGTGTTGTGCATCCCAGTCAGACATGATAAATCCCTATCAAAGTCAGTACGTGCCTCACATGCACTAGGTGCGTGACCGTTGCATACCTGGAAACCAAGCTCGCCTTTCAAAATGTAGTTCTGAAGATACGAGTTTTGGCAGACCTGCGAGTTGTTGGCCTTGTTGTAAGAGCACATGATCGAGCCAGTACCGGCTCGAACGGCGTCGGCGAAGGGCCAGAGGTACAACTCGTGGAGGGTCTTGTCGTCGATGTTTGAGCTGACGGCATCTACGTTTCCGAAGTCTTCGAAGTTGCCTGGCGAGCGAAAGTGCTCTTGTTCGTTCAAGATGTAGTGCTTCGTGCAAGCAATAACACCTGCATCTTGGATACCGCGGACGGTGTCGGCGGCAGCAACGCCAGACAACACTGGATCAGGGGAAAAGCCTTCCCAGTTACGCTAGCCCGAGGTTAGTATTTGCTCGTATACGAGATGCCCTATAAACTTACGCCGCCCTTTGGATTACGGCCTAGAGGACCAACTACCGGGCCGAGCTGGACATCAACGCCCTTGCCACGATGCTCTTGTCCCATCTGGTATCCTCGACGGTAGAACTCACCACGATCCCACGAGGCGGCGATAGTGCCACCCACTGGAAACGCAGAGACGTAGTCGGCAAAACGGACACCCAGAGGGGAGTCTTGCATGCATAGGGAGTCGAAGCCAAGTCGTGGGATGGAACCAACGGAGCCGACACAGGCTTCACTCTCCCATCCTGTGCCGGTAGTGAGGTTGACCTTCTCGAGTAGAGTCAACTGGCTGACGAATGCCTGAGCCTTCGCATAAGCGGCAGCCCAGTCGCCGGTGCCTTCCATCCATCTAACACAAGGTCAGTATCCGATCAGAGACAATGAATCACACCAATCGGTATCATGATTTGAGTTCGACGCTCAAAAAAGCAATTCCAATGCCTGTCGCAGCCTTCGCTTGGCAGATGCAGGGTCGCATGAAGACAGCCATCATCTGTCAACAAGCCCAACCGGATTATTCTCCGGAGCTAGGACAGAAAGTTGTGAAAGCTTTACATACGGGCTTGGATAGAATGGCGGGCTTTGCACATTGTCCAGTGGACTACTGGTCGTGCCATTTGTGCCCGGACTGGTGGTGTTAGGATACTTGTTTACGTCAGTCTGGGCTCATAAACAAGGCTAGAAGTAGGAATTGTACCGAGCGGAGAAACGGGAAGAGAGCTATAACAAAGCGCGCGAGTTCTGGGAGCATCTCCGCAGCTTCCGCACGATATTTCTTCGCACAGATGGTGGTGTTGGGGGATGTAACAATAGAATGTTTGCACTTACTTGGGGGCTCTGCGCCTGTGCGAGGAGGGCGATCGCCAAAAATGCTTGTGCAAGCCACAGCATGACGTGGGCTGGGCTGTCAAGGGATCGCAGGTAGCAGGAACACGCAAAGATATTCTGTTAAGATGCTATCGACGAGTAGGACATGAAAAGACCTAATTGCACTCGCAAAAGAAACGCAGGGGCAGCATGGGCGCTTTTATTCTTCACAGAGGAGCTACGACTAAAGGACGCACGCAGCTTCCTTCCCCAGTTACCCGTCCCTCCTTAGCATCAGCACCCCGGCCGCCGAGCTTTGCGCCTTTTTGCGGGGATATTCTGCAAAGCCCTGCTGATCTTCGTCGACAGCTCCCGTGGCGTCTTGATGGAGCAATGCCCGCAGCTTCCGCGATCGCGCTTGAACACCAGCACCTCATAGCTTCATCACCTGGCCCACCTTCAAGCAGAGCTTGCGGCGACACTACAGCATCCAGGCCTCGTTGTAGACGCGCTCTACGTCAGGGAGCTCCGCAATCAGTACATTTTGGCTTTCGTCCCGTCTCCCTTGAGCAGGGTCCTTAGCCCGTCATCTCACTAACTCGGGAACAGCATACCGTCATGCACCTGCCTCCGCCCTGACGTGTGGATAAGCTACTCCAAAAAGCCGCTTCCGACGCCACCCAGCGCCAAAACAGTACCTAAGTCAACAGTGCTGCATGTGGCGCTCGACGTTGCTGACGCGCGACCTCCAACCAGAACAAACACGGACGACGCGGGGTTGACGTCGCACATCAGCGTCCCTTCCTGCTGTGCTCCTCCTGCATGCCTTGCTGTGTAGCATCTCTTGCGCATGGTGCGCATGACCGCGTGCCGCTGATTTGTGGAATCGACGTGATAGACTTTCGATCCGCTCCCGGTGGATGCATATTTTATGGTTCAGCATTGGCGAATTCTCGGCAATACTTGTTAACCATCCCCAGGTGGTCCTTGGAAATTCCTTGCTGCCGCGGCCGTTGTCGAGCAGCCTAGATATCACGCTGATTTTTGTTGATGATCCAGTAAGCACCAACGATGTCAGCCGTTAATCCAACAATGCACCGCCATGTTTTCTCGTGGACTGCTCGACTAGGAAGGTGGTACGCATACACCATCCGCGTCACGGATCCATCCATCTTTTCTCGAAAGTCACGAGCTCCTATTTTCTTCTTCCAACCTAAAGCTATGAAAAGTCCCATTCCAGCCGGCATCGTTATCCATCGGTAATCCCCAAAAGCCGAGCATTCCACCCCCCTTGGCCGGCTACTCCTCGCGTCAATCCCTGGTCGCCATCACGGGATTGGTCGATAAAGCGCAAAACAGTGTCTCAGTTACAAGTACACCATGAGTTGTCAATCTCCGAACTCGGGTTTTCGTAAGGCTTAGATCAACGATCAGTGCAAATGCTGTATGCCTCAGAATCCGTCACCCTGCCAACGATGCGCTAGTGTCGACGACGTGTATCCCTTTACTTAGATAACATGACATAAAATACCTCAATAGGGAGAGTGAATGAAGTACATCTGTCGTCATACCACGCTCCACGTTGCTGGTGGTTCTTCTTGATGGCATGCCTAAATCGTGACGTCGAGATTTCCGCTCATAAGAACATTGAACAGTCGCAGATGTTGTTTTGTCATTTTCAACAACATAATTGACCACAACAGTATGTATTAGAGTCGCAGTGATCTCAGCTTATCGCAGCGGCTTTGTCATCGTGCTCCTTATAAATAAAGCAGGAGCTGGCGAAGACAGAGAATCAAGTCAGGTAGCGGCTTCGACCACTAATGACGTGGAGCTCAAAGAATATTGGCGAACGAACCATTCTGTCTCAGGCCCAGGGTTTTCATGGCACGTGAGATAAACAGTCGATTTTCCTATGATCCTATTGTTTCTATCGCCATACGCTCAAACGTGGTGAAGACATCTCGGCTACCGCCCTCTTCTCGCTCACGCACGCGACTTCACTAAGCTAGTCCGGAACCAGCAAAGCGCACGGGCTAAGCAACTTCCAACGAAGCTGTTTGGAACCTCTGACTCTACTATTTCCAAATTCGACATCATTGAAAAGGGCGAAGGGCGATGCGTATCGCCAATAATGTGGCGTCTTTACCAATGCAGACCTAATTGAGGCACGGCGAGCCAAGGCTAGTGTTAGGCCCCAGCCTCGTGTTCAACCTTCAATGGAGGACATTGATCAACCAATGCACAATGGTAGGAAAGTCAGGTCAGTTCTAGGTACATGGTCATCTGTCATACCTCAATGTCTCATGTTACAACGGAAAGCTAAGGGGCTAAACAAACTTTACAGCACTCTGGAGCACTTTGGAGGATTTAAAAACTGTATTGAGTATGTCTAAAAACATGCGTAGTACTCAGGACTACTTAAGATATACAGAAGTCTTACAACTTTCCGTCGTGAATAACAACCTACGGTACGTCGAGGGGTAATCAGAGGGGTCTCCGCTTGAACCAATGATTGTCAATGCTGCGAGGCTGCCTCCAGGCAGCACCGCCTCTTTTGAGTCAACAGCCTTGTTCTGAGTCAAGTTTCTACGATCGCCTATACGTCGTTGTTCCTTATAAGCCATCAATCGCAGCACTTTCTACGAGCTGCATGCCATCCGATCAGCCATGGGTTCCAAATTCTCGAAGGCCGTGCGGCCACACGTGAAGGCTGTTGCCTCACCTGTCGCAACTGCCCCCAATGCAAACGAGGAAACAGCTCGCCAAGGTTCCCCACCACAACTGCCAGATAAGTTTGGCAGCGACGACATTGATGTTGTAACCTTGAACACAACACCAGCAACCTCACAAAGACGTTATAGCGAGCCTGCACAGCCGACCGCGGTTGCGGTTGACAGCAACATGGAGCACCCAAGAGATACCGCGTCGAGGCTCGGCCTACTCAGAGCGCAATACCCACCTGCGCCTATCGAAAACGAATCAACCGTCCCTACGCCAGCGCCAGCTGCCGCCACACTTCCGCCGCCGCCGCCTCCTCCACCTCCACTAGAACCGGAAGTGCAGTGCCTGATCTGCTGCACCCAGTTGCCGAAAGAGAAGGACCCGATGCATGCCAAACAGGTCATTAAGCCATGTCATTGTGCTAGCATGTACTGCACAAACTGCATCAAGAACATGTTTATCGAGGCGTGTAAGGATTCGACGCGAATGCCTCCTCGCTGTTGCAAACCGATACACCTCCACCATGCGCGACCGTACTTGTCCCAAGAAGAGATTGCGGAGTTCAGGTTGAAGTATGAAGAATGGTCGACACCGAACCCACGTTACTGTCCTGTACCAACGTGCTCGGCCTTTATCCCAGAGCGACTCGTACCGCAGCAAGCGACAGGCAAGCGTGCCGATTCTGGCATTGGCACTCCAACCGCGAATACATTTGGCTGTCCAACTTGCAAAGCAGATATATGCCTAGATTGTCGACAAAGAGCACATCCCGCTAGCATGTGCAACGTGACAGAGTTCGGCATTGACTCAGAAACCGAGGCGTTACTGAAGAGCTGGGGATACAAGAAGTGTCCGAAATGCGGTAATGGACTGAAGCGGATGTTCGGTTGCAACCACATGTACGTAACGCCCATTTCTTTTGAGAGTACTTCTCGAGCGCCTTCGCCCCCAGGAGCATCTGATGAGCTGTCGCTGGTCTCTGAATGTACTTTGAGCGCTACACCACGTTATACTGACTCGTACCTCCTTATTTTAGGGCGTGTAGATGTGGTGCAAACTTCTGCTGGGTGTGTTTGATGAGCCGCGAGGTCTGTGGTGGCGGATGCTATGATGGCGATGAGTATGATGATTCTGATGAGGAAGAGCCTGACAACGACGTTGTGCCCGACGAACCTGGTGAGCCTGCCTCCCAGCCTGATCCGACCGGAAACATTGAACCAAACGGAGAACGGCTCCCTGAAGCTATTCCTGCGGATGCTGCCTCAGAAGCCCCAGGAAATGACACAACACCAACGACAACACCTCCCCGGCCCATCCCCGGCCCGCGGAATCTTGACGGCGGCTCAAGCCGGTACTGGGAAGAGCGGGATCTCGACTTTGGCGACGAACCCACCGACGACGTCAAAGACCGGTCTTGGTACTGCCAACATGACTTCGCTACGTATAAGATCAGTCTCGCTACCGCTCTGACCGGGGATACCTCCACGACAGAAGTAGAGTGCGTCAAGTGCTGGTGCAATATTCGCCCTGAGATCGAGATTTTCAAGAACCGACGAGTTTCGCACGACACGATGGTACCTCCCATCGCTGGAGGGAGAGGGAGAGGCATTGGGCGAGCAAGGGGACGGGCAAGGGGGAGGTACATGCCGCTGGGCAGATTGCTCAGGGCTGACGCTACAATGGGGACGGATTCGCAACCAATGGCTCCCATCTCGCCTCTATCTCAGAGTGTGCCCACTCGCGAGGTGTCTCCGATGGAGGACGTACAGTACCATGATGGTGTGGTCGATACATACGGCAACGTCATCGTCACAATGGAACTGGACGCACCACGTCGCGCTTCTCTAGACACTTCGCTGGACTCCGTTGTCCAAAGTGGACGAGACTCGGGTAAGAAACCTCTGGACCACTATGAATTCACCTTCAATGCCCCGTCAGATGTTTCAACGGATACAGCGACAAAGTTCAGCCTAGCACACGAGTGTCGACAATGTGGCCTGCTCGTCTGCGAGCCGTGCAGAGACGCTACACTAGCTGCACAGGAGGCCTTGGAGAGAGACAGAGAGATGGAAGATTGAGAACATCAACCTGAGCTAGAGCTGCAGTCGCCATATAATATTCTCAACTTTCCTTTCAACGTCTAGACAATTTTCTTGGAAGCTGTTTTGGGTATTTACCTATAGATCTAGGATGGACCTAGAATCTATTGGGAGTTCTTTTGGCGTTTAACCTTTCTCATGGGAGGAGTCCTGCATACTGTAGCTGGGTCTCGCTGGAGCACCCTATCCTACTAGTTCACACCGTCATAACTGAGGCATAGCGAGGCATACTTTTTTTCCTCATGGCGTCCGATGGTATACTTCGGTAAATCAATAGAAGCTCAATGGTAAACGCATACAACTTTGCTCTATCAAATCCACCTGTTCATGCTGCTTAGTTAGTGCCATCTAGAAGTTTGAATACGTAGGTGGCTTCTCAGGTGACCCGTTGAAGATATTCGCGCACGGCATGTCAATTCGTGTAGGGGATAAAACGGAGAGTAATAAAAGAGAGTGTCATTACATGGGCATATATGCTATTAAGGGTAAGTATCCAGAATTATTGACTTCAATCTCCAAAAAAAAAGCTTTGGCTCAGGGGGGGTTAGTCATTGGTTGGGTTAAAACTTTGGTACGGGTTGGGCGAGTCAAATAAGCACGAGGTGTCAAATACACAATTTTTCATTCAGATTGATAAGAAAAACCTAGCATCCTCCAAGGGAGATCGGCCGGTGAATCAGACACTGACAGGTTCACCACATATAGAAGAATTTGATACCGGGTGTGTGGACGTAACTTAAGCCCGCCACCGTTCCTTTTTGGAGATCCCTACATCGTGCTCAGCTCCTCCGTTCGTTCGTCCATTCGTCAGATCGCTTGTTGTTCATTCGCTCATAGTTATCCGCAGTTGACTGTCGGATGTAGGCACGCACTTCTCGAGTCGTGCAAGTAGTCGACATATAGTCGGACTATGCGCCCAGGCTGGGGAAAGCACTGGAGTCGGCGATGTTGGGGCCGGACTGGTTACCGCCACGGCCTCCACGACCGCGACCCTCGCCCCGACCACGTCCCTCACCACCACGGCCGCGGCCGCCCCGTCCTTCGCCACGACCTTCGCCACCGCGACCGCGTCCCTCGCCGCCACGGAATTCACGGCCTTCGCCACGACCGCGTCCACCGCGGTGCTCGCCACGACCTTCGCCACGGCCGCGTCCTCCTCGGCCACCACCCTCACGGGGAGGGGGGGCAAGCATGCGGTCACCGTCAAGCTCGACATGGACCTTCTCCTTGCGGGCGCGTTCGCGCTTGGCCTTGCCACCAGAGCCGGCGAAGTAGGCCTGCTCCTCTTGCTCACGGCTCAGGGCAGTGCCTTCGGGGAACTTCTTGCTGCTACCCTCGTTGGCTTTGCGGACGTTCTGGGCGGCGAGAGAAAGCTTCTTCTCGGCCTGCTCAGCAAGGTAGGCGGCGTAGGAAATGCTCTTGTCCTCGGGCTCGGGCTCGGGCTGGTTCTCGCCCTCAGCGGCGTCGGTGACGGCCTCCTTCTCTTCAGCCTTGGCGATCTCGTCGCCAGCTTGCTCATCAGCCAACTCGGCATTGCCGTCGTTACCGCCCCATCCGTGAGCAGCTTGCTTCTCGTGTTCACTGCCAAAGTTAAATATGCTCAACGGGCAAGAGGGCAAAGTCTTACGCAATGCCTGTCCTGCTATGACGGTCACCGCCCTCACGAGCAGCACCACCACGGCCACCGCCGCGTCCACCACGGCCACGGCCGCGCTGTCCACCGCGACCTCCAGCGCCAACAGGCTCTGAGATGTGTTAGTGTGTATTGATGGACCAAGGAGGTAGCACTCACCACCGGAGCCCCGGCCGCGGTTCTTGTCAGCTCCTACGCCGCGATCCCGGAAAGCTGTACTCAATTAGCTATTGTTCACGCAGTAACTCTTCTTGCGCATAGCGCGTCCCCGATGGGCCTGTCGTATGGTGACATACCGTTCTCGTTGGCGTTGTCGGTCTGCTTGGGACGAGACTGGTTGCCCGACCGCTCAGGCGCAGGCCGTGGGGCATCGCCACCTTCGCGCTTGCCAATCCTCGGGGCGGGCTTGTCAATTGCCCTCGTCGGGGGGTCAGCCGGCCTGTCGGGGTCGAGCTCGGGGTCATTGCCTGCGGGGTTCGTGAGCGATGTTTCGCGTCAAGCTACCGCGTGAGTAAACATACCCAGCAGCTCATAGATGTTCTACAGTTATAATTAGCTACTGATCTTGACGAAGTGGCGGCGGAACCAGCGTGTGCAGCTCCCAAAGTCGCGCGATATTCGGGTCGACGCCTGGGGGGAGGTGGAGCGTACCTTGGAAGCAATTTGCGACATCTCGATGGTTTGAAGCGCCTTTCGCGCTGTGCCCTTCTAGATACGCAACCTGCGGGGAGAGAAAAAAAGTGCGAGAGCTTGCCCTACGGAATTAGGGACGGGGCTCTCAAATGTGGCTCTCAAACGGGGGAATTGACGTGAGGTTGGCGGGCAAAAACGAATTTCGGATTTGGTGTGTTCGCTTAGCTAAGCCCAATATAGTCCGTGCCCCCACTCCGGATTCGAGGGGGACAAAGAGCGATGACGCTGCGGTTACTTGCCCGCTTAGGGCGCTTCAATATGCTCAGACGGCACGGTAAATCCACGCAGCTGGAGGCATTGTAGGTACTGTGCTTGACAATCTGGCAGACGCAGTCAGAATGGAATGCCCCAGGTACACGGTAGAGCTCTTGCAACCTTCGCTTAATCGAGGTACGTGTGTCTTTGGCTCGAGTTCACGTCATCCCGAGGTCAACTGGTCCATCAACCATGTCTGACGGTTCCATTCTCGAGAAGCTCCTGGGATATGTACAGAGTATTCGCACGCCAAGTCGCATCCCTGTTATTTCCAGTCCAGGAGGAGGTCCTCAACAGTTTAAAGTCCGAACTCTGATTTGTTCTTAGAGGACCGGGGAGTAACTCAGTGCACTGTGACCCTGTAAGAGACATAGCTTTGTTGATTGTTTGCGACCTTATCGACGTCTGCGGTCGACTTCGTATTACAGTATATACAGAGCAGCAGCCTGACTCCAGGGTCGGTCAACAGGCTGCGCCACCAATATGGAACGTTTGAAACTGTGACCGTCCATCCACTTTCCGTAGTAATGACCCCAGACAATGCCCGCCAAAAATACAAAACCAGACGTCATCGTACTTCGGACTTGAATGAGAACTTTTGAAAATGCCGCCGCTGATCCAAAGACTCGTAGATCACTTCATGAACGCCGTCATTCTGCCATGATAAAAAATGGTCACCGAGGATAACTTCAATGATGACGCCCGCTAAAACAAAATCATATGGGTATTTCCAATCAATAACATTCTGTCTTCCACACAACAGTTGTCTTATACCCTTCTCTTTCCATCGCGTCATCCTCATATCAATCATCGAGATTCGTACATTGTCGGAAAGTGCATGCTGGCAGACAACCCGAACGGATCGGCATCGAGCATTGGGTCGTAGGGGTCGAAGAGGTGGTTGTTCATGCCGTTGAAGCCATGGCCCCCTTCGTTTGGTGCCAGCGCGACCGGACTGGGGAACGGAGGGTTTTGTGTGGGCGGCATTGGGGGCGGCATGCTGTTCGAGGGGGGGAAGCTCTGCTGCGGGAACGGACCGGGGCCAGCAGATTGGTCGCTCGGGTCGTCGTGGTCGTAGGAGTCGGCTTGTTCCTCGTACTCCTGCTCTACAAAACGAAATCAGCCTAGGATTACAGAGTCCTATACCTAAGTAAGGAAAAGAAAACGGGACAGCTTGCCGAGTTGACTCATGTGGTCCGAGAACTGAGTCTGGTAGAAGGAAGATGGACCACTGCTTTGTGTTATGCCACTTCCGCTGCTGCCAACGGTAGAAGCGCTGGATAAGCCATTCGAAGGAGGTTGGTTCGTGATTAGTGAAGGTCTTTGGGGACCCATCATAGGAGTAAAGTTTGATCTAGGTGGTTGGGGCCGCAGTGGCTGCTGTTGTGTAGGCATGGGCCCAAAGTTGGGTGACACTGATTGACCAAGAGGCACAAAGTTGGGAGAACGCGTCGCTGACTGCGCGGGCGAGGAAAGGTGCGAGCCAGGAGTCGGCTGCGAGAGTGGTGAGCGTTGGATGGGCCCGTCAGGCTGTATCATGGGCAAGCCATTCGCACCATCAGCCTTTGGCGGCCCTTGCAGCGACCGCCTCTGATGCTGTCGGTTCAGAATGGCACGTTGCTGGAGGGGTGCTTGATTGGGAGAGGCGTGTGCAGACGCTGGGGCTCTCGTGGGCCCCAGGTTGGGACTGCCAGTCTTCGCGCGTAGCTCGGCCTGGACGTCAATGCCTGGTGGAGCAATCTGTTAGCGCAAGTCTACTTTGTATATACATTAGGAAAGTCGAGACTACCTTTCTCTAGCAGAATCCTCTCCAGTAGAGAATTCTTATACCGGAGCATAAGACATTCGTCGGCGGCATTGCGGTGACTGTTTTGCAGATTCTGCAGCGTCTCCTCATGGTGCTTGATGGTGCTTTCCAATTGCTTGATGTACTCTGTTCGTCGCTCACGGAAGGCTGCTTGCGCCTGCCTATTCCGCTGCTTGCGCTCTTCCGAGGTGGCGTATATCTTACGGCGCTTGGTTAGTGCTATCTTTGACATTGTGATTGCCTCTGCAATTTGTGCGGTCATGGCAGGCAGTAGGAATGCTCACAGGTTTGCGGCCGCCTTTGCGCTTCTGCTGCTGGGGCTCCTCCTGGGTATATGTCTCGGCCAGGCCGGGCTCAGGCGACGAACCGATAGAGTCTGTCGAACCATCGCGCGAAGCCTCTGCCTTGCCCACGGGTGCCGTCATATCTGTTACGAGACTATCTCCCATCTGCGGCCACCGTACCCCTCCGTCCTGATAGAGGGGCACAGGAGCGCCAAGAGGCACGATAGACGCGACAGAGGCAGGTCGCTATGATTAGGAGGAGGCTCCGGTCGGTTAAGCGCGCCTGGGTTGGACAGCCGCAGTGCCGGGTCGAGAAGGGATTGCGTGTGTGTGCGATTTTGATAATGTCTGATAAGAACTGGCTTGGGCGGCTGTGGGTGGTTGCGCAGTAGTTGTGAGGTAAGCTCTTGGGTAATGGAAACAAAAGAGGGCTCAGCGGAGGGGCGGAGGTGCTGGACTTCAAAAGGCGGGCGGAGCACGTTCTTTGCGTGCCCGGGGCTGCTTCTGTATGGTTAAGGGTGGCTCGCCCCAGGAGAATTCCTTTCTGGCTCGACAAATGGCAGCCGTGCCTTCCGCTGCTGGGCGACTCCTATGCCTATGCTCAATTTGCAGCCAAGACGAGTGGACTGTGCGGGCGGTTGGCCGGCTGCTCAGAATTTTCTTTGCGGGGTGCTCTCAGCATTGCCTGCAACGAACCGCTGGGCCAGCGCTGGCGGGCAGGCCTCGAGATGGGCGCCGTGGTGGAGGATGCCGAACATGGCGCGTCTTGCCGACGAGGGATCGCGTTGCCGCATCCGGCCTAGTACCGGCTCTAGCTTCCGCGCCACCAGAAGGCTTTGCGCTGCTTCTCCGGCTTCTCCATGGAAAGTGCCATGGCTGGGGTGGGCCATCTGCGAGCCTCAGCAGTTTATTAAGACGTCTTCTGCTCATGGGCATTTCGGACCTTTCGGCAGCAGCTTCACCTCCAGCGTCCATCGTCTGCCAACTTTCAGCGCGCATTTCCGAACGGCTGCGGACGAGATCGAACAGCCACCCGCCGAGTGCTGCATCAGGCCAGCGACGTCGGAGGGCGTTGCTCAATGTACCGAAGCCACGCGCGCCGTGAGACGTGGGCCTCCACATGAAGTCACCGCGCCAGACTGCCGGCTTGTCTGGTAAGGCTGGCGATGCAGCTGGATCTGATAAGGGGTAGGGTGCATGAGTTATCAAGATTTTCCAACATGACGGCACGCACACCGACGTCAGGACGGCTCCTCTCCCGCCAATGGCCTCGTCGTCTCAAGGACCGTTCAGAATGCTGTAGTCTCCTGGCATTCTGGCAAGTCGAAGACAACGCCC
Source organism: Parafenestella ontariensis (assembly GCA_021596325.1). Lineage (NCBI taxonomy): Eukaryota > Fungi > Ascomycota > Dothideomycetes > Pleosporales > Cucurbitariaceae > Parafenestella > Parafenestella ontariensis. The sequence goes on from JAKGDA010000006.1 coordinate 243,600, forward strand.
TGGTCGCTAGAGAGCAAAGCTTTTCCGATCACGCTCATTGCGACGCTTGTCATCGCACGTGCGCGATACCCTCGAAGGTAAAATCTGAGCTGTAGAGCATCCTTCACAGCCTCGCGAGCACTGGCAGACCGCTACCTGATCATCGCACTGGAATCGCCGAGATCGTTGCTTTTATGCGGCACATGAGCTTGAATGTCCCAAAAGGAAGTAGCGTTGAGCCGCTTTCCCCCGGCTGAGCGAGCAGGTGACCTTGGACAACAGTAGTCGCGTCTATCGTGAAATTAGGGGTTCAATCATCCCCAACGCAGGATCTGCCTGAGTAAGGGATGCGTTAAGAGACTCCAAACTGACTACGCATGTATTTGATGTCGCTTTGAAGCTTAAGCCTCTAGAATTATGGCCATGAGGGCACAGGTGAGTACAGACGACTGGAAGGTAAGGCTATGGTCGCTCGTTCCATTTCATTGTTTGTCGGTGCATGCAATATTTGTCTAAGAGAAAGAGCACAGTGTCTGTGTACAAGGGGGCTCAATACACAGCTGCAGAGAAGTCAAATCGACCCGAATAACGTTTCTGAAGATACCTGCATCGCTGCTATTCTCCCCATAGTAGGCCTAGAGTGGACTGTTGATCTCTTGCTTCGATCTTACTCGCTCTTACAGTCATACGTGTGAAGCAGGCATGAAAGGGGCAAGCACTCCTATGCGGTTTCCTATTTTTGCGAGAGCCAAGACACCTCAACACCACGATGCGGCACAACTCCAGCATGCAAACCTCAAGCGACAGCCCTCACCCGCCTCCCAGGATATCAAGCATCGACATAGTCTCACATGACTTTTCCCCTAATCCGAACAGTACCGGATCCCGCATTAATCACTCGGTTGGCATCTAATCGCTACTCGTCAGCGTCGCCCTCAGTCTATCGTTCACGACACCACGCAGCGCAGCAGCTGACGGTAGGCAGCAATGACATTATCCGAGATCGCGGGACGGCTACTGAAAGGGTCAGGTCACTCGCAGCCGCCGCCGCATGGTAAAGGCCCACCATCCGATTCTCGTCGTTCACTGGAGAAGCAAAACGGTTCACCGCTCCTCACTTCGCCAGAGTCCGATCGCAGTCAAAGTATCGGCTGTGGAGAGATAGTTTGCAATAACTTCGGCGAAACCAGAGGACAATCCATTGTGTCTTCTTGGGCGAAAACCCGGCCACTATCAGATATTCGCGAACTCACGGAACCAAGCTTGGCGGATACAATACCACGACAGCTCCCTTCTGAAAACATTCAGCGCAGCGCTTCTCGCAACGAGCTTTCACAGATGCTATCCGTCGCTTCCAGGCGCGGGCCAAGCATGGACATTCGCCATGATGAAAATAAAGAGCCAGATAGAAAGAACAGCATCGAGAGCAACGTCATTAGATCCGTCCACCGCGGGCGAGCCACTAGAACACCATCACCAGCAAGCCCTGCAGACAATAATAGCATTTCCAGTGTATACAGCATCCCGCCTGGTAGTGTGCCGCCGCGATCATCCTCACACACTCGTGCACGCAGTCTCCCTCGAACTCGGCCGGCGCCACCAAAACTGCCATTGCAAATCACATACAGGGCACCAGCAACTACCTCATTGAACACAATACCTACTATGCCGCTGCCACCTCCTAAAGGTAGCGGTACCACAATACCTAGGCGAGGTCAATCGCAATCCCCTTTACGTCATGTCGCTACGCGCCTTGATCCCGTATCTCATGATACCAACCGACGCATACCTTCCAGAACATTTATTCGCGACCCACTTTCGAAAGAGCTTCTAGAATTCCCATCACACCGACATCCTCGAATAGAACTTGGCCTAGATTTATCAGCGGGTATATTTGTCGGTGGAGGCTCAATCGAGGGAACTGTGCAGATCAACATCGACGATGCAGAGCGAATACGTCATAGAAGGACTCTGGATATTGCTCGGATATCCATCGACCTCCTCGGACTGGAGGAAATGAGCGGCAACCGACGGAGTGTATTCTTGAACCTAGCAACAGAGCTTATCGATGAGAATAATCCGCCACCTCACAACATGGTCGATACTCAAGAGCCTATCGGTTCAAATGATCTATTCTGGCATTTGATGCCTTCTGTCACAAATCTCGCATTCAACCTAAGTCTGCCACTCAATGTTGGACCCCCGCCATTCCAGTCAAAGAATGCCAGGATCCGATATGTCCTCTGCGTGTCGCTTCTTATACGCGATCACGGGAAGCAATACATCGTCAGAACCTCTGAAGATGTTATAGTTCTCCCTGTTTATGATCGTATGCCAAATTCCCACCTGATGCGCCTGGACCCAGGCTGAATGCTAATGACAATGCAGCTGAAAAAGCACTAATGTCGCTCCCAAGCCCACTGACCGCTTCAGACGAGTGGAGCAAGCCGTACGAGACTACTGTTGAAGTCGTTCGAGTGACCGCAGGACTGCACCGGCAAGTCTGGGTTAGCGGCACAAGTATATACGTCGATGTCCATATCGCCAACAATAGCCGTAAGGCGATCAGAAAGATCGAACTCCAATTGGAGAGGGATATACTTTGTTACAAACACGTCTGTTTGCAAAGGTGTTCACACGTGATTTGATGATGCTAATTAGTCATGTTGCTAGGCTGCTGCGTCGACAATGGAGAAGTCTGCTGGGCAGGCTCGAATCTTCGATAGTAACGCGCGTTCCATCTTAAGCAAAGCATTAGTCAAGCATGGTTCTGCGGGTTGGCATGGGGTCCCAGCGCACCAAACTCATATTCGCACCTGCGACCTTGAGGTACCCCGTGGACATGCTACGGTCAAGTGTGGTATGTTACGTAGTGAGCTAGCGAGGATGTGTAGGCTAACGAGCCAGGCAAATACTTCGAAGTTCGATACTTCCTGAATGTCATTGTTGGCAGTTCTCACACGTCAGTATTTGCGTCTCACTCACCGATCAAGCTGACTTCCTCCAGCAAGCTGGTGACTGTCCAACTACCAATAGTACTCATCCACATGGTGCGTGTCCTCCTCAGGTTGGACAATTTCTCCTTGGCCCAGCTAACGCTGACTCCAGAATTCGCTCGACGTAGTGCCCAACTCCGTCGCTCAAGTCGCAATGGCTATCGAGGAGAAACGCACGGCCCACTCTTTCCAGCGTGGCCACTCACCTCCACGAATGGGTCGCCGTCCCTCACAGTCCGTTCAGGGCCGTGCATTTGCAGCTCCCCGTATGCAATCTCTCGAACGGATGCGCGCTCGGGCCGAAGATATACAAGCGCTAGGCCAGGTTCTAGATCAAAGCCCCCGCAAGCATGGTGTACGCCGTATGAACTCAAATTGGGACTACCACACCCCACCATCGAATCGTAAAGCTAGGATTGTCGACGACGGCGAAGTAGCAGATTTGCAAGACCGTTTACGGAGAGTTCGCTCGAATGAGTCCTTTGGCTCCAGACCAAATTTGCATAGAGAGAGCTCGACAAGATCGAAACACGGTACAGGATCAGCTCTTGGGTTTAGAGAAGCTGAGGTCCGCGAAGATATGGAGCTTGCCGGATTAGGCGTATCGATTGAAGGCCCATTCAAACAACGTCTCGAACGAAGTCGCGAGCGCCAATACCGGTTCAGCAAGAAACGGAGTGTTGAGCGCTGGAAAGGCGTGGCGAACGTTGGTGTGGAATGGTTGAAGGGCAACGGAGGAGCGAAAGACGAGCGAGATAATGATGGCTGGGTTTGACCAGTTCTTCTCACCGTTGATTCCCTCATGCATGTAAAGCACGATGACCCTCTTCTTGTTTGCTTTGAATACGAACGTTGGATTAGTACATTGCTACCTCATACCCAATGTCCTAATGACATCTATTTCTCTTTTTTCTTTTGCTTCGGTCAGTTATGCAACTTCCTCCAGCCCTGCTAATCAAGAGTGCAGAACTCGGCACTCCTGGTTGCTTTTTCGGATCCCTCCACGCCACTTTGAACACCCCCGTTACACGACATACTTTCACCGTACTTTCTCAACCACCCCACACCGCAAGATCGTGCACAAACGCTCTTCACAATCGCCGTTCCGTCAAACCGCAATCACGACTACATAGTTCCTTTAAATATGCACCACTTTCGATCCAGGCGGTGCCGATACGCGCTTTACCAGACTCTGCGGATGATTCACAAACACTCTCCATCAAAGTCAAAAGTCGTTTGTTCGAATCCTACATCCTACACCATGCGCTGAACCCCCTGCGAGCCCTAAATTCTCGAAACCCGTCGACCTTCGAATTCCGGCAACTACTCCCCGCTGTACACACCGATGCCTGCGCATTTACACCCGCCCCTACACACCGTCTTGTTGCGAAAACAATCGCATTGAGCAGTGTTGCAGTCAACACCGGCGTGATCGCAGTAGAAGATGCTCTTCCCGTTGAGCGTCTGGTTTAGGAAATTGGTGATGTTAATGTATCGCGGCTGAACATTCTCCGTTGGGTGGCTCGATGCCAACATCTCCTGCAGGCGTCTTCGGAGGGTCGTTGGTGGCCCTGACAGGGGTCCCTGGACGGGTCCCAGTCACAACAACTTCAGTGGTAGACGTGCTCGGTCCTACCACCTCTTCGGCGGTCACGATAGCCTTGTTAAGGTTCTAGGCGACATGTCGATGGGTTTCGAGAAGAAATCCCTATTATCTTTTTGGCTAATGCGCTCCATGCAGTTGGACAATTTTTAGTAGGACGTTCTATAAAAAGATTCTAGATGGAAGTGCGAGATGTAGAGTTAGGATGTAGGCGTTCCATCGTGAAGGTCCAAGGCATTATTTTGTGCTATGATAGCCGGGTTTAGAAGTAAGCTACTTCGCAACGAATAGTGACTCGTTCACACAAATAATGAATTTTGCGCACGCAATAGCGCCATAAGTACATCTTGGCTCTCCCGAGGGCTTCAGCCAGCGCTTTGACTATACAGCGGATACTAAGGATCTTTAGCCCCTCTTCTAACCGCGAAGGCAAGTATTCAAGGAACCCCAGACATGTGTGAAGATTAGATGCGCGGCTGCAGCATCAGACAATGCGATGGTAGTCCTTGCTAACACTCGAAATCACGTCTCAGTACGGTTGGTTGCTTGTTTCCCAGAAAGGTTTTCTGCTAGTGGACTTGCGAACAACTAGGAAGCTTCGTCTTTCGTTAGCATACAGGTGACATTGCCTTTAGAAGCTGCCTACAAACTTCTTATTGACATTGCCAAATACACCCATGATTCTCTCCTGTGTCAACGTGCCGTTAACGATGCGGTAGGGGGAGTTTCCAATAAGATACCTGACTTGATTGATCGTCACGCTATAACGCAGCAAATAAATACACCACCTATCTTCTCCCCATCTCCTCACTGCGACACCTCCCTAGGCCTAAACCTCGTATTAAACTCCTTCTGCGACACAAACCACGCATTATGTGTCCTCCACTCCGCACTAGGGTGTTCAAGCTCAATCTCAAACCGCCTCAAGAAGCTCGGTACCAGCTTGTAAATCTCTAACAAGCTAATGTTCTTGCCAATGCACGTCCTTGCGCCTGCGCCAAACTGCAGCATGGTCCCCTTCATCTCCTTGAGCTTCTCGGGGCTGGCTTCAATCCAGCGCTCCGGGCGAAACGTATCGACGTCTACGCCGAAGACTTCAGGCCGGCGGTGCACGACCCAAGCGTTGCAGCCGACGATCGTGCCGCCGGGGATGAATTCGCCTAGGATCTGCATGCCTTGGGGTGGGACGACACGCTCGTGAATGAGACCGGGTGCGGGATGTAGACGGAAGGATTCTTGGACCACGGCATCGAGGTAGGGTAGTTTTTGAGCTTCGGGCCAGGAGACGGTCTTGTCCGGGCGCGGTTCGATGATTCCTTCGGCAACAGCATTGTCGAGCTCTTGCATTAGCTTCGAGTAGACGTAGGGATGCTTGACCAGCAAGTAGAAGACAGCAGAGAGCGAGATGGCTGTGGTTTCTGAGCCTGCGAAAACCATGGATGTGCAAGTCGAGAGGATGCGGTTGTCGTCCATGAACGGGTGGTCGTGGCTTGCTTGAGCGAACTTGGAGAGGAGATCGATTCCACGAGGATTGGCTTTCTCGTCGTCGGAGAGACCGAAGCGCTTGATCTTTTCGACTTGGCCGGCACGTTCGTTGGAGCGGTTCAGCGCGAAAAGAGTGACTGGGTGGACTCGCTTGTCGAGGCCTATGCGTTGGGCAAAGAGGCTTATGGGATTCTTCCAGAGCAGGCGATCGAGAATGGGTATTTGGCCAACCTGGAGCGAGTGTAAGTATGCTTCCATTGTCATTGTTCTTAGGTAGATTGACTTACGGGTGCTACATAGTCAAAGAATTGGCCGAGGAACCCAATGATGTTGTCAACATCTTTGTTTCCTTCCACAAACCCCAAGCGCTTACTCCACGTCAAGTCACCGATGACATCGAAAGCGAAAAACTGCAGCCATTGACTGAAATTGCAGCTCCTGCCCGTATTCGCAAACATGTCTTCGGTCTTGTCAAGCCAGTAAGTAAGTGTAGAATTGACTAGAGGTTCGTAGTTGACAAGAGAGCTCATGGCGAAAGCACTGTTAACGCATCGTCGATATTTGGCGTGGAAGTCCTCGTCGGTGGTGGAGAACAGAGACAAGAGTGGTCGACCTTTGGACACTGCTCCTTGTACAGGATAGAAGCCGGACTAGTGAAGGTCAGTCTCAGCAATCATATTTAATCCCCTAATAACAGTTCGCATACCTTTTGCATGCCTTTATTCAACCCGTAGATAACTTTGATCGCCCTTGGATCCGCAAACGAGAGAACATTCGGTCCCAATCGTACAACATCTCCATGTTCGCGATGCAGCGCAAGCGTAGTCCAGTGATGGTTCCTCTTCGAAACGTCCCAGAACCTCCACCAGTTGGTGTATCCAGCTGCCCAATGACCCGGATATTTATTCAGACCTTTCCAGTACTTGTTGTTGAGTAGATATGCAAGTGCAACAGAAACGAGAACCACAGGCCAGAAACGCACAAGCAGCGGAAGGATTTCGTTAGCTAGCATCGTGTGTGGATCAGATTAATAGCTAGCGATTCCGGTGTCCAGGTAATGATGAGAATAAGCACTGCTCTTCATATCTGACTACTTCTGGGGCGTATTGACGTATATATGGACGACGCGATAGGGCTGTGCCTGACTCCCCATGTCGGCGTCATTGGATTATCCGTTTGGCATCGGCATTCCATAGTGTCGAGCAGGATTAGGTGTATCGGCAGTTGTACTATTGAGGCGTGAGGCGTCGGTGGTGGTCCGGTAGCTCCATTGGGGCTTGGAGAAGGCGGGAGTGGAGCTCCGGGGCGTGTGCGGGGTAGCCCTTCGTCAACGTTCAAGACAAGCCATGGTCCATCCCGTTCATTCGCCTCAATCTTCGGTTATCGCGAATCGATCAATATAGATTGTCCTTTGCTATTGGCCTCCCTTGAGAGTACACGATCACGATGCCAGAACTCGTTGCTCGCAATCTTCACGACTCTCTGCAACCCGCGAGAACACCTCCCGTGTCGTATGCTATTCTGAACTGCCGACCATCGTAACTTCAACAGCTAAACCTCGTTGCGGAGTGATAGCGAGATCCTGTGGACCTTGGAGGCATCGGCAGTTGCGTTTAAATGTAAAATTTACAACTGCCGATATCTTAACAGCTCTTAGCAGGCCGACTCAGCGCCGTTGTTACCGAAGGGCCGACTGACTCACGTGGCTTTGTGCGAGCTCCAACGTCCTGATGTCGTGCAACCTTAGGCGTCGCATTTTGGCGAGTATGACGGCATGTTGTACTGTTTCAGATAATGGGCGGAACGCACGAGGCTGGTAAAGAGGCGCGGATTCCGCAATGGGCGGACAGATGGGCAGCGGACTTCTCAGCTGGCCGCCATGTTTCAAAGTTCCTCTGACCTTATTCTAGCAAGAGCGTTTCAGACATCTTCACCGGAATGCAGGTGAAGATGGAAATTTCCATTTAGCACGTACAGCAACAGGTGAAGTTTACCAACTAACTAGAAGAGTTGAAGTTTGTACGAATTCCAGGTAATTGCTTAATTGAACTTGTACTTGACCTTGAGCCCTCACATCTTCATCATCATAATCTCCTTTGTATTTCGATATTGAGACGAGGGAATCCGTATTCTTTACTATTTTTCTCGTTCCTCATTATGAAGTTTTTGGCCACACCTATGAAGGAATATACAATATCTCGCCAGAGGCGCGACTTTGAAGGTAAACAGCACATTCTTCCCGGACAACCGTAAAAATACACAACTTTGCTATCTTCATGATGCGCCACAACTAGCTTCAGAAGATCTTATACAAAGATCCTGCTTTATTGTACACACTATGAAGACCTCCTCACTGGAGACAAATCCTAAAACACCACCGCGATAGATCATCATGCTGATCCAAAAGACTAGAAGCACTTCCACCTCCCCTCCCAAAAACATCCAAGGATCGTAACTTCCACGCCTTCCAACCTCAAAGCAGCCTATTATCCCTCCTCCCCAGCGAAATCCGCACCATGATCTGGCAGTACGTCGTCGGCGCACCGCAAATCCACATCGTCAGCAAATACCAGCGTCTGGGACACACAATCTGCGACGCGCATTACTGGCAACAACACCATGCTGAGCGGCCCGACCTGCGCGCTTCCTCGTACATGTACACCTACGGATCGCTACCCACAACAAAGCAAATGGCAGATGTAAATCTATGCGACATGATGGTTACTTGTCAACAAATGTGCGTTCATAACTCCAATCAGTTCGTCGCCATTGCTAAACTTCAATGATAGGTATCAAGAAATCGCACCATCTCTCTATTCCGCAAGCACATTTGTTTTCTTCGACCTGCGCACCATCAGCGTCTTCAAATCTAGCATTCTGCCAAAGCACTGGGGCGCTATCCGCTCTGTTGACATCTACGCCATGTTCTACCGCAAAGATGACATGAAGGATGCGGTTGAAGCAAAAGCCCAGCTTGAATTGGAAGCTTGGCCAGGTGCTTGCAGCGCCCTAACATCACTGCCAAATCTGCAGAGAGTGACGATCTTCATTGGGAACGCGAGGTACTTGGATGCAGGCTACCTATTGGGTGGGAGGAAGATGGAGTTACATGAGGCTGTTGCGAGGTTTTTGATGAGGTGCAAGGTTAAAAGGGGGCTAGAAGTTGTCTTCGCGGGCAAGAAGTCAGGATGGGGCGGAAATGGGGAGCAGAGGTGGGATTTGCTTGGACTGACTAAGGAGGAGGTCGGGAGGTTGGGGCGGGAGCAAAGTTACTTGGTCTGAGGGAATCTCTCAAGTCAATCGCGATCACTTGCCATCACGATCAATTTCGTCGTCTGTCAGGTGATGTTTTCCATTGAACGTCGGCGACGTTGTTACCAAAAGGTTAATGTCCCGAGCACCTTCAGGCAGCAAGCAAGGCGGAGATGAGAGAGGTGGAGATGAAAGAGGGCATCAGCAAGTTTGTAACTCGCAAATTCGCTTCACCTTGCATTATAGACGGCGATCTTGTGTTCAACACTCGCCCTATGTTGCCCGCGCTGCACCAACACGGGACAGATTGTACTGGATCGTCTCTGGCTGCCGGTGGATCATGCTCTTCCGCATATCCCACGCCATATACGGCGGATGATAACCGACAAAGCGAGGACGGAGCAACAGTGGGTACGTCAGCGGCTGTACGAGACGGTCTAGATTCCTAATCAAGGATGCGATGCTCCGATTCCATAGCGAGGTGCATCCTAAACGGCGAGCAGTATGGCGAAGCGCCGTCGGATGTCATTGTTGATGCACGAGCCTGTAGATCACCAAGGTAGGAAGAAATGGCATGGAACCGCTTACTTATCAAGGATAGTGGACGACCTTGTCCTGGGATCAGTGTTGGACAATGCCCTACCGATTCCCCTCGCAGCTGTATGCAGGTGCGAGTATACTAGCGCGGATTCCCGAGATCCCCGATCGCCTTGTCCCGATATTCTGAAGTTGTTGACATGTTATTGACAATATGATGGTGTGGTAATCCCAGTGAGCTGGTCCTCCGAGCTCCCCGGCTACCCTGTCCATTTTCCCAGGGATGTTTGGGGCGGCACAGTAGATGAAGGTTCCTTGCGCTATGGCTTTTTCTGGAATGGCTGGGATGAATAGCCCCCATTTCCGCGGGGAAGCACCTTAAACCCACCACACCTTTCGACACCCCGGTCGCGTTGGCTCTCAACAACTTCTTATTTCTGTTTGTTATGCATTTGAAGCGCTTCATGGCAGCCACTGTTTGACTATCGCCAAAGCCTGCTATATTCAACAAGCCAGGAAGACCTAGAGAAGATGGGAGTTCCGGACCGGTCATAAGAAAGAAGGAGACGTCTGATCTGTGAATGGGTATCATCAAGTCATCTTGCAGATGGAAGCAACCCGAATGGAGAAAGGTACCGAGAACATGCTCGGGCATTGAGGCTAGGCCACAGGCGTTGCGTGACTTTTGCGATCGAACGAAAACCGCCTTGTGTAACGTCTGGTATATAGCTCTTGCGATGCACGAGCTCATTTAGAACGAATCTGGAAATCTCGCCGGTGGACTTGGCAGTCGCCATGCCTTGTTATCCAACGCGTTGGGCTCTTGTCCAATGCGAGAGCTGAACAAGCGAGATCTGGTAGCATTGGATGGGTTTGAGATGAACGTGCATCGAGAGCGAAAGCGAACTTCGATCCCGGAGTTGCAGCTTGGAAGAAAACAAATTTGAACAGAAACATGAATAGATGAAACTGCAGCGTGCATGAATATGCTAGAAAAACAGTGGAATACATGTTTGCTGCTCGTTCTGCTGGAGTGGGTGAGTCATTGGGCTCCACGTCGCGATGCATGCAGCGTACATGCGGCCACCTCTTCGCCAGCAGAATCTGAAACGACGAAGAGAGCTTGCATGCATGAACATGAATTAACGATGACGAGGGCAATGACGATAAACATAGAGACAGAGAAGATACCATAGTATGTTGAGAGGTAGGACGGGGGAGTGGTAGAGAAGGAGCCAGCCGCTTGATGTCGGCTTAGCGAGGCACCTGACATCACGACCCCTGTCGAGCTGAGGGTGTCTTGAAGGAGCAAAGAGCATCCTTCTGACTTCATGCTTAATGGGCATTGTTCTTTTTGAAACAATGCTCTCATCAGGAGCGAGCGAAACACTGTCGTCGAACGTGGGGCTGCCGCCACAGGCCGTCCGGATGCTGCCTGCGGCGTCTTGCCCCGCGAATTCGTTTGCTGTGAGGCGCAGCCAGGATCCAGCGTGCAGGCTTCGGGGTCTCCATTGCAGATTGTGAAACCGGGCAGATGTGGGATGCTATCGATAAACCCGCGCAGATGGGACGGCGACTGGCCGGTACTGGGGTCACAGCTACTTGCGTAATCGCCTCGCGGTGCTTCAGTTGAGGATACTCTGTTCCAATCGCGCAGTCGGCGCCCCAGCGAGCGATCAGTGTTGAAACAGACTCTCTGGTGCACCCTGCCTCTCCGCAATAGATGACCGTTTCTCCTAAACGACCGGTAGTATCGGCCGGCGCGAGCGATGGCGCGAAGTATGACTAGCACGGCTAGTAAGAAGCCGGAGAGTGCTGGTAGAATTTTGCAGACGGCACCTCCGGAGAGATCTGCCATCGCTGTCACCGCCATGCACAGCCGCAAAGATTCGCGATCATGCGCCTCGGCTACAGAGCGAAGTGGCGCAAATGCCTGCTTCTCGCATGAGCAACACCATCATTGTCGTCATGAGGGTTTGCGAGAGTTGCTCGAGCAGGTGTTGTCGCGCATCGCGTCCTGCTTCAGCACGCGCCCAAGCTACCCGACGATGGGACTCTGCGATTTTCAACCCTCGCCTTGATGGTGCCTGCAAGTCCCGCGATCATGTGAGCGCGGCCTTTAAGGCTTTTGGATCCCTGCTCACATCCCGGCTATCCCAGCTGATTGGGCTGACTGTCTGGAGCCCATTTTTAGCCTCAAGCAACGTCGTCCTGTAGATGCTCCAAGACTACACGACTACACCCACCTTCCTAAGCTCTCACAGACACCATCGCTAGACCAGTGTGTATTCGTCGCCCTCCCTTTACCCGCATTGCGCCCGAAAGGGAAGCAAAGCCGCTGCGGTGCGCTCTCCATTGGGACGGCCAGGAAGGCTTCTGGAATCCGTGCCATGTCGCAACACCAGATGCTCGAGGCCCAACGGTAAGCGCAGCGGCAGCAGCAATGCTCTGCCAGACTCGCCTACGGCGTGTATCTAACGCCTGCCTGATGGTCCTGCGGGCGGCCTGCGGCCTCCCGATCAGGTTCTGCGACTGCATATGCATGGTCGACCGTGAGCTCCGCGCTCAGCTGCCATGGTCGCTGGTCAGTATTCTGTCATTCTTGTCGACTGCTCTTGCCATTTCCACCAGAGAGGCTGATCACGCGCCTCTTCTGTTCTCATCTCCGTGGGTGCATGCAGGATTTGCGTTCGCACGACTATGGCAGCCATGAGGGCATCGCAATCTGCTCTCACGCAGGCGTCCGCCTATCCACGCGTGCGCAACGCGGTCGCCGTGTCCGTCAGTCAGCTTAGATTCAACTAGACCTGCAGCAGCGTGCATACTCTCGCCGTATGCACGTTTAAACAAGCTAGATGCGCAGTGCAGCTAAACGGGGCAGTGTGCATGAAATCCCTGCCCGGTTGTGTGGCCACGCCGAGTAGTGGCCCATGATCATCGCTCGTAAGCTCATAAGAGATCCCACCCTCCACCGCTAGCCTTCCCTACCCTCACCTCCCACCTCGCCTTCTCTACCTCCTCATTCGCCCGTCCCCTTTCTTGTCTCTTCCTCGATCCTAGGCGAGCCGTCGAAAAATATACACTCCAGAGACACTTTCTTTAAACCCTTTTTTGTTCCTTTCTTTGTCGTTGATACCGTCCCATCTAATATCGCACCGTCTCGCACACCGCACCGACCAGTCACAATGCCGATCTCGTTACTACCCGCCTCGGCTGCTGCCTTTGCGCCACGATCCACCGTCAACGTCGTTCTAAACTCAAAGGTCGAGCCATGGTTAACACAAACCCTAAAGAGGGTGAACCGGGTTAAGCGTCCGTTGAACAGCGTGCAGCAACACACGCGGTGTCTCACAGAAACCCTCTCCGGCTCCAACGCAATGTGGTCACTATGCTCCATTATGGTTCCGAAAGCCCCGGATTCGGAACTGCGCAAGGACACAAACCCGCTGGTCGAAGCACTGTTCAACTATCAGCTTATCCACATCGAGGCTTACGTCGTACACGTCGACATGGTTTCACAACATGAGGTTGCATTCAAGCTTACACCGGAGACCATCGAAGCGCTTATTGAGTACCACAAGGACATCTACTCGGTCGACGTGTCCGCTAGCACCTGGGAATGGGCCGAGAAGGAGCAGCAATTGAAGAAGCTTCAGGACGGATTCGTACAGGCTGTCAACCGCTATGTATTCCGCACCGGTGTCAAGGCGCTAGAAGGACTCGAGGAGGATGGCGCGGGAGAGCTACTTGAGGGACGAGGTGAGGACGTCAAGAGCGCCATCATGGGCTTGTTCCTCCCGCTGCTTCCTCCCCCACCGAGGATCGTCGACGTTGTCCGGCCAGCACCCCTTCTCCCGAGCTCACAAGGAACCGCAAACTGGTGGGCGCCAACACAGCACATGCCCCAGTCACATCCTGCTCCGGTTGACTCCTGGAGGGTGGTCCCATCGACACCCAGCCCGACCATCGCTACCTGTGGTGAGACGCAACCATCGTTCTGGAGTACAATGGGCACCATGGGCTTCGAGGCCATTCAGCTCCCGTCACCGACACCTTCCTTCAGCCAGCCGTACAACTCGACGAGCCCGTACAGCTCGAGTTCGTACTACAGCAGCCCACCCCCGGTATCTGCGCCGATACCTGCCCTTCCTCTGCCGAGCGTGCTAGCCCAGCAATGCGGGTCAAGCGCCGTGCACGGAGGGTTCGGCGGCTTCGGTTGGGACACAGGATTCGCACCACAATACGCAGCATTCACGTAAGCGGATGATGCTCGTCTGTGATACCTGCCCCTCTGTCGATGCCGGGAAGCGTGGACCTGGCCAGTCCCCTTGTTCTCCCCTATACCGCGCAGGCTGATTGCGCCTGCGACGCCCGACACGAGACGAACGCGATATGCACGACATGATGCACACCCAGCATCATACACCCAAGCATGGGACGGCGTTTATCGACTTTAGCGACTCCTTTGAGCGTTTTCTCCTCTCTTCTCGTACATTTTCCTTTGATACCTGCTTTAGTTTTGTCCTGTGTTTTTTAGCGAGCGTTTTCATTTGTCTGTCGCTTTCAGCATCACAACACGGCCGGACCAGGTCTTTTCTTATGGGTACAGCATCTCTGGGAGGCATGCATGTCTGGCATTTCACGGAAGACAAGGATAAAGCCTCACGGCTACGAGGCAGGTACACTCGGTTGGTTTTTTGTTTAATGTCGTACTGGACGGATGTGCGCATCTCTTCGCTGAGCATGGCATGCCAACTCATGATTTGATGCGATATACGTTCATCGTCTGCTCAGACTGGCATTGAGTGTCAGCTGGTCATGCTGAGAGGCGGCGACAAAAGTTATACACGCATCTGCGATGCCGCTGTAATAGCTCGTCTTTGCGCAAAAGGAGGACCAGGTCGAAGGGGGAAGCATTGCTCGAGGTCGAGACATGAGCACGCCTGCGTCTCTGTCTCTTAGGATGTGGTCCTCTGCTTGCGGAGCAAACACTCCTGATGCACCTCTGGGCCTTGACTTTATCTCCTTTCGGCTCGTGAATCTGGGCGCGCAGAGACTGTAGGGTCATCTCCTACACTTCAAGCAAGTCTTAGAAGAAGCACTCCCGGTTGATCCGGCGCAGTGAATCAGATGCAGGCCAGAAGCAAGCTTCTTATTTAGCAGTCTAAACCCTAATAAAAAACGAAACTTCAATCAATCAAAGTTGTTGAACACGATATGATCATGCACGTGAGAATTGACAATAAATGTTGACGAGTCTGATATATGATGCCTGCGCTCTGACTCGAGCGCTTCTGCGGATCTTTCAGCAACCACGGCGCTGGGACTGCCTAAGCGGCTATCGCTGGGGAAAGGGAGACTGATTAGGACAGTGCTGTGCCGCAGCCACGTCGGTCGAACTATTGGCATGGCGGAGCGGAAGGCAGCGGCGGGGGAAAGCGGCGGGCAAATGCATGGCGAGCTTCAGGCTGAACGACGGACCGGTCAGTCTTTGTGTTTCGCTGGTCCCTTTGAGGGCGAAACACATCACATCACATCACGCCCTGGGGCATGCGACCGCCGCTCTCCTGCCCTCCACGACTGCATCGCGCCTGCCGCCATGTCCTCTGCGCCTGCCGCGTCATAGCTTGAGCAGTAGTTCCCTCGCACAAGCTCCAGGATGCCGCCTGCCAACTCGCCTGTGAGTGCCTTCGTCTGTCCCCCGTCGCCCGGGCTCAACGGGCTCAACGCTTATTGCCGCGGTCGGGCGCCCCCAGAGCTGCCGGCCATGTCGCGAAGAATGATACTGACGTAGCCGCCTCCATAGGACTCGGAACAGCCGCCGTCCTTCATCTCGGCCCTTCGCGAGCTGGACTCCCAAGTGAACGACGACATCCTCAACCTGGCTGCGACGCTGGGCACGCCGGCCGACGACGAGGACGACGTCGACAGGTCTCGCGCCAGCCAGAACTCCCTGCGCGCCGCCCCAGAGCACGAGCAACTGCGCCTCGACAGGTCACGGGAGCGCCTGCGCCTGTTGGAGAGGCAGCGAGACGAACTGGACCAGCGCGATCGGTTGCGACGAGTTATGAGCCGCCTCAGTCGCCTAAGCGACAGCACCTCCGCCTATGGTGACCGCGTCCCGAGCCAGAATAATCTCTACGACTGGTCGCCGGCAAACGAGGCAGACGACGAGGACGAGCTGGACCAAATCCTCGCTGAACTGCGCCGCGAACAGCCAAATACGCACCCCGACATTCTACGAGTACTGGGACAATCCCAGCTGGACTCGGAACGCGCGCGCATACGGTCTATATCGAACAGGCTGCAGAGCGGCCAGTCGGGCTCGGGGGCAGCGGAGAGCTCGCTGAGGTCCACGGCCATACTCCAGTCGCTGCGGAGGCATCCACGCTTCTCTGCGCGCACGAGAGAGTACTTGCAGCGCTACCATTCTGACCGCGATTCGGCGAGCAGATCCAATCAACAGAGCGAATCGCGAGAGCGGCACAGCTCCGAAAGCGCCGCCCGCCAGATGGCCATGCAGCGCTTGGCCGAGGGCAGGACATCACTCGACAGAGAACGACGCGATATGCTCTCGAGGGCCGACTCGTACCGGCGGGGCTTCCTCGACCGCAACTCGAACTCGTCACCGACCGTTTCGCCTATGCTCGAACAGACTGTCAAGTACCTCGCGCGAATACGCCATTCGAATACCATAGACGACAGTCTAAACTTCGCGCTGGATGCAGGTTTCTTGAGCAAAGACTACTTCTGCACACAATACGCCGACTTCGTCACAGACACCTTCACAATACCTCCCCCGGCTGAGACATCGTGGCTAGCACCTGGCGCGGTACTATCAGGGTGCCAGCACGCAACGAGCGTGACAACCACCATCACCACAACTGCGCCTGGGTCCCTCACAACAATGCATCGCTTCCAAATTGTCGACGCTGCAGGCAGTGCTGCGATTTCTTCCCTCACGCCTCCAATTCGGCCATGGATATCGAATGCCTATTCAACGACTAGAAGCCCCTCACAACAAACACATGAAGGCCTGCCTGTACCACCACAACAGGATCGATGGCCAGTCAAAGTCACAATACACTCCGTAGACTGGGAGAAGATGTCTCTCTCAGCAACAATGGAAGCGTATAATGTACCTTCTCATCCACACTCGCATCAGTCCATCCTCAATACCTCGATCTCCACCGACGACACCGCATCGTCCCAGCAATTCACACGCACATCCTCCATAACAACATACCTCGAAGGCGAGATTCTAGACTTCGACACGCACACCCTCCTCACCGAATCCTTCAAATCAAACGCCGCAAACGACGCTACGTACTGGAGGAAACTCCCACCATTCCAGAAAATGAGCGACGAGGAGCTTGTGAAGGCGCTCACGAGTAAGAAGTGGTTTACTGAGGTGCTGGGCAAAGAATGGATATTGATGCGTTGGAAAGAGCGGTGTTTTGTCAAGAGCTTGAATCGGAGTACTGGCGATCCTGTACAACCACCGCCTTCCACGACGACTTCTTTTGCCGATGGCCCTGCACATGACTCTTTCCACTCCTCTTCTACAACCGAAAACCATTACTACTCTTCCACGCATACATCGCAACTCCAAGCCTCTCCTTACCGAATTGTGCGAAACCAGCAGACTGGCCGAGCAGAAGTTGAAATTACACCTCTATTCAACACGAATGCCAATGAGGCCGAGCAGGCTACCTTTGACGATTCGGGGTGCGGACTTACGATTAGTGGGTTCTATTACGTTTGTTTGAGACGGAGTGACGGGAGGTTGGAGGGGCTATATTATGATCCACAAAGCAGTCCATATCAGTGTTTAAAACTAGAAAGTGTAAGGGGCGGTGTGTTCCCGGCGTGGGGGTTCAGGTAGTAAGATATGAGGGGACAAGAGATGGAGTGTATAGCATGGTGGACCCTATCGGGATGATATTCATATTGCATATGTCGGCGTTCTGGTTGCATGCCCAATGAGGCTTCTGGGTTATATGAGGTTAAGTAAGAAGGTCGGCATACACGTTTCCGCTCAGGGATCAGAGCGTGGATAGAAAGTGTTGAAACTTGTATACAATGAATAACACTAGCTTCTGATGAAACGTCAACTTGAGAGCTCCAAAACTGCCATTGTTATCCTGTAGTATCCGGAAGTTGCCCAGACGTAGATGTAGTCTATGGTACAGTCGATGTTACACGCCTTACACGCCTTACACGCAGCGATCAACTGCTGGATCACTGCCCCGCAGCCAATGAACAGCCATCCATTACGACCCCGCGTCCGGAAACAGCAAGTACTGCCGAACAATCTCTGGACCCTTGCATTATCAAAGTCGCAAAAGAAGTGACGACAAGCACGTGTGTAGAGTCATTCACAGGGCGAAATTGAAGTTTAAAGCAAGAACTGAAGCTTCTCCAAACTGCAACACATTGAACACACCATCCCACATCACAAATCTGTTCAATTCCAAGACGAAAATAAAGTCAGAAACCAACCACAATGGCCTCACCATCCTACCCCAAAACAGCCGTCAACAAGCTCGGTCGCCTAGCAAATCGAGGTCTGCAATCCCCCTACTTACACAGACAAACATCAAGTCAAGTTTCACCACTGACGATTATACACAGGTGCCTATGACTACGCCACAGTACACTCCTTAATCAACCAGACTCCCATCCTACACGTGTCGTTCAATGACCCAGAACACCCGTTCCCAGTCGTTCTGCCCATGCTAGGATGCACGGGTAACTTTAGTGACCAAGATGCGGATCCGAGTACCACGGAGCAAGATCTGTATATCCACGGCTATGTGTCTGGACGCATTTTTAAGAGTGGGAAAGACGCGGGGGAAGAAGGATTGCCGATTACGATTGCTGCGTCGTACGTCCCCCTTATCCCCTTTTCCCTATCCCCTCCCATCCAAAAATCCCCACGTCCCCTGTTCTACCTACCTACCATCCAAACCCCCCTAAATCTAACCAACGCCAAACCAGTGTCCTAGACGGCCTCGTCCTCTCTCTAACCCCCTTCCACAACTCCTGCAACTACCGCAGCGCCATCATCTACGGCCACGCTACCCTGATCCCCTCCACCAGCGACGAAGCCCTCTACGCCATGGCAAAAATAACAAACAACCTCCTCCCCCAGCGGTGGGAGAAATCCCGCGTCCCGCCCACGCCCGCTGAGCTGAAGTCGACGTCCATCCTACGTGTAAAAGTGGCGTCCGCGAGCGCGAAGGTGAGGGTTGGCGGGCCTGGGGAGGACCGTGCGGATCTGAAGAATAGCGAGTTGGTGGGCAAGACGTGGACGGGGGTTGTTCCGTATTGGGGAACGTGGGGGGAGCCCGTGCCGGGGAAGGAAAATGGGTGTAGCGAGGTCGAGGAGTATATTGAGGAGTGGAGGGTTAAGGAGACGCAGAGGGCGAGGGTTTATGCGTTTGAGGCGGTGGAGAAGTGAGTGTTTGAGGGGAGGATGTTGGGCGGTGGGAGGAGGCGGATGGTGGTGTTGAAACCTGCACTCACGTATAAATTAGATTTCATACTACCTATAGAAATGTTTGACGTAACTAGGGGGCTCCTGGATCGTATTTTAGACGAATGAAAGACCACTGATAAATGTGGGGGTTTCTTGGTCATGATCTCCGTGTCTAAGATCCTACCGATCTCAATACCTTGTAGCTATTACGCGTACCCTCCACAGCGATCAGACACCGTTGGTTGGATGATTCGCTGCCAAGCGGTCCAGAATACTCCACTCAACTCTTGCTATATAAATCCTCTTCGCACTTCTGAACGTAATGAGCGGGACAGACGGTTGCAGGAGATTGAGGTAGAGCTCGGAAGAGAAGGTTCTGGACAGGATATACCGCCTCTTGTCTTGTAGCTAACGAACAAATTACATAGCGTATAGGGGGGATAGTATACAACGCGGTTTGTCGGGCATCTTTCTCAACCCCCTGCCGTTTTCGCTCGTACATAACAACATGCGGTAAATATCGTTGATTCTATGGGTCCGCACTACTGTCAACAGTGGCCCCCTGTCATCTTCACTCAAATCGCAACGCCCATTAAGAAGCCACTCACTTTGTGCTTCACCACAGCCGTGACCTCTATAACAAGCTGCTTTTACACCATCGCTATGTCTTGTTTCAGTGACTTGGAGTTGCGTACGAGGGAGAGTCAGGGAGCCTCTGTGGACGAGCGCCTGCGGTACGAAGCCAAGCCATTGGGTGGTTGAGTTAGTCCAACGACACCGTTCACGTTGGTCCGATCAACGGCAGATATGCAGCTGAGGAAGAAGCCCCAGTAGAAGCCGCCGGTGGGTTGCATAGGGGAGTGATGGGGGCTGGGCAATTAGAGAGGATATAGTTTAATAAACATATCCGTTACATATGCTGTATAAGTGCAAAATCTCCCAAAAGTCACAGTTCATTAGGCTATCGCTGCCCATATGCCCACCCAAGGCTGTGAACTGCGGATCGATGGACGAATCGTACATAGCGATGTTGTCGTAAATTGTGTAGTTGAAGAGATCAATGACTCGTTACTGCCGACATTGGAGAGGGGTTGGTAAGAATCGAGAATGGTTATGCTGGGAGCTGGGACGGAGTAGTGCGGCGAAGTGCATATGTAGCGTGAAGCGTCAGTACGTGGGTGGTAAGCCGAATAACTTGCCGTTGTGACGGTACAAACAAGAGTCAAAGCTATTGCGGAAGGCTGCTGCCGTGTTCGTATGGCACGGGCCGAAGCGATTGGAGGAGGTGAGCCTACTTCACAGAACTTGTCCGAAGTCTCCTTACAAATGCCTTTGAAACGCTCGGTAGGCGAATAGGTATTAGTAATATCGTTCCAATGGTATGGTAGTCTTTGTTTGACGTCGGGGAACACGGCCTATCTAGGTCGTAGGGCGCCATCGTCGTTAGCCTTGCTAGCCTTGAATCGTATACGATCCTCGGGTACAACGCTCTTGAGTCTGTTCTGGTTCTAGTCTGACGGACCATCCATTGTGGCGGTTACAATTGAGGTATAGACAAGCAAAGATTGCAGATGGGGACGGTAAAGCTAGAAAATGCCAAAGGAAGAATCGGTACAAGACCATACCTTCAGAAAAAGGAAGGAGCTTAACTTTGACTGACCTCGTCCAGCTATTACGGCACCACCTGAGACTTGAACATGTTAACTGATCCAGTTAGAACTCAGCCAGGCGGGACACAAAATAAGATCCGTACAATGCCACCACCAGGGTTACGGAACGTCTCCCTAGCGGCACTTGGCAGTTGTGGGTACCAAGGATAGACACTGGTAGTTTTGACAGAATGTGAGGCTCTATGCGCTCTAGTATTGCGCTGGAATTGGATAGAAAAGGTAAAGAAATGTGTGATGCACGTCATCAGGCTTCTTTGGCGGGCCGTGCCTACCGCAGCCTCTTCTCCAGTTCCCTTCGCTTGCTGTAACGAGCATAGTGATGTATGTGATTGATGTCTAGCGTTGAGTGGTAGCTGCGGTAGCAAGGCTTATTGGGCTAGTGTCATTGTGCTCGCTACCCGCGTCCGCATTTTTGGCTTCGTGATTTGCCCGGGCAGAATATGCGCAAGTTGTTCCGAGCAACGATGCGAATATCGGATTCCGTAGGCATAGATAATTCTTACATAGATATGTCGGTCATAACTTCTCGCATACACCGACAAAGAATTCTCATACTGCGTTCTCCGCACTCTACGATTGTGTGCCTGATGTAGAGTTAGGGTTATCTGGAACAGTTGTGCATGATGCAATGTTGCCGATGGAGGTCAATGCTCGATCAACAGCAACACAGAAGCCTAGACCTTCGTTGTTCTGATCGTAAGTAAGCATGAATCCGGTCCGACTCGCAATGGTGAGTACTAATGCGCAACTCATTCGCATTTTACTGCGGAGAATGCCTCGTCTCGGGACATAAGTCGCAAAATCCCGCAACACGGCATAGAATGCGGACCCAAGATATCTAAGCAGGCTGTTGATCGACCCGGACCAGCTCAATTCACCACCTTTTGACAATTTTCTTTCCTAACGACTATTCGGCATTGTCGTTGGCCGCACCGGAAATTTTCGGCTGCTGGGCACCTATAGGAAGCTAGTACCGGCGCCATTGTCGTGTTTTGGAACCAGTATCCTGTACTTGGTGTGGACCACACGCTCGCTCATGCTAGTGTCCAGCATCGACTATCAGAGAGCTTGCCTAGTGCGGCGAGCTCAATTCGACCTTCCTAGCGCCAAAATGAACACCCTTGAAGATATCCACGGACTTTCCGAGTGTATCGGTCGAGCCATACAGGAACATCTCGCAAGATCCAACCTCAATATTGCGTGGCCTCAAATAGACAATCTCAATCGCCCTATTCTCCGAATAGAGGCTTTTTTAGAAGATGCAGGCCCAAATATTGGATCACAACCACGATCCGAGAGGGTTGCTTCGGTATGTGTAGGAGTTTCGATTTTGAACAGTGATTGCAATTTTGTAGCGCCATACTTTGCTGGTGACCGGGCAGCTGACTTGCGCCTAGAGGACCTTGGATCTGGCAGGGATAATGACACCTACACCTTCACGAAGTCCAACAGTACCCCATCAGGATTACGAAATGGTCTCGCCGACATGCCAGTCACCTTCTCAGTGCAGTCCAGAGCTGAGTGAAGAGCAGGTATCAAGTGATGATGATATCCCGCAAAGTTCTCGCAGGAAAGGCATCGGTGGTTTGAGAATGTCGCAAACCCAGTCCATCCGGGAAGATCTCAGTGAACACCAGCTCCAGATGCAAGTTGACCCCAGGAACTTGCCGAGACGAAAGAAAACGGTATCTGACAAGTTTGCGTTCCAGCCTTCTACCCTGGACAAGCTGATAATCGGCATCTGGGAACAGGTTCACGGGTCGCTTAATCTGGATCCAGAAACCATTTCCGAGCAATTCCAAGTCGCACCGACCGGCTCCACAGAGTTGGTCCATCATGCCCACTTGGGGATGACGGCTATGGATGTCCAAAGTACAGCCACGAGTGTAACACACAACTCCTTCAACGAGATAAATGTGTTCTGTCGTAGAGTGACACAAGCGAGTCGCGTCTGCCGCTCTATCGAGATGATTGTGCAAGCGCGATGGACTGAAATTTTCGAAGACCAAGTGAAGCTTCGGATCACCACATTCCCTGAGCTGTCAGGGACGAAGCATAGGAAAGCAGTGTTTATGGAAGCTTGCCAAGATTTCGGATGGTCAGAAAAGGAGTTGCGGAACAAAATGGCAATTTGGCGAGGGTATAAAGAAGTTAAAGATGCCGCAGGTTGGGCCGCTTTGGTTTTCGCTGGTATGGGAATATATCGATTCTGCAAATACCGGGTTGGTTTTGACAATGACGCTATGCGACGTTTGCGAAACATGCGAAAGAGACTGGAAGTCGCGGCTGATACCCTACATCCTCACTGGCGGCAACTGTTAGCAATAGTCGGAGAATCCCAGACGCCCCAGTATCTTGGTCACCCACACGAGTGGGTAATATTTGAGGATGGTACGGACCCTATACCACTTCGACAAACGTACCACGACCCTTACTTTGCGTTTGAACATATCGAAGAGTCGATTATAGATGGCTTTGTGTGGGGTTGTGAAGATCCACGCTGGATGCCGCAGTCGAACTCTAGAGAAATAAGGGCGAGTGGCGTCTACATATGTGCTCTTTGTGGAGGGCAGCAATCGGATGACGCGAAGGTAAATGGCTGCTTTTGTTTCCCTTCGCTGTTCGGTTGTGTGAAGCGTAAGCCTGCGGCAGTTCAGGTATACCATACTCCTGGTGGCAAGAACAACGGACTAGTAGCTCTCACCTCTTTCGAACGTGGAACTGCGATTGGTGAGCTTGTCGGCTTAATAACGAAAGGCGTCCGGCATTTGGACGTCATGGATAGTTCAACACCGCTGGCTAGTTACCAGATTTCTCAAGAGAGGTTGGGTAACTACACCCGGTTCGTGAACCATAGTTGCAAGGCGAACGCGCAATCTTCAAAATTTACTTGGTTGGATACTCAACGAGTGATCATCGTTAGCAAAGGAGTAGAAGCAGGCTCGGAGATCACTGTCGACTATGGCAACAAGTACTGGGCCGGGCTGGACAAGGCGTGTCTTTGCGGTGAGGCGTGCTGTAGATATAGGAGAAACGCCTAGATAATCTGCATAGATGGCGTGACGGAGAGCTCAGAATCCCGAGGAGTGTGCATCTAGTCCGGTGTCGGAAGTGTTGATGCACAGTGGTTGTGTTTTTGCGAGAATGAAATGATCAGTGACAAGTCTGGCATAGCCCGTGCTAGAGAGCTCCAGGGTCCAACGTTTTTTCTGTTGATAGTGAAATATGCTGCGAAGGCCTCTGGGCGCGTCGAAGGTGCATGAGAGAAAGAAGAGAGATGGTCACTATAAGGCACGAGATGGTGGTGGGTCGATGCTTATCGATAGGGGCTAGCGTCCCGTATCCCTGCACAAAATTTCGGAGACATCAGCGACCTCGATACCAACCTACAAACGAGAGACCAACAAGAAACCACCATGGCGAGTAACTACAGTGACTCTGGGGCGTCCGATGAAGAGATTCTGGAGGCTCAAGCAGGGGCAAGAAAGAGACGGAGACTATCGCCAACAGGTGAAGAGAAGGCGGATTCTGAAGCCGAACCCACACCCAAGGTCGCAATCTCGACAATCTCGAGAATCAGGTCCAAACAGCCGCAAGCCTCGCGACCCGCTGCGAATGGAGAGTCAAATTCAACGGCAGAACTTACGAACATCAATGAGAAGCTCAGCTTCGCATCCATCAATGTTGCGCCGTGGCTAGTCGCCTCTCTGTCCTCAATGGAGATCAAGAAGCCCACGGGCATCCAGAAAGCTTGCATCCCAGAGATTTTGAAGGGCAGAGACTGCATTGGTGGTTCGAGGACAGGTACGGGTAAGACTGTGGCCTTCTCGGTGCCTATTTTGCAAAAATGGGCGGAGGATCCTTGTGGTATCTTCGCTGTAATCATCACGTGAGTATTTCCTGCTCAACACGCTATTATACAATAACTGAGTACCATGTTAGGCCAACGCGTGAACTAGCCATTCAGATCTACGAGCAAGTCAAAGCAATCTCGGCCCCGCAATCCATGAAACCCATTCTCATCACCGGCGGCGCCGATCAACGTGAACAAGCTATTGCCCTAGCTTCCCGGCCTCACGTTGTCATTGCCACACCAGGTCGCCTTGCCGAGCACATCAAGACCTCCGGCGAAGACACAATCTGTGGCCTCCGTCGTGTCCGCTTTGTTGTCTTTGATGAAGCAGACCGCCTCCTCGCACCTGGCAAAGGGAGCATGTTACCAGATCTCGAGACGTGTTTATCTGTGCTACCACCAAAGGAGAAACGGCAGACCCTGTTATTCACCGCGACTGTTACACAGGAGGTGTTGGCGTTGAAGGAGCAACCAAGGCCTGGTCGACAGCCTATCTTTATCTGCGAAGTCGATACGGAGACTCTCGCCATCCCACCGAAATTGCAGCAAAAGTACCTCCAGACGCCTGTTACGCATAAAGAATGCTACCTCCACGTCCTACTTAGTACGCCAGAGAACCTCAAGAAATCAGTCATCATATTCTGCAACCGCACTAAGACGGCAACGTTGTTGGAGTACATGCTTCGCCTCCTGCAACACCGCGTAACCGCACTGCACTCCGGGCTCAAGCAGTCTGACCGTGTGGGTAATCTTGCGCGTTTCCGCGCCCAAGCAGCTCGTATCCTTGTTGCCACTGACGTTGCTGCGCGTGGTCTCGATATCCCCGAAGTCGCGCTCGTCATCAACTACGATGTTCCCCGCGACCCAGACGACTACATCCACCGTGTTGGTCGTACAGCTCGTGCGGGCCGCGTCGGTACCAGTGTTACTTTGATCGGGCAGAGGGACGTGGAGTTGATATTGGCGATTGAGAACAGGGTGGGTAAGAAGATGGATGAGTTTGAGGAGGAAGGTGTGAGCATCGAGGGCAGAGTAGTACGGGATGCGCTGAAGCCAGTCACGGAGAAGAAGAGGGAGGCTATGCTGAGTATTGAGGAGGGTAGGGATGTGCTTGGGAAACGAAAGACGGGAATGCAGAAAAGGAGGGTGGATTAGAGATGTGGGCTTAGGCGCTAAGATAGGTATTCGAGGTAATCACAGTGATCATGTAGGAACATATGCATAGCTTTGAGGTTAGCAGACTGTTTTTAGGCTATCTAATCTGACTTCACATTACTACCCCTTATGGCTACCACGTGCTGGCTTCTTGCAAGTCATCATATTGAAGCAAAGGTATGAAGTCGTCGGGTTGGCTACCGTGGAGCTATTTTGAGCTTTGAGGTATATATCCACGCTGTTACCTGACTGTCCAACATCTTTCACATTTACTCAGCCACCACCGTCCATTCCCCATCGCCGTCCACAACTCTCCACATCCGCCAATGTCAACGATGCACAGCTTTCAGGTAGCTCAAAGCCCACTGCCAGAAAGATCGCCTGCTCAGAGAACTCATCGGTCTTCAGATCAACTTCTATACTCATCAAGCCTGTGTCAAGCTCTAAACGCCAGGTTCTCTCAGCTGTATCTGCCGACCAAACAGGCGTCATCGAGAAGAGAGCCGCAACACCAAAAGATTGCTTCTCACGCGCGAACATAGCGGCTAGCGCCGAGTTCAGCTGATCTATCCAGGGCGACGTGATCTGGTTCGGAACAACCTGCCACTCCCTGCAGATGTTCTGCTTCACTAGTGTTTGCCTCGCTTTCGCATTCATGATGCGTGCAAAAGCCCACTGATCGCCTTGAAGATCTTGATTCCAGAAGCCTGTTTCTGACCAACAGCGCTCCGTCAGGGACAGCGCTATATCGCTGACTAAATCGATGGTCTGGCCTAGCTGCCGCATGCTAGGCATTGATATCGAAGGTATCAACTTTGTTACGCGATTGCCTAGCTCAACTAAATCGTGGCCCCCAAAGGCTTGATTCAGTCGAGCATTGAAGTTTTCGGATGCCGTGTCTGCCAGGTCTTGGAGTTTGTCACGACATGTGGGCCGATTCGACTCGCTCGCATGGCGGTGAAGCGATGCAGCAGTCTCGGTCGGATGTTGAAGCGCGCGAACAGCCTCAGTACGCAAGGTTCCATTTCGGTCAGACGGATACATATACGACTCTGCAGGGAAGGCGTCAGTGTCGAACGATGAACATTGGCTCAGAGTGACGGCAAAGATCGGCGTGGCCTGACCGGAGTTTGGTGGTGTCCTTGGTGTACTCAGGAGTTCCCAGCATGCAGTGTCATCGGAAGATGAGGCGGAAGAGGGCTGAGCAAGTACGGGTGGAGTTGATGAGGCAGTTGAAAAATCGGGCAGTGGTGTATTGGGGCAGCGCGCCACAGTACGGTTGAAGAACAGCATACTGTTTGCAAGCCTACAAGAAAACTTTTGTGTGGATTTTAGGCGGTCGGCTCTTGGTTATTTCGTCGCGCGCGTAGTGTTCAAGCAGCCAGTTTATGGAAAGCGAAGCTGAGCTCAAACTTTTATTGTCGATATGTGCAGATAGCGAGTACAAATTGAAGGTTCGAAATCAGTATACAGGAATATTGCATAGTGAGGGGTGCGCGAACATTGTGGGTTTATGATGTCACAGACGAGTGTTTGCTCCATGGTGAATGCGACAGCATGCCAGTAGCACGTTGCAGAGTGAATGACCGCAATCATGTACACGTGCGGCAGAGATTGGGGATGATGAAGAGGTGCAGTAGACATCGAAGGGAGAGTTTCGAAAATGAAGATAGGGAAACTTTAATGTATTTCGAGAGTGGAAAACCAAAACTTCATGGAACAAACGCTATAATGGCTGTGAACGATGCAATATGATGAAGCCAATATCGCTCTCCAGCAACACTTCATCCATGGTATTAAACCCAGTGACGCTATAACCAGTGACACCTAAACCCATATTCAGTTATGAGTTACTGCTTAACTCGGAGATTCCGTATCTTCGTGAGCGCATGGGCTCTGATCTCGGAGGAGGATGGCTTCAGGGTCGTTGCTCGCGCGGTACTTGTTGGCCATACTCTGAATAGACAGTACATTGCTTCATATGCGTGACGCGCCCAGTGTTCTCGTTGAAGGTGTTGCAGCCGTAGACCGCTGCATTGGGTGGTGTGTACACTAATCATGATCAGCAACATGCAACAATATGACTTTGAGGATCAGTAGGCTCACAGTGTAGAGACACAGCGTAATCGTTAGAGTTATTCTTGATGCGATGCAGGCCAAGCTTGTCAGACATATATGTGACTTGGTTCTCTTCGTATGTCTTCTCAGAGATTATCTGCAGCGGACGGTCCTCGGAGTTGTTGAGGTGTTGGGTGGGCCATGCAAAGCGTGTCTCGACGAGGCTGCCCTTCAAGATCTTCATGATGCAGTGTGCGTTGGCATGACTGTCGAATTATTAGCATTGATCAGGTGGTACTAACATCTCATATGATGTCGTCCTAGTAGCCTTCGAGACCGACGGACGTATGAGATATCGAAATGTGTCGTTCTTACCGCCGTGTCTCCTGCGTTGTTGACGCATCGACCCTAAGATCGGCGACTGAAGTCGCTTCGTCGTTCAGGAGACCAGAGCCATGGAAGGTGAGATGATCGTTGCAGTTGGACGACCCGCTGGTAGGGACTACTGTCAACAGCTACAGGACAATGGACTTACTCGTGAACAGGACTCGCTTTGTCTGGGCCCCAAACGAGGATGAGCTTTATTCATCAGTGTTATTCTTCACTAGTCTACGAGCGGGTAACGTACCAAGTTGCTTTTGCCGTTGCCCTTGTCGACCAGGTTACGCGTATATGGAACGTTTGACGATGGAAAGTAATATTTGGCCCACTCTGACTCATTGGAGGTGTAGTCTTCCATGAGCTGTTGCAGTTCGCTAGGATCTACATCATCGGAATCGATACCAGAGGAGGGACCAAGCTTCTCTCGCAGAGCCTCAACGAGTGCGTCAAGTTTGTTGTGTCCTGTTGTGAGACCCGGCATAGTGATGTATTGGATAACAGTTGAACGATTTTGGGAAGTGGGAGTAATGTGAGTGTTATTAACTATGAGTAAACACTGGAAAAGTGGAGATACGGAGAAGTCGCTTTATAAAGAAGAGGGGAAGGAGGGATGCTGAGACACGTGTCTCTGTAAAGCTGCTTGTGCAGAAATGTCTTGCTTTATTATGTAAGATTCTGCGCTGATGGTGTTCTTGGGCTAGTCAGCCGGCCAACCGTCGCACTGCGTATGCATTCCAAACATTATCCTCCAAGTGCAGCATGAAGCCGGCGAAGTTGAGTGATGCTCAGCGGCTTCCATCGGTAATATCAGCTTCGTGAAGGAACGTTGGGAAGATGGACGGTTAGGGTAGTAATGGAAAGTGTGCTGCAGATGCGCTAACTGTGTTTGGGCACGCCAAGATTTGCGGATCGCCCTTGCCCCTCCCGCGTCATTGGCAGCCCTCACATCAAATTTCTGTAGCAACAACACCACCCTTCAATCCAGCCTCAAGCACGCCAAGGAGCCATATACAGTCAAGATGGCGACGACAGTGGATAAGGCGAGTACTGGGACTGCCGTGCTTTGGTTGCTATAGTGCTAACATGTGTTGGGAGGCAGATCAAAGATATCGAGGCCGAAGTGAGACACCTCCAACCCGCGCATACTCGACCATGACTTATACCTTTATTCTAGATGGCCAAGACGCAGAAAAATAAGGCGACTTCTTTCCATCTTGGTACGACTGTGCGCACGTACACTGCATGTTAGCATGCTCATAGACGAATAGGACAACTGAAAGCAAAACTTGCTAAACTCAAGAGGGAGCTGCTCGAGCCCAGCAGTAGTGGAGGCGGCGGTGCAGGTGTTGGGTTCGACGTCGCTAGGACTGGTGTGGCCAGTGTCGGCTTCATTGGCTTTCCTTCCGTGGGCAAGAGTACGCTCATGAGCAAGTTGACTGGGCAGCACTCGGAAGCAGCTGCATACGAGTTCACGACGGTATGTAGCGCCGCTCTTAATAGTCTGACTCAGTGCTAACAGTACTCCAGCTCACCACCGTGCCTGGCCAAGTCATGTATAATGGAGCTAAAATCCAGATTCTCGATCTCCCTGGTATCATCCAAGGCGCCAAAGACGGCAAGGGTCGCGGTCGGCAGGTCATTGCAGTCGCGAAGACGTGCCATTTGATCTTCATAGTCCTTGACGTTAATAAGCCCCTCACCGATAAGCGCGTCATCGAGAACGAACTGGAAGGCTTCGGCATCCGGATCAACAAAAGCCCTCCCAACATTGTCCTCAAAAAGAAAGACAAGGGTGGCATCAATATCACCTCGACCGTTCCACTCTCACACATTGACCACGACGAGATCAAAGCTGTATTAAACGAATACCGCATGGCGAATGCTGATGTCGCTATTCGATGCGATGCCACTGTTGACGATCTGATCGATATCATCGAAGCGAAGGGCCGAAGCTATATCCCGGTCATCTACGCGCTGAACAAGATCGACGCCATCACCATCGAGGAGCTGGACTTGCTCTATCGAATCCCAAACGCTTGCCCTATCAGCTCTGAGCATGGCTGGAATATCGACGAGCTACTCGAGCAGATGTGGGAAAAGCTGAATCTCGTCCGCGTCTATACAAAGCCCAAGGGTCGGATGCCCGATTACTCCGCACCAGTGGTCTTGCGATCGACCGCTTGTACCATTGAAGATTTCGTATGTTCCTCGCTTGGACGCCATGTCAATATTCGCTAACGGGGAAATAGTGTAACTCGATCCACAAGACGATCGTTGAGCAATTCAAGCACGCCATCGTATACGGCAAATCCGTCAAGCATCAACCTCAGCGTGTGGGACTCGCTCACGAGCTTGCCGACGAGGACATTGGTACGTACTTCCCGGTATAAATTCTTTAGTGGATTGCCCTTTGCTCACCATTGTGGCCAGTCACCATTGTCAAACGATAAAAGCTATCCGGTGACCTTAGATCCTACGGTGGTAAGGCCTTCCGGCCCTGCGATAGAGAGTGAGTGGAGAGGGAGGAGGCTTCTAGATGGCTAATACATATGTCTCACTGCGAGACCAATGCCAGGTCGCGATAGAAGGAGGACGAGCACGGCAAGGCTTAAGGCCGATTTCGCAGCTTGGATTGGCCCAGGACACCGTCCCAATAGCACTGCGCCGACATTCAGCACGACGCTTATTTTGGGCAAGACAGCTTACGGAGCGGATCGTGCCTGCCATTCGCCAATTTTCGGGGACTGTGGCGGACCGATGCCGTCCGTCGAGCTATCAATAACATAGCGTGGCTCATCCTACCGTCGAGGCGTCCCACTGGACGTGGAGTCTCAACGAAGCCTCGTGGTGACAGCGCCGCTGCTGCTATTGGAACGGTGTCAGCTTTTGTTTTCCCCATATTGTTGCTTCGGAATGTTAAGGATAACGATCAGCATTGTCTGGCCCAATTTTCAGGCGTTTGCTTTCCTTATTGGTGTACTAACGGCTTCAGTGGTCGACTCGGAGAAATCCAGCAGGGGTCCTGTCGTGTGGGCGACTCAGAGCGCGCGCTGTCATTCGGGCGCTAAATTATTATCGCTCCCAAATCTGAGTGGCTGGTCGGCAAAACCTAATGGAGTCCCTTGGTGGCTCGATTCTTCATGGGCGCGATTATTGCAGTTTTCCGAAAGCGTTTCAGCCGTCGACACATTCTGTCTCTCCTTTATGCACAGCCTCTGCCTGACGTCTTGACCCAGCCTAGATGGGGATTCGCCACGTCCTCGCGTACCTGAGTAGCATCAGTGGGCTCCATAATACTGTCGCGCGCCACGAGCGCACGGCAACGGCCAGCATCACTTCGCCGGGTGCACGAGGCGAAGCCAATATGGCGCTCCCACTCAGACCATGTCCGCTTTGGGGATGCATCAGATTAGCCGGCTGTAGACGTGCTCAGCGGTGCGAGGCCCTGATGTGATGATCCTACCCGGCCGCCTTGACATCCCATTTGCTCATCACGCAGTCAGGCGTGGAGGCATGCACTTGCGAGCTTGAGCCAGGCGGCCGCATAATTCTGGCCCGCGTTGGTCTAGGGGCGCATCCCCGATGAGACCCGCACCACGCTAAGCCCAGCGTCGTCGCTCGCCTTGCTCGTCGCTTGGCCGGATGGCGGCCAGGATTCACAGTGCACAAGCCAACATTCGCCGGGCAAGCTTGGGCTCGAAACAAACAGGGCCCCTCTCCCGCGAGCTGCAGCAGGCCGCGCCCGCATCGCACTCACCAGGGCCTTGTACCAGCGTCCCCAGACTCTTCTTCAAGTACGCGCTGCAGGCCCGCCGCGCCAGGCATTTCCCTGCAGTTCCTGTCCCTCCATTTGAGCTCACTGCTTTGCCGCGCTGCTTTATTCTCTTTTCTTTGGCCCTCTGTCATACCCAGCGCCTTTTGTCAGCGCCATCCCCGCTGTTGCGGTACATCCTCGTCACTGCTGTTTCGCTTCAGGAACAGAATATCATCTCATGCATGCATGCACGCGGCTGGTCTGAGGTTACCCACCCGCCCAGGTACAGCAACACTACGGTGCAGGCGCAAATGCCCGTCTAGGACCCGCTCTGCTGAGGATCTCACACTTGCTCCCACACTCGCACGGATACCGTCCTTCTGATTCCTACGCCGTAACTCAACATGAGCCAGCTGCAAATGGAGCACGAACAGCACCACCACGACCATTTTGACGACCAAAATTCAAATTGGCATGAGAACGGTGGATACAACCCACACCATCAGTCTCCAGTGCATGACTACAATGGCTTCAACAGTTATGCGCCGCTTCCTATGGAGCCTCTCTATGGGAGTGCTATGCATCCACCACACCAAAGCCACCCAACACCAAGGACTACGCATCCACAGCTTCAGCCTCTGATAATGCCACAAATGCCACAATGGCCGAGCATGTTAACCAGCCAGTCAACATATCAACCTCCGTTATTCCCTTCAGCACCGGTGCCAATAACGCCAGCATCAGCTACTCCAGTCTCAGCAACATCAACGCATTCACGCACTTCGTCTACTCCACGCAAGACTCTCACCGACTCAGATCGCAGACGGATGTGCCAGTATCATGAGGACAACCCAACGGTCAAACAAACAGAGATTGGAGGTACGCCAGCATCAGCCACCCAACAAACATGGTTCCATCGCTAATCTTGCTTTTAGCAATGTTCGGTGTGGAGAGAAGGTACCACTGCATGCGCATTATGCCTCTTACCGTGCTGACAGCTGTGTAGTACTGTTTCAAAGGTGTTGCGTCAGAAGGAGAAGTACTTGTACCAGGACGATGGTAGCCGGTCACCCATAAAAAGGTCAAAAGGCAAATTTCCTGATATCGAGCGGGCACTCTCCAACTGGGCGAGAAATCACCAACGCAATGGACTACCATTGAATGATGAGATTATTCGAGATAAGGCGCGCTTCTTTGCGCAAACCGTCGGCAACACGGAGAGCTCTCTAAAGGTGAACAGCAACAGCTGGCTGGAAAAGTTCAAGCAAAAGAATCATCTGATGGGGTCAAGATCAAGGAAGGGGTCAATAGCAGAAGAGTCAGAGGGCACGTCGAATCCGCCGTCCAATGTGCAGACGCCGGGAGCCATCTCACCTTCTTCGCCAGGCGGGGTATCGCCCTCGACTGCTACTATAACCACCAAGAAGAGCGAAGATAACCTCAAAACAGAAAGCCCCGACACTTACGACTTTTCCAACCACCGACGGCCTTTCCATTCGCAGAGCAGCACGTCCTTATCAAGCGTCTTTACGGATACAGCGCCGTCTTCATTCTCGGCTGGGCCTACGAGTCCTACTTCGCTCTCATCGCCATTCTTCACACCTGATTCAGCTTGCGGCCCGAGTCCCTTCATGGGCAATCGACAACCCGCGAATGGACAGCCAGGGAGCAGCAACTTCCAGCGGCCACGAAGCCAGACGTTTCCTATGCTCGTAGGCGTGGAGCAGTACATGTCACCACCTGGATCATCAGATGCGCTTACTCCAAAGTACATCAGCAGCAGTGCACTCGACTCTCCCATGGCGGAGATGCCTGGATCTATGCCAGCAATCGATGAGACCATGTCGTTATCGCCAACACAGGCTACTAACTCGATGCAGCCGCCTCCTCTTCCGAACGCCGCATCTGGGCTTTACGATGAGAAGGGGTCTTCCTCAGACTCGTCGCCCATTACACCATCTCAAGAGGAAGCTGCGCGCGCACTAGAACTCGTCATGAATTTCTTCCAGTCGCAAAACGCTGGTTTCGTCGTCGAGCCACAGGAGTACGTTACGATCGGCAAGCTGATGGAGAAGCTTCGAATCAAGCGCAGTTCCGAGAGCCTATCAGGGCTAATACGCCGTGTGTCAGAACCCGAATTCGCTGTCACTAAAGTCGAAAGCGTCGATGTCCTTCACTAGCAGATTAGTTCGATCTTTTGGGAGTAGCTGTCAACATTATGTCTCCCGGAATGACACAGCGCACAGAGTCTTGGATGTACACGCTTACGACAATCCGGTTCTGTGAGACGATTCCATGAATCGTTTGGTTTTGGAGTAAGGAGGGTTGCGTAACACTTTGGGATCATGAGAACAGGACAAGGGCACACAGCTAGCATTGCTCTTATTTGGATTTCCTTGTCACGTCGCATTTCGAGCATTCCAGCATTAACATTATTAGCATTTTCTTTTTTTTTCCTTAACCCCTGGCTTTTACTTCACCCCCCCACTTCTTGATCATTTTGCACTGTTTTCGATCTTACGACGGCCTGACTATACCCCCCTGCGCGCACATATCTCGTCTCTTTTCCCATGCTCAAGAAAAGACTGTAACCGCTCGCGCGGGTAATTATCTGTAAGCTTCATGTTTTCACATTCTTCTTGTTTTCTGCCCTTGTTTTCATATCCTTTGGCGGCCTTATACGTTACAGGTGCGGAATTGTCAGATTAAAACGATTTAACTCCGGTTTCGCACGCTCTCTGTACCCTATATTCGGACCACATATAGTTCCCCTGCCGAGACGAACACCGTCACAGCAGTCTCAATGAAGGAATTTGCGCTTTCGAGTACGTACCCTTATCCCACGTTTCCCTCGTTGTAGCCGGGATTGGGCTGGGACGAAATGATCTGCAAGGGTCATGGGGCATGAACAGATGGTACTTGCCGCTGTCAACACGGCTGCCGGCATTTTGCACTGCACAAGATTGAATATGATAAGTTATGCAAATCCAAAGCTGTTTCCACGGAGCGCGGTAGGCGATCGTACAGTATCATGCGTATGTACAAAGTGTTCCGGAAGCTAGGGCCAACTTATTGTCTACGATTTCCAGACGTCAATTGAGAGGTGAACATGTCCGCGACAAACGACACCCGCATCTGCACAAGCGAAAAGCCCTTGCGCTAGACACCTCAGATTACGATAGTCATGCCATCCATGACGGTTTGGACGAGAAAGGGAATGCGCCTGACTCTGAACTATTTCCCGACTTCGCCGAGGTCGATCAGAGCATCAGCTGAAGACGAGGGTTCAGAGGGGATTTCCGTATTGAGCACCTCGTTTCGGAAACTAAATTGGCGGGGCATCTCAGCCGTCAGCAACAACAGATGCGCTCATAGAAATACCAAAGATTCGTCCGGCTTTACTTGCAGAGATGCTGTGCTCGCGGAGTATTTTAGTGTCGCATGTTGCATGCGTGTAGCTAGCTGCCGATGAGACAATCTCGTTGACTGACATGGACTTGACAGCTCGCTGACAGCACGTTGTTGCACACAACAGCGTCGAGTTTTATTCGCTGGAGTTTTCTTGCGGATGTTTTAGTGGGAAAGCAAGCCCCGCCGAAGTCGCAGTAACGGCGTGCTCATCTCGGTTGCATTTCTGCGTTTTCGTGGCATTATTGTCAGGCAGCATTCTTGCTTCTGGGTCAATAGGTAGGTATAGTGCAACTCGGTACGGGCCGTGGCTGATGCCGTTGACCGTGATAGATGCTCTACAGTAGCTGTACTAGACTATGGCCCGGACCGAGTTGGCAAAGCACGCAATTACTGTTATCTCACTGTGATGTAACAAGTCACAAATATCACACATGCTCTGCCTCAGAATGTTAGGCGGCAAAGGCCAGCCCATCTCCAACGTGACCTGTTT
Source organism: Parafenestella ontariensis (assembly GCA_021596325.1). Lineage (NCBI taxonomy): Eukaryota > Fungi > Ascomycota > Dothideomycetes > Pleosporales > Cucurbitariaceae > Parafenestella > Parafenestella ontariensis. The sequence goes on from JAKGDA010000006.1 coordinate 279,705, forward strand.
TCCCTTATGCGCTACCCCATCCCGTCCAACCTCGTTCATGGTAATCGCGATTGGTTTCTCAACACCTATACTAGCAGCAGCCATGTCGCACCGCAAACTGCTCAGGGCAGCGGCCAGCGCGCTATAAATTCAAATCAGGCCACCCAGTCAGATGGCCAGGGACGCCTGGCTTTGGTATGTCGCGCGGAATATTCGGCCCTACGTCAAGCCAGGTAGGCCAGGCTCGCACGCCTGTAGTGCGAAGCTAAATTGGTTTGAATCTGTGCCACTGCCGGGACGTAAAATCGCTAGAAGCTAGCTAGCGGGTAACTGGATCGCTGTAAGATAAGATCGCGAAAAAGGCAGGAGAATATCCGATGGGTTAGCTAAAAGTCGCAATAGTGAAATTCTATTCGTGGAAGTAGCATCATAATGTGGAAAGCGGGGTCATCATCTCGTGAGTAAAAATTGTGTTGTAGCAGCAAACCTCGAGGTGATTGCTCAATGCGGACGGTACCTTGCGCTAGTTACCCACGTGATCCAAATCTCATGTTGTGCAACCATGCAAGGGTGGTACCGCTGCCCGGCTAAGCAGATTTCCTTGCGAGGTCGTGTGCGACTCGGCAATTTGAAGTGTTTGTGTAAGACCAGCGTTTCTATGACAGTTGTTGCAACTTGAAACTGAGGTTACATTATTCAGCATTGTATTTGAGATTGAGAGTGTGTTTCGTCAGTTGGATTTCAGAGAGGGTATGTTGTCATTTAGTTTGGCGGGGAAGCCTGTACCGGACTGCACGATCCTAGTAAATAGCAAATTGGTCCGCTCAGTGGACTATGCGACACCGCCTGTTCAGGAGCTTGGAGAAGATCGCGTTCTCCCAGCTACATGAGCATTGGGCAGGCGTTCGCAGGCTTTATCTTTGATTTGTATGTTTAGTTCATCCGTCACTGACGTACCAGTCCGCCCCGTCCTCCCTGTCAGACGCACGAAGCCGTTACTCCAAATCTGTCGCTCAATTGCCGGAGACGGGACCTTGCATACATAGACGGGAAGTGTGAGCAAAAGGCCAAATTATGATGCAATTCGAGGGTCAGGTGGAAGCTTTCGCGGGAGCTTTTAGGGCCGCTATAAACATTGCGATGACAACTGTCAGAGGCTAGCTGGCATCATGAGATGTGTGTAAGCTAGTATGTTACTCGTTTCCTTGTTGCGACGGTATTCCCAGCATTGAATGCGACACGAAGTCATCAAGGTTGCACGATCCGACACAACTCATGTCATCGAGTTGAGTCCTTGCCCATCGCCTGAGGCCTGAGGCCATTCACTACCCCACAAAGAATCTAGACGCATAGATCCTCATGGCATGATTGTCCACTATCGTATGTCTTGCATTCTCGAGTCAAGTTCCCCACTGTTCATGGGGCCGCCGCTTCAATTGAGGCGGTTGGCCGTTCGGCATTGAATCTTCTGGGATGGTTCGATGCCCATAGCGACCCCTGAATATCACTCGGATAGCGAAAGAACATGGAAGGTCCTTGATCGCCCTGTGCCGCGTTCATCCTGCTAGGATCATGAGAAGTCGCAGCCAGGGCCATGACTTTCAAGGTGGACCCCACGCATTTCCGGACGTTGTCAGGGCCTCTAGGATCATGACTCCCTGCTGCGCATCTTGCGGGTTTCGCGACGGGGCTGTCGTGAAGGATCAAAGCTCAACGGCTATTTAAGGTGTCGAGTCAAGACCCTGGGCATGCCAACGGTGGCGCCTCTGAATGCGGGCAAAGAGAGCAGGCGTAAGCGGCGACGCAGCCTACGCACGCGCCTTCAATGCGCGCGGTATACGATAGGTCCTCGAACGACGAAAACTTCGAGATAAAAGCGATGATGACTGCGCCGCACGCAGGCTGACAGCTGCGTTCCGTCCCGCGCCATGCTGCCCAACCGATGACAACATATTGAAACACTTTGGCGGCAGCAGGTATTCAGGTACATGCAATCCGGTACCCTGGCCCCTTGTAACCGATAAGAGATACCGATATGAGTTGTATGTGGCGTGCGGGGTAGTATGCCCATTTCTTAAACTTTTCCACCCACCATCGCTTCTGCTAAATTCGACTATTGAAACACAAGGACTCTGCAATTGAGTGTTGGTTGCTGAAGTGAGGTTATATTTAACCTGAAACCATGTGGACAGGAATTCAGAACGTGTGTGGCGATTTCCCACATCCACGGTTAATGGTCGTTGTGCAACAGTGTTTCAAACCACAGTTTGCGTCTCTTGTACAGTGGGGCTTCCGTGCAGAAAGCGGGGTCGGAGCTCGAAGTGGTTGTCACAAATGTATCGAAGTTCGGAACGCTACTTTGGTAGAATTGTAGGTAAATTCGACCTCGTCTCCGTTTGCTCCGGGTCGCGCGTCTGTGCAGCAGGAACTACGCCTTGGCAACGGAGATACGCACTGTGGCCGGCTCATGTTCGAGGAAACATGTTTGTCGAACTACGCCGCTTCTTACTATCCAATGTCAGTACACAAAATATTGGGGGTTCGGCTGTGTGCGATTCAGTCCCGTGCAGAATGTCGAATTTACACGGACCGTCGCGCTCCCCGAGACCTTTGACATGCAGGATATCAAAGCTCCTCTTACGCACATGAACTGGATATGTACCTTCCCTGCTACACCGCCAATCGCTTCCATTTACCAACATCTGACGCCAACACGAACACTGCAAGCCGGAAACCTGGATAGTGCACCGTGGCTTGACGGCGGAACTGCACTGCGGGGTCCCTCACTTTGCTTTTTCGCGTTTGGTGTCCGGCACTTCCTCAAATAGTCAGGTGCTCAACGCGGCATGCAGTCTGGATTGCCATGTGCCTCAACAAATTTCACAGGCGAATTTTTTGATTGGCCGGAAGCCCCTCTTTTCGGGACCAGCGGTGTACCTTTTCCACAACATCAACTACGAGATGCGCGATGAGCTGTAATACATGAAGCATACATCATGTAGTCGCACAGCCTAAGCTGTCTAGGGCCGTGTTTAGATGATGGGTACAACCGTAAATGCCAAAGAGTGACGCCTCAACGATCCTTAAAGTTTAAGAAGCGATCGTCTGGATACCGCTTTTGTCAAATGAAAATGGCGCGGTTCGTAATTGCGAGGACGACGTGCTCAGTAGTTCGCGCATCTGGCGGTGAACGCTCAGAGGTTGGCATGCGCGAAGCTCTGACCTCAACGCAGCCAAAGGACGCATGTGGGAACAAGGTATCGTAATGGTTAGTGAACCCCTTCCTCCTGGCATCAGCCAGTGCGCTCTTCTAGCAATTCCCTGACACCTCGTTCTCCTAACTCCGGGACTAGGCGAACAACGATCAATTCCACAATCTGGAAGATCAGATGTTTGTTGAGATAGGTGTCGTCAAGACAGGTTAGCACGTCCTCGACTTGCTGAAGCTGCACGTCGCGTTCGTGGCTTGCGAAGAACGCTATTGCTACTGTCGGCGGCAATAAGTTCAGCAGCGATGCGGCACAACGGCGCCTGATCTCTCTAGCTTCCTCATCAGATGGTATCTGACGTGGGGGGCCAAGAGCGTTATTCGGGAAAAGCGTTGCGCGCAATGTACGGAGGACAACTGGAAGAAAAGCGGGGTTCAAGATGCGCTTGTGGATGGTGTGAGAAAGGAACCTAAGCATTGCTGGGTTAGTGACCGAACAAATGATAAACAAGGAGGAAATGATGATTAGTGCGTATTAGGGTAAATGTTGACGGTGCGCCATGGTGGACAGGCCAGTCCGCGGGATTGTCAGATGGCGAAGTCGAATGACGAAAGGCGCGGAATTGCGTTCCAGTTGAGAATGGGCAGAATCCAGTCCACAAAGTGAGGCGCGTACCCATGTCAAGCGAGATTGACTGGCTACCTGGAAGTATTGCAGATGTGGATGCCCAGCTTGGGCTAGTGCGATGCGAAAAAGCCATTTTTCACTTGACGAATTTCTTCGTGCATTGATACAACAGCTCAGCGAAGTTGACACTGTCAAGTGGTGTTGCAGACCGGTGTTCGGAGATACTGACAAAATGGCAGCGATATCGCGCGTGATTCCAAGAGCGAGCGGGTGCAAAGTGAGGCGTAATTGCCTGAGGACCTGGGTAGTGTAGGAACAGTGACCAATGTCGTGCCTGTACATAAGGGACGGCCAGTCCCGAGCTAGACGGAACGGTGTGGGCAGATCAACCGGCGCGTAAGCGGCCCATCCGGAATGGCTAGGATCGCGATAAGACGGCTTAGTTCTATTGCCGCACTGCAATAGCGTGTCGTATTGCGTGCTGCGAATAAGGAGCAGCGCTGCAACGATCGGTCCATTCGGGTTACTAGCACCATGATGCAGTGGATGATAGTGTCGAAGAAAGAGGGGATTTTCTGCCAAGTCCTTTGTCCGAAACGCGTCCAGTTGCCGCCCGGAACGGGTGCTAGGGCTTGCATGATGATGCGCCACGACAAGGGCAACGACGTGTGAGAGCCTGCGGGCCGTCGCATTCGCTGAAGCGAGATCAAGTGACTGAAATCGTATGCGGGGCTATCTCATCTTGTGTTGCATCGTACTAGGGCGGTGGCCAACCAGGGAAAGCGAAGAAGGAAGAGATATTATCGTAACTCACCTGTCCAATACACCATCCGTCTCACCCACCCTGCCGGGGCCGACCAACGCTCCTCGGTGCAGCATTGAGATGAAGCCCAACAGCCAAGGCATGCGGATGTCTAGTTCAGCAAGTTGCGATACACAGCTCCACAACTTCATGCTCACTATAGGCCGTTTGAGACCCAACAGGCGCCTGGGGGCCGGGGCGTCCGCTTGCGGTATTTGCGATTGGTTTGATGCTTCGACGGGTGACTGCTCGCTGATGACAGATCTCGAGGGCAGGGAAGATGATGTCGCGAAATTCAGGATCACCGCGCGCGCCGCTGTACACGCCAGAAATGCGTATTGGATCACGGCCCAGAACAGACCAGAGATGAATACGGGTAGAGTCTTACGACGATGCTCGCTGGCGACCAGTGGCTTTGACGGCCTGGCCTGCTCATCTATCGACGAGGGTAACAGTCCAAAGCGCTCCAGGCGGGTCAAAGACTCCTCTGGGCCAGCACGTTCTGATTGGGAGTCCTTCTCTTTCGTGCCATCGGTCTGCAAAACATCAGCTATTCTCGTGATACCTTCCCATAGCAACCAGCCCTCACAAGCCTTCCCACTAATCCCGTTTCCCAGGATCATCTCGGCAAATATCTCTGCCACTAAAGTACGAAGGCATCCATTTTCCAGATCCTCGGTGGGGAGCAGGATAGCTAATACTCCTTGGACGAGCAGCTGACGCCACGCCGACTCACTCTCCCGCTGCTCAACAATAGTCGACGGCACAAACTCGGTCGGAACAGGAGACAGTGCAGGGTGCGGGTGGAGCATATGATAGACCAAACGTGGGTCCGAAACTAGTGAATTGGGCGAGGTGGCTTGTTGCTTCGCCAAACGGAAAGCTTTTCAAATGGGTAATCAGACAAAGTTCATGCAACGGTCCAGGATCGGAACTACCTACAGCTCAGGTGGGCTTCAAGCAGCTCAGGGATCTCATCTAACAATAGTGCTTCCAAATCGACTTTTCGAAGGCGCTGCTCGAGAGCCCTAGTACAGTGGGCGATGACTTGGATGACTTCGTTGACGAATACATGGTCAGGAGTGATCTTCGAGTACCACGTCTGTACGAACTCCTTGATGATCACTGAAATGATACCGTACAGCTGAAGATCGACCTCGTTTGAGCTAGTCAGCGGTGGTAGTACTTCTTCGATGGGGCGCGGTGTCGTGCGCCCCTTTTCGCCGTTCCCAAGGAGCACATTGTGGGTGCAGAGAGTGCGTCGAATGAAAGCTGCAGTTGCCTTGTCCGAAGTAGTATCAGACTGAGGCTTTTGTGTCTCCACCGCGCGCGTTGCACTAGTGGCACGAGGGTGACTTGGTAAATTGGCCGCGGGGGCTCCTAGGGTAGACGATAGTAGGGCATGATGGCTTGGTGGCTGCAATGGAGGATCGACATCCCGGGGCGTGCTTTCCGTCATCGCAGGCAGATGTGCATAGTTGCTCTTCTCGTCGACGATGATTTAGCACGTGATAGCGCGCTGTATAGCGCGGGTCTCGATGAAGGTCGACGCTGTTGGAGAGATTGGGAGGCAGTGAGAGGCGATGACGACAGACCTCGGAGCCTCGTTTAGCCGAAGTTTTAGCGCCTTTTTGTTGTGCGTGTTCACTCATTCACGACCACAACCATCAATACAACAACCTTCCAAATAGCAACACTCCCTTGTGATTCCTCTCACTTGTATCTTTAGAAAGATGACCGCAACAGCTTCTGACTGTATGGGCTTTGCTATCTTCTGCTTTGATCAGGCTAACACTCAACGCAGCAGCAGTCGTAGCGGTGGTAGAGACACAACTGAAAGACATCGTGCAGAACCTCTACAACCTTATTGTGCAATCGTTTGACCACCATGGAAGCAAGACGCAGGAGGCTATGAAGCGAGAAATGTATGTGACCTGCGTTTGAGCAGGAGGTTCACTTCAAGCAGTGAGGCTAATAGTAGCAAAAGTCAGTCGCTCGTTCAGAATCTGGTGAAGCTATCGCGAACGGCACCTTCAGTAAATATCTATATCCCACCCGAAGTCACAAACTACGTTGAGAACTCGAGAAACCCCGACATCTACACCCGCGAGTTTGTCGAGACTGTACAACGAATGAACCAAATGCTGAATGGCCGCGTTGACGCGTACCGGTTGCTGCAAGAGCAGCTCGCATGGCAGCTGTCAAATGCCATTCCAGAAATGAAAGATGACATTGCTAGCGTAGTTGAAGCGACTAGTGGCAAAGTCCGAGCATAATGGCTTCTTTCAATGACATGATGAATCCATGACTCCGTCGAGAGATTGCCAAAGTAGGCTCTGCTCCGGTTCGATCTCCTGGCACAAACTATTAGTCAAGCAAACTCGACCATCTTGGCTTGCGGCTGTTGTTCTCAACGGGACTTCGCATTCCGTGTTCGTGGCCCGTCACCAGCAGTGATCCAAGAACACAGCCCAGCAACGAAGGTTTCCAACATAATACGGAATCTCGATATTGCTATCCTACGATTATACGATTATCTTTCGGCACGCGAAAGTCGGCCCGACTTCCTCAAAGAATGGGAGCGGCATGCAAGACGAGCGACGAAGCTTCCCAGTCATATACCCGCCTCACTATTTTCTACCTTACTGTTACATCAATGCAATTTTACAGGGGCAAATGACGCTACTGCAAGAAGCAACGGGTGACATCTATCGGGCATTTATGTTGCCAAGGTCACCCTAAACTCGCTATGAAGATATTGACAGGGATCAGGATATCCAACAGTTCGTTCTTTTTACACCCGCTTGGGTGCTTTAATATCAGGAACAAATTTACATGATCGCCCTTGTCTCAGCTTTATCGATAACCCACCCCATGTTATTGCTCAGACCAGTCTGACCCGCTGCTTTGACACTCTAGAGGTCCGGCTGATACTTCCTTCCATGTACCCGGATGCTGACCGCAGTTCCCCGACACCATTTTCCCGTACTATGCGACACTTTGGCCGATTAGAGTACACGTCGCGAAGTATCCTTTTCATGCTATGCTTGCTTCTGCAGGTACCATCACCCGGACGAGCTCTGGCCGCACTTTCGACATTGCCGATACCCGTAGTGTATCGCGTTCCTGGAAGAACGAAGAACCATGACAGGACCTCCGACAGGCCGCTGTCGGCTTCACCGAAGCATCAGGTAGATTCTGCATGTCACCACCTCCATATGCAGCCGTCTCCAACCACCCGCGAGACCTGTCAGACTGGCGATAAGCATACCACATTACGCGGGCAATATTGACTTTCTACTTTAGGCCGTAACATGCCTTATGATATACCTTCGACGTGCGGGGAACCGTGTCAATTGCTGCACGTGCTGTCCCGCTGAGTGTGTCATCCAACGTTGTATACTTTGCGCTGTATTTGCTTGACTTCATAGTACAGTATATATACCCACAGGGTACCACGAAAACCTGATCTCGGGTCAACGGACGCTGTGGAAGGAGGCCCATCGCTTTAACGCTGAATTCGGATTCGGGTCCAACAAGACCGTCGACTAGTGGCACAAGCTATGCAAAGAGGAGGTTGCTCAAGGGAGATAATATGGCTGGGGTATTCAAGAATCTAATCGTAAGGCTTCGTTGATTTACGAAGCCTCGAGGGCTTCTACTGAGTCAGTCTACCGCTCGCTATAACTCACAGTTGACTTCTTTGCCGTGAATCACGTCTTCCATTAATGTACTTTCATTGTGCAAGATTATGGTGGATTAATATCGCTCCTATATGGTCTTCGCTGCTTTTCCAAGACATCGGAGGTCCTGTGAACCGCCACGTTATTTTGAGAAAGGCTCAAGTCTCAATGCACTTCAAGCAGCATTATCAGACTGCTGTACTTATAGACGCGTATCAGAGTCCTTGATTTGTAACATCCTTTGTTGGTGCCCTCCATTTAACTGAGAACGACTTGTGGCTACCACGATGGTACGCTACCTATGAATAGACTTGGGTGCACGTGTGATAATGTCATTGAAGAAAATATCAGCTATAATATGTCTGGAATTATTCCGACACTGCAACAAACTCTACAAAAAGGTGTGTTCTCAAAGTCTTGTAATTATTTCTACCAAGTTAAGCTATGGAAAACCTCTGGGAAAGAGGCTATGTGATACCAAGTACCCAATACGGGTCATTACTCGCGCATCCATATAATTCCGTAGAGACCATGATCAGTTGCAATGCTGCATGCGCACAGTATCCAAACATCCTGAAAGGAAAGTCAACTCATCCTTTCCACGCCCACAAATCCGCAGAATGTGCCTAACGAACTCTAACCTTTCACTGGAACCTTCTTGCCATAGACACGCTCCAGGTAGATCGCCTCGTCGGCTTTCCAAGTCTTCTTGCCCGGCTTCGCCAGTTTAGCTTTGACCCGAGCAGCGAGATTGGAATCCTCCTTCTTCTTCGCGTCCCACTTTGCCTTCTGTTTCGCCTTCTCATTATGGACTTTGCCTCGATGGTCTTCATCGATCGCTTTCTGGAGTAGAGCAGCTTCCTCACGCTTGAGCTTACGCTCTTCCCAAGCTTTCTGGCGAAGAAGTTTGGTCTTCTCTTGGGTGATGGCCACGAGGAATCGATTGTTGGTGATGAGATATGCCTTGAACTCTTCGGCATCCGGAATCTGGTCCTCGAAGTCAAGCTTCGCGAGTGACTGGGCCGCCTTTCCGAGAATCTTATCGCCTAGCGGAGTCTTGACTGCTGAGAAGGCATCAACGTCTCCATAACCTGGCAGGTCACCCGCGGACATACGGGCCCAGTACCAGTTAAAGATGTGCTGGGTGTAAATGTTCATGCCAAGGTACTCCGCGGCACTGCACAACTGCACATCCTCGTATGTCGACTCGTAGGAACGGATGTCCTTGGCGTACTTCTTCCAAGTGCAGACGTCCTTCAGATGCTGCACTAGGTCCTTCACCATCTCAACATCGAGACCAGTCGGGAGCTTGATGACAGTGCGGTTCTGGACCAGCAACTGGTCGTCATTCTTCTTGGTCGACGTAGCACGAAAGAGAGCTAGAGTGATGTCGGCCACGAACTTGTTGTCGGCGTCGAAGAGCTGCACCTTTGGGCCGGTTGCTAGCTTCTTACGGTCGGCAAAAGACAGCGGATAGATTTTGGAAGGCTTAGCGATCTCGGTGTCGACGTTCTGGGAGCGCTTCGGACCAGTAATGGTTACGAACGCATCCGTGAGAACGGATGTGTTTGGCGTGGATGCCGCTGTAGTCGACTTTGGTGCAGCCATGGCGGCGACACGCTGCGCAAGTGATTTTGGAGCCATGTTAGTGTAAGGTCGGTGTTGGTAAGCTAAAGCTGGCGAAAGGCGTTGAGACCTTGGAATCTGAGCAAGCTGACCGAGTGTGTGGGTAGGAGTTGAAGTCGAGGGTAGAGCTTCTGTGGGGAGGAGAGAAATAGAGAGATGGTGGGGAACCTTTTATATAGAATGGGGAGTCGCGTGAGTGGAGGCTCGCCTGTCAATTCACTATGTAGAGTGCCGTAGTTCTACCGAAGCTTTTGGGTTTCCCATGCACTATGACTTTCCCTTGTTCTTTCACAGTGGTGTAAAGTACATGGTTCAAAGCTGTAGTGACGTAGTGAACTATAGACGACAATGTTGACATACAAAGTTGCTTGGAGATATCAGGGGTTGCATAAGCGGTCACTAGGATAGAATGTATCCCATCTTAAAGCCACTGCCCTTGCAATTTTGTAGGCGAGAAGTATGTATAGTGCAAATCAGAAAGAAGCAGTGGTCTAGGTGGAGGACCCTACTTATAGGAATGAATGGTATACTTGTCGGAATAAGAATTGGGCCAAGTAATTGCGTGTTTATAATAATGTGAACTGACCTACGTCACTAAAATTGCAATCCTTAGACAACCCCGTGCTAGCACACCTTAGATTATGTTTGTGGTTTGAAGCCACTATATCACGTCATGTTGCCAACAAGCCCCTAAGAAAACATCCTAGATTTGCTTGTTTTACCCCTGATTCCACTCCCACCTACGTTTAATGCCCTTTTCTCGGTGTGTGGACTCACCACCACGCAGCCTTCGACAGGTTCAGTTTCGAGCACGTAGCTGCTCTAATAAAATATTGTCCAGCGGAACATGCATGAGTTGACAAGTGCTGTCATTTGAGCAGTAGCACGATACACGGCTCACGTAGCAAGAGCATTATTTGCACAATGCTGAACAACCGCATGTCAGACCAACAATGAACCGACAAGCAGGAAGAGAACTGACAATCTAACTAGGAGCTAACTAATAATCTGTGTTCTACCAGGGAAATGCTTGCTGTGTAAGCTAGCAAGCAAGACAAACCGTTTGTACATAAGCTCGGTCTGCCGAGTGTTCGTGTATTATTTAGGCTGCTCTGCCGTTCTCAATCCCTCGCTATCGTATATCACAGTTCTCTAGTGCAAGCATGTTAGGATTATATAATTCGTCCATTGCGGTTCTTTACCGACTATCGTTTCTGAAGCCATACCACGTTAATCACTAAAAAAGACAGCGGTGTTTCAAAGAAATCTGTATTTTTGGTCTACCCTTAACTCACCAAGGTCGTGTCTTGTAGCCGAATACCCAGCTGTTCACGAGTCCGTATCTTTCGGCACGATCGTCGGAACTCAAGAAAGACTATGAACCCCGTCTCCCATCGTCCCATCCATCTGCCCGTAAGTCTGTCTCACCTCCGAGGCTGCCATCAGCCTAGCAGCCCTTTGGGGGCTGCTTGCCCTTCGTGCGAATATAATGAAGGCGCTCCTCGATGGTGAACTTGCGTTCTTTGACGTTCGTCGCTTTCATCTTTTTCTGACAAGAGGCCTCAAGCGCAGCATCCTTCGCCTTCTTGCTGGTCCAGAAAGCCTTGTCCGTGGCGGCGTCCTTCTTCTTGCGCTCTTCGTCCCGCTTATGCTGCTCATCTCGACGAGAACGCTCCTCCTCAAGACGAACACGACGCTCCTCACGCTCGGCCTCAATACGCATCTTTGTGGCGTACTTGTTGTTGGCGGCCTTGATCGCGTTGTCAAGGACGGGGGTTTGCGCTAGATAGGTTTTGAAGTCCTCTGGGTCTGGGACCGTCTCATCCCAAACACGCGTCGCGAGATCGTTGACGACGATATTGAAGAGTCGGGCATGCTGCTTCGAATAGGTCACGATAGCGTCCAGGTCCTCGTATGTGGGTGGGTCCTTGCGGAGAAGTGCCTCACACTTCTTGTAGACATGATCGACGTATCGATTCATGCCGAGAAGTTTCGCAACGATACATACGCCAAGTGACGCCGACATTGACATGTTGTGGGTCAGTGGCACCGGCTTTCGATCAGAGACCATCATGTTCTCGAGGTGGTCGACAAGTCGAATGATACCGGCCTGGTCAATGTCTGCCGGCAGCGTGACCTTGTTGTCCTTCAGGATCTCACCGGCAACCTCTGAAGTCGCGCGAAATAGGGGCTTGGACATGGTGATGACGAAATAGTCGCCGGCGTAGATTCGAACTCGGTTGTTCTTGGACAACAGCATCTGGCGGTCTCCATATGACCACTTGAGGACGTTGATATCTTTGACGGGCTTCGGCGCGACGACCTTGTTAGCCGCCTTCTTCGCCTTCTTCGCCTTCGAATCGACGAAGATAGCGTCCCAGGCGTTTGCGTTGGTAGTCTTAGGAGGAGTCATCGTCTTTGTTGTGGGTAAAGGCGTTGGTTGGGTCTTGTTCGTGGTGTCCGAGTCGGGTTGCACGTATGGGGGGCGCTCGGAAAGGTTGACTGAGATGCACAGGGAATGAACTCTGGCTATCGTCGATGTAGATGAGAGTGAGGATCAGTAAACCGTTCTAAGTCGAAGTTCGGATTTGAGTCAAGGAGTTGATCGAGTCAGGAAGTCGAGGTGCTTGTGATAGAGAGGAAATCGGAAGAGAATGGGGAGAGGGCGCTTTTATATCCAGAGGGGGGCGGGGGATGTGCTGTAACAGTGCGCAGGGTTACCCAAGGGACATTCACAATGGATTGATACTCACCTTTAGTTCGTCATAGCTACGCTCCTGACTGCTTTCACTCCTCACAATGATAAGGATTCGTTACGTATGTTGCCTAACAGTACCTACTGCCACGCATTTGGGCGTATCAGGAACGCCGAGTCTATCCTTGAGCAATGCAATTCACTCGGTCAGGTATGCTAGAGGGAAAGATGTGCCGAGATCTTACTGATTCCTCAACGTGTGATCCAATCCGAATGTATCAAGCAGTTGCCAGGCAAGGAAACGCGATCATCGAAGACGGTTCAATACCGCTACTCCGGCCTAGCCAATGAGCTAGAGCAATACCAAGCGGAGGGAAACTCCAAGGTACTCTTTCGCTGCTTCCTAAAAATGACTGACCCTCACGATGCACAATATGGCCACCAGCGCGGAACGAGAGCTCGAGCGGCCGGTCTCAAGAGATTCAGAGCTTCATTCGGGGGTCGCCGAAGCGTCTCTCATACCTGATAATAGAGAGCCGCAATATGAAAGCCTCTGACAATCCAGTCACGGAGGTAAAAACGGATGCCATGGCACAGCCCTCCAAATCACCTGCGGCGTAGACGCTCAGTGAAAGTTCTTGGACGCGTCCCAATGGCCTGAGCGGAATTGTACATACGACGAATCTGAATATCAGAAGGTGAATTTCCACGCTAAAGCTGAGAGTAATAGAAGAGGTCTTGTTCTTACAAGACCGACCAGAGCAACGCTCCCATGGCTGTCTGCGCGAAGTCTGACCCAGTCGGCTGCATTGTTCGGCTTGTGTACGAGGGAATCAGGGCTATCGACATTGTTCATGCACATAGAAGAACCGAGCTGAACTGTTCTCCCTATGGAGCGGACATTACTCTCCTGCCCAAGAACAAAGAAATATTCAAACTCCGCTTCTTTGTAAGCGTTCACCTTTAGCCTGCATATCTATGCTGTTGAAGTAAATCTGGACTGGAATGGGTAAGGTAGTAGTGCCCCCTCTTCCAGCTTACCGCAAGGACATTGCGCGAGCGGCTCAGCACGAGTGCTTGTGAACAACGGAGAGAGTGGAGGAGTAGGGTCTAATGCATACGAATAATCAAGTGCATGCGGGTTTGTCATATCATGCCGTGGGCAGTGGAGCACGACGAGAACTCACAGCCGCTCTACGACTTTCCTTGCACGAGGGAAATTGACATATGGGTTAGAGAGAAGAAACGAAAAGATGACGAACAAATCAGATGTATTAAGGAGTCAGCTGAATCCAACATGATAAGTTCATCATTTTCTCAAGTCTTCGAGTCGGAGGCAAGAACCTTACTGAACGTGACTACGCGTCGTTCCTTCCCCGCACATCGACCATTCAAAGCTTGGCGCAAAACATTGGACGCGTCGCATTTCGTCATCGCTCCAAGCCACCACGGGAGCTTATCACTTCAAACTCCAGGGATCATCACCCCTTAAATCGCTTGACGTCCTATCCTTGGGCTTCCAACTATTCAATTCTAAAAACTTACCAAACTCTCATCTTTGCGCACATTGAGACCTGCTACGCGTCATCAAGATGACCAAACGCACTTCGGACCAGTTCATGGCGATGCACGACGGCGACTCTGGGCATGAACTTGAGAACGTGCCTGTAACGGAAAGTTGCGACGTGATCCGGTAGGCTAACTCTCCATATTATTATTATCTCTAAACACCTTTTACCTCTGCATCTCCGATGCGTACACTTCTCTCAATGTGATGCCTGCTCTCAATCTTTGCGTCCACTAAAGACGCGTTTCTGACCTGTCGCACAGTCGCAAGATTCGCGCCCTGATTGATAATGGTGAAATGAAAGTCGGCGAGTTCCAGAACGCCATCAACGTGACCTCAACCGCGTACTCGCGCTTCATGGGACAAAATGGGCCTGACAAAGGCTCCGAGTCATCTGTCTATACAGCTGCGTGGGCTTTCTTCAAGAAGAGAGAATTGAGCGGCATCAAGACGAAGCCGAACAAGAAGGCGAAGACGGACGGGTCGGATGCCGATGGGAAGGATAGTGTCCCGAGTGTGGACGACATCGAGCTGGACGGAGAGAAGGAGGATAAGGTGGAGGTCTACGGTCAGCGGTTCATAATGATCTTGGAAGGATGATGGCTAATGCTGAGCAGATACATGCGACGAGATCCGCCGAAAAATAAACGCGCATCTGAAAAGTCCTGGCGTGACACAGGCAGCTTTCCTACGCTGTGTATCTGCGTCCTTCCACGCCGTGCCTAAAAAACTTACTGCCCGACAACTATCGACGTTCCGCAGCAAGAAAGGCGCTCTTGAAGGAAACACATCTGGTTCGTAACCCCCAGTCCGCACATGATACTGCTTGTGAGACATGCACTGACTAGGTACTTTCTCTTCTAGGTATATTCTACGGCTCGTACGTGTATTTTGAGAAGCTGAGGATCAAGGAGGGTAAGCCGAAGAGCAAGAAGAGGACTGAGATGGAGGAGATTCATCGGAAGGACGGAGGGTTGGAGACGAAGCACATGGTGAATCGAGTGCTGTGTTTGAGTGGCGAGAGGCCGAGTATTGATAGTTATGGGCGGCTGTCTATTGTCGGACCGGGAGGGAAGAGGATGTACGACTGAATGTGGGGTTCACTGCCACCACTTGGGTTATCGTATCTTTGTGGACTATTAGGAGGTGGCGTCTTGGTCTGATATTGTGTTAGCTGTTCTGAGGCAAGTGCATTGCTAGCTTCTTTTTATTGGCTTAATATGCTCGGTATGGCTGCCTAGATATCCCCAAGATCCTTTTGGTATGTACATGCTGCGTGCACTCCACGTAGCTCTTCGGTCTGATGACCGCATCCTTGAGTTTACGCCCCAACGCCTTTGCTGATAACATATGATAATTGAAGGTCCACATAGACGGTGTTGTTATAGTGTTGCCGCTGCCTCGATAGCGCCTGCCAACTTGAACGTCTTCGGACTCGAGAAAACGATCTCGACGGGGTACTTCCACTCCATGTACTTCGCCCATCCTGTGGAGCTTGTTAGCCAGTGTACAACACGCGCGAGTCTTGTCTCAAGACTTCGCTCTTCTCAGAACCTTGGACATGACGTACCCCAGTATGCACACTTCCTTCCGAAGTACTTGCCCAGATACGGCACCATGACCATTGTCAGAAGCAGCTCCAATTGCTGCAATGACTCCCTCCACTCCCGCTCCGCATCTGAAACGTACTCGTCATCGTCTACCGAGGAACTCGTCGAGGAGGAGGGCAGTGAGTCAATCTCGTCGGCTTCCGAGGAGCTCGTAGGCGGCTCGATGAAGCTCTCGCTGTTGCTCATCGACATGGCGGCTCGGCGAAGATCGGTGGACGAGACAGAGGCTAGGTGCGATAGGTGAGATGGGTGCTCAGAGTGTGGCTACCGTGAAGACATCGATGAATATGAAAGGCGATGATACTCCCAGCTGCGGCTGTCTTTCGGCGCGCGTTGGGGTGACGACACTGCAGCCAATGAGCGATGGTGGGGCTTAGCGGCCACTAGCACGTGATGGGAAATCTTGGCTCGCGGAGCGTTCGACTCACACATGTAATGCGGCAAGAATAAAGTGACTCTTCCGTCTGCAGACATCAACACCCACCACAGACATTTTTACAGCACCAAATACTACGAATCGATCATCCGAAAGCACCAATATCGGACTGAATTCAGAAAACACGACCACGACCGCAATCATGGCTGATACCGTACGTCATTTATGCCCCACGTTGATGGGCGAAATCCATTGTTGTTTGCTCTCAGTGGACCTCTTGCGCCATCAACGCCCCAAAAAAGCTCTTGAGAGGCGCTTCATACTAACATTATCTCTGCACAGGCCGATCTCCCCGAGCGCAAGCCTCGCAAATCCGTCGCATTCTCCGAGGGCGCCACGATTGTCGACAGCAACGGCGAAGTCACCGAGTCGAAAGATATGAACGGAGGCAAATCATCCGCAGAGAGCCACGCCTCTCATGAGACGCCTGGTGAGAATGCTCGTACATATAACATGAGAAATAAGCTGACGGGTGGAACAGCCGAGGACAAGGAGGTCGAAGAGGTGACCGACATGTTCGCGGATCTGGCGAAGAAGGTACGATCACAACGTTAGGAAGGAGCGACTCGGATAGACTACTAACAATATGTAGAAGAAGAAGAAGTCGACCAAGAAGAAGGAGGGCGAGGACGAGGACGCCGCCGAGGGTGACTTTGCGGCGCTCAAGAAAAAGAAGAAGTCTAGCAAGAAGAAGGTCGAGGACGACTTCGAGGCCAAGCTTGCCGCCGCTGGAGGTGACAAGGCCGACGGCGAGGAAGAAGAGGCCGCTGCACCCGAGCCCGAAGTGCAGGAGGGAGATATGATGAAGGGTACTGGCATCTGGCAACACGAGTCGACCACCCCGATCTCGTACAACCTCCTCCTCAACCGCTTCTTCACGCTTCTCCACTCGCAACATCCCGACCTCGCCAGCTCGGGCACTAAGAGTTACAAGATTCCCCCACCGCAGTGTCTCCGTGAAGGCAACAAGAAGACCATCTTCGCCAACATTGCCGAGATCTGCAAGAGGATGAAGCGTACTGACGAGCACGTCACGCAGTTCCTGTTTGCTGAGTTGGGAACGAGCGGTTCAGTCGACGGTTCAAGGCGTTTGGTCATCAAGGGTCGCTTCCAGCAGAAGCAGATCGAGAACGTCCTAAGGCGGTATATCGTCGAGTACGTTACTTGCAAGACTTGCCGTTCGCCGGATACAGAGTATGTTCATTCCGTTCTGAAGTGTGTGTACGTATACTAATATTCTACTCAGCCTCTCCAAGGGTGAGAACCGTCTCAACTTCGTCACTTGCAACAGCTGCGGATCTCGACGATCAGTCCAAGCCATCAAGACTGGTTTCTCTGCGCAGATCGGAAAGAGAAGGAGGATGGTTGGTTAGAGTGTTCTTCGTTACGCGCTTCACGATGTTCATGGCGGATATGGCATGCATTGCTTGGGCTGGGCTTCTTGGTGGGCGCTACTGGCATTATGACCGCAATCACGTTTGAACGGCGAGTAACATGTCAATATGAGAATGGCTTCTGGTGAGCTTCATGGGATTATGTAGGGTTTGACTCGTGTATATCAAGATCAGTCATGGAAAAAGATGAAATCTGACTTTATCGCGTGTCCGATTCGAATTACTTTGTTTAGTGAAACAAGAGACCAGTTTATGAGTGGTGCTAATTTATAGGCGCCAACAGTGTAGTGGGCGCTTGCATCCCGTCTACAAGCTTGGACCCTGTATAACTCACGATGTCTCTGAAGCTGTAGCACACAAGATCAGCTCATCCGCATATTTGAAACAAGAATAGCTCTTCGGGCATATGCATAATTCTTGGTCCATATACTGCTTACTGTCGCGCAACGTTGGCGCATATCCACAAGCAGTTCGGAGGTGGTGGGTGCGGGGCGCTGATTCGGCGGCTCCAGGTACCCCGCTAGCCAACAGCTCCATCCCATCGAGGCTGAGCAGCTTGACACAAGCTTGGAGTAGCGAGGGGGCGCGCGCGGTTAAACCATACAGGTGCTGAGGCCTTTGTCTTCTGCCGTAGATCAATTCCACTCCTTCTCCTCGTGTCTGTCTTTGTCGGGTTACGTGCTGTCCTGGAGCTATATTGCGACCTGCTTACTAGTAACACTTGGATTTGATTGAGTTCTGTGTATTGTATTGATACAGGAGAGAGAATGTCAGGATACCAAGGGAGTCCTCCGCCGGGTGGGAACTATTATCCTCGTGAGTCGCATGGTGAGAGGAAAATCTGAACATGAGCTGACCGGAACCAGCGCCGCCTGACACAGGTGGATACGGTACGGTGACTCCTTACCACCTTACAACACCAAGCCTCCCAGCTAACACGCAAGCGCGACAGACCAACACGGCCAGCAACAAGGCCAACAGCAATACTTCTCCCCTCCGCCAGGCGGCCAGTCCTACCCTCCACCCCCCTCCTCTCCCCCCGCGCTCCAGCAGCAACAACAACACTACCCAGCTCCTCCCGGCGGCGGACAACCCGCGCCTCAATATGCGCCTCCGCCCGAGCACGCGCAGCAACAGCAGCAGCACTTCCCACCACCCGGCAGCGCGCCCCCGCAACACCAACAGCAAGGCTACCCGCCCGAGAAAGGGCCCCTAAGCCCTTATGGCGCGCCGAGTCCGAGTCCCCTCCAAGATCCACGCGCTGCCCAGCACCCGGGTATGCCCCAGCAGCAGATGAGCCAACAGCAAATACCACAGCAGCCGCAGTTTGCAGGTGCAGGTGCGGGAGCAGGGCCAGCGGCTACGACGGCGGATGATGTGGGCACGTTCAATGGCGGGAGCTATAGGGTGAGCCATCGGGATACGAATACGATTTTGACGGTGCAGTTGGCGATTGGGTGTCCGTTTACTGCGAAGCCAGGTATGAGTCTTCCCCAGTTCCTCACACAAAAACACTACATGTCAGGAAGCGTAGAAGCAGAAGGAAATGTTAGAGGATGGATACTAACGACAACAATTCCAGGCGCAATGATTGCAATGTCCCCCACCATGACCCTCAAAGGCACCATGAAATTCTCGCTCAAAAAAGCCCTCATCGGCGGCGACATGTCCAAATCTAGCTACACAGGTCCGGGCGAGCTTTTGCTCGCGCCCGCGTCCATCGGCGACATCACCATCATCAAGCTCGGCGGTCACGAGCAGTGGAGCGTGGGCAAAGACGCGTTTTTAGCGTGCACCCAGGGCATTATTACCGAGTATAAGAGTCAGGGGATCGGCAAGGCCATGTTTAGTGGTGAGGGCCTGTTTGTGTATAAGATTAGTGGGCAGGGCATACTCTGGTGTACGAGTTTTGGCGCGATCATTAGGAAGGATGTAAGTTTCTCACCCAAACCCAACTATACTCTGGTTCACATTCCCCGTATGTTTTGTTTTGAATATCTTACTAATATCACGACAGTTGCAAAAAGACGAAAAATACATCATCGACAACGGCCACCTCGTTGCATGGAACTGCAAATACGTCCTCGAGCGCGTGGCTTCCGGGGGTTTAGTATCGAATATGATGGCGGGAGAGGGGCTGGTGTGCAAGTTTACTGGACCGGGCACGGTCTTCATGCAGACAAGGAATGCACAGGCGTTCTCGGCGTGGTTGGCGGCGAATGCGGCGACGCAAGTGTAGTGTAGTGTAGCTAGGAAGAACGCGGGTGTTGGTGAGGGACTATGTGACGGGGGCAATAAGATGCCAGTTTTTGTGTTGTTGGAAAGTGTAGCGTAGCGTGGAGTTTACGAGTGGAATGATCAAGTCTGTGTTCCTGCCCCTTGCGCATATCATGGTCGTAACTTCTTCTCATTTATACATATAATACACATATCACATCCTTCCCTCCTACTCTCGACTCTTCGCCAACTCCCTCTGAGCCGTAGCCGTCGGCCCACCCTTCACCCTCTCTCCACCAGTAACCTTCTTCTCCCCCGCCGTAATATCACTCAACACCTCACTCGTAATGCTTTCGCCAGCATGGCCTTTGTGCCTTCGCTGTCGGTCCGCCCTTCACGGGTCCGTCCTGCCCTGAAAGCTCCTTCTCCGCCTCAGTAATGCGCGCTAGTGTTGCGGAGTCCAAGGTGCCGGTGTGCGAGTCATTGGTGGAGGGAGATTTAGCTGACGACGTAGTTGTTGCCGAAGATGAAGTGGAGTTGGAAGCAGACGTCAACGTCAAGAGCGATTGAGCAACTGCCGTCGGTCCGCCTTTCGCTGGCTCCTCACTGCCAGTGATTCTCTTCTCGCCCTCTGTTATGTCGCGAATCACCTGTGCGTCGATTTCCTTGCCAACATGTGCTTGTGCTTTTGCGGTTGGTCGGCCCTTTACTGGCTCATCGGAGTTTGTGATTTTCTTCTCGGCGGCGGTGATTTGAGAGAGGAAGTGCGAGTCTACTTTCGCGGCGAGGAAACGGGAGGAGGAGAAGAAGGTGCGGACACGGGGAATCGCACGAGTGCGGAGGGAAGGACTGAGAGTATGGGATAGGCGGAGGAGGTTGGTGGACATGGTTAGAGGTTGAGACGGAAGAAAGGAATAATGTAGAGGGTTTGGAAGTAAGTATGAAGATTTGAAGCTGAATTGAGATTAGGTGGAAAGAGCAAGATAAAGAGATAAATAGCTAAATATACTAGATTATGGAGTTTGCGTCAGAAAGGATCTAAGAACGACCGATTGACCGTGCATGCATTGGAATATTTTTTTCATGACCTTGAGATGCAGGTACTGTCATCGACAGTCACGGCTCTTCTTAATGCTCGAGCGACGTTGGTGTGGAACTCATGATGTCAACATGTGGGGAGCATTAAGCTCACACACTATTTCATACTAGGGTATAGCAGAACTTCCAACATCCACCATCCACCATCAGCGTTCATCGCAGCGACCCCTCGATATACCGAGTTGATATCTCGCTATGGGTTGATTTCGCCTTCTAGTAACACAACATTACCTATTCGGAGTTACTGTTGCTCCTGCAGATGCGCGATTAACCTTAACTCCAGCTGATGCCCTTCAGTTGGCCCGCTTGATGTGGCGTTAAGGCAAACACCGACGGTGATACACCTCTGATGTTGGCATATAGAAGAGACACCAGTCCTAATTTCGAGTTGTCTTCAGACTCTTCCCACTTTGCAGCTCTGTGTATCAGCTCAAGCACTTCTTAGTTTCCATTTAACTTTATTCCTTGACACCTTTTCCAATCATGACTTTCGTCAACAATGCCCCACCCGTCTCCCTCCTTGGCAGATACCGCATCCTCAGTCCCTCAGCCGGCGTTCGCGTCTCGCCGCTATGTCTAGGCGCCATGAACTTTGGCACCGCCTGGAAAGCCGCGCTTGGAGAATGCAGCAAAGAAACTGCCTTTGAAATCCTCGACTACTTCCACAGTCAGGGGGGTAATTTCATCGACACGGCAGTGAATTACCAGTTTGGAGAAAGCGAGCAGTGGCTTGGAGAATGGATGGAGCAAAGGGCGACAAGAGATGAAATGGTGCTGGCAACGAAGTTCACGGGTGTGCAGATCACCGAACGAGAGAAGGATGGAGTCAACGTTTTGAAGAGTAATTTCAGTGGGAACAGCGCGAAGAATATTCACACCAGTATTGAGCGCTCGCTCAAGTCGCTCCGGACGAGCTACGTCGATATCGTAAGCCCTTGATTCTTTACACAACATTGCATATAGTATGAGGCTCATAATCCCTGCTAGTACTACATCCACCTCTGGGACTCAACGACCTCCATCCCCGAAATAATGCATACCCTCAACGATCTCGTCACCGCCCGCAAAGTCATCTACCTTGGCATTAGCGGCACGCCCGCCTGGATCGTGGTCCAAGCAAACTGCTATGCGCGCCAACACGGACTTCGCCAATTCTCAGTTTACCAAGGTCGTTGGAGTGCTGCAGATCGCTCTTTCGAGCGCGAGATCATTCCAATGTGTCTTAGTGAGGGCATGGCGTTGGCCCCCTGGGGCGCTCTGGGTGGCGGAGCATTTAAGACGAGGAAGCAGAGGGAGGACGCTCAGCAGGAAGAGGGACGAAAGATGGGGAGCATGCTCCTAGGCAATGAGGAGAAAGTCTCGAATGTCCTCGAAGCTGTTGCTAACTCGAAGGAGCCTTCTCCACCGATAACGTCTGTAGCACTGGCCTACGTCATGCATAAGTCCCCATACGTTTTCCCTATCGTCGGCGGGCGCAAGGTTTCGCATCTAGAAGGCAACATTGCGGCTCTAGGCTTACGTTTGACTCCAGAGGAGATTCGTGAAATCGACAATGCGTACGGGTTTGAGATGGGGTTCCCGCATTCTTTCTTAAATCCGGTGAATGCAGCGTGGCGGGGTCCAGAGGATAGTGCTTTCTTGAGCAAGGCGGGGTTCTTTGACTTTGTGGAGGGGCCGAAGCCTATTCCGCCGCATAAGGGAAAGTTGGATGCGCAGTTCAAAGATTTGAGACGTTGAGAGAAGTGGTTACGAGAGAGAATTAGCTCCAAGGAGGTATGATGAGGCACGTAGCAGCGGTTTCAATAAGAAGGTCTAAATGTGATTTTGAAATAATGGACTTCATTCAGAGTTATGTCATCTCGAATCCATGAGATTATCTCGACTTCAGCTTCTCTTTTACAATTGCCTCACTCAGCACCCACAGCTTTTCTGCCATCTCCTTACTCTTTGCATGTTCCGGCAACATCTCCTTATCTACAGCCTGACAATCAGTTAACACCAAACATCCCTCGGTCTTCAGCCCCGGATCCGCCGTAGCAACCATAACCGTCGCACTCCCCTGCTCAACAGTCTTTGCGTCGGCGGATGCTTTGACTGCATTGAGGGAGCTGAGGTGAAGGTTCAAGGGATGAAACATAGTCTTTGGATACTTAGAGCTGAGCCGATTGACGATTTTGCAGAGTCGCACGTCGTCCCGGCCAGTTGCAATCACTATCGAAGCGCTTCCATGGGCGAATGCGTGGGCTATGCCTTCACCCATGCCGCCTGGAGACTCCTGTGACTAGACATATCTTGCCAGACAGATTTGCAGCGTATCTTTTGGCTACTTCTAGTCCACTTGTACCTTGGTTGAAAGATGTATCCGATGCCATGTTCAGAGAGTCGTTCAAAAGGTGGGAAAAAGGAGTTGTGCAGGAAACGTGATTTTGTAGGTATTCCCTGATGCGCAGCCATTCTTATATCACCATCCTTTTCGTTAAGGTTGGACTATCGCACAAGCACCGTTGAGCGGATACATCACAGAAGGTAGTGACGGAGAATAATCGGTCACTTTTTGATTGGCCCGTACATTGACACTCTACGCTACACTGATTACAGTAGAGTCCTGATTTCATGAGGAAGTGTAGGGAGGAAAAAAGGTTGACAAAAGTGCGAACGCGATATATATTAAACAATATATCTAGTCTTATGTCAAAAACCCATTATATCCTACACTGTCGTTATCGGATGCAGCCCACCCATTGAGATCATAGAACCACTCCGGACTCCTCGCAAAATGATTCCCACACCCCATATCCATAGTTTGACCCTGCATGTAAGCATTCAGATCAAAATCCATACCCATGTTCGTATTTCCCAGGCCGACGTCCATCATATCCAATCCATCCATGGACCCACCGAATGAAGGAAGAGTTTCATTGATCTCACTGTCTATGGCGGTTCCTGTTGGGACGTCTCTAGCTACAACATCGTCCGCGCCATCACCTCGTCCGTGGTCCCTGCCGGCAAAAGGTCCGCTAGGTAAGTTCAAGTCTATATCCTCTCCGTGCTCTTCACGATAAGCCTCGGCCATGATTCGGCGTGCCTCTTTGACCGCCTTCTTCGCCGCTTCCAGAACGGCCTGTTCTGGGTCGGCACCGGAGACAAGTGCATCGATGCGTGCGAGTACACAATCGAGGAAGACGACGCCTTTCGCGTTTGTCTCGCCATTGTGTATTCGGGCTACTGCTATCTCTCGTGCTGACTCGATGACCCTGCGCAGCGCCTCGAATTGTGCTGGTAATGACAGCGGCTTGGTCGATGGAGATGCTGAGATGGAGACCAACGGGGCAAAAAGGGTAGAGTCTTCCCGTCGTTCGTTGATATGAGAATTGAGCTCATAATAGACAGTTGACAGGGCGTATAGGAAGAAGGCCTTGAAGAAACCGACGCATCTATGTGTCATGCGCGTCCAATCATCTTCTTCCCCAGGCAGAAGTTCGGCAGCTGGAGCACACATGGCTAGAGAGTTGTCGAGGCATACCTTGCGTGAGTAGTGATATTGCGGGTCCTCGTTTGCTCTCATGTAATATGGTCTATGGAGACAGATAACAAAGCGTCTGACCATCGAGTCTGACAGCTTGATCTGAAATGGTGTGACGTTGTTATTGGCAGCCAGAGCCGATTTGAAGAACATTGTCGTCTCACGACAAATTCCCATAAGCTCGGTTCCAAGTCGCAACACATCGTTGTATGACAGTTCGAACCGTAGATTGTTGATGAGCCGAATTATGTTTAACCGGGTGGCTAAGGTCTTTGTGAACGCAATCTGAATGCTGCTATCGGTGAACACAGTAGGTGGCTTTTGATCAAGTGGTGCATCTTTATCCTCACTGATATCCTCATCATTAACATTGGATGGCGGTTTGGTATCGTAGTCATCCGCGGAGATCATCGGCGGCATTCCCATATCGAGGCTGCTCTGGGCCGTTATCTCCAAAACAGTTGCCCAGAGCCTTCTCCTCATCTCACCGTGGTACACGCTTATCTTGCCGAAATCGGATGGGTCGCGATGCAGACCAAGATGCATCGCAGTGCGGAGTAATGCTCCTGCAGGTATCCAAACGTGATCACCGTCAACGTTGCATGCTTGACGTGCAAGAATTACCATAATCTGAATCTGCAAGCCTGCCATATTGAGTCGAGACTTCGCATGGGGTGCACTGAGCCAGTCCGAGGCAGCTTGGATCCATTTGGTACAGGACGGACGTAGACGTGCTTGATTAGGACCGGTGTAGAAGGGTACTCCAATTGCGCAGACCAGCAGAATCTTGAGAACGACAGATGGCTTGGCCGGTCCAGTACCGGCCCAGTAGTGTTCGTATTCCCTACGAAAAGTAGGAACATGAAGGACTCTAAAGACGCCCTCATAGGTTCGAAGATAGCAATCCACCAACGAGTCGCAAACATTTTTTGGTGGAATCGACTCTCGCACTTCCGGTGATACGAAAGGTTGAAGCATACGAGAAGTTTTGATAATGCGGGCCATTCTCTTGACCTCAGCCACGATAGCGTACAATTCAGTTGACTTGTTGACTTCTTTCCTATTAGTTTTTTGGTTCACTGTAGTGTTGGCGTCACCAAGAGCGTCGTACTATGATCAGTCAGTATAACCACATGGTTTTAGCAAGTTCGTCTAGGACGTCAGGTTGGACCGTGATATGGATGGAGCAACTTACAGGCTCAATGGCGTTTACCCAGTGGCTTTGACCGTAGAATTTTGATTTAACGAATTGTCCGGCGGAAGCATCTATGCCTTGCCGGATCGGTAGTGACGTGTCCCCGCCATGTCCGCCTCTAGTGGTGGAGGGTCGTTTGCCTTCGAGGGCACTGATCCTATCCAATAGACTTTGAATGACAGCAGCGTTTCCAGAGTCCGAAAGTGAGTTGAGTTTCAAGCTCGGCCTATCAGTGGGCAAAGACTTGAACTTGGGTCCTTCACCGAAAAGGCCAGGTGCGATATATCGATCGACCATTGAATCAAAATCATTGGACGGCGCGGTTGACTGTGAAGAAGGCCGAGCCGAAGCTTCATGGTCATGGTCGTTACTCCCGGTAGCAGAAACAGAGGTCGATCCAGGTGACCTCTCGCCCGCTGGGCGGAATCCCGAACGCTGAGGCCTGTAAGTGCATGTTGCGGACTTGATCCGGGTGCAAGCTCCACAAGGCTTCTCGCGATCGCATTTGACTTTGCGCATGCGACACTCGACGCATGAAAGAGCGGGTCTTCGACGTCGCTTCACTCCATTGCCGTCGGTGTCAGCACTCTGTAGGGTGGGTTGTTCGAGCATTTCCACAGCCACACAAATCGCTAAATTTGATTAGTGATTTGGGCTGGATGTCAGTTCCTTTTGCCGAATCTGGGAAGTACAGAAGTGACGTGCAGGATGGAATGTTCGGTCTTTTGAGAGATGCTCGGTGTTTTCGGTGTTTTCGGTCCGAAGAAATTCAGCGAGGAGTTTGCCGTTAATCCGCGAGCGGGCTTCCATCCACTATAAAGGCTGAACCCGGACATAGCTCCATAATAACATATCTACTAAACTAATTAGGGGTGTGCTGTGCACGTCGAAGCATTCCGAATTTGATTCGTAGCTTGTTTCGACTTTAGGTAGTACTCGGACGTCACCACTCACTAAATCTTATCTCCTGACTCAATAGCACCTTCCTATAGTACTCTCATTCAATTTTTTCAAAGAACAACCCCCCGAAGAAGTAAGCATTGGTATTAATAGGACCCAACAAATATAAGAGCAGGTGAGATGTTGGCAAAAGTCATTTTCTTAGGTACCTACTATGGCTTACCTAGGTAATCTACAAGTTCGCGCCAATGGTAATCCGACATATTTGTCGCATGCCTTCGGAGCTATTGAGTATTTCCAGAGCGCTTTCGCCCCTAGGAGAACCTGATGAGCTGTCGCTTTTCTTTGAATATACTCTGAGAATGATTTCACACAAACATAAGTTGCTGGAGTAGAGATCTTGCAAGGTTGCTGCGGTGAGAATTTGCTCCTCCACCCTTATCTTGAATTCATGGGTATTAGAATCAGCGCTCTATATCTTCATCAATCCCTCGCCGCTTCCAGACCTACCATGCCAAAACTCTCCCTCCAAAGCCTCTCCTCCTTCTCCTCATCATACGCCCACTCCGCATACCCATCATTAGCAAAGTCAAACATTCCCTCATCCTTACTCCTCTCCTTCCAACTAGGCTGCGCGACACACCCACTCAAATACTTGCCCCCTTTATCCTTCCACTCCTGGCTCACCGCAGCATACACCTGCGTAGCCGCTCCCTGCGGTCCGCTCTTGAAACTGCGCACTATCTCCGGGTCGCCCAACCAATGTTGCATTGTCTCCTCAGGCAAATACCTTGAGAGCGTCGAGCCCTCGAGGATACCCCCAGGATGCACAGAGGTGGCGTGGAGGTTCTGGGAAGCGTAGTGCCGCTCGATAGAATTTGCCATCCAGACGTTTGCGGTTTTGGCCTGACCGTATCCATTCCAAGGCTCGTACTGTATCTTTTCGTAGTTGTAGTCGTCGAAATGGACGGGACTGATTTGGTGGCCGGTGCTGGTGACGCTGACATAGCGGCTAGGGAATTGAGGAGTTGCGGAGGAGAGCAGAGCGTCCTTGAGGAGTTGGAATAGAAGGAAGTGGCCGAGGTGGTTTGTGCCGAATTGTGTCTCCCAGCCGTCTTTAGTCTTGCCGTATGGAGTAGCCATTACGCCTGCGTTGGCGATCAGGACGTTGAGCTTCCCGTTACTCTTCTGCAGGAAGTTTTGAGCGCCTTTTCGGACGCTGTCGAAACTGTCGAGTTCCATCTCGATCAGATCGATCTTTCCTCCTGTTTCGTACTTTTCGTTCAAGATCTGATCAACAACTTTCTGGCCCCTGGGCAGGTCGCGTACGGTGCCGTACACATGGGCGCCTGTGGTGTGCAGTGCTCTCAATGTTTCAATACCGAGGCCGGCCGATACACCAGTGACCAGAAAAACTTTATCTTTAAGCTTGCCGGTCAGCCCTTCGTCTTGAATGATCTGGAGAGCGGTTGGACGGGCATCGCCGGCGCCACGAAGGTTTGGGATCTTGTGGACTTCGGCGTAACGGGACATTTCGGAAGAAGTATCGATTGGTGGGAGCGTTGATGTATATGTAGTGTTAAACGACAATTGGCCGAGCAGTCAAACAGGCTGCTGTCAATGTTGGTGTCTTTGACCTTTCCAGACGGACTGTACCCTCCTTTTATACCGCAGGGTCTACCATACCTAAGAAGATATGCATCCTTTTACCCCACACTGTAAAGGCCTAATTCCGAAACTTTGAGCACGCAAACGTCTCTTAACGCCGCGAGGATCAAGAAATATTGATGAACCAGGCATCATCAGTCAACAGATAATGAGCTAGTACCACCTTCTCCCGGAAATGTTATGCAGTTTCGGCTTACGAAAATTACCATTCTTGGTATAGGGCGGCAATAGTACACTTACCCAAGCCCGATTTTCTTCGGGCTCACCTGGCAGATCCGCAAAGCGACAGCTTACACATCCGAGGTACAAGGCTGAGCGGATGAAAATACCCAACGGACAGATCAACGCGGAGCCGTTCCAGTGTATTATCAAACCTCCGGTCAACTTCAACGGGAGTCCACCAGCCACAGATGTTCTTGCGTTGCCGATGATTGCTCCAATTGCTATTGCAAGAAATCCAATCACATGGCGTTCCTTGATAGACAGTAACTAAGTTGCACTCGAACACTCTATACCTACATCGATGTATCTATCTATTGAAATCCACTAACTCATATGCCTTCGCAAATGGATCTTGCCGAACTCCATCTCTACATTCAACTCCTCGCTAATCCACAAAGCACTTATTCATCTACAAACCAATGAATATCTAAAAGTCCTTGGTCAAATCATAGATCTTCTGAATCTCCTTAAGCTGGCCCTCATGATCGAACTTGAGATCCTTGAGCAAACCATCATGAAACCCGAACACCCAGCCATGCACAACCGGGAACTCATTCTCAGCCCAACACTTCTGCACAGCCGCCGTCTTGATAATATTGCGGCACTGCTCGTACACGTTCAACTCGACAAGTTTATTATACTTGTCCTCCTCAGTCCCTCCGTTGGCCTTCACGGCATCCAACTCCTCCTGATGTAGTCGGTATACATCGCGGATGTTTCGTAGCCAGGGGTTGAGAAGACCCAGGTCCTGGGGTGTCATGGCGGCTTTGACACCGCCGCAGCCGTAGTGGCCGCACACGACGATGTGTTTCACTTTGAGGTGGCGGACGGCGTAGTTAATGACGGACATGACGTTGAGGTCGATGTTGCACACGAGGTTGGCAATGTTGCGGTGGATGAACATCTCGCCGGGCTCCAGGCCAGTGATGGCTTCGGCGGGGATGCGGGAGTCTGAGCAGCCTAATTTTCACTCATCAGCATGCATTCAAGGTGAAATCTTTCTGTTATGCTTATGGATGCCAATTGCGCAATTTGAGGGCAAATTGACCATCTCAAGCTAGATGTGACAAGAGGCAGGTAGAGAGTTTGTGGAGGCAGGCGCAACTCACCGATCCATAGATAATCCGGACTCTGCCCCGCACTGAGATCCTTGAAGAACTCAGGCTTCTTCTTCTTCATCTCCTCGGCCCATTTCTTGTTGTTCTCGAAGATGCGATCGTGCGACTGCTGGAGGTACTTGCGGACCTCTTTGGGTCCCTGGGCGGCCATAGTGGGTCTCCAACGCGTTGAACAGAAGCGGAGTGCAATTGACTGCGTGGGATTCAAGGACTGTCGGAGGGCCGCTCTAAAAGGAGTGTGAAGAAGAGGGGAGATGGTACCAAGCCTTGTTGACGTGGATAAGAGGGGATTTGAGACACCAGCAAATCTGGGCCCCGCTATTAGCCCGAGGGCAGCGTGGGGTATCCGCATCGGCATGACAAGACAACGGCCGCCCAACAACCAAATGTGCCACACCTCCTCACGGCTTAATGCAGGCTGATCGGTTGGGAGTAGTTGAAGGTTGCTTTTGCTTTGGTTGTGCGCCGATTGGGCGCTCTGACGTCAAAGGATTGGCTAAACCTTGTTGTCGATCGCTCCTTCCGGAGATCCACAATCTGTTCGTGAACACCAAGCAATAATCCAAGAACGACATCTGTTACACCCAAGACCTGCGGTGGGCGTACGATATGGCTTTAGATGATGCCCAGAGGGAGGTCATATTGAGCCATGCCAACCGGCTGTTGAGCAACAGAGACTACCCTAAAACAATCTGTCCCTCCGAGGTCGCCCGTGCGCTATCGTCAAGAGAGCTAGAGATGTTGGGTGTTTCGGACTGGCGACAGACTATGAACAATATCCGGGAGCTTATGTGGGAGAAGCGGGAGAATGGAGAGGTAGACGTTATGCAGAAGGGCAATGTTGTCGATGTGGAGAACCTGGAGGATATTCGGGGCCCGATACGAGTTAGGAATGTGAAGAGTTAAGGCTGGTCAGGCCGTTCGATGTGAGTAGTACTATCTGCTCGTCGTAATTACAATGTCTTATGGCCATGCTATGCAGAAAAGCTGAGGCCATTCAGCTTATGCTTTATACAAAAACAAAGGATATCAGCTCTCCCCAACCCCTAGTAAACGCCTTATCTACGATGCACCGTTACCCTAATTCAAGTCTGAGGATGTGCGGCACCGCTTCCATCAAGACCCTGCCATTTCTCATCCCATCCTCTCGAAGGGTCTGTGGCGTCGCCAGCTTTTCCGTCCTCCGCCAAATTCTTGATATCACTCCAATACTCCAACTTCTTGCATTCGCTATCGGCTGCTTCGATGGCCTTCAGCAAGTTGTTGATTCTACGCTCTTCGGCTTCGCCTTCGGGCTTGTCTTCCTTCTTGTGTTCTTCACGATGGTCTTTGGCGGCGTCAAAGCGGTCCATGAGCGTGGAGAGGAGTTGGCGGCGCGAATTTTGGAATATGAGCATTGACATGATTGTTGGTATCTGCAGGGTCAGCATAGGGAAATAGTCAAGCGGGAGAGAAAAGGTGACATACCTGCTCCGCCAAATAGTGTAGCTCTTCCCCTCCATCGTCAATGAATTTGTGTATGATAATGATCTTCTCCCGATCAATAGCAGCCTTCTTCAGCTTCTTCATTAACGTCGCGATGTCTTTGACTTCTTCATCCACCGACGCTTGTGTGCTGTCCTGTGCGCTCAAGGTCCCCGTTCCAATCGTGATTGACCTGGCCAAGGTCGTGCCGACACTGAATGTTTCGCCAAACAGTCGCTCTCTCTGAGTCTGCTTCGTCTTCGGCGGTAGCCTCTGCTTGACTCGCTTCCGTAGCCAGCGTCGCCTTCGCACGAAACTATGAAACCACGGATGGTTGCCGTGCCATGGCGAGCCTTTGAATAGTAGACTGTATTGCCAGCCCTCCTCATCGACATCGATGCTCATGTCCACGTACCAGCTCTTCCAGTCCCACACCCAGCTAGGGTCTGGTACTTGTGCATTTGTGATATTGACCGCTGATGGCTTGAACTTGGCGTCTACCCACGGTGCAGGGTCGATTTTGAAGTTCCATAGCGCTTTCGAGGAAAAGAGAGGTATGCCGAAGACGAACCAGCCGCGCTGATTCTCGAAGAGGACGTCGATGTGCGAGTCTGGTGTAGGTGGTGGTTGTTCGGACTGGGTAGTCTGCGTGTCCTCGCCGTCGGTGTGGTCGACGAGGTTGATATGCTGATCTGCCATGCTGCAGAGGGTGGTGTATGCTAGAAGAAGGAAAGGATGTGGTAGGCGTCACGCCGTCGCTACCGTGGAAGCATGGAGTAAGTGTGCCTATTAGGCAGGCAGGCAGGTGCGTCTACGATAGGGGCTGCGAAACAAAATATCACACCCGCAAAAGGCCAGGACAGTAGGTGCAATCACAACGCATGCAGAGAAACTCTCTAAAGCAATGCTCAGTAAACACAATAATGAAATGAGAAATGGTAAAGAATTAGCTGGAGTGTCATTCATTGCGGAGTCCACTAGTTGGGCGATCCAGTTCGCGCGTGGGCCGTGCGATAGCTCTAGGCCATTACGTCACAGCTGCGCTTCCTTGAAAGACATCATCACAGCTTTCCCCTCCCTTAAGTACCGCGGCTGCTGCCTTTGATCTTCATCTCTTATTCGCACGATCTACAGCTCCATCAACTCAATCGTCAACTCCACCCACTTACGGACTTTTCTCAACACAATGGCCGGACGCAGAATCTTTACTTTTGGTGGTATCGCCGCTGTTGGTGCGGGTACCTACTACCTTTACAGCGCTGGAGGTGATCCGAAGCTTGCCGAGAAGAAGTTTGAGCGTACGTTGTTGTCTGTCGACACGCCATTGGTGGCAGAGACTAATTGTCGCAGACGATGCGGCTACCGCAGCACGGAAAGTAAAGGGCGACTTCCCTGGACGCGACAAGGAAGCGAAGAAGGCTGGTGAGGAGGGCTACGAGACAGTGCGCGCGACCGCTCAGCAATACGTATGTTTACATTTTCCATTGCAGGTCTGTGATGTTTCGGACTTTTACTGATCATCATCAGGCCGACCAAGCCAAGGCTGAGGCGAAGAAGGCCGAGCAGAAGTTCGATGCCTACAGTGCCGATGCGAAGAGGAAGTTCGAGGAGGCGAAGCGCGAGGCTGAGAGGGAGTACCACAACGCTGGCAAGGAGGTCAACGCTGCGGCAAACAAATTCGACAGAGTAGTTGAGGAGAAGGCGGCAAAGACACAGAGCTGGTTCGGCTCGTGGTTCGGTGGGAAATAAGCCTATGGCACTCTGTGGCCCTGTTAGGGCATGGCGCCAGGAACACGCAGAATAAACGCTTTCTACTGGAGGCCTTGCATATGCTACTGAGCTCTGGAGTAAACAGGCGCAGGTCTTCTCATCTCAATATGATTTCGGATGACGTTCATGAATGGTCTTACAATTTCTGATATTCGCATTCCACATCGCCGTCCCTTTTATGTATTGATGATATCCATGCTTGCATCTCAGCATAAATACTCTGAAGACTATTTGCCGTTGCTAAAGAGCAATCGCAGAGCGCCTGAGGGTATCCAGCACCATCTGAAAAGCTTGCAACGGCGCATACTCGCCACCTAGAAGGGCAACCAGATAATTTTCATAGGCTCAGAATGACTGGTGAAAACTGCATTTTCAACACGTCGGGAAAATGCAGCTCGTCGTCTAATTCGGCGTCTTAATTCGTGCGCGTTGTAATGGCGCTAATCACGTCGCGAACGCGCCAAGAAAGTCGCGTCAGTCGTGGTTTCCTGTTTTGCCAGCCCCTCGGGAGATAAACACTTCAGCGATCCCTCCTTCGTACCCCAACGCGACATTCACATCACGTATTTCTCCTCCCATTGATTCTTCTTATCTCATAGTGGTATCAATCCTACTATTATCATCCATAATGTCGCCTATTGCTCCAGGACAGCTCCCGGCTGAGCTCGTCAACCTGCTCGCACTACACTCCTCCTTTCTCACCGCGCTATCGCTACACTACGCGCACAATGGCACTTCGACACCCGCCGACCTTCGGGATCTGACTGCATCTACGACATTGGTCTGGCGACAGCGCAAAGTCACATATGATGACGTGCGACTTCTCATCGGCGTTCTCGACCACGGTCCCTCAGGGAAGGATAATCCATACTACCTCTCAGACTACGGACGCGGCAAGATCTGCATTGAGATCAAGGAGAACAGCCCAATGATGAGCGGTATGACACACATGAATGAGGAGGGCCTGCAGGAAATGTTCAAGGATGGCTTGGACAGCCTTTGGTCGCAATGGACCATCTGCCAGAATGTAGCCAGTCGGCCCATTGCGATGCCAAGGCGAGGACGAGGACGGCCGAAGAAGGTCGACGTACAACAGACACGCCTCGAGACCTTCCTTGACGACACCTCCATTTCCAAGTTTCTTTCGCAGCTTCCTCTCGCCGACATCACCACTTGCGCATCGCTTACCGCCCTTGCTCCGCTACAAGAGAAGGGCCGCAAGAGGTTGAGGGAATTCAAGGAGAGCGTGCAACAAGGCCGCGCACAGAAGAAAACAAGGCAATTTGTCGGAAAGGAGAACGAGCCAGCTCCAGCACAATCTCAGCAAGCGCAGCCAGTCCAAGCCAAGATCACCGAATTCGCCGCCGTTCGCAAGACGAACCTCCTTGACCGTATCCTCGCAAAGCAGGAAGCAGCAAAAGCAGGACCTGCTGCACCGTCACTCGCCGAGCTCCAGCGAAGAGCTGCTCTCCAGCGCACCCCGGAGGTCCTCGGTGTTCTCTCCCTCTTATGCGCCAACAGACCCGGGGCACGCGTTTCCTTCTCCACGACAACCCTTCTGCAATCCTTGCAAGGCTCAATCCGATCACCGATTTCGAAGGAGGAGGCAATGAAGTGTATAGATGTGTTGGCGAACGAGGTTGCCCCAGGCTATGTTTCAGTCGTCAGCATGGGGACTATTTCTAGTGTTGTTATTAATCAGGCGATGAGGCCTATGGATATCAAGAGCAGGCTGGTTGCTCTAGGTGCTGCTTGAATACCTCGGTTATTCGTTTTGGTTATTGGTTTTGGATGTCGCTCCGATTCTCCTCTGGCATCAGCGGCACTTTCTTGGTTGTTTGTTGGTCATCTCGGTGTTGAAGCTACGAGCCAGCGCATATTGTTTTGCATACTTAGCGAGCCTGCATCAATTTAAACTATATTGGAGTCCCATCCTAAGATGATTTGCGTTCATGCTGTGTAAATTCCGCCCATTACCGGCTACCGTGCCGTGTATCAGGCTGTGGACAAAAGACTTAAAACTTGAGATCGGAAACCTTTAAGACCAACTCTCCAGCTTGTAGACTTTTTCAGTATGAACTTAAAGTGGAAACTACGATCCGATCGTGTATCGTAGAAGCATAGAACTCAGCTAGCATCGCAGTTAGTACCTATATTCTCTGTCCCTATTGTGCCATGAAAAGCTTTGTCTTGCCAATTCTCACTTTAGGTTATTAGCACGCAAAAAGACGAGACGTAAAGTTTTAAAAAAAAAAAGCCACGCTCCCTTTCAAGAGCTTTAACAATATGCAAGTGTGTAGCCCACGTTGCAAAAAATCGACAAAAAAGATGTTAAAAGCCCGATGCGGGGGTCTATGCAATTGTTAGGAACGAAATTCGAACCGACGGTTGTTGAGGGGTGGTACTAACCGAACCCGCAACCTTGAGATTGCAGAGAGATCAATCGTTCTTTCCAGACCGTGACAACTACTAAGAGTCTCACGCTCTACCGATTGAGCTAACCAGGCTGGTAACTTGTTGATGGCTTTGCTGATGAATTTAAAATATATATTCTAAAGTATGTTGATTGAGATGAGCGCTTGGGTTCGGAACTGTGGAAGGAACGGACGGGAAAAATGGGGACGCTTGATTGCTGGAGTCATACGATGGTGGGGCATGATGAGAAAACCTTTTTTTTTTCGGTACGTTCCCGGAGGGTTGCGCGGGATTACTGTTGCTGTGTGGGACGCTAGTCCCCTGAGTGTGCCTCGTCAATCGTCGTCACATTCTTTGCATTATAAACTCGTCACTACAATAACTATTGTCACACTTAGACTCATGGATACTTGGTCTCGCTGACCTTAGTATACAGGGTAGGTAATTACACAGTAGTTGAGTTCAGAGCGCCGGCGCGAAGCATGCCAGACCGCAACTAGTGTTTATCATCAAGTAAACACAATTCCACAGCACGCAGCAGCACCGTATGTACAAGTCATTCTCGAAATCCATATCCATATTTGTCAGGAATAGCGTTATCGCAGCTCTGCTTGAATCCATACTGAATCCCTCTCCTCCACTCACTATGTACCACCTCGTCCCTCCATGTACATCACTTAGCCTGAGCACCAGTATCCTACCAGCCGTTAGCATTAAACCCCATCTGAAAATCACTTTACTAATACATACCAAATACACCTGGTAAAAATCCATCTTCACCTTCCCCTCCTCCTCAACCAAATGAGCCCTTGCCCCCCACTCTATGCTCGACTCCCCTCCGGCTTTCAGCCCATACTTGACCGTCCCATACAGCATAACTTCATCTGCATTGGGTCCAAACGGGAAGATCTTTACTGGAACATGTGCTCTGCTGGCTACTTTTTCCCACATGGCTTTTCGCACGGCGAGGATTTCTAAAATGCGGGGTGGTCAGTTAGGTGAAGGGAGGGGAGGAGAAGAGTGTCTTGGCGGAATTTTCTGATGAAGGAGAGACACGTACGATCAGTGCCTACAACTTTTTTCGAAGCCATGATCAGCGTCGCATCTTTCGTGAAGTGTGCAGCGTACTGTTCGTGCGCGTCGGGTGTGTCTGATGTTGTGTAGAAGTCCTCGAAGAACTTCTTGTATGCGGGGTTGAAGTCCACGCCAGGTGGGTATTCAGACGTGTATGCGCTCATTGTTGATGGAGTTGGATGTTTTTGAAGACTATGCAGATGCACTTTGGGGCAATTGAATACTGTTTCTATATGTATGTCCTCATGGCTTGTCTACCCCAAATTTGGAGACTGACGTAACGGGCCGATGATCGGATACGGGTCGAGTGTAGGAAGGGGCTACTACAAGTCCGGTAAAGCTCGGCTACGACAAGAAGGCTGTATCTTGAATTACTGCAACATGATATTGCACGTCCGGATAGCTTCTACTACCATAGGTAAGAGCATGTGGAAAGTCATCTAACTTGAGCGTTCACGTTTCATTCGTCGTGGTCTTGTGAGGCTCGTGGGGTCCTCGGAATCCGGCCGATTACTGGGACTACTTTCTGCTTCCAGCGTCATAATAGACGTCGTCCTTGTTGTAGATATGCTCAACCCAAGTCCAAGATGATAGATGGATGAGCTTCTAAAGCAAGGAGCCGCTTCATAGCCAGAATTCCATAACAGCTTAGCCTGTATGTCTCATACAGCACGGCACTTTCAGAACCCAGCTGTCAAATCCCTTGAATCATCCACGACCCTCGCCTTTCCGCCCCTCCCACCACCTCTTCCTCCTCTTCCGCCCCTCTTTCCCTTCCCTCGCAAATCCGCCATCTCCTTCTCCCACTCTTCAAAATTTACAACCACGCCATCCGGCAGCTTCCCCGCACCCATTAGCACACGTCCATCCTTCTTCCTGCTCTCCACGCGCTTGAAGAACTGGTAGGGCAGGAAACCCTTATCATTTCCTTCCGTCAAAATGACGCCATTCTCGGAGACGAAGAACTTGATGCCAGCGGCGAGCGCGGCAGCGATGTCGATGTAGATAAGTACCGTAGAGTTCTTACGCATACCAGATATCACGGGTGCGGCTTCTTTCTCTTCCGTGGACCCGGTAGATGATTCGAGGGATTTGAATCCCACCGGGAGGCCTGATGCGAAGTGGATGTGGTTTCTGCCCATGCGCCCTAGACCTCCACTCTTCAAGATACGGCTCCACGCAGACTCGTCGGTGCCGTGGACGACTGTTTCAGGAACGTTGCCTGCTTCTTCGGTGATTGGTACGAGCAGACCTTCGCTGTCAACTTTGATTGAATGACCCTGGTTGGCGCGGATAAGGTAATCTGAAGGCTCTTCTGATTCTGGGATAGTCTGGAAGGCTTCTGCTTCGAGCTTCTCTTGTGGTGGTGATGATACTTCGGAAGGAGGTGCTTGTTCAAGTGATGAGGCGAGCACCATAGAGAAGCGTTGCTTGTCGTTGCTTGCGACTACTTCGCGGAGCTCGGGGAAAGTGATCTTGAGGCTCTTGAGGGCTTTGGTGTTTAGCTGCGGAACGTCAGCACGTAATTTAGAATATTTAGACTCCATTTGTAACGGGTTTGGTTATGACGTGCGCGAATGGATGCCTTTCCGGCATTGTATTTCACGGTATTTTGAGTTGCACTTTAAAGAAACAAATTTCAGGGTAGCATAAAAATGAAACTTACCGCATCCTGCACATTGACATACCCGCCCTTTCCTAGCTTCAACCCCTCCTGAGCGGCACCATGCCTCAACAACCAGCTAACTTTCCTCGAAACTTGCTGTTCACGAGGTAGGTTCGCCGGATTGCGACTTCCGCCGCCGCGTCCGCCTCTAGCCATCTCTTTGGTCGCGGTCGTGAGAAGTTTGCGTGAAATTTTGCGGGGTAAGTTGAATTACTCGGATATTCCTTAGGTTGATGTAGGTCCTGAAACTGGAGCCTACACTTGATGTTGACTGACGTGAAATGAGTCAGGCGGTATTGTTACGATTGAGGAAGGGCGTTTGTGGTTGGCATAAACGGGAAAGGGCGAAGGTTTGTGTGTGGCGAGTGATACGATGATTGGTTACACAGCTAACTAGACTAAGCACCGCCACATTCACTATATACGAATACCTGATCAATTGTGCAAACACAGACTACCATTTATATTTTATGCCCGTATGTTAGAAGGAATTTGATTGTTCTAGCTCTAATCGATAGGAAGTAAAACCAAGGACACCCGCATACCCTATGCGCACTGTTGAAGGTAGACATGCAGCGCAGAAGCCCACTATCTCTATTTGCACTGAAACTGTCCCAGCCAGTGCCGCTCTTGCTCATACCCGAATGTTAGACCCTTTCAAGCGCCAAAGAACGCCTGTAAGCGGCTGAAGTGGCCTCGAAATGCCAGATGCGGGGATAATCATCGAGCCCTTCCGACTGACACAGTGTGCAGTTTGAGGATCTATGTGTATAGCAGACCTCCTTCTCTTCGCATGTAACCCTGTTTGAGTCCACAAGGAGTAGGGCTATACGTCGAATCTCCTCCTTCACTGCCGCCAGTATGCGACCGTGATCCAGGTATACGTCGTCCCACACTACGATGTAGAGAACGAAGGATACTCGCGGCAGGCTTTCCGATAGCCCATCGATAAAATTGATCCTGGAGCGGATGTCATTGTTTGAGGTATCAATGGCCATGTTGCGCAAGCCTATGGGCACATGAAACCTAAGCGTGAAGGATTGTAATGCCGATGATGGGTTCTTCAAATAAGACATGGTCTGTCGAAAGAATTCTTCACCCCCTTTTTCAAATTCAAAAATGTAGAATTTGTGCCCAGTTTCGTCGTGTTGCTCCCGAATGTCCAGACCAGCATTGACCCGAGCGGTCGGATCAGCGTACATGGCACGGCTGAGCCAGAGGCGGCCTGGAGACACGAATTGATCAGGCAAAGGCTTGCCATGGGTGCCCGTATAGAAAAATATTGCTTTTCGATGAAATCGGTCTAGGGCCTCGGCGAGGATCTGCTTGTTTGCTTGTAGCCAACCCGGCAGTCCAGGTTTCAAAGGATAGCAAGCCACAACATGCACGGCCAGGTTTCTGTGAAGACTATCCTTGAGTGCTCCGTATGCAGCCCCAATATCTCCAGGGTGGAAATAAATGACTGTACCTGACGTGCCTCGAAATGCGTAGTCGTAGATGTAATCCCGGATCTCTGGCGGTAACGAAAGCAGGCCGCTAGTAGTTACTAAGGCCTGGCGATTGAGCTTATGATCTG
This sequence comes from Parafenestella ontariensis, assembly GCA_021596325.1. Classification (NCBI taxonomy): domain Eukaryota; kingdom Fungi; phylum Ascomycota; class Dothideomycetes; order Pleosporales; family Cucurbitariaceae; genus Parafenestella; species Parafenestella ontariensis. Next base: position 319,239 of record JAKGDA010000006.1, read on the forward strand.
GATCGGCGGATTGACTTCGGCGAGAAGAAGACGTTATGGTGTCATCTGAAGGACCTCGACTGGGTTCGGTACCCATTGCGTGCTCATGGAGGGAAGTTGGTGGCCGAACACAATCGACGGAGGAGGCAGCTCCCGCAGGCAGTTTCGCTTCGTCAAGCTGCATGCCGAGGTGAGAAGTTGAGTGCAAAGAAGCAAACGTTGGGGCGGAGGGTTGAGCTGTAGTACTCACCCGAAATCTGGTAACTAAATAGTTCGGGGAGAAAGCACGGCCTCAAGGCACACGAGAGCGAACGGTGAAAGTAAGGGCAGCCTAGCGCATATCACAGACCTGTGAATGAGGCGACAGTAAAACAAACTGCTAGTTCCTGCCGCGAGGCTTTAAGGCGTATACTTCGGCGTTGGCACATCCTCTCGATGGTCATAGACGCTCTCGACCTCTTGTCTCATTTGCTTAACCCTCGCTTCTCCCAATCTATCGATACTCTCCGAGTCATTGTCACTATCCAGAGAGCCAATATTCGCGCTCACGACTTTTTCTTTACCAGTTCCCGTCTTTGTAGTAGTGCCTCTTGGTTCCATCAACGCCAATCCCTGCTCAATGATATGCGCCTGCTCTTTCTTACTCATTTTTACTTCCTTGACCTTTCGAGATGAAGAACAACGTCCACGACGAAGCATGTAAAGCAACACGATGGCCATAAAAATGAAGGCGGTCACGACGATTGCTGCGATGACTCCGGGTCGGAGTTTTCGCTTGTCGTCATCATCAGAGTCGGAGTCGGAGTCGGAGTCATAATGGGATACCTCTGTTGCTGTGGCCCTATTACTCGCACTCGTTCTAGTCGGCCACTCGGCCGTTTTCACCAAAACCAGCGTCGGACCTTCATGCATCTTCAAGTTCATCGGGTCGATTTTGTCGTCGAAGCGACGTTCATGGAGGTACATCTGTATCGTCTTCTCATTTTGCACGCCAGGAATATCGGTGGCCTTGGAGTCGAACATATATGGTGTGAAATCCTGCGTATGGTTCCCTGTGTTCGAGAGCAGGAGGAGGACCCAAGGATCTACTTCGTACTCTAGACTGACTTTGGAGTCGGAGTGGTAATACGAAGGCGGCCAGTAGACTGTTTTCAATCAGCCTCTGTAGAGTTAAGACTAGGAAAGTAGGACAGTACGACGGAAAGCAAATTGAAGAAGACTTACACGGTATGTATTCTGCTGGTGCACATATCCTAGTGCCATTCGGCGGGTAGCAGAAAGTTGTATTGGCGGCGACTTGACATGCTTCGATACCAGCAAGTATAGTCGAGTTGGATTGTATAGTTGTTCGCGTGAGGCAATTGGCTTCCCGACAGTTAGTCGCTCGAATCTCAATTCCCATTTCATCCACTCACTAGGAAACCTCGACATCTTGTATGTAGAAATTGCTAGGATGGAAGTAGTTCGGCGGGCAGTGGAGTGTTTCAATGCCGAAGTTTTGCAGCCTCTGTCGAGAACTATCTCGTTGTAGCCGACAGACCCGCCATCTTGTATCGAGTCCTAAGTCCGTATGCCCCACCCATAATGCCTTATCAAGACCCAAGAAGCATCGTATATTGGGTTGCCAGCCACAATTGGCGGGTCTTGGCGACGAGACGGAGCGTTCGGCATCATTAGTTTCAGGTGATAGAGTGAGTCATGACCGGCTAGTGACATAGATGGGGAGGATATAATAGAGATTAGATAGTGACGGGGACAAGAGCCTTGTTCAACCGGAATTGATGATAGAAAGCTGAAGGCCGACGGTGGGCATGATGGTGAACGAATGTCGCTTACACGTACCCGCTTCCAACACGAAGGGGAAACCGCGTACTTGGTTAGCAAGGTCGGCCAATCAGGTACATGATCTCAAGCTCGTGATATGCGAAAGAAGAGAAGATGTATGAATGCCATCTCTTTCGTCACCGGCACAAACCGTGACCATGTCTAGCGCATCAGCGTTGTCGGTGAACAGATTTGGAAAGCGTGACTTACGTCCATGCTTAATGCATCCTCACCAGCGCATCACAGTTGCCCTTGGTACGCTTCGCAATGTACAATCTTGTGTAGTATTGCTGTAAAAAGAATTATTACTAATCAGCACAACGCCTTGGTTATGAAAAGAAACCGCTCTCAAACACGATCAACCGCTCCGAAACTAGCCCATCGTGATATCTTCAGCATGCGCATCCCTCCTTGGCACCCTCTGTCCGAGCACTACCCAGATTTACACGCGCGTCCTCTTGCCTGCCCAAGTTTGTTTGTCCGCCAACTCCACGCGGCCCCTTCAAGCTCGTCTCTGGAATAGCATTTGCGATAGCTGTGAACACCTCCGTGACATTCTGTCCTGTCTTCGCACTGGTCTCGAAGAACAATAAGCCCTCCTCGTCCGCGTATCCCTTCGCAGTTTTGGTGGGTACTCTCCTCGCATCTGCGCCCTCCTCTGCCTGGTCTTCCTCGCCTTCGGCAGCGGGTGCAGCGTCTGCGTCTTCTGAGCTCTCCTCGCCACCAGCAGTAGCTAAATCGTACTTGTTTCCTACGAGCGCGATGACGATGCCTGGTGAGGCCTGGCGGTGTAGCTCGGCGACCCAGTGCTGGGCTTTTGTGAGGGAGGAGGGCTTTGTGATGTCGTAGACGACGAGTGCAGCTTGCGCATTGCGGTAGTACATGGGTGCGAGTGAGGCGAAGCGTTCTTGGCCGGCGGTATCCCAAATTTCAAACTTAATGGTCCTGGTTGGGAGGTTGCATTTCTGCGTAAGGAAGGCAGCTGTTATGTAGCTTGTCAGCATGGGGTTTGTGAGCGAGAGCTTTCTGCTATTCCGGGAGATTTTCTCCATGTAGCTGACGGCACGCACCTCCTATCGTAGGTTCCTTGTTCTCTTGGAAGTCGTTGTTGACGAAGCGCATTACGAGTGAGGACTGGGATGTCATCAGCTACCTGCTCTACATTGACCGGAAATGCGCGTCGCATACCTTTCCAACAGCTGCCTCTCCCAGCAGTACCAGCTTGACGCTGCTGCTGGGTTTCGGTTGGGCAGAGCCGTCCGCCATTGTGAGTTTATATATGCTGTCCGGGGCTCGCGGGTTTCCTTGAGGAAGAGCGGGAATCGAAAAGGTACGGATTGTCGACCTATGAAACAGTATCCCGCGATCGTTTAGCAATACGGGGAAATGGGAACGACGGAGTTGTGGTAGGCAGATGCTTTTGGGGTTGATCGCCTAGAGCCGTGACAACTCCAGCACGTGAGACTTGGCTGACTAAGCCAAGCAAATGGAACTCCAGTCGTATCACTCTCCAACGTCAACCCCCGAGCCCTTCCTTGATGGAATGGTAGTACCGTTGAGAAATCTTCATCATAGAACACCATCCAGACGAACTACCGATAAGGAGTATTTCTTGAGTAATCCTGGAGTACTTCACCGGTTTTTTCAACTCAGCTCAATGACGACAAACCTTTTGAAATACTCTAGGACTATCTAGACATCCTGCCAGAGAAATAGGGCCTCTTTCTCATATGCCTCCGATGTAACTGGAAATACGTTGTCTCAAACTATCGATACTCTACGCTCACATCCACATTTGCGCTCAGGTTCGACATATTACCTCTTGCTACGGCCCTCTCTCAAGAAGTCTCACATCCACTGTTATTCAGACGGTGGTGTAATACGGGGACGAGAAATGAGATCTCCTTTCAAAGCTTCGTTAAGTTCCTACATCCTGCGACCTCTCCTTTAACATCACGCCTGAAAAAGATCTTACGATACTTATGCAATGATAGTCTAGGTCAACACGATAGGTCTTACTACCTAGTATTGCCAATCTGGAAATCGCTGTTGTAGGTGTTGAATGGATACAGATCTCAGTCTCATCACTCCACCAGTGTACGCAGTAGTTTTAATGCACGTGTACTAATTATTTTTGTGACGGCGAATCCACCTCATCCGTCTGCTCACATGAAGCATACGAGACCTTCACAAGCATGGGCACCTACCTCAACTTCATATCACACATCGTTGAGTTGTGGGCAAACAAAGGAGCAGTACGTGGTTCGCGAGATTTCTCCACAACTACATGTATGTACCATCAACGCTTCGCATCTCTTTGTCCAGGCGAGAGATGCCAAAAACGGCGAGCGGGTACGCGACCCTGGAGGAAGGCATACTCAAGGCACGAGTTCAGCTTGTAGAGCTCGTTTGACATGGAATGTGGGTTGACATTGCCCAAAACGTCCAGTATCTCGCTTGCTACAAGAATCATCCGACGCTTCAAAGAGATATGCGAAGATGCTAAAACTCTTATGTAGGTGGATCTGATGCAACGAGAGTAGTACATCGTGTCTACTAAGTTCCACCGAGAGATGAATTCATGATTAGAGAGTACCATCTCGCTACGCATTCACTGCACAAGGAATCTGAGGAGGCATTGCTACCTTAATGTCGCTTATTTGCGGTCAACAATACACTTCCTCCCCACTCCTGTCCGCACATTTAGGCCCAGACGTCATTCCGACTTCTTAGCGGCAGTTCCTTGCACCAGAATATCAGTCGACAACGTGATAGCGGTCACGCAACATTCCTCGGCTTCTAAAATCTCCATGCAGTCTCGATTTAGATTTTTTTTTAAACAGGCCCACGACTATGACATCATTTTGTGGGGATGAAACTTGCTTTGGCCGCGGACTGTTTTAACTAAAATTTGGCCGAGACCAGAAGAGGACTCGCGCAGATCTGTTCCAAGGAACCATGGGCGATGGGAGGCGAGTGCACGTGCGTGGACAGCCCTTTGATCAAGATAGTGGATGAGTACCGTCGATAGCTGTCCAGACAAAAGATTATAGTCGGCGAGCAGCTGTGACTGCTGTCTCTGACGACAATGGACTAATACTCTGTAGTACTCTGTAGTGGCAGCTGTACCCCTCTACTAAGGGTCCAACTGTCAGTGAACGCTATCCATAGCCGTGGGATTCCCGAACCGGAAGCTGCGATTGAACCCCTCACAGCGCCTGCATATGAACACAACATGAATGTACACACCGAGATATTGCCATTGCCCCAGCACTACGCAAACAGGAGCACTGTCCGTTGAAAGCGATTGGAACAAGGCACAAGGAACAAAGCTATGCAGGATGGCATTCTAATCTCACAAAGAAAGTGCGGTACTCTCAGCAACACGTTTCAGTAATTGTGGGCTTCAACCGCACCCATGTACGGCCCGCTTCTGGAACTGTTGATCCAACGCTGATCGCACCTCGAGCGGACGGCAGCTGGTCTAGACATGACTTGCAGCAAGGAGCGGCTTTTCCAGGCTGTCAGGTCATCAGGCGTCGTTCGTTGAGGGTGCGGCACCACCAGCACAGCGACCCCACAACAGCGAATGACAAGGAGAGGAGGTGGCTTGGGTAACGGCGCATTATTGGAGCAGCGTGCCAATATGCACAAACGACTGTGCGCGAGACCGATCGTGATGACGCCAAGCGCGCTGTCTCGCGGTCAAAGGGCCTCTAGAGCGGTTGGAGGGTCAGACAGCGGGAAATGCGACAGCACACAAGCGCTGGATGGCATGCAGAGCGTCGCAGAGAGTGGCAGAGGGAACTGGCGCGACGAACAGATGTTCAGCGGCGATGATCTTGTGTAGCTTGCTGCTACTCTACACACAGCAGCGATCGCTCGCCTTAGCCACGACTCTCCAGACAAGCGCTCGGTTCCCCGTGGCCACGCTCCGCCGGACTGGCCCCGGCGGCAATGGGAGCGATCGGCGTCCCAAAGCGGGACCACACAATGTCGACATGAATTGATGCTCGAATCACAGAAGCGGGGGCGCAGGCGTTGGCTGGCGCGCTAAAGTTGGTCCCTCGATATTCTACCTGGACTGGGCCAGGAACACGCACAAAGGGTCCTGATTTCTGGCGAGGCGAGGCGAGGCGAGGTGCTGCGAGCGCGCTGCGCGTTAGATGAGGGAGATGAGATGAGGGCGCGGATAGCCCGCTGAAACAGGCACTCAGCAGCGCGAGGGAGCTCTCACGGACCAGGGCGGCGTTTTATAGAATCGAAGGAAAGCATCTAGCAAGAATAGGATGCCTCAGGACGGCCGCTTGTCAGCCACGACGCTGGCGGGTACCTGTGAGGGGAGCTCGCCGGGGTTACTTATCAGTAGTGATCACGTTGGCGAGCCCTGGGGCGTCCGGCTGACCCCCAAGCCGCGTGCCATGTTTGCGACCAAATAATAAAAAGTTCTGGCGCTGCAATTGCTGCAACAGTCTCACTGACCACTCTGCTACATTGCTGTCCCTCCTTGTTCGCTCAAAAGCCGTCTGCTCTGAAACGGGTAGCATTGGCCGCATTTCGCAGGCGCCGCGCGCGAGACACCCCCGTCGGACACAATAACGCAATATCAAAGGCACAGGCGTCCAAGTGGGGTCCTATAGCATTCCAGCATCTGTCCACACACTGTGCTCAGCTACTATTTCTCGGACGAAGCGCCAACCCTCCTCCCGCACACATCTCGAATAAATATTCAGCGCCGCCGCTCCCTGCGCTGCCCTGCGTCGCCGCTCGGAACCCGATCAGCCGCATCTCGCTCTCACCCTCCACTATCGCCGACACGTCGGAGGCTGTGCAACCCTCCCGCTGCCTTGCTGACGAACCCTGGGGTCCGAAGCAAGCACACCACGGCGACAGCCCGCCAACTTTTTTGGTATTTTCTGGCACCATGACCGTCCTCAAGGCACGCCCGCCCTTTCTGTGCCAATTGCACCGCTTCGACTGCGCTAACTGCTCCCGCTATTCAGGAACCGATTGCCGTCCGCCCAGCAAGCCAACACCGGCACTCCGGTAACATTATGGCGGGCTCACTCCCCAAGTCTCGTCCGCACTCGCACTCCCTCTCCGTGGGCTCGATAAACCCGGCGCATCGCGTCACGCGCAGGAAGAGCATGAGCTCGACGGCCGCCAGCAACGTCGCCGCCATGGCTGCCGCCGCCAAGGGCATAAGTGGTGCGCCGCTGGAAGGCAACACCAGCGCCAGCGGACTGCGCCGCCCCTCGAAGCCTGCGTCGCAGTTCCGGGGACCCAGCGTCGCCATGAACGCTACGCTGGCCTCGAGCATGCCGGGCAATGGCGCTGTCTTCGCCCCGGGCAGCTACGGGGCTGCTGCTGCGAAGAGCGAGGCAGTCACCGACGGGCCCGCACTCGCGTCCATGCCCGAGCTCGACAAGGGCAGCTCCAAGTCGCGGATGCGCCGTGCCAGCGAGGGCTCGCGCCTGTCGGGCAAAGGCGACAGCAAGCGCACCAGTGGTAGCGATCTGAAGTGTGAAAAATGTGGGAAAGGATACAAGCACAGCAGCTGTCTGACGAAGCACCTGTCAGTACCCCTTAGCCTAGAACCGTCCTCCCACATACTTTCACGCCTCACGACGAATGCCCTGTCGTCACTCGCACGCCTACATAGCCGGCCATTGTTTCTTGAAGTTCTGCGTTGACTTGTGATTTAGTTGGGAGCACACGCCGGAATGGCAGTACACGTCTAAGCTGCTCATCTCCAAGCACCAGCAGGTGCAGCTGCTCGAGGCCGCCTCCGTCCTCGTCGCCATGAACAAAGAGAGCGACGGTGGCGAGAGTGACCGTTCGTCGCCTCCCGCCTCGGGCTCGTCTGACCTGCGTGATGAGCTGAGCTCCACCGAGACTACCCCGCCCCCGCAAATCGAAGACCATGCCGTGGGCTCCTACCCTCACTCAGCCTTTGCGAGTCGCTCCATCAAGCGATATTCCACCAACAGCTCTGCCTACAGCCAGTCTTACCAGTCCACTGTCTTCTCCGACAACGGAAACAGCGGCCACTTCCGCCACTGGAGCAACGTGTCTGACCGTCCCACTACGTCGGGCACCTCGGTTGCAGGTTCCTACCACGACGATGGCAATGACCATGCTGACCTTGCTGCCGCCGTGGGCCTGCTGAGCTGCTCGTACGGAACGCCCAAGTCGGGTCCTGTTGCGCTGCCGCCGGATGTGCCACCTGTGCCGCCGCTGCCGGCTAAATTTTTAGATTTTAACAACCGAACGCTGTCGGGCAGCACCACTGTGACGGCGCAGCAATCGAGCATGCGCAACAGCTATCGCTACCGCACCGAGAGCAAGGACATTGACATGGACGACGACCACTTCGCCGATGAAGAGGACTATCGCCAGTCCAACTCGCGCAGTCGCGGCCGCATCGACGAGGACGACGACGCCTTCTTCGGAGGGATGGAGGAGTAACGACCGCGTTTCAACGCCGTCGACGCCGCTTACGACCTCTATGCCCTGCTCGTTTTCTATTGTCACTCTGTTTCTACTATTCCCGGCCTGTAACACAACGATATTAGCCATTTAGCGATTTATCTCCGCAGACTCTACCTGCACGCCCCGTTTCACGAAGTACCGAGGAGAGGGCCTTCATGCCACGTCGAGCTCTTGAGGTTGAAGCTTCGCGATATTTCGGACCAGGTATCCAAGAGAGTCATGATTCTTGCGTCGAGAGCCTAGCACAATTGCTGCGATAACCCACCCCATATACCGGAGTTGCCTTATCCTTTTTATTGTTTCCGCCATCTCTTTCGATATCAACGTATCTATCAATAAACCCATATAACTTTATACATTTCGACAAAGGACGAGGGGGAGCTTGGAGACTTTTGGATGGACATGTGGGAAAGCGTTTGGAAAGCGCAACCGTCTTGACTTGGGCCTTTGGTTCGGCGACTGTGTATATTCGGCTGGACAGAAAGGAGAGATGATGGATGGACATATATGTGAGGGATGGCGATTGTAGCAAACTATACCTGAATACAATTGTCTCAATCACAATGGAAAGGTTTATAAGGTTTAAGAATCGTGACATTTTTGCGGCAGAAATGATCGGTGCAAAGAGACGCAAGACAAGAAGTCGAGAGAAAAAAGACGAAGCTGAGAGAGCAAGCAGAGCTCTTTTTAAATCCACGGAAGAAATACTTATTACCGAACAAACCTTTGCTAGCTTCCCACGGCGCGGATGCGCTCGGTCGCTGCTTTCGGTCAACTATCCCGAGTACCAGGTCCCGCTCTGTTGTTCACTAGTCGTAACTGCTCCGAACAACACACCAGCACCAACACTACCAGCACCCATCGGCCCTTCTATAGTTTCGCAGATCATATCCCTCCACGGGAAAAAATAAATAAATCACAATGGTTATAGAGTAAGGAGAGTAAGTAGATGAGGAAGTGGGAGCGGGAGCGGACCCCAACGCTTCCTTTTGTACCCGTTTACCTCGCGTAGGATTCTGGGCGATCGACATCGCGATCTCCCGATCTTGTACGGAACGCAACGCAACGCGAACTTGGTACGTCATTTTCATGTCGCGAATAGGTTAGGAATCTGCGGGAAAAGAAGTGGGCTTGTGCTGATGTTCCGTGTGGTGGAGGAATTGTGAGATGCGAGGTTTCAGGTTGATGTTGGTAGGTGGTGGTGTGGGGGAGATTGGGATCGTCTGTCCACATGTGGTAGAGTCGGGCGGCGAGGGAGGTGGTTGGGACGGGTGGGTGGTATATGCGATGAGTATTGAGGAGCTGTTTGGAAAATGGGAGGTTGGGAAGATGGGGGATAGGGAATTGGACTTGAAGGGAAGGGGTGGAGAGCAGAGGGTGGAGTCGGCGAGGTGGTTGGTGTAGAAGTGGGACCTGAGTTGGGCAGGTATGACGACAGATGATCTACGGTTTCGTGAGATGGATTCAGTTAGAGGGGTTGCTCTGGATGGGGAACTCATTTGTGATTGCTGATTGACAAGAGTGAGTCCTTTTTCCATTACTAGATGATGCTGTGTGACTGGACGAAGAAGTACCTCGTAAAGTAGTGCTCACGAGCTGTGTGATAGAACATGTAAAACCCGTTTCTGATAACTGCTATCCCGATGTATCCCGATGAACTCGCACAACAACCGTCATGCTTACACACTCATGTCTCCGAAGAACCTGGCCAGTCCGACTAACTCAAGTCTCATACAAAGAAAGGCGAGAAGTCCTTGACTGTACTGTAACTTGCTGCTATCATGCCATCAACGTATTCCTCTAGGAACGAGTACCCGTCGCCTCCATACTTCAGCATGATCTCTTCTTTGTCGACGCGTCGGAACCTTTGGCCAAGCTCAAGATCGAACATGTGTTTTGGTGGGGGAAGAGCTTCCATGTGTAGGTCGTGACATATTTCGTCCCTCGTCAGGTAGATCGAATATTGGACTTCGTTCTGTACAGATAGATACTGTAGCGAGTCAACCGTGCCAGTGGGCATGCCTTTCTTTCGGAATCGCTCAAGGATTTGACTGCCGAGGGTTTTCTCAAATCGTAACCCTTGAGTGAGCTGCCTGTACTCGAATGGGCCGAGCGGGAAGTCGGTCGAAGTAAGGCACACGACAAATTGCGCGGAGAGGGTCTGTAGCTTGTTTAGAAAACTCAAGTAATTCTATCATCAAGATAAGCTGGTTTGATCTGACTGTGCAGAAGAAGAGGTAAAGTGTGACTGACTAGAGCTCGTGCACCCCTGAGATCAGATCCCAGATTTTCAGACGCAATGTCCCAGGAATAGACTTTCTCAATCATCAGCCCTAGATGGCGAAGTTCCTGGCACGACGACAAACATCTTTCCATTTGATCCGAGTTTGACTCAACTGCAGGGCCTCGAAATAGGAGAAGGTGAAGCGTGGCTGCATGTTGAACAAGAGCGTCTAAGGTGCGGTTGCCAAAGTGATCACTGTTGAAGTCGAGAACGAGCTCTCGCAAGTTGCGCAAATTCTGTATGAAGTTTAAATGAAAGTATGTGCCGGTCTGGACTCCATCTTTGATTATGAGACCTTTCAAAGCAGGAAAATGTTCTGGTTTGGCGGCAAAGAAGAAAAGATCCCAGTCGAAACATTGTACCACGGCGAGAGCGCGGACCGATGGGAACGAGAGACTTTTGAAATATGGCATATAGTTCCCAAATCGACAGCCGTGGAAAGTGAGTTTGGTGATACTGGATATGAGGGACATTTGTGCCTGAGGCGGACCTGACACAAGGCGGGGAAAGTCACGCATTTTGTTATAAGCGACGGTGGCTAGTCGTAGATGAACTTTCTCCGTGTTCTTAGATCGCTTGATCAAGTGCAGAAGTTCGTTGTTTGCGGCGGACAGAGTGCTCATTGTGAATACAAGTTTCTGGAGACAAGGAAAGCGTGCATTACTGCCAAGATAGTCTGGCAGACGGGCTTTGGAAGGGCTATCGAGGATCGGAATTTCCAGCTGTCGGAGCAGTCGCTGCGTCTCTAACAGGATTACAAGGGTCATGGAGGATATACTTCGAGAAGACATCGCTGACGTCGTGAAGCTGACAACATGTTAGCTCGACCACAATCATTTGTTCCATGCTTACCGAAAAGACAGCAATTGATGTCGACGCAGCGCTGCTATAAGTGTGCCAGCAATGAGATCTTCGATTTTCTTTGGCTGATCATTCTCCTCGTACAGCGAATGGATCTCGAGATGTCGAACATAACGCAAGCCGACACCAGATGCCAACTGCTCCCAGGCTGAGTCGTTGCTCGCAGGACCGATCTTGACAACGATGCGGTTGTATACCATAGGATATGCGAGTTGCCAGAGAGTAACGCATGTCTTCGATACACTGAGCTGATCTTGCTGATTTAGCTAGATATCTCGTGTTAGCCAAAGCTCCATGCTCGCTCGCGCACGCAACGTGCAGTTACCTCAGCAAGGACGGGTTTCAGGATCTCATAAGGCGCTCGCAGTAGGTGACACGGCGGGTCCTCCGCTTGAAGCGCCATGGCTGTCGCGATCCTAACTGTGTGTGTCGAAGTGAGTAGAATGGTGAGTGAGGTGAGAGATGATGCAAGTTTGTAAGGTGGCTTCCACTGTGCCTTCCTCGAACGCGCGGTCACGGGACAACGCGTGCCTTCTATGGTTTCGGCATCCCGAGAGCTCTTATGGGCTGATTTCTGTGAAGAGAGTGAAAGATCCAACCTTGGAACTTCAAATTCTCGATCTATGAGCCTTGAGTTCGACGGCGTTTCAAAGGATGTATGTGGAGGGTTGGCGAGACAGACGACGTGGGCTTTGCGGCAATTGACAAAGAATAACCATGTGTCTGCACAGCAGGTAACCGGAAAGTCATAGAAGAATGCTACTCTTACCGCAGCTGATGAGTCCTAGAGATGAACTCGACAACAGCCTGAGGAGGCTAATGCTTCAGCATCTTCCATTTCTTTCTGAGAGGTATGAGAGCACCAAATCTGTGGAAGCTCGGCATGACAGGGTATCCGAATTTGGAGCCTGAGAGCCTTCTGCATAGCGTTTGCATACAACCGCTAAATAAGCAAGATCTTCTTTGTAGATTTGCCCCTAATGTCTCTGCGGGTGAGTATGTAACGATATAGGGGAGGGTCAACGCCAGGTACTGCTAGGCCCTTACGAATGCCATGCGCAATTACTAAGAGTCATAGGGTAGTTCAGTTGCAAGTCAAATAACTCCATCGGCCATATGTGAAAGAGCTCGTCGAAGGCATATGTTGGGTCGATTGTGCGGTGCCTGAGACGTGCGTCATTGAGGTAGGCGCGACCCTGACGATCTGTGCGCTGGCTGCCGCGTCCGCGCTCCCGTGCCTGTATCCTACATGGCTCTCAATAACATCGCGACTCAGCCCATGCCTGACGATTCAATGCCCTCCGACGAGCGCTAGCCAACTCTCTGCTCCAATGCACCCGGTCGTGTCTCTCCTCGCCGAAAATGTCGTCAAGTACCACCAGCTGTCCGCTCCGCTGCTGTTCAGCATCCTCGCGGCCGTCACGAACGTCCAAACCCCAGTTTACCACTCACTGCTCGTGACAGCAGTCTCATGGTTTCTGATATGGATACCAACCTTGTTTCGAGTGGGATTGCGTTCAAATAGTGGCAGTCAAAAGAGAAAATCGGCCTGGCTTGCTGGTGCGTTTCTTGCTCTGTCTCAGATATGTGACAGAGCGGCTGGCGATAAGGAGGGGATATGGGCGACAAAGGTAGTCCTAAGACTGATAAATGCATATTTCGTGGTGACTAATATGTGTATAGGCCCTCCTCCCGCTCTTCGCTGTTCTATTCTCGGAACATGAGCTACTAGCAAAGCACGTCACACTACCTACCCATACACTCCTCGACGACCCTGCGGCAAAGACCAACGCCCCTCCCGAGCCCCACGCACATACCGGATCGTACCGTATATTGGCTGCTCTGACCGTCTCTGCAAGTATCGCCCTTGCCGTCTACACTGTGTCAACGACCTCCGCCCTCGGATTCAGTAGCGTCTTGTTTGCGGCAACCGGCTTGGTGCTATTCGAGGCCGCCCTGAAAGGCGCAGAAGATGATAGCGAGAACAGAACACGTGGGAACGAGTCTGCGAATGGCTCCTTCCCACGCCGGGGTTCGATAAGCGGGGCCCGGAGTGGACAATCACTAGCTGCGCTGAGAGACGTCGCGGCTACCATTACGACGGTATGCGGCATTGCATCATGCTTCATGGAGCCGTCAATAATTGCGACTTCGATTTCCTGGGAGCCTGTGTATAGAGCATATGACCTGGACTGGACGGATGTACACAACTACCAGATCTTACAGCAGATTCTGTGGATGATACCCACAAAGGTTATTGTGAATGTTCTTACTTTTGTCATGGTAAGTACTGGCCTTCCTCTCTTGTCTACGCAACCTGCATGCCAACTCAATCTGCATTTCGACTCATGATCTTTGCTGGCTGGAGCCTTATAACCTCATTAGATAACTTACTAACTTGTTGATATAGCTTTTTCAGCAAGGCGCCGTCCATACTTCCATTGTAGCATTATTTTCGTATATTTGCGCAAAACTGCAATTCGCGCCTTCTTTTTCGGGTTTCTGGTTCACTTTTGTATACATCTCATCGGCGCTGCTGTATTCATATGGGTCGTCATCTTCCACCTCGTTCGTGGATTTACGAAGTTCTATTCGGATTAGACGCATCGTGTTTGGAGTTACAGTGCTTTCGATCGGCGGCCTACTTTTTCAATATGCCTCTGGGGCACGCTACCGTTCGTACTCCCCTGATACTTCTACCACCTTTCCCGTTGTTCATCCGGCATCGCCCTTCGATCTCATTCCTATGGACCTCAGCAAAGGACATCCAGCCGCTCAGTTGATCAATGCCGCAGAGACCGATTTTCAAAATACCCTGAGTCGGCAGTCGAAATCTCTTACTGATGCCGTTCGGGAGTATCGTCGCAGGCATGGAATTGCGCCGCCTCCACAGTTCGACAAGTGGTACGAGTTCGCTACCCGCAATGGGGTAGTGATGATCGATGAATTTGATACAATCAATGAGATGCTACTTCCATTCTGGGCACTCAAGCCGTCAACGATTCGATCACGTATTACCAACGCGCTGGGCCACGAGGACAGTGCTTTGATTGCAGTAGCCATACGCCACGGGGCGGTGGAGCATCTCGAGAATGGTGATGAATGGCAACAACAAGCTACCACAGGCATGATGAAAGACTTCGTACAATACCTACCCGATATGGATCTCGGCTTCAACACCCACGATGAACCTCGAGTTATCGTGCCTGAAAATCTCTTATCTTCTATGATAGTCAAGGCGAGAGACGAAGTCCTACCGCGTGCTGCAAAGAATCCTGTACCTCGCAACACTTTTTCGGAGCGGCCTAACGACATGAACGACGGTAAACGTTTCGTCGAAACAACTACAACCAGGTTCAATAGGTTTGCACATCAGCAAACGTGGACGCATTCTCGCCTTTCATGTTCTGTTAATACACAAGCCCAGACGTTCGAAGACTATGCCGCCGACAATCTTACCGCCTTTGCCGCCAGTCCACTTGGCTACGTCTACAACGTAACCGCTTTCTCTGACATCTGCAACTCACCCTCTCTCTCGTCTACTTTCGGTTTCTTCGAACGCCCGAACGCCTTCAACATCGTTCACGAGCTTACGCCCATCTTCTCACAGTCCAAAATCTCTAGCTTCCAGGACATCCTGTATCCCAGCCCATGGTACTGGATCGGGAAGGTCAGCTATGATGAGGCTCATGACACGACCTGGGACAACAAGACCAACAGTCTCTACTGGCGCGGATCGACAACAGGCGGCTTTAGTCGCAATGGCGGCTGGAGACGTCAGCACCGCCAACATGTTGTCCGACGCATCAATGCTCCTGACAAAGCACAAGTCCTTATACCGGGTCTCGAGTCCGCCGATACTCACGCTGATCCGACATCCTACTCTATGACCGAAATCGACCGCAGATCTCTCAAACACCTCATCGATGTCAAGTTTAGTCATGTCGGCCAATGTGACCCTGGCGACTGCGACGCACAAAACGAATTCTTTGAAGTCACGGAACGCGTCGATAGTCAGGATGCGTGGTACCACAAGCATCTGCTTGACATGGACGGCAATGCGTTCTCAGGCCGCTTTTATAGCTTCCTCAAGAGTCGCAGTCTGACGTACAAGATGGCCATCTTCCGCGAGTGGCATGCGGAGTGGTTGCGCCCATGGGTGCACTACATACCGCTTAGTCTGAGGGGTGACGAGCATTTGGACCTTGTCAAGTGGTTCAGCGGAGATCAGTCCACCACGGAAGGAGGCACGGCGAAGGAGAAGACGCCCAACAAGGGCGGATCTGGCGATTCGCTGGGTGAGCGCAAAGCAAGAGAGATTGCTCAACGGAGCACGGAATGGCATAACAAGGTGTTGCGAAACGTCGACTTTGAAGTGTGGCTCTTTAGGTTGCTACTTGAGTAAGTGTAACGGTATGAGGATTGCGCCATGTATATGCTAACAATATCACAGGTATGGCAGAGTCGTTGACGACAATAGAGAGGAGATAGGGTATCCGGGACCATAACGACGTAGATTTTGTGTACAGATACCTCTTGGCCTGGGTGTAGACGGTTATTTAGACTCTGTAGCGATACCTCTATGGATAACCAAGCGTTCATCTGAGACACATCCTTCCCAAAAAGTGCCATCCTTGTCATTACGGAACACTCCAAGCTCTTGCCCTTCTTCATCAACCTCTCACTAACCCGCTTCAACGTCTTCCTAACTCAGTGTATTTCCACTAATATTTACAGCCTTCTGCTTCCTCAGATTCAAATTCCTTTCGATGGTGTGGAAGGGCAGCGAAGACTAAATATGAGCGGGAGGTCCCCATCTGATAAGTCGAGCTTCTTACAAAACTCCAGCGGCGGGTCCTGGTTGTTTCTACTACAGGCATCGTGTGATCATGCTCAAATCACCCGAAGAAACTGCGGTGTGATAAGGTTCAGTACTTTCTGCAATAATTGCAAACTGGTCCTTTAAACATCGGAGTACGTAGAAATAGATTCAACCATGCCTAGAGGCTTTCAAGGCATTTATAACGGTTAAAGAACAATCAATTATACCTCGAATATGTTCAGACTACCTTAAGCTAGCAGCGGTTGCATATTTTGAGCATACCTTGGAGGTTCTTAAGAAGTGCGTGACAAGTTCAGCATATAGTCAGTTAAGGAACAATATGTAGACCGAGTTCTTGGCGAGTGAGTAGAAAGCTTCATTGAGCTTGTTGGCGGTTGGAGTGGTGGAAAAGAGAGCACAGTACAGTCAGGCTATTAGTTTAACTCCCAAGTCGAGCGACTATACCTTGTGGAACAACAAGGATATCGAAGCGGAATTGCGAAAGCGCAAGATCTCAGTGGCTGATAAACCAACCCGCATTCAATAGATAATTCGGCTCAAGTTCTTTGACACGAAGCGGATGCTAGAAAAGCTCCCATTCGAACAATGGCCAAAGATATACCTGAATGAGCTCGCAATGGATTGGGGAGTTCTAGACAGCACGCGCGCAGAGACTGTGACTGCAATGAAGGCGTTCGAGAAAGCCTTCAAATATCGTGACGACTGGCCGACGACGTATTCATGTACACTACAAAGGCGCCGCTGGACTACATCAAATGCCTATGTGACTCCGCGGGCACAGCCTTCACTGGCAACGACCGACACCAGGCCCTAGAGATACTTAAGAAGCATGAAGTGCAGTTGGGCATGCATTCCAGTGAGGAACATTATGGTATCTCTTCTGAAGGGATCGACCCATACCGAGCTCTTCATTGCGTTGGTGACGAGCCACCAAAGAAGAAGCGCAAGATCACCGAGCAGCCAACTGGCGATGAGGTCGAAGGTATGGAGATGTGATAGGCTCAGAGGACAGTACTGCAACGGAAAAGTGATGCGATAGTGGACTGATTTGGTCATATGGCGGGGGTGAGAGGGAAGAGACTGCCTGGAAAGGTCATGGGTATGGTCACGTAGCTCGCCTCGATCATACTATAGGCATATTTTCTCTGCCTTTGGCTACTTTGGCAAGGTCTATCTACCCTTGGAGGCCCTCGAGGCATTTATGACTACCAAAACCAACCAGATCATATCTTGAATACGTCAAGTCACCTTAAGCCAGCAGCGGTTGCGTGTCTTGAGCGAACCCGGGAGAAACTCACGCACACATCTAGACTACCCCAAAGGCTTGTGTGACTGTGTGGGCACAGAAATTTGACTGGGTGTCGTGAAGGGCGGCGGGCAAGATACATAGCTATTGCAAAAGGGCGGAAAGCGGTTACTCGAAACGAGGTCGGGTGTCTATGACAGCACTATGTGAGTCAATGAGGTGAGTCCCTCTAATAACTTCTTCTCTGATTAGGCAGTCGCATATAGGAAAACTGTGGTGACAATGGCTATCCGCGGTAAGAAGAAATGGACACGGTGTTGTGCATGTTCTGGGCAGTAATGTCGGACAAAGCTCCACCTGCATGCAGCGAACTAAAACACAATGGATAGTGGGGCGGGTTATGATGGCAAGCAGACGCTCGAGTACCCCGCCAAAGCCAAATTTTTTGGCAGAGGCGAATGCTTGCATGCCTCTAGTAGCTTGGATATATTCAAGTTTAATGGCTTGGTGAGGGAGCAACTGCGTAGGTACACGACGATAGCTAGCCGGTGAGTGACGCAGTGCACAAGTATAAATACACCACCAATTGTGGCTCTGGGATGCGCTGTCTATAGAACACTCGCATGAGAAAGTTGCGGCTGTGGCGAGTCGATCTGCAGGCGGTCAGAGAAGGCTGGACGAGCAAGGAGGACACTCCAATCAAGGGAGGCGGTTTTGCCCATTTTGCCGTCGAAGTCGTCGCAGGTGAAGGAGCCCTGGCAACGCCCGAAGGCCTACAGGCTGCCCGATCTCAAAATTTGCGTGTAGTGGAGGGGCTTAGCGCCAAATTCCGTTGTCCGTGCACTCGCCCTCCCGCTCATATTTAGTCTTCGCTGCCCTTCCACACCATCGTTTTTTCTTCTTTGCCTGACATTGCCGATAGACGAGCTCTACACACTGTTCGTTCCACCCAACTCTCACCTGCTTGCATCCTCTAACTATCTCCAGGTCATTCTAAGCTACTTCAACTCACTTCCACCAAAACCAAACTCCATACAATACCGCCATCATGGGGTAAGTCGACCCCGCCAGCCTCGAGCATCTCGAGGCGCGCCACAACCACCACAAGTACAGCTGGCTAACCATGTCTGCAGTAAAGAGAAGATGCACATTAACGTGGTCGTTATCGGCCACGTCGACTCCGGCAAATCGACCACCACCGGCCGTAAGCCTTCCTCTCCGAGCGACTGCGGGGTCACAATAGCTTACAGTGGGATGCAGACTTGATCTACAAGTGCGGTGGTATCGACAAGCGTACCATCGAGAAGTTCGAGAAGGTACGGCATCACTTTTCTTTCAGCTGGACAGCCGCCGCATTCCGCTGCCCTCTCTGAGCGCCCTGCCATATTTTGGCTTATCGCGATGAGGGGCAATTTGCGTAGTGGGGTTGTGCGAACTTTTACGCGCTAGCGCTAGGCCCAATCGGGCCTTCGGCAACAACAACACCATGACGCACACTCCATTTTACGCATCTGGTGTTGGCGATGCGGTGTCCAGTTGTTGCATTATTCATATCTTCACGATGCTGACGATCTTCACAGGAAGCCGCCGAACTCGGCAAGGGTTCCTTCAAGTACGCATGGGTTCTTGACAAGCTCAAGGCCGAGCGTGAGCGTGGTATCACCATCGACATTGCCCTCTGGAAGTTCGAGACCCCGAAGTACTATGTCACCGTCATCGGTATGTTGCCTCACCGTCTTTGTCCCTGCACACCTCACTAACGCCCTACAGATGCCCCCGGACATCGTGATTTCATCAAGAACATGATCACTGGTACCTCCCAGGCCGATTGCGCTATTCTCATCATCGCCGCCGGTACTGGTGAGTTCGAGGCTGGTATCTCCAAGGATGGCCAGACCCGTGAGCACGCTCTGCTTGCCTACACCCTCGGTGTCAAGCAGCTCATCGTCGCCATCAACAAGATGGACACCACCAAGTGGTCCGAGGACCGTTACCAGGAGATCATCAAGGAGACCTCCAACTTCATCAAGAAGGTCGGCTACAACCCCAAGCACGTCCCCTTCGTCCCCATCTCCGGCTTCAACGGTGACAACATGATCGACGCCTCCTCCAACTGCCCCTGGTACAAGGGCTGGGAGAAGGAGACCAAGACCAAGTCCACCGGTAAGACTCTCCTCGAGGCCATCGATGCCATCGACCCTCCTTCCCGTCCTACCGACAAGCCTCTCCGTCTTCCCCTCCAGGATGTCTACAAGATTGGCGGTATTGGCACGGTTCCCGTCGGTCGTGTCGAGACCGGTATCATCAAGGCCGGTATGGTCGTCACCTTCGCCCCCGCTGGTGTCACCACTGAAGTCAAGTCCGTCGAGATGCACCACGAGCAGCTTGTCGAGGGTGTCCCCGGTGACAACGTCGGCTTCAACGTCAAGAACGTCTCCGTCAAGGAGATCCGTCGTGGTAACGTTGCCGGTGACTCCAAGAACGACCCCCCCAAGGGTGCCGAGTCCTTCAACGCCCAGGTCATCGTCCTCAACCACCCTGGTCAGGTCGGTGCCGGTTACGCACCAGTCCTCGATTGCCACACTGCCCACATTGCCTGCAAGTTCTCCGAGCTCCTTGAGAAGATCGACCGCCGTACCGGCAAGTCGGTTGAGAACTCCCCCAAGTTCATCAAGTCTGGTGATGCCGCCATCGTCAAGATGGTTCCCTCCAAGCCCATGTGCGTTGAGGCCTTCACTGACTACCCCCCTCTTGGTCGTTTCGCCGTCCGTGACATGCGTCAAACCGTTGCCGTCGGTGTCATCAAGTCCGTCGTCAAGGCCGACAAGGCTGGCAAGGTCACCAAGGCTGCCCAGAAGGCTTCCAAGAAATAAGCGATCTGTTCTCGGGTTGCTTGTTTCTTTCCTTTCGTCTCTAGATACCTGGTTCTGGGGATGCGGTGGCTTGGGAAAAAGCTGTGATGACTTATTGAAATGTGTCATGCATAACGGTCTGGGGAGGTTACCTGGCGATCGTCCTTCCGTAGACTTCATAATGATCTGAATGAAAGTTATGGGTGGACAACTTGTCTGTCTTGTGCCCTTTATCGTGATGTTCTATGCGGTATTGCTACTTCTTTCGCATCTTGTCTCCGCTACCCGTTAGCGCGCAGCTAGTGGAGATGTTCCTTGCGGCCAATTTGTCCTGCTGTTGTGGCGCAACCAAATCACCGCATCCATTGAGACATGTCGATCGAGGAAGGAATACTCTGTTAATGAAATGTTGGTATCTACATGAATGGCTTAACTTGCTCCTCACTCCACTTATAAAACTTAGCACTTGTACTATCTTTACCCTCTCTAGCGACCGTACTCTCTTTGATATGCGCAGGCACCTCGCCTTTCCTGCCCCATGGGATCACGAAGTCGCCGCTCCTCACGTCAGGCCCCAACCCAGCGTAGAGCTCCGAATATGCTCCATACTCCGGTCCTTTGAACACGGTCGACATGAAGGCCCTGACGGGGGCGGGCATCGAGCGCTGTAAACCAGTCCGAGTGAAGCCCGGATTCAAGGCGACGTGTTGGACGCCCGATGGGTTGCTATTCGGCAAAGTATGCGCCGCGGCATCATCTTGCTCCCCTATCTTCCCTGCCTTTTGCCGTTTTGCGAACTCAGTAGCTAAGAAATACACGCCAGCTTTAGACTGCATGTAATTATCCATAGCCTTGAGTTGCTTCGGCGCTCCAGTCGAGGGATCGAATTGCACACCGCCGGCGGGCGTACCTAAGTTCAGAAGCGAGGAGGCCCATACTACGCGAATAGATGGATTGGGGTGGCAGAAGTGCGATGCAGTGGTTGACATGATGGGAGAAAGGAGAGAGGCGAGGAGGAATGGGGCAAGGCAATTGGTGCCGAGCTCGAGGTCATAGCCATCTTTGGTCTTGCTTCCTGCCGGCGGCGTCATGACACCTGCGTTGAGGAAGAGGACGTCAAGGCGCCATTCGTCTTTGAGGAAGACTTCCGCAGCGGGCTTGATGGTCGAGAGGGACGCCATGTCGGCTATGAATGGCTTCAATGACCCTTTCGACTCGGGACATTCCTTTTTGAGGCGCGCGGCGGCGGTGTTGAATTTGTCGAGGGTACGGCCACCGATGTAGACGGTAGCATGGAGGTTGAAGAGGATCTTTGCGAGGGCGAGACCGACGCCGGATGTTGCGCCTGTGATGATGAATACTTTTTGGGCGAGGTCGATGAGGGAGGCTTCTGTGAAGGTTGGAGTTGGGGGGTGGATTTGGGAGAAGGTAGACATTGTTGCTAAGGGTCTTTGGAATGGTTACAATAGAATGAGAATAGCTGCAAAGGCGAGATGCCTGCAGGATTGTTGAGCGTCAATGTTGTGTGCCTTTGACAGCGATATTTTCCAATGCGGGAGCAACCTCAGATATACTCAGGCTGCGGACGAAACAATCATTTCCTTCTTACGCGCCTCCAACATACTTTGACATGTACCAAGCTGTCTGCGCATACTAGATCCGGGGATATGAGTTTCGGTTGTCAGGCGTCCATCTTTCAGGGCGCAAGCGGACGAAGCGATGGTGTTGTGGCTCGCTCTTATCTCCGCTCGGACTCAGAAGGTAAATATCACGGCGGTGCAGTATTTCTCGAGCGCCTTCGGCCTAGGAGAGCATAATGAGTTGTTAATAGTCTTTAGGCGTATTTTAGGAGCCGTAAGGTTTGTCGTTATGTTGTGGCTTCCAAATAAGGTCGCTGCACGATCGCTGCTTCTTCAAGCCTAGCGCTTCTCGCTACTTCCTGGCCAAACAACTGCACCGCCTTTCAACTTCCTCTTCATTTTGTGATTTGTGAACAGGCAATGTCAGCCGATCTTTTCGCGGAATTTGGAGCCGATTCTGGCTCAAGCCAACAACAGCAGGCTGGATCATCCGCGAAAACAGGCACACAGGCTGCATCGACATTCAGCTTCTTCGATGGCTTGGCCACGGCGCCCGCCCCGGTTGCTCAATCGCAACCTGCATCATCACAACAGCATTTTCAGAGTTCCAATTTAGCCCCAACCCAAGCTACGGCCACCGAAGACAACGATGACTGGGGCGATTTCGAGGGCGGCTCATCATTCGAGCCTGCCCCTCCGGTCAAGCAAGATCCTTTCGCTTCCGCGACCCATCCCGTCTCGCAGCCTCCTCAAAACTCATGGAACATTACCCCGGCCGCCCAAGATCCATTTGCACTCGACCCGACTCAGCCTTCTCTCTCCTCACAGGAAACATGGCAGAGAGCACCGATTGTGAAAGCCAAAAAATCTGCAGATCCAAGCGTAATATTTGATGCGGAAGATGATCTCGATGATGACGACGATTTTGGTGACTTTGAAGGTACGGGGATGACCAAAACCCCGCCAGCAGTACCAGCAGCAGGATCTTCGGCGCTTGTTGATCTGCTTGGAGACTTGGGTGTATCACAATCTCAGCCACCTGTCACTAGCAGAAGAGATGGAAGTGGTGCAGATCAAGACCCCAAGTCGAGATCTTCTGGAAAGAAGGCCTCAACTGCTGGGTTTGGTATCGCGTCTAAGCCTAGAAAGCCACCAACGACACCGGCTTCGATAGTCCAAAAGGAGGAGGATGCTTGGGACACATTCGATGACTGGGAAGCTTCCATCCCAACCAAATTACCAGCCAAAGCCTCGAAACCGGATACTATCAAAGCCACAGCTACCGCCAAGAGCCCCGTGTCACCCGCTCCTATCCTGTCTCCGACGACAGACGACCCGCAACCCGGGGAATTACCACCCACTAATGTACCACCGCCTGGCGTTCTCCTCTCGCTCTTCCCTTCACTGTTCGCAGATGCACAAGAGAAGCTGTTCAAGCCCATGGCGGCACAAACTCTGCCAATTCGGAACAAAATGCTAGCCGAACACGCTACGATCGCGTACCTTCAAGGGTACCTCATTCTAGCAAATGTCGGAGCACACATCATAGCCGGGCGAAAACTGCGGTGGAAGCGGGATCAACATCTCTCACAGGGCATGAGAATTGGCCCAGCATCATCACGAGCTACTTCAGGAATGAAGTTGACTGGAGTTGACAAAGGCGAGAACATGAAGGAGGAGAGGGAGGCTTCTGACGTTGTGAGGATTTGGAAAGAGCAGGTTGGACGGTTACGACATGTTGTCTCAGGCGCGAACCAGATAAAAGCTGGCACATTGGGCCCAGTACCGGATCTGCAGGAGACAATGCCAGTCAAGACGTTAAAGCAGTCTGAGGGCGGTATCCCTGCGCGCCAACCATGTATGCTGTGTGGTCTGAAGAGGGAGGAGAGAGTGACTGCGGCGGATTTGGCTGTTGGTGATAGTTTTGGAGAGTGGTGGATCGATCAAGTCAATATGCATCGAGGTGAGGTCTTATTGCTGACTTTCTGTCACCCTTACTGACTGCGTGCTTAGGATGCCGCAACTTCTGGAATGAACATAAAGATAGGCTCCGACAACGCTAATGGGTATCAAACCTCTCCCAAGCCAAGCAGAACTCTGGTCGGTACTACATGTGGCACGTGGGAACGTGCGTCCGGTTTTGGACCGGCAGGCTGCTCTCAGCCAATAATGTGTGTCGGGGAACGCGGAGATGCTCAAAACGGTCGCGTCCACCTGCATGAAATGGAAAGCAATGACGCAGACTGTGAAGATGCATCGACCCGCGGCAGAAGGTGTGGTATAGTAGTATAGTTGTCATTTGAATTTTGGCTATTAGGACACGTAAAGTGCAACGAAGGGCACCGCTAGTTGCATATATGCCGCAGTTGGAGCAGATAGACGGGTCGCATCTGCTTTGGTAGCGGCACTAGGTGGACGCGGGCAGCTTCGTGGCGACATGCCAGCACTACTGACGGAGACATTTTTCGAGTTTGGAAAAAGGCCCAAGTGGAAAGGCCCAAGTCTGGCAGCGGAAGCTTGACGATCCCCGGGAATATACCCGACTAGTGCTCGCAGCCAACAGCGCATCCACGGTTTTGCGGGTGTCGGATCCGAGTGTGCGGACAACGAGTTCTTGTCTTTGTGCCACCTGGCTGTCTGGCATACTTGATGACAAAGTGCAGCAAAATCCAGTCATCATTCCCAGGCTTTGTCGAGACGAGATCTAATCGATCTGGGAGTTGGGTGGTAGCGTGGAGCGTGGGTGGATCGGTCTGTGCGGGGCAGAAAGCTAACGTGGGTGCAATGCAAATAGGTCTGTCTCTTGTCGCAGAGTGGGCGCATAAGTATCTACGACAATCAATTCCATCGTCGCCTGTCTCTTAGCCGTAGCATTTGCCGCCGTTTCGCATTGTTCACTGAGTAGCTCATCGCCCGTTGCAGCTGAGCCCGCAAGCCCCAAAGCAGCCTCGTAGCTCAACATTCCCCGCTGCAACACTTTGCACCCATCCGCCCACGCATCCTCGTACCCAGAGCGTACCGTACTATTCAGTACCCGCAAGTAGTGTAACCCCCGGCGAGCCAGGTTGTTTGTCCGCTGCTGTCGTTCGCTGCGTCCGACTTTACCGAACGAGACAGGTATCAAGGCCTGGGAACGGGCGCCCGCACGCCTCAGGGAATGAGCAGGCCACACGGTAATGGTAAGCCATATGACTCTATGCTTTTGGCCGTCACGCTGCCCGCTGCCCGCTGCCCGCTGCCCACGGCCATCTCTGCACCGCGTAATACCACTGGCGTTAGTGGTGAGCATCGCAGACTTCACCGCCCCACCTCTCAACAGGTGATCGATTGCGCCCAGATAAGTACTGTGCCAAGCTGCTGCCCTCGCAGAGCCCCAGCGCACAATTCCATGTTTGAGCAGTTTGGCACACTGACCCAATTCTGCTTGCACCTACTTCTGGCTCCTGCCCTCATACATTGCGCACCAGCACTCTGATGGGCTCGTCTGCTGACACGCTCACCCCTCCAGGCTCTCTACCAGAAGAACCCCACTTCGATTCCCAGCCAAGCCCTCGATACACGGCCGAATATGCCTCGCTGGTCAAGAACAAGAGCACTTCGAACCTGCTGGCCCAGTCCAAGGCCCCGCCGGCCCTAGACACGGCCAAGCGGATGAGCATCGACGCCGGGCAGCTGGACCGCATGGCAAGGTGAGCATGGGCGTACTATAGCTAGGACAGGAGCTATGGGGGGAGGGACGAGCTCTACCTGGGTGAAGAGTAGTGGCTGACGCATCATGTGCTCCAGGTCACCCATTGTCCCCGAGCATGAACATGGCCTGGGAGCTTCTGGTCTCCGCCGCATTCGCCAGCAGCCAGGCCCCCGCCTCCCACCGACGGGCCAACGAGCCACCTCGCTGAACATTGCAACACCGCCAGTATCGAGACGTCCCTCCGGAACTACGCCTTCGACCCCCGGGTCCCCAACGTTTGCGTTGGGCGAGGATTTAACCCGCTTTCCTTCCGAGTCGCTGCACTCGTTCTCCTTCGCGACGCAGTCCGAGGAGTTCATACACAACCGCCAGAATGTGCTGAAGCGGTCGATAGACTTCATGCGGGATAGGCTCGGCTGGGCCGCGACAAATCCGGGCATAGCCAACGCCCAGGCGAAGCTCAGCGGCGACCAGGAGGTGCAGAGCATGATGGAGCTGCTGACTCGGGCGAACCTGATCGGCCAGGATGGCACAGGAGCTCACGGCCTGGGTTCCTTGGGCCCGGTCACTGGGCCTGCAGACATGTCTGGCGAGAATCCATTCGATAAGGGCTTCACCGCTGAGCGGTCGAACAGCCCCGAGAGCATGCTCGAGACTGCGAGGCCGCCGGTTCATCGTGCTACAACGACCGAGATCGCTGCGACAAGCAGTAGACCAGAATCTCAGGACACGAGAAGCACACCAACTTCCGACCTCGTTTCGGAAGCATCCAGTACAATGGCACCACCTGCCTCTCCACCTGCGCAGCGACCGCAACGCGCGGCTCTGAAGCGGACACTTACAGATGTAGCGCCTCTAACAATACAAAGCCAGTTACACGATGCTCTGGCAAAACCGTACCTGGTAGGAGACCAAGGTCAGGTCAATACCGTAGCATCCCCAACTGGCATCCAAACCGTACCGTCCAGCTTCAGTGGTGTGTCAGGGCCCCAGCCTGCAGGATCGGCGCCGCATGGCCACGGGAGTCGATACGTCCCAGCTGCCCAGGCCATCTTTACCACCGAAACACAGTCTCCATGGACTATAACATCTGCGAACGATCTGGCCTGCTTAGTATTTGGAGTGACAAGAGCCGAAGTTCGTAAGCTGGGCATCCTGGAAGTTGTTCGAGAGGACCGCAGGAAGTGGCTCGAGAGTAAACTGAAGAATCCTGACGTTGGCTCGAAGGCCTCGCGAGACCAGAACGCACAACCTGTATCTCCGACATCGAACTTGAAGGTTGGCAGTGGGGTCACGGCGAGGCTACTCAGCAAAGCTCCATCACGGGTGACGGCAGCAAGGAAAGCGAAAACAGACGATGGAAGTGGATCGTCTTACTACAACGCAAAGAAAACAGGAAAGCTGAATCATGAGTCCAAGGGATCAAGAGGCGTCTTGCTTTGCGGCGATGTCATCCCCATACAAAAGCGCAACGGTTCGACCGGGTCTGCCAGCTTATGGGTAAAAGAGAAGCGAGGCGGTCTCATTTGGGTTCTAGAGGAAATCGCAGAGGATGTTGTGTATATCAACGTCGACGAAGTAGGATGTGTCTCCAAGGGATGGGGGGCAACAGAGTCTGTATTCGGAAGCGATCGGTTACGGAGAGGCATGGACCTGAAGCGATTAATACCGGGCATTCCACGACTCAAGGGTACTAACACTGGTGCACTGGACTACGATACCATTGACGAAGTCCGCAGCTTCACAGCGCGCACATCAAACAGCATCAACATACCGGTGACAGTGGAATCAATACCGGGTGAGCCTACGTTCCGTGTCTCTAGCTTTCCGCATATTGCAGGCATTATCGTACTGTCATCCTCCGATCTTACCATCGCAAGCTCCAACTCCGTCTTTTCGTCTGCTTTGTTCGGACAACCGCGGCCCGAAGGCGTCCACGTAAGTAAGCTCATACCTGCGTTCGACAAGATATTGCATGTCATGACCGACGAGGATGAAATCCAGTTGGTCGACGGCATAGTCATCCCCGAGCACAGCTTCCGGCGCGCCCGGGCGCTTCTTGCTATGCGAGAAGGCAGCGCGGATGCTGCGGCCATTTTCCTAAGACCAAGTGGGCTTCCGGCCTTGCATCGCGATGGATCCGAAATCATGGTTGATGTGCAGATGAGGGTGGTCAAGAGTGAGAAGACGCCTCACTTCGACGAGAACGTGATCGAGGAAGAGGATGCTTTCTCAAAGTTACCCAAAGGGTCGGAGCTAGTGTACGCCTTGTGGATAACATACTCCAGGCAGCTTCATGCTGCTAACCATGGAATTGGACCAGTCACACCTCTCCTATCTCGCCCGCCATCACCTCGCCAGCCTGAACCAGGACAGTCAAACATCGTAGTACACGAAGAACCAGAGTCTCATCAATCCCAAGCACACACGCCGCCAGTGTCGTTGTTGACGCAACAGCTTCTGGAAGCTACACGACCTGATACTCCGAAAGAACCACAAAGCAGGACAATGGGGCCACCTCCGGTACCGGTGAAGGAAGATGCTCTCAAGAAGAAGACAATCAATGATTTTGTGGTATTAGAGGATATGGGCCAGGGCGCGTACGGGCAAGTGAAGCTCTGCCGGTACAAGAAAATCAGCAGCAAGAAAGTCGTGATCAAGTATGTCACAAAGCGGCGTATTCTGGTTGACACCTGGACACGAGATCGCAGACTCGGTACCGTGCCCTTGGAGATTCATGTCCTCGACTACCTCCGCCGAGACGGCTTCAAGCACCCCAACATCGTTGAGATGTCGGACTTCTTCGAAGACGATATCAACTACTATATCGAGATGATTCCACACGGCTTACCTGGCATGGATCTCTTCGACTACATTGAGCTCCGAGTGAACATGGAAGAGAAGGAGTGCCGTAAGATCTTTGTTCAAGTCGCGGAGGCAGTTCATCATTTGCATACGAAGGCGAAGGTGGTACATCGCGACATCAAAGACGAGAATGTGATCCTGGACGGCGAGGGCAACATCAAACTGATTGATTTTGGGAGTGCGGCGTATATCAAGAGTGGGCCTTTTGATGTCTTTGTTGGGACTATCGGTACGTCTTCTTTCTACCTTTCCCTGTTCATCTCTAGCTACCTGAGCACAAACGACTAACTCCAGAACAGACTACGCCGCTCCCGAGGTCCTAGCCGGCCGCGCCTACCGCGGCAAAGAACAAGATGTCTGGGCCCTTGGCATCCTACTCTACACCATCATCTACAAAGAAAACCCCTTCTACTCAATTGACGAGATCATGGACCATGACCTCCGGGTGCCGTGGGTTATGAGCGAAGAGAGTATCGACTTGGTGAGGTTGATGCTAGACCGGAACGTGGAGAAAAGGATTACCATCTCCCAGGTGCTGGAACATCCTTGGTGCAGGGGAGGTGAGGGTGACCTTGCAGCATGAGCAAACCGTTTGAAAAGCGGGACACGAGAACAACAAAAGAGATTTTGTCTACGAGCAGCGCAGATGGTATAGATGCACAGCGCGGAGCGACACGCATATGGATCACAAGAGGATGCGGTCGATACATAGAACGATTTGATTGATGACGACGACAACGATACACATGATTGGCGCTGACGCCGTTATTTGGCATACACATTTTTACTTGCATGCGCGAAGGCGCTAAGGGCTGCTGCACTACGGCTTTCATTTTCATCATTAGCAGCAGCCTTCCTGTTTACTTTGCGCATTTGTAGCATGGCGAGGATGGCGAGCTAGGAGGGTGTTGGAAGTAAGGACAAGCGATGAGAGATGAAAATTAAATACCCGATGCTTGTTTGTGTCCTCTTGTTTCGCATTCAAGTGCGTCGTGTATGTGCGAGTATCGGTGTGGTGGTGATGGAAGTGGATGAAATCGCGGTTGTTGTGAGGGAGACTGGTTGGTTCGCGCCTACTCTCTGAGAACCGACGGAAGATGCCAAACCAATGTTCCTGTCTTCACCACCACGAAGTCACTACGGCACTTACTCGACGCGTTATTTCTTGCTTACGGTTTAGGTCCTTGCTTTTGAACGAGTCGAACTCGCCTTGAGGTGTCGCAATCGCATGAGTTTGTTACCTACGTGCCGACCACCTGGTCGATTTCACTAACTAATGATCGATTGAACGTGAAATGATTAAACTTATTGACCGAATGCAGAACCTGTGTTGAACGAACCATGTTGCTAGCATGCGGCGTCCCATGTATTCCATCTCTTACAAACTTCACGAGCTGTGGAGATTCTTCTCGTGCACATGTCTCTATGGCCCTTTCCCCTCCATTGCAAGATACGGTCCAACTAATCTCGGTCGTCATGTCGTTTAATGTTATGCTTGTGAGCTCCGCTGCCCCGTGGATGAGATGCATAGTAGCGATAATACTGTGCTTTTCGTCGGGGACGTTCTGGGTAGCCCTAACGACAAAAATAATACTTAGGCATGATGCACTTCCCATTACCGAAGGCTCAGAGGCTTTTAAGTCTGTTGTACGCACCGGACCGTCTCAGACATGTGCCCAGCCATTCTCGGCAAGTACTTGCATTTCATTGATGAGGCAAATCTCTCCGGCCTCTTCATGATGTTTGCTCAACCTTTTCCACTCTTCCACTTTTCTCCGCACCCTCCACTCCTTGATCCAAGGCGAAGTCGTCCATCGGCGAATGCGGTTTTCCCACAAGGCTTTGAATATGTGCCAAGAGGACAGCAGCAATTGTTGTGGATGCACAGCATGGTATGCCTCGCTACTATAACCAACAAGCACCTGCGGGTTCAGGTATGTTCGCTTTTCACCGCGAAGAGGATTGTCTATGTGTATCAGACAACATTCAGATCCTTCGAGATGCGAAGCTGCAAGAGAGTCTGATATGCCGCGGAAGCGTAGTGGAGGATTTGAAACGAAAGGTTGGGCAGGCATCGCGACTGCAATAGGGTGCTATAAGTCAGCAGCGAATGACATCGGGGTGAAGAAGAAGAGGAGGTAGAGACTGTATAGCTCGCTGACGGTGTCCGAAACTTACCCATGCCATTCCAACAACTAGCTACTGGCATTGGACGGTTTGCTAGTAGGGCTCGCCGTGATTCTTGTGCCCGAAAATAAGGCCACGTCTGCATAAGCATCTCATGACCCTCGGCATCCCTGAGCGCAAATGTATCATAAATTTGCGGAGGCCGACTGAAGTCTAGCGAACAAGCAGCCGCATAGTCTCCGTCGTTTGTGTCGAGCAATCGGAAGACATCGTCGACCTACAGTGTCGTCAGCTACTCAAGCCGTTACGGGAGAAGACCAGTCCGAAGAGCGTACAGTGAAGACTACGTCGTTCAAGAAGAGGACCTTGTCGAACCTCTCCCCTTGCCGAGTTAGCTCCTGCAAAGGATCCAATGTCCAATTCCGGACTCGCGACAGATAGGGTATCCGCCTAAGCTCTCTCCTCGCTCTAGGGGTGTCGATCCAGCCAGGGCCCTTATCAACTGCAGACATCTCATCTCGATGGGTCGTCTCCGATAAGGTGATGTTTCGTCTGATATCGAGTCCCTCCAAGGCTACGTCAAGTTCCCTCAGCGCGCCTTTACTGTCGTCCCAGCTCCCACTTTCGTATACGGTAACAAAGACGTTTTCGCGACCGAGTGCTTTCGCTAGCGCTATTACAGCATCGTTCCAATGGCTTCGCAGTATCTTCTCGTTGTTCCAGTGAATGCTGGCAATATATACTCGCTCAGGGCGTCGTTGTTGAGTACTGGGTGTGACCGTCGGGCGCGATAGGCAGCGCAGTACTTGGATGATCTCGAAGGTAGTAAACAGAACGAAAGCAAGGCTGAGCACCTGCTTGGTGGAACGGCGACGTAAGGTCCGTGGAAGACGCATCGGTGCTGTCATCGACACCGTTCAGAGGCATGCTGCTGCATTCGAGTCGAGAGCAAGGCAACAGTGCAACATGTTTGAGCCTTCTTCGTTATTCAGCTGAAGTGGAGAGGCGTGGGCTTACGAACGCGCACCCGCAGCGTGAAACCCGCTAGTGCCGGCTAGTGCCGTGCAGCATCGACAGCAAATTCGCGAAAGTAACTCTGAGGGCTTCACGAAACTCAATCACACATGTCGTCGGCGCCCCCGAAGGATACGACAATAATGGGACATTTAACCCCACGTACCGGCCGGTGAAGCTCAGTGCCGAATGGGCAGGATATCTCAATCCCGTGGTATCAAAATCGGACCAAGCAAACGAGACCGTCTTCTCTACTTTAGCATCAACAGCTGGATTGTGGACATCTGGTTCCACTGCAAATCCGGAGTGGTTCCCCATTATCGTCGAAAACATCCTAGCGACGCTGATAGCAAATGGACTTGGTCGAGCAAATTTCAATAGGACCATGATCGGAACTCTCGCTGGCCTAGACGATCCTTCAAACCCATGGAGCCTTGGCAAATGGGTGCAACAGATTCTCCCCAAGAATGGAAGGTTAGGGTATGGGGGTGACGCCTTCGAGATTTCCGAAGACGACCAAAAAACCGCAACAGAGTTGGTGCTCAAAGTACAGATTTTGGGCTATGCGTACAGTCCCGAGGGAAGAACACAGATCGCAGCGATGATTGTCCTCTCGCTTTATGTCTTACTTGTTCTGTGCCATATTGTTTATTCTGCTGTGACTGGATGGTATTCAAGCAGTTGGGACTCTCCCTCAGAGTTGACCGCGCTTGCAATGAATTCAACCCCTACTGACAGGTTGGAGAATACAGGAGGCGGCATCGAGACCATAGGAGTCTTTAAGGAAAAGGTTAGAGTAAGACTGAAGGATGAAAGGGCTCAGATGATGTTCAAAGACACCACATTTGGGCGAAAGTTGCAACCAGGAGTAGCATATGCTTAGGCTCGTTCGAAGGGATTTTATCTTTGCACTAGAAATGTTCCATGATAGATAACACTTTTCCTTAACGTCATGATCTCTACTTTTGAACGATTGGCTTGGAATTTTATCACCCTTTTCTAGATACATGTAACTAATTCAAAATCAATCAAAGTATGGTGTCTTCCTGTAGCCAAATAAAAAGCAAAAGAAATTCACACCCTGAAGAAAATCATCAGTCATTTGGAGACCGATATCTAGAAATTAGGTCTAGAGAATGAAACCGAATCTTCTTTCACTCAAAAGAAAACCCTTACTCCTACTGTTGGTCCCAAGGTCCCTGAAACTCGATAGAATTCCCACACAGAAAAGCGTCAGCGAGCGTGTCAAAGTCTAGTTCCATGTCTTCTGCATCGTTACATGCAGAATCATAGCGGTCATTGGGAACGGGTATCAGTTCATGCGGGCTTGTGGCGGGCGGGTCGCAAGAATCGACGCAGTTGCCGTAGACTTCCGCCATGAACGTGTCGAAAACCATATCTGGTAGAAGGGGCGCTGCTGGCACGGACGGACCTGTGGAAGCCGGTAAGGAATCCCAGGTATTGGCGAATCGAATGTTGGACGAAGATTGTTGTTCCTGTTGGCGAGTCGATCGACCTGTGAGCGTCCTGGCGAGTTTAGTAAACATGTTCGAGTAATCTCCATTCGAGCTCCGCCGCCTCTTCATAGTCTCGATTGCCGGCTCCGCTTTGCTGAACTCCCTCCAATCTGCCATCGTCATGCCCTCCTTGAAATGCCCAGCGATATGCGTCTCCCTTACATCCCATCCCTTCAACTCTTGACGACAAAAGCCACATGACCAATTCTCAGCCTCATCTTTCCTCGGTCCCTCCCTTCGCCAACTATCTCTGACGACTTCCCACAGCGTCGCTTTGTGAAAGTTCTTCACATGCTGTCTCAGATGATCTGGCCTCAGGAATGTTCTTTCTTCTTCACTCTTGTTCATGCACTCTGTGATGCGATGCGAACGGAGGAAGTGCTCTTCGCTGGGATTCTCAGCCTTGCAGAAGGCACATACAGTCGAGGTCTTGGAGCTAGACGGAAGAGTTAGTTGTGGACCGTTCAATAGGCAGGTCCATTTGCGTTTAGGGCGATGTTGAGTTTCCTCATGGCGACGCCAGGACTTCGGCGCGATATGTTGGTAGCAGAAGGTGCATTGCCATGTCTGTTGCTCAGTCCTCTCATGGGTGGCGAGCGCGGCGACGGGTGTGGGTGGTATTGATGAAGTGGAACCGTCGACGGGAGAAAAAGTGTTCATTCGGCTATAATCCTTCTTCTTCCCTCGTCTGGATGTTGTCGAAGCTGCCTGGTCAAAGCCAGTGGCGGTGGTATTAGGAGTATCCGAGCATCGACGATCGACTGGGGTCGTGTAGCCAAACGGTGGGCCGCTGTTATAAATTGGTGTTGATGTGACGCTTGAAAATACAGACTCGTAGTTTCCTTCATCCTCGGAGGGCGAAATTGATTGATCAACCGAAACATTCATTCGCCTCGCTCTAGCGTTGGTAAACCAAGTATTGACCTGTCTTTCAGTGATAGCACAATCCTGGGCAAGTGAGCGTTTGGTCTCTGCATCGGGGTACGGGTTGTTCCGATTGTCTCGAAGCCAAGTTTGCAGACATCGCAAAGCATGGGGCGGAAGCTTAGCAGGCCTCCCCGCACATGAGCGTTTTACTTTCGGTGTTCGAAGTGGTGATATAGGAGATGGAAGACTGGAGTCCAGGTTACAAGAGGTGCAGCCGGGAGGCTTGGCGGGATCAATAAGTGATGAGATCTCACATGCGGAACACCGTTTCGCACGATTGCCTCCAGAGGGCCTTTTGGTTTGCTGTTCATGTGGAATATCGAGGCGCGGAACGGCAAGCTTCGCTTTCAGAGGTCTATCGTGGAGGTGTAGTGCCTGGGGTACAACGTAGTTCGCTGAAGATTTTTCGCTGCAGTCATCGCACTTTAGGTTCTCTCCAGGGTTTGTGATGTTCCAAAGCTGGCAAGTCACACACTTGTCTTGGACGTCGCTTCCAGGTGGGAGAAGGAAGTCAGTGCTGGAACCCACGTTCGTAGTAAAGACGTTGAGTTTGGTGGTCACAGGTCCAATCGGTGATTCGGGTCTCGTTAGCCGTAATTGGTCCTCCACATGAATATTCCAAAAGCCGCCAATACCCAGGCCGATAGGTCGTTGTGTAGACTTGGGATATGTTTGGTGGGTGCTTGAGGCTCCGTGATAGTCGAGCTGGGAGACATCAGCGTCTGCTTGGCGGATGACTCCAAAGCCAGCCAGAATAGATACCTGAAAGCTTTCATCATCCTCGAAGCTATTCGAGCCATAGCCTGAATCAAAAGACCATATACTAGCCGCCTTGCTCTTCGGCGCGATGTCGTTCGGCGATAGCATCGTGGTCAAGCGCTAAGTCGTTCAGTTGTTGCCGATCCGTGAGTGGCCGTTGCCAATGCTGTGTCTTGGTGTCGCCAACCGATTTACAAATAGAAGCTTAGGAGGGGAATCAACCGAACATATTCTGGAGCTCCATGCCCGACGAAACCCAACCAACCTGCTCTGAGATAGAGGGTGTCAGTGGCTGCTGCCCGCCTTAGTGTGGCGTCAAATCGTGGCGTCATCGTTCCCATTGGTCGAGAGCTATTCTTCAGCGCGACATGGATATGCGTATGCGCCCCAGCCTCAGGCCAAACTGGAAGCATGAAAGTGCTCGACGCTTTGGGAGGATGGGGGCCGAAACGTGACGTGAGGCTAGGTCGAATTCAGAGCACAGCGCTTACATTATGTGGCGGTGCACTCGGCTGAAAATACAACAAGGCGGTGTACAGTCGGATGTCAGTGCTCCATGCATGAACATGAACTGCGGTTCTCGCGGATAGTCTACGGATCGGAGCGTTGACGGCATGGAAAGCGGGTCTGGGCCTGGATGTGAAGGTCTGTGGACTGATGTTGCTGACGCCATCGCGAGCCAACGATCAGCAACCTCGACATTTGGCGAGGCTGTGAGCGGGTATGGATGTAGTCCCACCGACTGAGCAAGTAGCAATATCTCGCAGATAGAACTAAGAGTAGTCGGATTGTGCGATGGCTGCGTCTACGCATACATGCACCCATGCACATTGTCGCTTCCCCATTGATTACCCGCGCAGACCCTTCCTCCTCAGAGCGGGCAGTCGACGATCTTTGCGAACCCGTATGGGGAGCGTGAAGAAATCGACTAGGGCAGGAAGGGATGAATTGAGAATGAAAAGGAACGTATTGAAATGGTCCCGGCGGAAGATGAGTTTGTTACTTACTGGCTAGAAGCAGATGGACGGGTGGAGGATGCGTACAATACGAAGATCTCTTGGGAGCATGGCGACGGAGACTTTACCCCTAGAGTAGTCCAACGATGCTGAAGAGCTAGGGGACCTGCGGGAAGTTGAACGAGTGACTGTTTTATTCTCCCTCATTTCATCTAACTAAGGTAGAGTGCACTCAACCCGACTAGCATGCGACGTAATGTTGAAGCAAAAGAGTGCAGCCACACCATCATTCAGACATGCTACTTTTTCAGGTTTGACGAGCGATCAGAATGTAGCGGGAGCAGCAGCCCCAACGACCGTCTTCCCAGCCATAGACTCAAGCCTCTTGAATCCACCATGCTCCTTGACACCCTGCTGCAGCACCACCATCTTCTTCTGATCACCAGTCGGATCCTCAGCCTCCTCTTCAAGACCCCAAGCCAAGTACTCATTCGTGTAGTTGGGCACGAAGCCCTCATCAAGCACACCAAGCCTCTTTCCATACCTCGTAACCTTCTCCCAGTCACGCTTGACATTCTGCAAGTCCGGGCTAAAGTACGCGAAGCTGCGCTCGAAGATCTTGCGGTTCGTCGGCGTGTTCATGACCGGCTTGAACGCACAGAACTCGTCCCACGCCTGGTCCGGCGAGGCCAGCACGAAATCCGTCGCGCGCTTGCAGGCACGGAGAAACGCGCGAACCTTGTCCGGGTTCTGGGAGATGAAAGCGTCGTTCCCAATGTACAAGATGCTGCAGAAACAGCAGCAACCCAGTTGCGCCAGCTCGTCAATACGCAGCATCTTGACCTCGTCGCGCGAGCGGTTTTGGCCAACAAGCCACTCCTCCAGCTCCACCATCTGCACGTTCTCAAGCCCAATGCCCGCGTCGATCTCGCCCGTGATGATGGAGCGGGTGACGTTCATGCCGACGCGCACGGCTGTGTAGTCGCTGGGCGACATGCCGTAGTGGGCCGTCAGTTCGTCGAGCTGGATCTTGCCGAACTCGCCCACGTAGCCGATCTTCTTGCCCTTGAGGGTGGTGAAGTCCGGCGTGATGCCAGACGAGGTCAGGTACACGACGCCGGTAAAGGGCTCGTTGAGCAGAGAGCCGATAGATTGCACGGGAAAGCCGCGGGCGGCGGCGGCGAGGGTGTGGATCATGGCTTTGAAGCCTAGGTCTACTTTGCCGGAGCCGATGATCTCGGTGACATCCTGGCTGTTTATTAGTCCGTTGTACGGGCTTGAAGCGAGGTGTCATGAAGACATACACTCGGGTCGTTGGGCTCCAGGAGAGCAACTTTGATGCCTTCGTCTTTGAAGTAGCCCTTGCTCTGAGCGAGATACAGAGGGGCGTGATACGGCGTAGCGTGCCTATTTCCATAAGCAAGCCTTCCTATCCCTCACTGGGCGAACCACGCACCAGTTGGTCAAGAAGGTGATCTTATCAGTCGACATATTGGCAGATCAAACAGAAACAGCTACACCAGTCAGTACGCCCACATGGTGGGGAAAAGGGGTCATCATCAGAAAGCAGCAGTAGTCCTTTCGCTGGTATTGTCCAGATCAAGTTTGAACGGTATAATCTCAGAACAAGCTATCGACAACCTCGCACCCACTCGCCCTGCACAGGGAGTGGGGTAGAGGTTGCTGATAGCTTGAACACCCGCCATGCGTGCTTCAGATGGTTTTGAGAGGGTACCTGTCCATGCCATGTTTGACATTTTGTTTTCACTTGATCGTCACAATTTCTTGACGAGCGAGGAGGAGAACCATGATGGGTCTGCTGTGCTGCTTTGATGGTAGTAGCATCGTACCGTGGCGGAATGTCGTTGGTGGTGGTGGTGAAGGGTGATTTTAAACCTAGTAGCAGTAGCTAGAAAAAGAGGTGAAGGTGGTAAAATGGTTTGGGAACCAATTGCTCCTACTTATAGAACGCCTGAGCCGGTGTTTTCCGGCCCAGATAGTAAAGTGCTCATTTGTGTATGCACGCGTGTTTGTAAACAATGGGGCAAGGAGGGGTATCGGAGCGAAAAACGTCAAGTGGCATGACTGACTCATCGCAACGTCCAATTGCGCGGCATGGTGAAGATTGATGATGCAAATCTATCGATAATTCGGTTCTTGGTGTGGGGTTAGGAAAAGTGAGTGGGTGCAATATTTGAGGGAAGCTTTCTCATGTCAGTTTCCGCTTGAAGTATACTACCTATTGGTATGAAGCTTCTAGTATATTGTGAATGCAAGAGCTAATCTGAAGTGCTCATAGTTCAGTAGGTCCACCCTTAACGAGTGCTTGAAAAAGGATAGAAAGGTCGTAGCATTGCAAGGCGCCCCATACCCATCTTTTAGCTCGCGCCTTCCTCCGGTCCGGTCGAGGTAAGTAAAACCTCGTGTTACACAGTCTCCAACAACCTCGTCAAGAATGTGTCCGGGGTGTGATCATCGAGGTTTTCTCCACTTCGCTCCTAACGCAGCTAGTGTAAAAATGGAGTTCGCTGGGAGGAGGGGTATTGCGAAGGCTCATGCAAATTCTGACTACGAGTAAGACATCGAGATAGTCGAGTTGAATGGATGGGTATTGCTTTTAAAGATCGATTGTGTTGTGTCGCAAGTCTCATATCCGAAAAGATTGCAAGTGAAAGTAATTAATATATATTAAGCGGAGTATGATCGAACCGACTTTCTCTGCAGTCCTGTGCAGTAGACATGCTACTCAAGAGCCGTGTACATATTAAATATATCTCCAACCCTAGTCTAGGCATACTAAGCTCGTCGTGTAGCTCAGAGTTGCGGCCTGGAACATTTTCTGAACAGGCAGAAGAGGTGAAAGAAACCAGGTTCGAACCGCCAGTTGAAAAAGGGTCTGTGAGCAACAACTCAAGCCACCCCGAGGAACCTGGTGAGCTGTCGCTTGTCTTTGAGTGTACTTTGAGACGGCTGAAAAGGCCCATGAAGTTCCATAATGCCTCACTTCCTCTTAGTAGCCGTCAGCTCCAGGTTCTTCAAGGCGTCTAAATGCGCCTCACAGGATACAGTTGTGTACTTGAATCCGACTTCAACTTTTGCCAGGACCTTTTCAGCCTTGAACACGAGTTCGATTTCCTTCAATCATCCCTCGAGTCTATCGAGGCTGGCTGGCCGGACAGGGCATCCGCCGCCTGAGTTTGGCTTGTGCTTTCTCCATTCAACAGAGAGACAGTCTTGCAGATCCCACACAGTCAGAGTCAGTTCGAGGCTTTTCAGCCTGTTGAATGATGCCTGCCACGCAGTATGCCTCTCGATATCCGGCTGTGTGCTATTTCCATAGCGACTGATGACACCGCCATCTAGGCAAGCAGCCATGTTCAAAGGACGCGTCGGTTTGAGAATTAGTCCAAAGCCCTGGGTCGGGTCTAACAATGTGTCTTCTAGTGTTCTGAACAAGTAGCAATCGTAGACGTGGACCTGAAGGTGCCGTACCAACTGAGCAATGGCAACTTTCGGAAGTGATAGCTTGACTAGTTCGCCTTCAATTTCAGTGCCTTCAATATGGATCAGAAACGTGTTCTCCTTGTAGTAAACCTCTTGAGCGAGAGCTGCGGGATGTCGATTTCTGGTGCCGATCAGAGGAAAGAGATGGTCCCGCAGAATGTGTTCATGCAAATAACTCTGGATGTCTTTCGCCCTGGGTTTGTCGCCGGATATAGGCTTATCAAACGTAAGCGCATGCGACAGTATCTCGACTTTGAGCTCATCGGGAAGGCGAGGCCAGTCGTGGAAGGTGGTTGGTAGCGACGAGGTTGTAGCGCACGCTTGGTTCCCAACGAAATTGATTGAGTGGGCCATCTTTTTGGGGAGCGTCTGGGGTTTGGAGAAGCTGTGGAAAGGAGAGTTAGCGTACTGTTTGGTATGCCTTCTTAAGGGAGCAGGGGCGAAGAAGCTCACCGTGGAGACTTTTGAATTAACAGTGCTGCAAAGATTTGGGGTTGTAATGGAGGCGGTTGTGCCGAACGACAGCTCAGTGTAACCGTCGTTGCCAAGAAGTGGAGGTGAGAGACGCTCGTTGCGATGATCAGTGTGAGAGAGGCAGCGCTCTTGCCAACTAACAATATCACGCTAACGGTCGAGTAAACAACAAGTGTGCCGCCGCCTTTCACCTCCAAGAGCGCAGTACATACAGTGTCTCTCTGCGTATTTGTTTGCGAACTTATTCTAATATAAAATGGTCTACTGCAAAACTTGATCATGCGAACTCGAAGTTGTCTACTTCCTTTTCACTTAGTTGCCATTCCACGCAGGCTATTCGGGATATCCGTGTATTCCTCCCATGACATACACGCTCGCTATATCAATCCCATCAAAGCCAAATCCTTTCGCGAATGTGATGGGAGTGTGCTGGACGAGGGCGAAAAGCACCCACGCGCGGAATCCGGTAGTGTCCACACAAGCACC
This sequence comes from Parafenestella ontariensis, assembly GCA_021596325.1. NCBI lineage: Eukaryota > Fungi > Ascomycota > Dothideomycetes > Pleosporales > Cucurbitariaceae > Parafenestella > Parafenestella ontariensis. The sequence goes on from JAKGDA010000006.1 coordinate 359,520, forward strand.
ACTTACGTTCGGGGAAACCATGAGCATTATTTCGATCAAGATTGGAGAAGAGCTCAAGAATGAGAGGCTGGAATCTAAAGATGCTGTGACATGATTGCTGAGGATGAAGTATGGAAGGAGCGAGGGTGTTGATGTCTTAGTAAGATACGGCGCAACGGATGATCTTGTTCTACGAGAACAAAAACTTGGTTGGAACTAGTAATGTGATTGAGTGGGTGCTTGGAAGGAAGGCCACGCAGTTCGATGAGTGGGCTCAAATGAGGATAGAGTAGACTGGGAGGACAGTATGAGAGGGAGTCGAATGAACGGTTACCTAAGTAGTGAGCAAGATCATTATTGTGAGAAATCGACTATTGGCATGAATAACAAAGGGGTATTGAATCACTCTGCCTGCCAGTACGGAGAAATGTAATTGATGGGCGGGTTCCAACGTTCCAGTCAGCTACTCGTGCTGGGATGGTGTTATAGTGCATGTCGCCCCGTTTTTGTCGTAAATACTAGGTCTTGAATGGTCAGTAATGCGCTCTCTTCTTGCCCTGAGCGTAAGCGCATAGAAGATGATGTTGTTGTCGGTGAAGTTACTGTTCAGATGCGGGGGAGGTCGGAAGGGTTAAGCCACGGAATGCTTCGTTTTTGTCTCTCCAAGACTGTTCAGGATTCCAAAATCTGGGGTAGATTGACGAGCTAAGCCGAACGATCTCCCTTTTTCCGAATGGACGTCGAGCGAAAGCCGACTTTGATGTTCGTTGTGGGCGAGCGGGCAGTTTCCCGACGGACAAGCGAAGAAAGCGACTGCGGGAAAGAGCGCGACCTAATGCCCCATTTCGCCTAGAAGCACGTCGATCGACATCACCATGCAGTGCTTAGCCTCAAGACTTTGCTTCTCCGCATCTCACTCCTCCTACAGAGGCGCCAGAACCGACCGCTTTACAAGCCTCCACAGCTCGGATACCTGGCCTAGTTCCTAGTCACGCGAAATTTTCACCGACTCATAAGAGCGGTCGTGCACCCCGAGCTTCCTAAGAGAAAGTTGCGAGTGTTTCGCATGCACGAGCATTGAGCTTTGACTGCCAAATTTTCTTCTCGAATTGCGAATCTCAGACATAATACAATACTCTTACCGCTTCATTCCACATCCCCCTCATTTGCTTTGAGTACAAATGCGATTCGACTGCCCAGCGACCATTCTTCCAGAGCGACACAGATCCACAGCGACATCATCCTTCCTTTATTGATCATTTGACAACCTTCCACAGCGACAACCTCCTTGCGACATCTTTGCCCAGCAACATCACCTCGTCTGCGACAAATCTCCGCTGCGACATAAAATCCTCCTGCGACCATTCTCCAGCATCTCTTTATGCTACGCCAGATCCCAGCAACAAGCCATCTCGACATCACTCAATCACAATCCGCATCTGCCCATCATGTCTTCTTCCCAACCAACGCAACCCTTTCGCTTTGTGGATCTGCCCGGTGAAATCCGCAACAACATCTACGACTTGCTGCTCTGCTCATGGGAGAACGAGTTTGAGCAGGACCCAAGTTTTATCAGCAAATTGAGCAGGCGATGCCCGAGCTACCCAGCGACAGCCCTCCTACGCGCCAACAAACAAATCCACCACGAAGCGTCCGACTACATGATCAAGCGCAATCAATTCGTCCGCATTACATGTCGAGGTCTCGATGTCAGAAACTTGTTCCTCGGCGACGGGATTCCGGTCATCGAGACCAATACCCGCAAAGTGAGCCAGTACCCGGGCTATGTGATGCACATGACGCTATCGAAGCCTGCGTTCTCGCTCTCCACATTCCAATTTCCTGAGTTCGAGATCATGATGTTGCGCGCGGATCTACCGTATCTATGCGAACATCTTGACATCGAAAGCGTGATGGCAGACATGAACTCGAAAGCAGACAACCACGCGTCTCTTCACGCCAAAATCAGGCTCAACTACGCCTACACCCGGTTCTTCACGCCGAAGATTCAGGAGCGCCTCCTGAACCCAATTGCGAAACTCCTACGCGGCCTCCCCAATCTCAGGATCCTCGGTCCTGTTGAGCCTGCCCTTGCCACAGCTGTTATTGACGAGGTTGCCAAACCCCGCTGGACAGAACCCGATTCGACACTGGAGGAAATCGGCACAGGTGTAGACGTTGGCAAGCGCCAATGGCAGCAAAACAGCTATTATACCGCTTCCGAATCCTGGGCTTACGCTATGCGGACTCTTGAGCGCATGCGCCACAGCTCCTCCTGGCTCGGTCTCAAACAGACGGGCGGCGAAGACTTTGTCAACAAGACAGCAGACTTATACTTCACTCTACATCTACTTCACGCCCAGTTCTTGCAGGTCGACATGTGTGGCGACCACGCCAGTGCGCCTCTCGTTCAGCGCAATGGCAAAACTGCTATCCAGCATCTGCGCAAGTGCGAACTTGCGAGTGCACGGTTTGCTCAGCATGCTGGTGCGACGTGGGCCCCTAGCAACCAGCAGTCAGCGAAAATGCTGTATCGCCATGCAAGGTGCTTGCGGTTGATGCGTGACTCGGTCAACAGAATCAAGGCTGTCACTCTGATTGAGGAGGCGGCGACGCTTGCTCCCAATGACATAGCGATCAGGGATGAGAAGGACGCTGTGCTGGGTTGGAATGCTGGCATCGAGGAGGCGCAGCGGCTGATAGAGAGCGAATTGGCCATGGAAGTGGGAAATGAGAGGAGCTCGTGGTGGTCGTCCGTTTGGACAATCGTCTCCGAGCTGGCCGCGTGATCGGTGGCACTTTTCGTACGCATTCTATTTAGCGAAGATACCCAAGCATCATGAACGAATGTAACTTACTCATTTCGACCTCACATTCCCACATCCAATGAAAGCTTCACAGTCATATTCAAGTGAGGATTTCCGCGAAAATGGGTATATTTTCCGTAGAATCTACTACAATGGTAGACAGGTAACTACAGCCTCGAAATGCAACCAATCTAGAGGCACAGGCTTGTCGATACGCCAGTCGACGAAACAGAGAAAAGCCTGGAATAAGTACCACCAACGCCAACGCTTAGCAGACGAGCAAGTGCAAGTCTGCCGAACCAAGCAAGAAAGCACCAGAAGTCTAGTAACCGACCACATGGGAAAAGTGTCCTAAGGAGACAAAAAATATATACACAAAGAAAACGTCGCGGTGACGGTGTGAGAACCATGTTCACACGAAGATGAGGATGGGTGTCCATGCTCAGATGTTTCGAAAGTCGCAGCGCGGGAGGAGCCGTGTATCGTAGATGTCGAAACGGTGGTCGTTTCGCATACCAACGTCCATATCTCAATACTCCGACCAATGGCAAGGCTCGCCAACTTTCTCGAACTCAGTCGCCCAGACTACTCGTCGCCTTGCTCTTTCCTCGCGGCCGAAGCAGCAGAATAGTCGTGCAAAGGCGCTGCGCTTGCGTGGTGTAAGGCCGTCGTACGGACCGTCCTTTTCAAGTGAGCTGGAGCTGGAGGTCGATGACGCTGGGCTAAGCGGGATGGTTGCATTGGCGAAGATGAGCGAGTCTGCGTTGCGGTGCCGTGTGTCGATCGCGTATTGTTGTGATCGCTTCTCGGACGCGTCCGAGTATGGTGACGGTGTTCGTGATCCATCTGAAGAGAATGACGTATCGAGCGGAGAAAGCATTTGCATTTGGCGGTTTGCTCGCGGTGAGCTTGGAAGGCCCGTTGGGCTAAGTGATGGGAAAGAAGACATGGCTGGGGTTGAAAAGCTTATCGTCCTGCTGCAAGGGATTCGAGCGATGTTTGTACTGATCGTGTTTGTGTTTCCGCTAATTTGTTTCGCCGGAGAGCAAGAAGTAGATTGAAAGGAGCGATGAAAGAAACAATGTTTGTATATCAAGGGGCGCACCAGGCGAAGAAGAGGCGTGTTGTTTATGCAGCCGATCTGCGACCTGCGGTGACCGGAATTATATGTTACTCAGGGGAGTTATCGCTGCACGCCAAGGTCTGACGCTGTGCTATTAGCCAGGGGTCGCGGGGCTTGTACATCCGCCACCAGCACCCATGCTCACAGTTCTCGTCACCCAGCAAGGAGTTGTGTGAATAATGCGAGGTTCATAGGCTTGTGATATGGGCCTTGTGTTGGTCTCGCACCTCTCGTCCAACCACAAACTTTGCTTCGCTGGTAACAGCAACAGTCTTTCAAACCTCTGTCTGCGGGCGCAGCTCTGCATGGGCTTTGAAACTGCGCCGCCCTCATGCGGCAAGACTAGGGTGCTGATCTGGGGTCGGAAAATGGCCTGAGCTGGGGCCAGTCAGCAAAACGTTCCCGCGAAACGAGGCAGCAAGGTCTCTCGTTGGGTCTACCCGTTTGTTTTCCGTCTCTGCACTCCTTGAAACACCGGCAACGTCGCACTTCTGTTGGAAACAAAAGCCCATCTCTTCAGCCCGGCCACCTCTCAGCCGTACCTTGGACTTATACAAGCCATGCCGCTGTCTGTTGCAAACTTGGTCATTGCCGAATGTTCATGGGATGGGTCAAGAGGATTCGTAGTGCAGGCATCGCCGCAGCCCCACTCGCTGAGATGAGCTGTAATGCTCACCATGGGCTTGAGCAAGGGAGAAGAGATTGCTTGAAAGATGTACAATCGCGCGTCAAAGGTCTGCGCCGCAGGATAAAATCCCTTGACAACGTTCGCGAGGCTATAGCATCGTGAAATACCTCCCCGTAGGCCAATGGCAGGTTTGCTGACAAGCCCAAGTCCAATAGCCGCGCATGCTCTTGAATGGCGATAGATGAAACTACTCGACAGCATTGCCTCAGCGGCACAGTAACTGCTAGCGATCGGTCAAGCAGGCTGATTCCCGAGGTTGTGCGTGTGCCTAGTTTTTTGCGATCTTATTAGAGCCCGAGCATTCAACGCTCGCCTTTGTTGCGGTGTCATCAGCCTTGCATTTGTAGATGATCCGAAAGAGGTTGGGATATCACGGAAGTTGCAAAGGTTCTGGGATCCTCGTGGGCTTGTTTGCGATCAAGCATGGTCACCGGGACGTAGTATCGTTTGACAGCGGAGCTTGTCAGTATGGCGACAGGAAATGCGGCGTAGCAGCGCAGCGGCTTGTGGTACCAATGGGTACCGATGTTCAATGAAGCGTCCCATTTATTTATCTCCAGGCAGACTAAAGTGCGTGGGAAAAGCGAGACGAATGCCGAAGGTTGTTTACCGCTCGAGAAATTGAGTTCGTGACGTTTCTCCTGCCGCGCCTTGCTCGCACTCCCCAAACCAGCTTTATGCGAGGAGCATTTCTGGCAGAGAGCTATCGTACCTCGACTAAAAAGATCTATCTACATATTTTGGGTATCAAAAAGACGTGCAGCTGCGAGCATAGCAGCCGTTATTGGCTTTTTTTAGGTGATATGTCCATTAAAGGGTGCTAAGGCTGGGCTGAATTGTCTTTATCACTTGGTGGTGGCTTTGCAACCTCGACAGCCAATGGCATTGCACAGCATTCACATATCTTTGACCGACGATCGCCCGCTCGTACTTTTCGCATTTGCAGGCAGCTCGAACCCCTCAAATGCAGTCACCCTCACTTTTGAGGCATTTGTCCAGTTGCCTTGCACACCCATCAACGACAACTAATCATGGCTGATGAAGACGCGATTACTCCAGCCTCGACATCGCCGACGTGTGTAGCCTCATTCTCGCGATCCAGTACAGTTACAGACCCAGTATGGAATCGTACTATCCCACCATTCCCGGAATGCGACCAGCTATGTGAAGAGCTGCACTACACGCAGGAGCCAGAAAAGCCATCTTATCTTCGAAGCCATGGTTCTAGCCAAACACTACCTGATGCGCCTCGGGTTCGCCTAGAATGCGCGTCTCAGATAATCTCGTACTGCCTTGACGACTTGGATACGCCTAGGATGAATAAGTTCGACAAGAAGTTATGGTGGGCAGGTCCAACTCCAGATATCGAGTCATTGTCTCAGCAAGTGGCTCTCGAGCGACGGATACAAGTGGTTGAAGATCCGACATTGCACCTCTTGTGGACTTCCGTCGACGGCATCCTCTATGTCAAGCCCCTACCGGCATACCTGGCTTCATTCGCATTCTGGTGTTATTTGCTTGACCCTTCCAACAGCGATATCAACCCTGAGGAGCGGGATCGATTGAAAAGGACATTCCTGGGCTTCCTCAAGACATATGGTAGCCTCATCCAGCGGCGATCAGACTTCAATATTGCTCGGCGGCACGACCTCCTCGCATCCTTCGGCAACATTTCGTTCGAGGCTTTTGTAAGATTTATCTCGCATTTCGACTCCGTCCCTGACAGTGCAATAAGCGCTCGGTGGCGCTACGGTCTTCTTCAGTTGGATGCACTGAACTTTCATTCAGTAATACACTTGCGCCGCTGGCATTTTAATCGCTTCGAATCTCGATACAGCGCGTACTTTCAGCGCATGTTTCCTGTATTCTTGTTCATCTTCGCCTTGCTTAGCACAATTTTGAGTGCGATGCAGGTCATTCTAGGCGCGAAACAGATATGGGACACAGACAATAAGGGATTGAAGAGAACGTTGGAAATCTTTGTGTGGACTGGTACTGAGGCAATTTGCTGGAGTATAGGCTTCGGTGGCACGTTTGTCGTCTGGTGGATTGGTATTAGCACCGCTGAAGCTTGTAAGAGAAGGAAGATGCAAAAGAAGGTTCGCAGGAGGTTGAAAGAGGAGGGTGTCTGCGCTCCGTAGCTGCTAATGAATTAACAGGTCTGTTCGTGTTAGGAAGCTAATGAGGCTCGTCGTCAGAAGTCCATATATTGCTTGTGTGTCGCGCTTGCCTCGGAAGAGATCATCGGGAATGATGCAAGCAGCCAGCCCTATCCATCAGACGGGATGAGCATCAAGTGAGGTGGTAATCAGGGCGTCTCAAGCAAGCAGGCGACCGTCAGATCCCAAAATGGATCGCCTGTATGATCCAATCACTGAAGCCAATGGTCAGATTTCTGAATGGTCAGCCACAGCAACACGAGCATGCAACATGTACTACAGATCTAAAGACCATGCCGGCTCGGCTGATTTATCCACTCATCTTCATATTCTAACAAGGCATCCTGGCTCACTTGATCAATCTGTCTCTCACCAACAATGCGACGCATACATCGATCTCCTTAAAATGTTTATCCGGTCGTCCAGCTCCGGCTACAATGGTATCAGATCCCGACAATGATCTCTTCGGAGGAACTTGTGCAAGTACTCTGACCTTGTACTACTGGTGTCGGATGACGGACCCCAAACCTACGCCATGCACTCCTGTCATTGGTATATAGTCACACCACTGGCCGGAACGAGGCCCACTCATGTTCAAGTCGATTCCTTCCACTCAAGTTCATCATAACCCGCAACAGAGTCACTTACAGAGTCGAATGGTCTGTATTGGAAGTGTAACGTGCAGATTGAGGTACACCTTCTGGCGCCCCGCCTCGATTTGAAGGTGTTCACTTGCAGCCCCCATCTTCAAGGAGGCCTGAAACACCACGTCATCTTCGATGAAAGGTATACGCCCGCACATTGCTTATGGTCTGGTAGCTAAGTAAGTTGCTTATTAGTGCTCATGGAAGTGTCAACTTAAGTTCCACAAACTGAGCTGAACCATGGGCGTTCCAATAGCTCCAATGTCGTCGCCGTCGATGTTGGTGCCTGATATCGACGACGTCCACGCGGATGCCTCTACATCGAACCACGATCCGTTCAAGTTTAGCCACGGCCTTACTGGTGTGGATCAGTCGGCGAACTATCTCTTCGTCAACATTCTTATCGTGACCGCTTTAGTGCCGGTCATTCTCGCGATGGCCTTTCGGATCTTGACCGGAGTGCGACACGAGAGACGGCGGGGCTCAATCATCACCTATGGTCAGAGGCACGACTCCTGGCGGAAAGATCGGCACTCATGTTGGGGATTACTTAAGAGACATTTCCTGTACGCGCCAGCGTTAGTGAGCCGACACAGTGGCGAAGTGAGAATTTCGAGTGCTGTCAACGTGGGCACCCTTCCCACGCGACCTCAGCTGGCTGTTATCGTTGTTTACGTTCTCAGCAATGTGGCATACTGCGTAGCCATACCAGAGCAGCCTCGAGCTCAGATGTTTGCTGAGTTCCGAGGACGATGCGGTACCCTCGCAGCTTTCAACATGATATTCACAGTACTATTTGCTCTTCGGAACAATCCCTTCATATGGATACTCCATGTTAGTTACGACACTTTCAACCTCTTCCATCGCTGGACGGCAAGATTGGTGGTCCTCGAATCTATAGCCCACGTTGCGGCTTTCATGTACAACGCTTATCATGTTGATTTTAACGATCGAGGCGGATGGCAGTGTATCGCCTGGGTTCTTAATCACTCGCTTTCCTATCGATGGGGTCTTACAGCCTTCATCGCATTGGGCTTACTGTCGCTGCATTCAGTAGGTCCACTACGGCACGCCTTCTACGAATCCTTCCTAACTCTGCATCGTATCGGCATTCTTATCGCGATAGCTGGCATATACTTTCATCTAGCGAAGCATGCACTCCCACAACTGCCCTGGGTCTACCTATTCACCGTCTTGCTAGCACTGGAGTACCTCGTACGCATTGTTCGCATCCTGTATCTCAACATCTCCTGGAAGCGACGAACCTGGACTCAAGTTTCTCTTGAAGCGTTACCTGGGGAGGCAACTCGTGTAACGTTCTCGCTGCCTGGATTGTGGAACGCGAATCCAGGTTCTCACGTTCACATCTACCTGCCAAGGGTTGCACTGTGGTCATCGCATCCCTTCTCGGTCGCATGGTCCCGGTCGTCGGGCTACGCGAAACTTAGCCCAGAAAAGCTTCCCTCGAGTATCGACGATCTCGAGGTTGAAGGGGGACTAGGTACTATATCTTGTGTCATTCGTGCTCGTACTGGAATGACTCGATCACTTTATAAATTAGCATCATCAGAAAAGGACTGCAACGTGGAATTGTGGGGTGCAGTAGAGGGACCGTATGGCGGCTACCACTACTTGGACTCATACGGCACGGCTGTGCTCTTTGCCGCTGGAGTTGGCATTACGCACCAGCTGCCTTTTGTACGACACTTGCTCGTAGGACACAACAGCAACACTACTGCCACACAGAAGGTCTTGCTAGTCTGGTGCATACCCAATAATGAGTGCCTCGAATGGATACATCCTTGGCTTGAAGAACTCACGGCAATGCAAAGATTTCAGGAAGTGGTTCGCATACGTATTCACATCTCGAGGATGAACCCGCATGAGATAGAGGAAGGCCAGTTTTCTGGATTTTTGGATGTCAGGGCAAGAAGGTGCGACGCACAAGAAGTTGTCGACGAGGAGATCTTAGCACAGGTTGGTGCCTTGGTTGTCTCAGTATGCGGACCAGGCAGCTTCAGTGACAGCGTTCGGACGGCCGTGAGGCGCAGGGTGGGCATACGAAGTATCGATTTCATCGAAGAGACGTTCACGTACTAAGTAAAGAGCCAATTGAAAATGGGATTTTAGCTCATGCACCAAGGTTACTGACATGGAAGACGTGCAACTAGACCTCGCCTTCGGCAGAATACAGGATCGATTTGTGCTGAGTAGTAGTTCTTTTCTCGGACAACACTTCTAAATTAGAGTCACTACGAACATGATACTGCTGATAATTCAGGCAAACTGAAAGAGTCCGTGGTGCCGGAATGGGCTTTACCACGTGAGAGCACGTTGCGCTTTGGCACTTCATGAATGAGGCAGCCACGACTACGGGTTTCCAGACCGTTCTTACCTGACAACGTCACAACCTTGCAACTACTGCATTGCCTTATTTGTCAAACGCCGCAGTCATCAATAAGAAGACACATCAGGTGCTGCCTAACTTCCCGACAGAACAGTTGTATCTCCCTCACCATTTCTACAGTACGTCTTCTCTCTCACCCCCAAGTCACCAGATCTGCAATTAACAATCAGCCAGCAAGCAATATAACACCCTCCACCTCCAACCTTCCCAACCACCAAACAAGCTCGCTCACACACACAACAACACCTCTAACAACCACAATGGGCTCTTCCAACCCCAACCGCAACACTAATGCCAACAATACCAACAACCCCAACGGCAACAACGCCTCACCCCCTACCCAACCCACCTTCTTCCACTCCTCCACCGAACTCGCCGACCTAGGCCGCGAGCGCTTCGACCACGATACGGCCGCTATCGGGGATCGCGACTACGCCCTGTACGCGCAGCGCCCCGTCGCCGTGCCGACCGGGCGCGCACCCAAGGGTCTGGAGGACAAAGTGTTCGAGTGGACGACGTTTCAGTTTACGACTGAGGAGCGGGATGATAGGGAGGAATTGAAGGGGAATTTGCATGAGGGGCAGTTGCATCGGCAGAATAGGGCGGCGAGGGAGGGGCCGGGACAGCAGATGGAAGCGAGGATGGGAATGATGATGGGAGGCTATGGTGGAGGGAGGGGCCGTGGCGGTGGTGGTGGTGGTGCTAGGGGCGGGAGGGGAGGTAGAGCTGGTGGTGGTGGTGGACTAGGTGGTGGGAGGGATGTTGATGGCGGACAGGCGGATGCGTTGAGGGCGGGGAAGAAGCCGGAGGGTGATGCGCCGCCCATGGCGAAGGGGTTTGCGGAGGAGTTGGATAATAGTATGTTCTGGGATGAGCGGATTGTTTGAGCGCGGGTGAGGTGTACAGAAGGCGCTGAATGTCTTACTCTACTGGGAGGCGTTTATGAAGAGTGCGAGGCCATCGGATATTAGGGTAGTGTATGCACTTACTGAGCTGCTTTTCACGGTATCAGCAGACCAGGCTACACCTAACGAAGAAATGCATGATCACAGCAAACAACTTGTTCATATCATAATGCTAGTCATACTTCATCATAGAACTCGAACACATCACGACTTCTTAAAATGCCGATGCACAAGCCCACAGAAACTCTCCCACAACACCTGATCCCTCCCTCTCAGCCACTCAACATCCACTTCTCTCGCCAGATCCACAACCTTGATCCGAAACGCTATTTCCACTCCCCTCCCCTCATCACCTTCATTCATATCTTCCACACCTTCCCTCTTCTTCCTCTCATACGCTCTTCGATAGGCCCGACTCCACACATTCTGACTCGCTTCGCCGACGCCGGTGGACGTCTCGGCGTCCCAAGTCCATGTGAGATCAAGAGATGAGAGGTGAGAATTGAGGGTATCCTTTGCGGTTTGCGGGTCGGTGGAGAGGGGGAGGGGGATGGTGTAGGAGGTTGGGAAGGGGAGGTATTCGTTTGAGATTTTCTCGATGCGAGCGATGCTCTATGCGTGTGTATATCGTCAGTCCAAAATCCCCTCATACTCAACACCTTTCCAGGAATCGCATACAGGAGATGGATGTACTTACATTCCGCGGCCGCATATCGCCAAAACTCCAGGCCACAATCCACCGTTTCGTACTTCCTCCCGTGTCGACGACCCCGACTGCCCAATTACTTATCCCATGCTTCTTCAACAGCGTCACGATCGCTTTGGCGCTGTCCAGTTTCCCCAAAAGACTAGTATACCACTGCACCTTTTCCCGCAGTCGTAAACTCTCATCCACGATCTTGGTAACGAACCCAAGATCGCCACCAGGACACACCATCTCGACCTCCGCACCCGTGCAAACCGCGTTGGGTTTCCAGCTCTTTCCCTCGCCCTTTAGACTAGCTGCCATATCTGTCTGAGACGTGAAGAACGGGGGATTGCAGATTGTAAAATCCAGCTGACTTACGCCGAGCGCAGCAAGAGGGATAATCGAATTCAGCTCTGTTGTTTGCAGTAGTTTAGTCCGCGTGATGAGGTTATTCAGCGCGAGGTTCCGGGCTGCAGAGTCGAAACTTTTTTTGTCGGTGTCCGTGGCGCACATGGTCCAGTTCCGGCGCGATTGCAGACAGAGCATGGTGTAGATTGCTGATGCGCCGGTGCCGATGTCCAGACCGACTACTTTGCGATCCGGATCGTATTTGTTGGTGTAGGAAGGTGAGGTAGAGTCGAGTAGGGATTGTATCCATGTCACGTAGTTCCAGCGGTTGGGGACTGGAGGGCATAGTCTGTCGTCTGGGACGGAGAGCTGGAGGTTGAAGTCTGATTTGAGGATTGCTTGGGAGAGTGTTTTGACTGTTTGTGGATCTTGGAAGTCTAGCTTTCCGGAGCCCTTTTGCCATAGTGCCTTGAAATCTAGGTCGGTTTTGGTGAGGGCTTTGAAGTCAATGGTATCGTATGGTGGGCGTTGTGCGAGATCCATGACGCTCTGAAGTCCATGCAAAAGAAAAGAAAGCAATCAGGTGGTCGAATTCTGGGAGAGCAAGGTTGATGGATGAGAAGTTGTGGAGCATTTGAGAGAGAAAGAGGTTAATCGGATTCGACGCTTGGACCACCTGGCATTGATTGGCCGGAGCAAAAGGAACAAGACAGGACAGGAAGTGACGAAGCGTGGTAGAGTGTACAATTGATATACAAACAGGTTCAAAGAAAGAATATCGCCAGACTCCGGCTTACCCTACTACATGCTGTGTCTATCCAACGCCATGTGCCATGTATACATATCAAATCAGGAAGGGACCGTCGTACGCTCCATCCGCTTCCTGCAGCCGTACCTCCTCGAGAGTTGGTACAGTCCCGGGCTTGTAGAAGCCGAGTAGCATTTCCATGTCTTCTTCAGTCATGGAACATAAATCGTCGAGGGAGTACTGCTCGCAGACCCGAGACATCCTGCATGCCGTTAGCTGCCATTTGAAAAATGTGATGGATGAAACACACCATTGCATCCGCTTGGGCCCTTCTTCAATGTTCGGAGCGACCTTCCTGAGCTTCCTCCGCAGCATGCCCACTCTTTGCACGGCTGCTCCAATGTTATATGGTAGTCCAGCAGCTATCTGCCTCCTCACGATGTTCGCCAGCTTCGGCCCGTTGCCATTTGTGCTGACCATAATCTGTAAAGGCCCATCGCGATGCACACTTCCAAAGTAGAAGTCGCATTCGGGAGGTACGTCGGCAATGTTCGCGGCTATTCTCCTCTCTTTGCACAACTTGTATATCTGAGATGATGCTTCAGGGTCGTCGACCGCTGTGAGCACCATGTCTACGCCATCGAGATCCGAGGGTTCGAATTTACGGTCGACGTAATCGACTTGCTTCTGTTCTATTCGGTAGGCGACTTCCTCGTTGAGGCCTTCGCGTGGCGACACCACTGTGATTTTGGCGTCGGCGTTGAGAACGTTTACGATGCGTCCAGCGGCGACCTGCGCTTCGGTCAATCCTCAATACTTTCATGTGACGGGGAGCAGATGAGGCTCACTTCGCCGCCTCCAACAACAAGCACACGCTTATTCCGAATCTGCCATGCGAGGATGAGGGAGCCTCCCCCTTGGATTTCAGGATATGGGCCCTTCATGGTGGAGGGAGTGTTGCGGAGAGGGAAGCATGCTGCGCGGAGATATCAGAGTCAATGGCGCCAAGATTTCATAAACGCCACGCATTCGCCGGGAGCGTCTCGAGCTTCTATCGATAAGTAATAAGTCCGCCCACGCGAAGCACGGCAATGTTAGAATGATAGTAATGGAATCAAAAGTTGCAACGGACATTAATTGCCCGAGTACAACCGCGGCATTGGAACGCGTTTCCAAGATGCGGACCGCCCTGCGGAATCCTTGCGGTGCACCCTGGGGCTAGCGCACCTCGTAACATGGTCCCGCCAGACCCACGCGTAGGCTGCCTATCCCGGCCCATGGACATTCACGACCCTCTTCGACATCCTCGAACATGGCCTCCCGCAGGTCCCTGGGCGGCGGCCGCGTGCTGGGGAGCGGGAGGAACCTGTCGCCTGCCGTCTCCCCGCAGCCGCCAGCCCTCCACCGCCGCAACCCGAGCCTGCTATCGCCCTCGGAGAGCTCGCTGTCGTTGAGCTCGCAGACGTCGAATAGCCCGGCCAGCACCGCCGAGACGAGGGAGGACATCAGCAGCAAGGTGCTGCTCGGGCCGAGTGAGAATGCAGCGGCAAGTGCGTCCAGCAGGCTGGTCTGCCCGATATGCAACGAGGAAATGGTAGGTCACAGGCGCCTGCCTTGAACAGAAGACGTGAACTGATGTGAACCGATACTGGCAGGTCACATTACTACAACTCAATCGGTACTGCCTCCCGTACACCTCATACCATGATATGCCTAACTAGTATTAGACATCTCGACGACAACCACCAGAACCTCGTCGAGGAGGAGCAGGATGAAGTCAAGAACTGGTTCGAGGCGCAGATGCAAAAAGCGAAGAAGTTCCAGCCTCTTGCAGTCCTCAACCAGAAGCTGAAGGGCCTCGACGTCTTCGAGTCCAACGACGCTCCTACGCCGCCCCCAATATCCCAGCCCCACTCCCGCTCCGCCAGTACCTCTACAACCCACGCAATGCACGAGCCCGCCCCAGTCCGCAGGGACCCCGAAGAAGAAGTGACCCGAGCACATTGGCAGAGACTCGGGTATAGAGACGTGTGCTCAGATCCACTCTGTGCGAGGCCAATCACAGGATCACAAATGGCATTGGGAGGCAGTCAGCCAGCAGTGAACTGCAGGCAATGCGGGAGGCTGTTTTGCGAGGAGCATACCATGTACCAGATGAAGCTGTCACGGCAAGCCAAGCATGATCCTGTCAGAGGCATCTGGTGTCGCGTGTGCGAGACGTGCTACAAATCGAGAGAAGGATACAATGACCACCACGGATTCGAGCGCAATCACTTCGACGAATTCGCGAAGATCAGACGGAAGCGAGTCGATCGAGAACATATGGAGATCAGCAGGCTGGAAAAACGACTCACGAAGTTGACCCAACTTCTTGCGAATCCACCTCCCTTGGAAGAGTCTCAGACGTCTGGAAGTTGGTTCTCACTGTCCGGAGCTAAGAATCAGCGCAAAGCTTTGGAGCAGTCCATCATCACATGGGAAGAAGATGCGAAGGTTGTCAATTGCCCGTTCTGCCAACAAGAGTTCTCCAACTACACTTTCAGACGACACCACTGCCGCATGTGCGGTCGTGTTGTTTGCGGCGACCCTAAGACCGAGTGCTCATCAGAGATAGGCTTGAACGTCTCTGCAGGTATGTTGTAGCTATCTTTGTGAACTATAAACCCTTGCTTACCCACTTAGGTACAAACAAGACAGAGAAGGCTGGTGGCCAGATGAGCATCGACGTCCGCATGTGTAAAGACTGTCAGCACACGCTGTTCGCTCGAGGTGACTTTCAGCGCGAGCTGGCCAATAAGCCCAAAGATCAACGTTCCTACGAGAATCTGGCCCAATTCGAAAGAGGCATTCGATTGCTTCTACCTCGATTTCAAAAGCTCTTGCAGGCTCTGCAAGACCCAGACAAACCTCCGACACCGCAGCAACTGTCAGACGCGACTAAAGTACGAAAGCGGTTGATGGAAGGTTTCGCGCAATTCGATGCTGCCGCGAAACGGATACGAGATCTCCCTACGGATTCACCGACTCAGCAGCGGCTCCAAAAGGCTGTGTATCAGCAGGCTTACAGCTTCTTGAGCTTACACATGCTTCCGCTGCGTTCATTGCCCAAGATCCTGAAACATGCCGCACCGCAAGGACGACCGAACGGTGCAGGTGCGCTTCAGGTCATCAAATTCAACGATCGATCTGCTGGCAGCGTAGTCAGCAGCAGCGAGGTGTCTGCCATGGAGTCGGAAGAGAAGGAACTTCGCGAACGACTAATTATTCTGGAGGAACAGAAGTTCATGGTTTCAGAGATGGTTGCAAACGCCACAAAGCATCGGAGATTTGACGAGGTGTCGAGTCTTGCGCAGAATCTGGAAGACCTGAACCAGGAAATCGATCAAATCAATGGCCAGCTGGGACAACTCGACTTTGCGAGCGCATATCGGAGAGACGCAAGTCCAGCACCTGGATGAGAACCACAGTTCCTATTACTTAACTGATTATAACATATGCTGTCGTGGGACCAGTCATCGATGGACTCGAGGAGCGCATTACCCGCACCACCAGCCTGCTAAGACAGAGAATCGGGGGTGTAGAGGAAGCTGGAGTTGAATGAGGCCATCAGGGCTGGCCTTTCATATAAGCTCGATCTTACGATGACATTCAGGCTGCTGACGCTGTTACAACGATGCCGACGCATGGCCGGCCTGAGCCTGTAAAGGCATGTTGGAGATGATACCCACAAGACAGAATGGACAAGAGCTATTAGCAATACGCTTAGGCGTCTTTAGGTTCAGTAATTGATACATAAATTCTGCAATCTTAATCACTGCATGCTTCCATCAATCTAACAAGGCTCTTCCCCACAGCTCGGAACCTGCAAACACGCATTATCCCAAATCCTAACACCCACATCCTCACTAAATTCCCTTAGAAGAGCAACAACGCCCTTGGGCACAAAGCCGGCGAACCTACGCACCCCAACATCAGTACAGCACTACTTTTCTCCCCACTACCACGAGACGCAGATATGAAACAGCACGCAAAAGGATGTGAACTGTACAGAACCAACAAGGCAGCCAAGCAAAGAAATAGGATGACAAGGACTTACCCAAAACCCTCCCACTCGAACACAACATCCCCTCCCGCAGCTTTCGCCGCATCCAGCAGCAGTGACTTGGAGGATGCTGTGTTGACTGCGTTTGAGTTTGAGCTGTTGTACGTTACGATGATGTCCTAGTTGAGCGAGCTTGTTAGCGAATTATACTTCCTCCCTCAACGTCTTCAAGCGATCTAAGTAAACGGTAGGATAAGATAGACAGTGCAACGTACGGATCTCTCGGCGCCAGAGCAGCTAGGCTGTGGAGTAGGCAGTTTGCATTGTGCGGAGGTTGCGAATGCGCGCTGCATTTCTAAGACGTTGGGGGATGCTGTGGGTGCGGTGGATACGAGGGTGGCAGTTGCTGCGAGGGTGAAGAAGAGGGCGGTGGTGGTTGGGAGATGCATGGTGAGTTTTGTGTAAGTGTGGATTTTGGTAGGGTAGAAAGCGGAAGGAATGGATGAGGTGATGCTCTATGGTGTGGTGTGAGAGCGACTAGGCAAAAGATCTATGTCTCTTCCTCTCAGGGGGATCACGAAGGGCTACGAGACGACATCCATGGCTTTTATGCACTGGCAGGTTTACGAACAACCAACTGTCCCTTTCTCCCACCAGCCCACTCTTCCTCCAAACCGAACCACACCCAGCATCCTTTGCCCGACGCCATCGCTCTTGTCGAAGTGTGTCCAAGCCCTTGGTGTTGCATCGAACGTGGTCTGTTAATTAGTAGAAGACGGTTGGCATCAATATAGCATATAATAGTTCCTCGCACGACGCAATATAAACGTTCCGCGTCTGAAATACCCGGTAATAAGTAAGAACATTTCACGTGAAGATACGCTATTACCCCACACTGCCATCAATAAGTAGGAAGATATGATTGGCAAATGGATAGATTGAGTTGGATCTTGGCGCATGCATCCTACGAGTGAAAAGCAGGTGCACCTACCTATAAGGGTAGCATGGGCACACATTTTAAACGCAGCAACAAATCCGTTCCGATCTATAGGCTAGGTGTGAGTCGACGGTTCTTCTGGAAGGTTCTTGGAGGAAGCCCGGGTTGTACATTGTATATGAGATGTAATGAACCGACACGCAAGCCTGCTAAAGATAGAACGACATGTGAGAGAGACGACAACGAATTGCGCTGAAGCCCGTGAATGAGCTGTACTCGCTAAGAGTGACTACAGGAGTGCGTCGAAAGCACGGACTATGAAGTCAGGTTTAGAATGGTACATGTATTTCTAGTGTCTTCTGTACTTCAACAGTCGCTTTGTTTTATGGAGACGGTAAAATGGGCGATGGGAAAGAAGCAAGAGGGAATTAGACCGTGCGCTGGATCTAAATGAGCGTGTGTGTACGATAGTTTTGGAACGGTCACTCGTAATCTTTCTTTCTCGAATCTCTAAAACCTCACCTAGTTTCTACATTTAGCAAGAAAAAACACAAAACTCATGTCATGGCTGTTAGAGGGTGCTTCACAATCGAAATCGCGCGTCTTCCTTAGTCGTAGTTCCATGCGCGCAGCAAACCAACTCACCAATCGTCACCAGTCGCGTCGCGTCGATCATGCACGTCATCCGCCACCGCACCATTACCACCAAAACAAACATGCGTTCCGTTCCAACATCAACCCAACCTCCCAACCCTTACATCACCATAACCACTTTACCACAACAACCGTCGTCATCGCCTCCCGTAATTCCCAATTCAGCAACTTCGCACAGCTCTGTCGATTCCTGCAGATTTCCTTGATTTGGCCTCTTCCTGCCAACTTTTTGGGATGGAGATGATGGTTGTCGCCGGATTAGGTTGGCAGGGGTGTTGGTTGGGGTTTAGCGAGGGATGCTTTGGGATGGATGGAGGCGAGGGGATGACGGATGGAGATGGATCGTCGGCTAGAAGGGGGACTAACGGCGGGTACGTGCATTGCCGGAAGGCAAGGAAAGGAAAGGGGAAATAGGGAGAAAGAAGTGGAGGGGAGAGGAGATGTGCATGGGACGGGGGGATTTGTGCATGGCGCTAGTGTATGTTTAGGCCGTAGGTAAGGCGAAGTAGATGTGACGCGCCGCAACGCGACGTGCAAGTGATGGAGGGATTTTGCGCGAGGTAGGTGAGAAGCGATGAACGAATTAATATATTTTGCGCGCAAGGTAGGTGAGAAGGCGATGAACGAATGAATGAAGTATTTTGCGGACGCTGCAGTTCTAGGAAAGATCCCATCTAACACATTCACGGTATAAACTCAACATCGTCACCTATCTATCACTCTCATTCCCTCCAACGCCTCCACCTCTCTCACTTCCACCACTCCCCCGCCTCTTCCTCTTCTTGACTCTCCCCATCCTCCTCCGGCGTAGGCAGCGGCAAATCCAACCTCTCATTCAGCACCTCCTCACTACAAATCTCTTCCGGAATATACCACGTCGAGCAATCAATTCCCGCATCCCTAAAATCCCTCCGCTCATCATTTCGTTCCTGCATCTGCGCAATCCGGGCTCTGAGCTCAATACCTCTGTCCTGATTGCGCTCGATGCGGTCGAACCATGCCAGCGTGCGGGGGGAGAGGGAGGCTGATGGGCTGTCTGGGGGTGGTGTGGGTGGTGCGTTGTGAGGTAGGTTTGTGCGTGTGGGCGTTTGGAGTGTTTCGCGGTGGTGGTGGTGGTGGTGGTGTTGACGGCGGGAAGGGCTTCCGTCCGGTAGGGCGAATGCGACGCGTCTCCTGTCTGGGTTTCTGGGAGGGAGTAGAGGTGGTTGTGGTGATGATGCCGGGTTGGAGATCATGATGGGGCGATCGAGGTCTTCCCTCATGGATTCGATAGAGGGTTGAGGGTCCTGGCTGCGTGTTCGGCCGCTGCTTCCTGGTGTGCTTTCTCTTTCTTGAACTGCGACTCTTTCCTGCTCCTTAGCCCGGTATGGAGCGTGCTCAGCGAGAGATTCTTGATCGCTTATTTGTTCATCAAGCTTGTCATCGTTCGCATACGGCGCTGCCTGTGGTGCTTCAGGCGAGCTCCTCACGGCTACACTGGCCTGATGGTTTAGCCGACCATCTGCTATCTCCGGTGCAGTGTGAATCCGCATGTCATTGACCTCTTGTAAGAGTCTCTCGGTCTGGCATTTTAATTAACATTTGAGCATCTAGACGGAGGACATCAACTTACTTCGACCTCTTGGGCTGAGAGTATGAGAGCCTTCTTGAGAAGGGACTGCGCAAACTTTATCGTACGGTCATCTTTGGAATCGCGGGGCCGGCGCGGTGTCAACCTTCCTTCTTGCAGGCTCCCCCGTGTTCCCTCGCTCCCATCGTCAGAACAGAATGATCGCAAGGAGCTGGTGCGGACAGGTATCTGCGGTGGATGTCCGATGTGCTGCATTGGCTCCTCTTGTCTTTCCTTCCCTTTCACTTTCCTGATCTTGGCTACCTCTTCCACCTCCTCATCAACCAGTCTCCTCTCCTTCGTCTTAACACCATGCAACACAACCTGCCCGCACACTCTCCCTCTCGGAATATACCCACAAGCCAACCACTCTCCTTTCTCACCCGCACCCTCTTTCAAGCCTAGCACGACGCGCACTTCATCCAGGCACATCCATGCACTGGCTTCAAAGGCGTTGAACCCTTCGGGCGTCATGCGCAATACGCCTTTGGGCACCTTTGGTAACGCGCCTTGTTCTATCCATATCGGTATCTGTGGTCCAGCTGTTGTTGTTGCCCATGCTGGAACGAGCCCGTGGGTGTCGAGAATGAGCTTTGCCGCATGATGCGTATGATCTCTGCGCGTGGGGGATGCGGAGAAGGGGGGGAATTTCAGCGCGGTGGCTTCACTTTCGTAGGCGGACACGAAGCTTGACACTTCCACTTCCCAGCTCTTGTATTTTAGGTGTTTTTCGATGTGGCTCTTCGTCATGTCGTTCCACGTGAATTCTCGTTTAGCAAAATAGCTGCCGGTTCGTGAGGTGGTGAGGACGCCGTCACGGCCGCCAACGCTGGGGAATGCGATGTCATCGACGACGATGTAGAGGAACTTTGGTAAGCGACTGCGCTCTTTTATGAGGGCGGCGGGGTACTCGAGTGGCTGTTCGAAGGTTCTGCGCATGATTAGTTGGAGGCATGAAGGAACATGGAGATGATGTCAAAAGACGTACATGGACATGGCGGGAGAAGTGAAGTATTAGGGTATGCATCTGTTGCGGGATTGCGATGTGAGCATTGAACACACGAGTTTATAAAATATGCTTGGTTTGCTCTTGTGTCGATGTTTGGTAGCGCGCCTGTCACTTTGGTATGGTTTGCTCCACATAATCTGGATGTGCCATGGATCTGGTCACTCACCGCCAATGAGCTGACATTGAAAGGTAAAGTATTGATAGTTGATTGTTCTAAGGTGATGTCAATAATAATGTTCAGGAAGAAAAGGGGAATAGCTGCCGGTAAAGTTGACATCCGTGACGCTTGTTGATCAGCAACATTCATACTCATCACCCGAAAGTTCATCGGTGGAACCATCAGTCATGTCTAAGCTCTCGACGGCTCCTTCGTCCCACTCCAAAGCCTTCCGCCACTCGTCTGCCCTATCCTTCAGTACCCTCATGTTCTCCACCACTGGCGACCTCTGCCTAGCCCATCTATCGTGTCCGTCCCATTCGATCATACTCACCCTCCTTGCAGTTGCCACGCTGCGTCCAGCGGGATACGCATTGAATCCGCCGCCATTATCAACCCAGACCTGCAATAGACATGAGCAGAAGATTTCCGCGATAGCTGCTTGACTCGGCCGGAAGATGAGGTAGATGATGAATTGATGCATGCGAAAGTGCTGTTTCAATTTTCCGATGCGGTAAAGGTAGGTACAAATGTGTTCAACTAGATTCATGACATAGTTCGACGATTGATGTGCGCGGTGTTGTGCTAATCGAATGTGCGAGTCCTTCGAATAGCCGCATTCACCTGGTGGGAAAACAAAGGGTGTATCGCGCTGAGACGCAGGAGTCTCAATCCAGCGGTTCTGAATTCCTTGACAAAGGCGGCGGAGTGTCTCTACGCGTCTCGATGAGCGATTCGTAGTGTGAACATACTTACGGTGGCCTTGTGTCGATGCTAATCTAGTTACAATGGGGGGTGTGATGTTGTCCAAATGCCATGCATGCTCAGAATTGTGCCCTTCTCGAAGGTAGTCGAGCACCTGATCTCTTATCATCAAGTATTGATTTGGTGTCGGCGCAACACCGCGCTCGTCAGCAAGAAGGTGTATGTAGATTGAAGGCTGGTCGTGCGCTCGTTCTTGGATGACCGCATACTCTCTCTGGAGCTCCACATCTGACTGTATTTGCCTGACCAAATTGCCACTCACAGCTGCAGCAAAGACTGACGGTGCGGATGCAAGAACGAGTGCGCATTCGCGCATGAGCGAGACTCGGTCTATGACATTGATGATGGTGCTGTTCTCGTATTTAGGAAGTTCTTCGTCTAGGACTTCGGAGATGACGGGCTGATAGTGTTGCGAATGAAGAAGGTGAGACCATCTTCTACGGCGGTCGCTGAGTGTTTCAGGAGCAGGTGCACTCAGCACTAGTTCGTCGATGTGGCCATTGTGGCCGTAGCTGTTGGCTCTAGTGGTGACCATCGATTTCGGAGATTATAGGCGAAAGATTGTATCGAACGCGGTTCTACAGTATGGTAATATAAAGGTGCTAGAAAGAGGAAGAATACAAAAGTATAGTGTAGGGCGGAATACAGATTTGGTAGAATGCGTAAAGTCTGCACCACATCATCAAGCATTGACGCGTCATAAACGAACCCACTCCTTCTTAATCTGCCCATGAAGGGCAGGTGCTTCCATGTAGAGTTGGAATCGAGCTAGAGAGAACGAAGAAGTGCAGATACCTCACAATTGCCGTCGACGTGACTTCCTCCAGCCTTTTGGAGGTCTTGTGAAGGCGGTAGGTTACCTGAACTAGACACCAAGAATACGGAAGCAGTAGGTTCTTCGCAACAGCATCGTCTGCGTGGGATCGAGGGCTCTGAAAGTTGCAGGTGACATTACATTTGCTGGATTTCCAGGCGTGTCTCCCGAGCCGTCAATATCTAAGAGTCTCCGCTCACTGTTTCGCGAATCTGCGGCCAATCAGCTTATCGCGGAGGTCGCCAGGATATCGTTATATTAGATCTAAAGCCGTGATATGAAACAATGCCTGCTGCAGTAATGTCGGGGAGGGGTTGCAGAGAGGTGCGGATGAGGATGCTCCCGCCGCACGATAAGCTGTGGCGTTGTGGCTGGTGCACGCGATAATGACTCTTAGCGCGATTGACTCAGAATACCCCTCTAAAACTCGCTCCCGCTTCGACAACGAGCCTACAAACAGCAAACAGTGATACACATTGACTCTTGTTAGGTAAGAATCTCGCCCAAAACTCTCGGACTTTGGTCGGCTGCCAGTACCTCCACTCAACCATTGCTCCGTACCTCGATATTTTGCCAGACATGACATTCCTGGAGCTTTGAAAGAGCTTCGCTAACAACGCGTAGACATGGCAGAACCCACCGCACCCGTGCCTACAGAGGAGGAGAAGGGGCCATCTAAGCGCGCCCTTGAAAAGGCGGCAAAGAAAGCGGCAGCCAAGGCCAAGAAAGCCGAATATGCGCTCCGACCCAAAGAACAAACGAAACCTTCTGCCAGCTCTGAACCCACGAGCATTTTCTCCGAAGGCTGGCTGAAGCGTATATACGAAGAGAAAAAGGTCAAAGACGTACGAACCCGTTTTCCCCCGGAACCGAACGGCTTCCTACACATCGGTCATGCTAAAGCCATCGCCGTCGATTTTGGTTTCGCGAAACACCACCAGGGCGCCTGCTACCTACGATACGATGATACCAATCCGGAAAAGGAGGAGGAGAAGTACTTCACAGCCATATTGGATGTCGTCAAGTGGCTAGGCTTCGAGCCGTGGAAGATCACATACAGCAGCGACAACTTCGACAAGCTTTACGAGCTGGCAGAGCAGCTCATCAGGAAAGACGGCGCATACGTGTGCCACTGCTCAAGTTTGTTTATCTCGAGTCTTCACTAGGGCCAGACTGACTAGTTTGCAGGAGAGGAAATCAACAACCAGCGCGGAGGTCCTGATAATCGAGGCAAACGCTACGCCTGCGAACACCGTACACGACCCATCGAAGAGTCGATCACTGAATTTCGAGCGATGCGCGATGGCAAATACCAGGCCGGGGAGGCATTCTTGCGCATGAAGCAGAGCCTGACGGATCCGAAAGAGGGCAACCCACAGATGTGGGATCTGCCTGCCTATCGCGTGGTCAAAGAAAACCACCATCACAGGACTGGCGACAAATGGAGAATCTACCCTACGTACGACTTTACACACTGCATTTGCGATGCTCTCGAGGGAATCACGCACTCGTTATGTACAGTCGAGTTCCGCCAGTCACGGATATCGTATGATTGGCTCCTAGAGCAGCTAGACATGAAAGTGCCAAAGTCAGAGGAGAAGGGCCCCATGCAGCGGGAATTCGGCCGCCTGAGCGTCGGTGGCACCATCCTCTCAAAGCGCCGCATTCTCCAACTCGTCGAGGGCACGACTGTGGAAAAGAAGAACGCGGACGGCACAGTAGAGACAAAAAAAATCTCGCCAGCGGTTCGAGGGTGGGATGATCCGCGTCTGTTTACTATGGTTGCTCTTCGCCGTCGTGGCATCCCAGCCAAGGCTATGCTCAATTTCGTAGAAGAGCTTGGTGTCACTGATGCAATCACGGAAATTGAGCCCCCCCGCTTCGAATCTTCCATTCGCAAACATCTCGAACGCACAGTCCCTCGTCAGATGTTGGTTCTTGACCCGATCAAGGTCATCATCGAAGACTTCGCCGCTGAGGATGAGCAAGAGTTGACCGTGCCATACGACCCCAAAGGCACCATACCTGGTGAGCGGAAAGTAAAGGTCGGCAAGGAAGTCTTCATAGATCGCAGCGACTTTAGAGAGGAGGACAGTGCAGATTACTTCCGCCTTGCGCCAAATAAGGCCGTCGGCCTTTACAACGTCGCCTTCTCGATACGTGCCACTTCATTCTCAAAGGATTCGCACGGCAACGTGACAGAGATCAGGGCTACCAAGGTACCGGCGGCGGAGAAGCCAAAAGCTTACATTCAGTGGGTAGATGCGGCAACGGCTGTTCCCGTCACAGCGCGCCTGTACAACTCGCTTTTCAAGACGGAGTCGCCAAACACACTGGATTGGAAGACTGGCGGGTGGGCCGACGACCTAAACCCAACCTCCGAAATCATATACGAGAAGGCGGTGATCGAAAGGGGTCTCAAGGATTTGATCAAGGAGACCTCGCTGGATCTGAGTGGCTCGTCAGATGCCCTCATCCGCTTCCAGGCCCTGCGGACGGCTTATTTCTGTGTTGACATTGAGTCCACGGAGGATAAGATCGTGCTGAACCAGATTGTGAGTTTGAGGGAGGACAAGGGCAAATAAACAGCGAAGGCTTTGGGGTTCTGGAGAGGATGAGCAGCATTTAGCATATGGCGTCGGACTGTAAGTGGTTTTCCTAGTGATGATCAAGATGTAATGTATAGAAGATATCCTCAAAGGTTGAGACGCTTGATTTAGTTCTCATCGCAAAATGGTAGTCCTCATTCGCCTAAGATGTGGAAGCGCTCCAATGCTCATATCATGAGGCTGCTGTGCGGGTAGTCGGGCCTCATTCCATTGCGGTTCTCGGAGCCACACCGCACTCGTAATCGCAAGGCAGCATCGCACCTTCCCCATGACGTAGTCTTCGACGCCATCATCATCTCCATGTTTCTTCGTCCAGGTCCGTAATCCTTCGCCTGCTAACCATCAAGCGTCATCGCGGGAGTTTCAGGATCTAGGGTCACATTTATCAATTACTAAACATAGCTAGTGTTGCTGACGCAGCAGAAATCATCCGATAGTGCAGGTACTGGACCACCAAGATAGACAATCCCTTCGGGTGCGATACCGCATTGCAACGTGCGACCTGATTCAGTCTTATTTCCGCACCCGCTATATCGCCATCATGCCAGCCTACAGACAGGAGTGCGCACTAAACAAGCTGTACTTACACTTGGCACCTAGGCGCGACGGACCAGCAAAGGGGTAGCAGCGCTGCCGCCTGTAGTTTCGCAGGTAATAGCCGCAAGGAAAGGCTGACATTGAAAGTAGACACAAGATAAGGATACATGGCACTTGGAAATCAGTTGGGCATCAAGTGGACCGGAAATACGGCAAACTCGACCCTGCGACAACGGCTTACTACTCTTAACGGCGGCGGGATTTCATCACCGGAAACGCAATGGACCTCAATCTTCGGTAAAGCAATCATTTGAGCTGATTGCGGGATCTGCTGGCGTTCTATTATCCAATCGCAGGACCGTTCGCAAGCCTCTACCCCGCTGCCATAATCCCTTTTGGCATTATATAATCCCACGGCACCACTAACAAATACAATTCTATATCGTTACCTTCGAGCCGAGCAAGATTCGCGAAACAGTTACGCTATTATTTTCTGGGTATCAGCCAACTATCACGTAGGGCCGAGTTGTGGCTAGAAGCTGAAAAGCTACCGTACATGTCACTCAGCTTCCGAGGCTGACGGGTCCGGTCAACGATAAGGCCAGAAGGCATTTCTTACCATGTCCAAATCCTCAATAGCACTACATAAGGGACAATCTTAGGAGCGGCCAAAAGTTTTTTTTTTCATCTCTTCTCTCGAAGCTTTCCAGCATGGGACTATAGCAACAATGGATCGCCAGTACGAGTTCTTTGTCACCACTGACGAACCACACCAACCAGAGGGTGTCGAACGCGGCCTCATTCGCCGCTTAGTCATGCGCAATTTCTTCGACACGAAGTGGGCTGGTCCAACAACCAATGCTTCCGAGCATAATTCAGCGAGTACTGTTATGGCGCGGAGGCAGTTGAGAAGCCGGTTTCGCCTAGCGGAGGTGGGCGACGGGAGGAGAGCAGCAAAGTGCAAGAGTAGGGCGAGCAAGGAGGAAGAGCAAACTGAGGAAGAAAGGAGACCTAACGCTAGACGAGGCTTTTCAAGGGTAACTGAAGGGTCCGCCGGTGCTGATGATGAGATGAGCAGGACAAATAGTCCAAATGGAAACCAGACAGAATGGGAAGAATTGAGCAAAGAAAGAAGACAGAGCGATGAGAAAGGCGAAGACATGAGACTGGTGTTGAAGATCAGCCCAAGCTCGCATCGTTTTGACCCATTCGATGTCCTACCAGTACCTGGGACACCGGAACTGGATATGCTGTTCCAGCTATGTGAGTCTCGTTATCCTACAACAAGCCCTGCGCCGCATATCAGGTATAGTAGAAAAAGAACTTTACGCTGACGACGTATCCGACCAGACAAAAGCGGCTCCAAAACGAACTCAATAGCCATCAACGCAAAGCAAACCTGGTGGCCATTCATTTCGAACGATTCAGGCTTACTTCATGCCACTCTAGCAACATGGGCATTATACGGCATGCTAGTTCAAGGTATGAACGAGCTCCGAGTGGAAACGCTAAAGCACAAGAATGCAGCAATCAGAGAGATCAATATGAAGATTGGGACTCCTGGTGGGAATATCTCCGATGAGCTCGTGGGCACAGTTTTGACATTGGCAAGCTTCGAGGTACTCACACTGAATTGGTGCATCCACCGATAGACCGTACGTGGGCTGATATGACAGCAGAACCTAGTTGGTGCGTATGACGCAGCTCAATTACATATAGCGGCAATGAAACGCATGGTCACCGCTCGAGGTGGGCTGTTTGCGTTCGGACACAACGATGGCCTGGTACGAGGTATGATATGGTAAGACTTGACGCACTCAGTCTTGTCTGTTGTTTAACGGTCATGATTAGGGTCGACTTTCACACTGCGTCTGCTTTCCATACACCTCCGTCCTTTCCGAAGATCCGCCTCGATCTTGACACGCCATCCCTTCCAGATGTTCTCCTCGAAGAAGCAGCTTGTACCTCACCAACCTCGCCTCTTCAGCTATCCCTAGCTGCGATAGACTGCTTCAACATTTTCTACCGGTTGCATCGGCTCTCGCTAGCTGCTTCTTCGCATTGGATAGGCCGTGTGGACCGCTTAACATTGAGCAATCTCCTTTATGAGACGGAATACACCATTCTCTGTGTACCCGACTACTCGCGCCACTTCCTAGACTTCGACACGGAGACCGAAGATGAGTTAGACGAGAAGTATGGTCAACGAAAGAGCATGGCAGGTGCAGCATCCGTCGTCGAAGCTCTTCTTGCATCAACACAGATTTTTGTGTATGCTGCACTCCGCGAGATCCCACCGAATGCAAGTATCTTCCGCATTCTTTTGGACCGACTACGTATAGCTCTGGAAAGGCCACATATATCAGCTATCGAAAATTGGAAACGTCAAAAGAACCCAAACTTGCTGATTTGGGTCCTCGTTGTCGCGTGTTCGATCACGCCACCCCGCGAAGGACGACTGATGTGGATTTCGAAACTCTCGGATACGATGAAAGAATTGAACATATCGAGTCGAATAGAACTCAAGGAAGTGCTTAAGCTCGTAGCTTGGACTGACACGTATTTCAACGGTGTCTTGGACGATATCTGGAAGGAAGTCCTCCACTGGCGTAGGGCTGGGAAAACGACTGACCCGCAGGTTATCATCCACTCAACGATGCCAGGTCCACAGATACCCGGAACTCATACAGATTGGGATTGCGGAGATGGCCGCTTCAGTGCGCCGATAGATTTGTAGGAAGGGACAAGTCGATTGAAGGTATATGTGTCTTGAGGACAGGTAATTGTTCGGGAAAATCGACGACATCGATCCGAGTGTCTTCCGGCCTGGAAAATATAAACCGATGCTCAGGGACTCAAAAGTGGAGGCCAATTTCAACGGTAGCTTGTTGCCAAGACATCTAAGCGCTGGGACTTGGAGCGGGCCGAACAACGTACGAAAATACCCTCACGACTACGCCCTAGCCAAGTGAGATCATCATCTTCTAGATCCCAAACCGTTAGTGCAGCACAATTCAGACCAGGCAACCAGGGAAGTTTGTCTCGGCCCGGGCTTTTAATGTTTGTGTCAGATTACGCCCGGCCAAGGGCTAATCATTGGGCAGGTACTGATCCTCGTGATCATTTCGACACGCATAATCGTAACACTGTACGCGAAAGAGCCTCACGCGAGTATGCATACGAAGGAGCCCGTATTTTTTGAGCGCTAGGACGACACCGAATTTGCCCTTAAGAGCCTAGCGCTCAAAAGAAACGAGCTCCTTCGTACACTGCCAGCGCGTACAGGGAATACTGCGCCCCAGAACGCCCGAAACGCTAAAACAGCCAGTCGCCCCCAATGTCGGAACTGTGCCACATACCATAGGTAGCATATTCTGGGATATTTCAGGTCCCGCCCCCTTGAAAACTGCTTCTGACTCTTGACTCCAATCAATCTTCAACATGTGCACCATGAGCTGGGCTGTGGGTGCGAGAGCGCTGGTAGTTGCCTGGCTCATTAGCTTTGCTACCGCACAGGTCCCGTCTGGCTCTTCGGTCTCGTTCGCATATCCACCGAAAGCTACGCCAGGTGTACCTTCGCTGTTAGTCAATGTCCTGGATACTGTTGTTGTTCAATGGACGTCAAATTTCGATCAAGCGTGGATATATTTCTACTGTAACTCTGCGGCCGATGGTGACATTCAAAATTGTAAGTCTAAACACTCTTGATGTGACTCTCCACTAATAGCATAGCAAAGTATACGCTAAATCCGCGCCTTTATCTGGACAGCACACCTGGTATGCTAGCGAGCAACCGCAATTCACCAGCCGCAACAACTGGACCTCCCCGATACGCTGCTGGTTTGACCTTAACTGGGTAGACAAAAACGCCCAAGGGCTCAACGGCCCCGTCATCAGTGTCACCTCATTAGCGAACAAAGCAGAGGCAACAACGTACTCGCTCGATCCAGCCAAGCCCACGTCCTCGTCTGCTTCGCCCTCGTTCTCGACCACATCCTCACCGACCGGAACCTCACCGACCGGAACCTCACCGACCGGAAGTCAAACAAGTGCGACCAGCCCATCGAATGCCTCGAGCGGCAACGGCGGTCTCTCAGGTGGCGCGATAGCAGGAATAGTCATCGGCGCTATTGCCGGGGTACTTGTACTCGCAGGCTTGTTATTTGTGCTTTACCGCAACCACCGTAAGATGAAGGATATCGAGAGCAAGATACCAAGGGATTACAGCGATGAGTATAAACCTGAGGGTGTTGCTGTTGCACCGCCATACGCAGAGGTTTCAGACCAACAGACGTTTGAGGCACCGCCTCACGCCGTCAAGTACGCATATGAAGCACCGCCTGCATCACCGCGAGAGCTGGACGTGTCTCCGTCTCGGAGAAGTTAGCTGTATTTGTCTGAGATGCCATTTTTCGGTGTCAAGAGCACGCGATTGAGGAGGACGATGACGGAGGCGTGCTGTGCCATAGGAACAGCTTGCAGCCTGTTCGGTTCTCTCCAGCTCGGGCCGAAATAGAACCACGACGTTGTGTACCATAGTTTGCAAATAGCACTGACATTTATGAACGACGCGGCCTCCGTATCGGCACCACATGCGCGCAGACTTGTGGAGCTTATCGAATAGAAGAAGACTAGTGCCTGCCGAAAGTCGCGCTTGATTCATGCATAGCCATCGTTACGGTCGCAAGCGCATCATTTCTGGCTTTCCCGAGATGGATTCTTCTCGCCTTCCCGGCGATCAACTTGGATCGTTCTGGCTTGCTTCCTTCCTTTTTGTCGGAATTGAGTGCTTAGCGCCTTCGCCTTCAGCCTACCTACAGAGTGTTCGTACGCCAAGTTGCACCCACGTTACTCTTCACTCCAGCAGGAGGTCCTTAATGGTCTAAAGTTAAGGCTCTGATTTGTTCTTAAGGAACCGGGGAGTAACTCGGTGCGAGATGACCCTGTAACAAGCCGCGGCTCGTTTCTACATGTACTTCAAGAACGGCGACGACTGTGATTACATTGCGATATCCAGGATAGGTTCGTTGTTCCGATGACCCTGATGCGGTACCGTGGTTGTATCAACCCAATGATTCTCTCATGCCGGTTTACCCTACCAGAACCGACACTGTTGAGCCAATGCGGTCTCTCGGTTGTAAAATAATGAGAGTTGCCTAGAGATTTACATCACCACTATCGTTCGATAGTGATGATGCAAGATCATGTACACCTTACCCAGAATCCAGGCCGCTCTTTCCTGGCGAGTGGATGGTGTTGCCCATTCAGGTTTGCAGTCACGATATGCAAGCTCGAAACAACCTCTGCTCAGCCAGATAGGAAGTCGCGTTCCCCAAACCACTTCTAAGATTCAGGTCTACACACCGCCACTCGCATCACTCAAACATCACCTTTGGCCAACATCCACTTCGACTAAAGTCAACATCGTTATCCATCAACAGTGTTTCTATCACTAGATCGTTTAAAATTCCAGTTGAGTGGACATCAGTAGTCCTTGCTATCACGAGAACTTGAACTAACATTTTAGGCTGCTGGTTACATACGCTCATCAGATTCACCAGCGATCCTTCACCGTGTTTCGAATTCATAAGGGTGCTTTGAGACGTCGAGTATCGTTGGACTAATACATCATGCGTCACCGCGCCAGCGATTACGTCGAGACTCCTCCCTACAACGAAGAAGATCCGAACGCAGACCTCTATGTACAAGACCTTCCTCCTTCACTCACGGAGAGAGTAAGCGTCATAACTATCAATGACAACGCCAATGTTACAAGCGACGCCACAGTAATGCCCGACGACCAAATGGACGTAGACCCCGGTTCACCTATAGGAACACCCTCCCCTCCATTCGAGCCGCCAGCCTCCTGGGCCGCTATTGACACGGCACACGCCGAACGCATTGCCCAAGAGCGTGCCAGCGATATTCGACGGGCGAGAGAGCAGGAAGTACAACGCCTTGAGGAATCACTACTATACCGAAGGGTGGTCATCAATGCCGCGAAAGCCAACACAGCCGGAAACCAACGCTGCATCTTGCCCGAGCCATGGCATATGAAAGGCCTGCTAGGCGACCTTGTCCGACATCCATACCAACTCGAAGAATATCTGGACCAGGAGATGGAAATACGTTCCTTGCTTCTGGAGTATACGACTTGTGTCGAACAACGAGGTAACAGTAGCAATAGCCGGCTAGCATTTCTCGAATCCAAATATCTGAAAGAGCAGATGGAACTACGCTGGCAGATCGATGATGCAGGAGAAATCAAAAGAGTTATTGGCGACCTGTTGACAATAAAGCTGGACCAAGTCATCTCGGATATCTCGAACAAAGTCGACAAGCGCCCCGGGACTACACCGATTTCGACCATTCCCGCCAGCATTCGTCGTGTCGTCGATCTAGATGATGATCTCTCAGGCCAGTTAGCGACATTGATAGAGGTAGAGAGCGAAGCCTTTCCATGGTTGTTTGAAGAGGAGACGCCCGCGACATCCACACAGCAATCACCGACACAGGAACCCGAACACTCGCCCCGAGTAAGCTTGAACAAGCTAGCCCCACCACCGGCTGAGGTTTCACCAGAGCGGTCTCATCGACCACTTCCTTCATTCTTTGATTTTATGCCCATCACGAACAAAAGGCAACAGGAGGAGAAAGTCGCGAGCGTTCGAGGGAAACCTTGTGTATGTGGGACATTGCCATCCGAATTACGCAAGGAAATATGTGCTTGTCCGGAGCTTGGACAGAGGATAGAGGATGTCCGAGTCATCTCTCCTTGCATCTCCTGTCAACATATGCCGCCTCTTGATGTGATGGTGGATTATATCGTTTATATGAGTAGATATTCGCACCTAGCGCCTGAGAAAGGACCGGATGAACTCGATGATGGACAAACACCATCGCCACCTCAACAACAAGCAGCCGTGCCGGAGGCTACTCCAAGAACGCGAACACCAGACCAGTCCCACTTAGCCCGCGGAGCACCAGCGCCCGCCCAGCCATCTACTCCTCCCTCTCAACGCGTCCGGGCATCCCCTTTGGGTGTTGCATCTCCCGAAACGGCACCGTCTACAGCCCGCTCTAAGACAACGGAAACGTCGGTACATAAATCTTCAAGTGTAACACCAACGCTATTCATCTCCGCCGCCGCATCGGCAACTAATATGGCCAATGCACCGAACACACCCAATGCGCCCAATGGACCCAGGACGCCCACACCCACTCCACAGGGCGTGAACCCCATGCAGGGCCTAGGGCCTACACCGACCCGATTGATGCATCGATTGGAATTGGAATCGCAGCGATCAAATGAGGGAGTTGTGCAGCAGGTTAGGTTTGCGGATAGGGAACTGTTGCCCGGTAAGTCCACGACTCATCTCTTTCAGGCGGGATGGAAGCGACGAGAGCTCCTGATAAATGGAAGAGTGCTCACGAGGTGAACAGGAGAGACACCCGGCGAAAGTTCAACGAGCAGAGTCAACGACTGGCTTGACCGTGAAGACAATGCTGCGAGGAATCTCGACGCGTCCGGTGCTTACTGGATGCGTATGTCTCACCATGAAACCCCGTTGTATCTTTCGGGTCGGCATTCTTCAAAGCTGACTGTGTTCGGGCAGGTGATGCGCCGGGAACACAACGGGGGCCGCGATCAGGGGCAGAATCGCAGCCAGAGCCGCAGCCAGAGCAGCATGTTGAAGTCGAGTCACAGCCACAACCCGAACAGCATCGCGGTGAGGCAAGCGATACACAGAATCAAGAAACGGGAGATGATCAGGAATTGAAGGATGCATTGACCGAGGAAGAGAAGGAACTGAGACGGGATTCTGCGTACAAGTCTCGACAGGCAAGTTTGGCGAACCCAAGGGGACGTGGAGGATAGATGGAGAGGATTATTCGGCGGATTATGAGTTTGGATGGGTCTGGGTGAATAACGGCAGGCTGGCGGAGGGCATTAGGGCGAAATTGCTGGTGGTTCACTGGATGACATGTTGTAATGATTCGCCAGGTGGCTACAACACTCTTAGCAATGACGGTCGGTACGCATTAATATGAGCAATGCCACCGCTTTATAATTGATCCTGAACTTGAAGAATGTGCCTTCCACCTGAGAGGTATGTTCAACGCATGAATCAAAACTCATTGTTCGACGAAGTAGTTGACTACTCGACAGTTAAACTCGCAAAGGCGATGTTAGCTTTGATTGAATAACAATCGCGAAGTGCTTCCCTCAATTCATTCAGTTCATCCTAGATGAATTATGAAAGGCAAAGCGAGGCAAAAAAGGAAAGGAAAGGAATGACATACTAGTCTAGTCCACTTTCCAGCCCAGCTTTCCTAGTCGACTCCCGTTCCTGAACCCACGTGCCTCATTCCCATTCGCCAACAATATTGAATAGCCGGTACTCCTATAAACCGGCACAAACACACGTGCGCCATCCCCTCGCTATCATTGACAACAATTCGTTATACTCCAGATCTCTACATCGGGATCCGCCGCCCCCAATCTCCGCCTTCGGCACCAATCACAACCTACCTTCCCAAACGAGCAAAAGGGATCTTGGCAACAAAAACAGGCCTTCGCGAAGGAAATAGCCACGCTTTGCAGCCAACCACACGAACACGCGTAGCTGCAACGCGTTGAGAGATGCTAGGTGTTGACTTGATACTCGATAGTGATTGTTGTGCCAAGCTGGCGTCGCGCAAGACCGCGAGATGTGGCTTGGGTTTAGGCTGTGGCTCCTGCTTTGATAGGTTAAGACTAGGAACAGGAAAAGCTTGGAATCTTTCATTGTACGGATTGAACCTGGTTCTTGGGATGTGAATTATAAAGTATAAGAGCCAGGAAGCCCAGCTCCAGGGATGGATTGATCTGAATTGAACGGAAAGCTTTCCAGCCTTTCGCTCGCTCCGCTCGATACACACAATGCCGACGTTCACGCGCCTCATCGCTCTCGCAGCCTGCCTCGCCGTCTCGTCCGCGACCACAATCGCTGAAATCAACGGCCCCAAGTTCCTCTCCCCACTGAAAGACCAGACCGTTTCCAACGTCAGCGGTATTATTACTGCCAAAGGACCTGATGGACTCTGGCTGCGCTCCATATACCCGGACCGCGACGAGCGCACTTCCGAGTCCCTGTACGTCTTTGGCCGCACGTTCGGCGCGAATTTGACGGTTGGCGATTCGATTGTTGTGAGAGGCAAGGTGCAGGAGTATAGGAGTAGTAAGGACTACATCTATCTGACGGAGTTGTCGAGTCCCGTGTTGGAAAAGAAGGTCAGTAGCGGGAATAAAGTGCGACCTCTCGTTATCGGCAAAGACACGCGCGACCCGCCTACAGAGCAGTACAGTAGCCTTGATGGTGGGGATGTTTTTGCTGTCCCGAATAATGTCTCGCTCGTCAGCGTTGCGAATCCTGAGCTGCAGCCGAAGAAGTACGGACTAGATTTCTGGGAGAGCTTAACGGGAGAACTGGTAACGGTGCAGAAACCGACTGCGCTCACGAAGCCGAGCCAGTATGGCGATACATGGGTGGTGGGCAACTGGAAGGTTAGCGGGCGCAACGAGCGCGATGGACTTACCATGACGGACAAAGATGCCAATCCAGAGGCCATCATCATCGGTACTCCGCTCGATGGAACGAAAAACCCTACAAACACTCGCATGGGCGACTCCGTCGAAGAAATCACGGGCATTGTGACGTATGCGTTTGGCTTCTATCGTATTCTGCCGACCACTGCGCTCAAAGTGACCAAATCGCAAAAGCCAGCTCTTCCCAACCCGACGAAGCTGGAGTCGAAGAGCGACTGTGGTGGCATTACGTTCGGAGCCTACAATGTCGAGAACCTGGCTGCAACCAGTGCGCACCACCCTGCTCTGGCCGAACATATCGTAAACTATATGAGAAGCCCGGATATCCTCTTTGTGCAAGAGGTGCAAGACGACAACGGTCCTACAAACGATGCAAGTAAGTAAAATCTCCGATTTCCAGAAGCCTTCCACAACATCTCACCCCATCTTTCAATATGCCGTACGCACTTAAAAGCGCAACAGCTGTTCTACCCACCTCACTCCCAGTATCACGACGCACGCAGCCAGCCTACGCATATAGTCATGTCTCACCGTGGTACTAACCGCGTGTGCAGCTGTTTCCGCAAACCTTACACTGAGTACCCTGACCGCCGCCATCTCCGCCGCGGGAGGACCAAACTACTCGTTCGCAGATATTGCGCCGGTCGACGATCAGGACGGCGGCCAGCCAGGCGGAAACATCCGCGTTGCGTATCTGTACAAGCCCTCGCTGATCCGTCTCTACAAGCCCAACCCAGGCGGCTCACTCGACGCAAACGAGGTTCTCAGCGGCCCGACGTTGAAGTACAATCCAGGCCGTATCGATCCTACGAACACAGCCTGGACAGCGAGCCGAAAGCCGTTAGCCGCGCAGTGGGAAGTGATTAGCAAGAAGAGCAACGCGAAGAAAGCAGATACATTCTTCACCGTCAACGTGCACTTTGGCTCCAAGGGAGGAAGCAGCAGTCTCCATGGCGATGCGCGACCGCCTGTAAACGGAGGAGTGGAGGACAGACTCGCACAGGCGCAGATTACGGCAAACTTTGTCAAGGTACGTCCGTTTTCCATCTGACAGCTTTCCGTGACATTTTGTTGCATCAGCCTGCGGGTGCGTATGCGGCAAGGCGCGCGCGGAGAAGGAGGGGTGGCTGCAGCTTGCGTCTGAGACCGTACGACCAAGGCCGTGGGTACAAGACAAGCGCCACACTCGCACGAAAGGAAATTGATAGCAAGCGTGGAATGAAGCAAAGACCAGAATAAGAAAACGAAGCTGACCCGTGTGAAACAAAACAGAACATTTTGTCAAAGGACAAAGATGCGAGGATCATTACCGCAGGCGATTTCAATGAGTTTACGTTTGTCGAGCCCCTTGAACAATACGCCAAAATATCAGGCCTCAAGGACTTGGATGCCGTGGCTAAGATTAACGAGTTGGAGCGGTACACCTATCTGTTCGATATGAATGCGCAGCAGCTCGACCACATGTTTGTGTCAGACTCGGTTGCAAAGACTGGCAAAGCAAAGTACGAGCACATACACGTCAACACGTGGCCGGAGTATGCTGCGCAGGTGAGTGACCACGACCCGTCGGTGGCCAGGCTGGACGTTTGCGCATAGGCTGGGTCTTTATGCGGCTATGACTAGACGCGCATAGCCCATGTCCATATAATAGACAGAAGTAAACAAAGAAAGTAATGCCAGCGGTTTCACGATTACCTTGCGTCGGACGTACAAAATAAGGGATTACCTTGCGTTCTCAAACCAGAGCTGTTGTCAATATCAGGCACTATTATGCGACATTGCCCCGTGGATTGAGGGCCCAAACTTTCAAAATAGGCAATCCACGAAAAGGGATGCATGCTGACAGTATTGAAAGGCCGGGGCAGCCCTGCGGTCGGGTCACCGATTTGACGATGCATATCAAACAGCCCGCAAAATAGCGCAGCTAGATGACCGTGCAGCACGTAATCAAGTCGTGGGAGGCTTCTGCCAAACGCTCGCGAAGGCCGGTGGGAGAGAAAACTGCAAACGGGCCACGCGACCGGCACATGGTTTGATCGGCTGGTGCACTTTTGTTGGCGCTGCTCTAGTGGGCATCTTGGGTGTTTGGCGAGGTAGTGTTCGTGTAGTGATTGGGGTCGGGGCAGCGCAACCAAGTCGAACCGAGGCCAGATAAAGCGACATCCAAGATGACAGGCCACGTGTGGGTTACCAGATAGTGCGTCTGCTTGCACGAATCCGTAGTCCAGGTTGGCTGCTGTCGCACGCACCAAGGATGAAATCTGCTATCCAGTGCGAAGTGGCGGATGGGGATTCCATTGTTCCGTTGGATTAGCGCCATGGCCCATTTGCGAGCCAGTAGTAGACATCCAATATTCCATTTACCCGACCAGCCCTAATCTCGGCGCCGTCAGCGGAGGCTTGCAGGGCTTGGCTATCATATCTTACGGCGTACAGCCTGGTAGCGGAGGTGGTGGAGTAGTTTATTTCAGAGCACAAGACGGTGAGGAACCTGGAGTCTGGAGAAGGAAGGGCGGGGGCGCCCTAGGCCAGTGCGACCCGCTTGATAGCGGGACGCTCTCCGCGGTCCCAGAACGCGGGGCAGCGCCGCCGTTGTTGTGTGTTGTTGCTCCGCGCTACCAAAGTCAACACCATGCTGTGAACGTCGCGCAAGCTGCCATGCGTCGCACCGAGCTGCTTACCTGTGGAATAAAGCGCCGGGCGTAATGGCAAAGCTTCATCTTGCCGGCTGAACACCCTCCTTCCTCCCATGTCACCCTTATCCGTCTCTCGTCGCTGAAGGGGCGTTCTGCCAAGGTCTTGGGTGGCGCTTTTCGTGTTGTTGGAGTGGCCGCATCAACAGTGCCTAGATCTTCCATCTACGCCGTCCCGGTCATTCTGGAACGCAGGCACTTCCTAATAGACGTGCTTGGCCCGATATGAAGCGGGGCGCTCTGCGTAAAGAACTGCAATAATGAGATTGTGCGCTTGGAAGGGCCGCGATGACACCGGCATGTCGTCCTGCTGGGATTGATTGGGAGGCTGAAACCAAATCTCAGATATGCCCTTTGTCTGGGATGCGAGTGATCGGTCAGGCTGATGGGCAGCACAAAGACTGCAAAGCATAGGGCAGCAAGAGCGGGCTGCGACAGTGCGACAGATTTGACAAACGTAGAAGCAACGTAGTACAGCGGCCAATAGCCAGCGGAGGCGCGTCGTGGTAATCGCGTCTTGACCATTTTGGTGCCATCTCGCTCCGCCACGCTCGGACACAGTTGTTGACGGGCCAAGCGGAATCCACACTCTTGTCCCTTCCAACCGCCCCATGGGGTCCCGGAAGCACACTAAATATCCTTGCCAGATCAACCTAGCAAGCCCTTCTCGTTTTGAACCGACACACACACGGCGTATGCAACCCAGCGTACATATAGAGACCCTGGGCCGCCCCCCTTGAGTGTGTTCCCTCAGACTCCTGTACTCCAGTCAGCACAATGGCCGCCGTCCAGCCCCACTCCAACCCTGAAGGCAACGAGAAGGCTGCTGTCGTTGCCAACAGCGATGTCGAGAGCTCTCAGATTTCCTCGCCCGCCGACTACGATGAGCTTCCTGACCCAGACGCGGGCAAGAGTCCCGAGGAGCGCGCCAGACTTGTACGACCATCCTCTATCACCCTCTCTCCCTTGCCACATACTGACTGCTGCATAGGACAAGGCGCTTGTCTGGAAGATGGACCTCTGGCTAATTCCATGGCTGTCGTTGCTGTATCTGCTCTCATTCTTGGACCGCACCAATATTGGCAATGCTCGTGTTGCCAAAATGGAGCCGTCCCTCCACATGAGCCCTCGCGACTACTCCAATGCATTGACCATCTTTTTCATCTCCTACGCCGGTTTCGAGCCGCTCACCAACATTGCCATTAAGAAATGGTCGCCCCGTGTCTTCTTCACCGGCATCATTCTTTGCTGGGGCATCATCATGACTCTCATGGGTGTCGTCCACAACAATGCCGGTCTACTTGCGTGCCGCTGGTTCCTCGGTATTGCTGAGGCTGGTTTGTTCCCTGGTGTTAACTACTACCTCTCGTGAGTTATCTGTCAAACTTCATCCTAGATGCCATGCTGATTTCCACCAGTTGCTGGTACAAGCGCCAGGAGCTCGGTTTCCGTGCTGCTCTTTTTTTCTCCGCTGCCGCTCTAGCTGGTTCGTTCGGAGGTCTCTTGGCTGCTGCAATCACCCAGATGGACGGCGCTGGCGGCTATGAGGGATGGCGTTGGATCTGTACGTCTTGTTTTCAATTCTCAATACGAGCATTTGCTAATGACGGTAGTCATCATTGAGGGTCTCATTACCGTGGGCGTCGGCATGGCCTGCTGGTGGATGGTGTTCGACTTCCCCGACACTGCCCGCTTCCTCAACCACGATGAGAGGCTGCGAGCCCAGCGCCGTCTGAAACGCGATGGACAGGCCCGCGCCAAAGTCGGAGGCATCGACCGCAGGCACGTCTTTGCTGCGCTCAAGGATTGGAAGACTTGGGGTTACGCCGTTATCTACATGGGCTGTCTGTGCCCGCTGTACTGCTTCTCGCTGTTCCTGCCGACCATTCTTCTCAGCATGGGTTATCAGGGTACCAAGGCCCAGCTCTTGTCTGTTCCGCCCTACGCCGTTGCCGCTACCATGACCGTTCTCGTTGGATGGGTTGCCGACAGGACGAAGTGGCGTGGTTACTGCAACATGATTGTGTCCTTGACTGGATGCATCGGTTTCGCTATGTTGCTTGCCACCAGCAACGTACACGTTCAGTATGCCGGTACCTTCCTCGGCGCTGTGGGCATCTACCCCACTGTCTCCAATACGTTGACCTGGGCGTCGAACAACGTCGAGGGATCGCTGAAGCGTGGTGTCATGGTCGGTGTCGTCGTCGGCTGGGGCAACATGAACGGCGTCGTCTCGTCCAACATCTACATTGCCAAGGAGAAGCCGCGCTACTACACTGGCCACGGCATCGTGCTCGCGTACATGTTCTTCTTCCTGTTTGGCGGCTCGGTCTTCATGCACGTCATGCTCAAGCGCGAGAATAAGCTGCGGAAGGAGGGCAAGCGCGACCACTGGATCCAGGGCAAGACGGAGGATGAGATCGAGGAAATGGGCGACGTGCGACCGAACTTTTACTACACCACCTAAGCGGGCGGTATTTGTATCGGGCGAGGGGAAATTGCTTTCGATTGTCCCGTCGTCGGCCTCGTTTCTAGGATCATGGTTCCCAGAGCGTTGGGTCACCGAAAACTTTACCTCTTTCTATCTATCGGTTAGTAATGGGGATAGAGTGCTTATAGACGTGCATGAGTCCCAGGCACATGGAAATTGAAAATGATAATACCTCCAACAACTTTTGTTTGGCATGTTCGCTATGTCGTGGAGAGGTGATGTCTCGCTGTGATGTCGTTGATTCAGGCGCTTCGCTGACCTGATCCGTTGGCTACAACCTCGGGAATAACGGCATGGCTGAAGCAGCCACTCATTAGCCGCACCATCTCCGCTCAGCCGAACTGCCGTGAAGCTTCTTTCAGGTCGCATACCTCTATAATAATCGTTACAAAGAACAGTGTCGAATGAACGTCAACGTCCGGTGGGAGGTCGCTGGTCAGATAGAAGTGAAGTCTCGAGGAAGGCGATGATGCGATTCCCGCCGGCCGTGGAAAGAGCAACCCAGCGCACGCGGAGCAACTCCTCTTCACTGTTCATCTTCCTTCGTAAATCTTCTCTTAACATTATACACAAGAGCAAAGTGTATTTCGCTACTATAAACAGTTGACGTGTTTCCCGAACCATTCTTATATCCTAGTATCACATCACACCACCACCTCCACATCCCTGATCACCCCACACATTTTTACAACTATGCACGTACCCCAGGACTCCCCAGAGTTCTCCGCTCTATTGGCTACGACTTGCAGGCGCGAAACGTGTTGGTTCGAATAGCAGACAGGATAATCTCTGCGAATCCGCCCCACGTTATGTCCTTTGGAGCAGAGTGAGACCTTTTCGTGATTCGGACATGCACGGAGAGAGGAAGAAGAAAAGAGACTATGAAGCTGCATTGTGCAAGTAGAATCTACATATGCCGTTGATCTAACGCCCTGACTCCTCATGGAATGTCGTGAAGATGAAGATAAGACCGAAAGGAAGGAAAGGCTCCTCCATCGCCCGAAATCAATGAGTCGTGCAAAATCACAAAGCAAGTGAAATATGGCCTCCAATCCCGTTCCCAAGACACGCAGCCTTCCCACCCAAAACTACACGTCTCCACCGCTCATCT
This sequence comes from Parafenestella ontariensis, assembly GCA_021596325.1. Classification (NCBI taxonomy): domain Eukaryota; kingdom Fungi; phylum Ascomycota; class Dothideomycetes; order Pleosporales; family Cucurbitariaceae; genus Parafenestella; species Parafenestella ontariensis. The sequence continues at coordinate 401,033 of JAKGDA010000006.1, forward strand.
AAACAGGCTCCTCAGCTCCTCCAACCGCTGCTTAGTAGCCTGCTCCTTGGTCTTCCTCTCCCGCGCCATGGTCAAATCCGCAAGCGCCTTCTTCTTCTTCTGCAGCTCGAGCATCTTCTCCTCAAAGCTACCCTCCATGATAAACCGCTTAATCACCACTTCCCTATCTTGGCCCAACCTGTGCACGCGATCGACCGCCTGCGCCTCCGCGGCAGGGTTGAATTGTGGTTCCATCATGAAGACCTTGTTCGCAGTGGTGAGGTTGAGTCCCAGACCGCCGGCACCGATGGAGACAAGCATAACGCGGATGGAATCGTCGTGCTTAAGGGCGTGCATGGACTTGTCGCGCGCATCGCGAGACATGCGGCCGTCGAGGCGGACGTAGGCGTGGCCGTGGTTTTTGAGCGCGATCTCGATCAGGTCGAGGTGTGTTGTCCAGGAGGAGAAGACGATACTGTGTGACTGTTAGCTAGCGCGGATATGGGGGACTTTCGATAGATGACTTACCTCTTAATCGGTCGCTCATGCGGGTTCGCATCACTCCAGTCCTGATGCTCCTTTAGATCGTTGAGCAAAGCCTGCGTCTTTGTATGCGGGCCCATATAGCTTCCCACCTTCTTCGCGAGCTTCGGATCTTTCCTGATGCGATCCCTCTCCTCCATGAACTCCGTAAAATCACGCCGACGCAGCTCAAAAGCCTGCGCTCGGTTCCGATCCTCGCAGACGTGGCACTGCACAGTGCCATCGGGAAGGACGTTCTCTTTCCACTTAGCTTTGAGCTTCTTGATGTGCTTGGGGCAGACGAGGTGGTAGCACGTAGTCATGTAGCCGAGGATGTCTTCGACGTTTCCCTCGTCGTCTTCGTTGTCGGAATCGGCGTCGAGCATGGATGTCTTGCCGGGGCAATATATGCAGTCAGCCGCGTCGGTTGTCTCCAGAAGGTCAAGCATCTCGTAAGCTTGCTGACGGGAGAGCGCTGGGGCCTGCTCCTCTTCTTCTCCAATCTCCATAGGATTATCGTAGGTCATACCGTCGGTGGTCCTCAATGCTTCATCACTGAGGAGATCGCGGCCGTGCGCGCAGATGAGGCGGAGGTTGAGGATAGCGGTCAAGATACGAGCGTATGAGTGTCCACCCATCTTTTCGCCTTGTGTGACGGCGTTGACTTTACGCTGAGTATCCTGCTCGAACCAGTCATGCAGCTGCTGCTCCTGCTTCGAGAACTGCAGTCTAACGACGTAGTCATGCTTCGCAGGGACTTCATGCTTGATTATCTCCTTAGTACGGCGGATAGTGACTGTGCTGACCAGGAGCTGCAGCTTGGGTACAACTTCAGGGTCAGCATTCTTGAAAGGGTGGAGGATGAACGTGTTGAAGCCATGATTTGTCTCAAACGGGCGTAGACGGATAAAGCTGAACAGCGCGCCGAGATCCTCAAGGCGGTTCTGCACAGGTGTACCAGTGACGGCCCACCTTCGCTGTCCCTGCATTGAGCAGGCTGCTTTCGACTGGTTGGTTGGGTTTCGGATCGTGTGTGCCTCGTCGAGCACTATACGGAACCAGTTGATGTAAGGAAGCGGTCGCTTCCTGTCTAGTAGATCTTTGGCGATGATGTGGTACGTTGTAATGACAATATCGTAATTAGCAAGGTCTTTAGCCTGCATCTCGAAGCGTTCACTGCCGTGATAACGGGTCCAACGCAGGGCGCTCTTGCCGACAGGAAAATGCTCTTTAATCTGCTCCTTCCAGTTCGTCATGGTACTTAGAGGGCAAACGAGAAGTGTAGCTCGGCTGTTGATCACAGGCTGTATCAATGCAGAGCCTTGCGGCAGCGGCGGTGGCCTTTTCTGTTGAAAGTCCTGCGCGGCAGCGATAGAGGCGTCGTCGCAGATCAAAGATAAGATGCTGAGTGTCTTTCCCAAGCCCATCTCGTCGGCTAGTATACCACCAAGGCTGTGCTTTGGCTTTACTTGCTGCTCTTCACCTGTGATAACGTGGATGTAGGACTTGCGGCCATTGTCCCGATAGTGTGGTTTCCATAGGGAATCTTTGCGGTCGTCGTGCTCTGCACCGGTATGGTCTTGCTCTTTGTCAACCATAAAGTATAGGGCTTGCTTCTGATGAGGATACAGCTCAGTTTTGATATGCGACGACGGTTCCCGAGTCGGTACGTCTTCGGAGCTGCTGACGACCGTATCGAACACGTCTTCGACATCAGCGCGAATCTCGTCAACACTTCGCAGGACGTAGCTGTTATGTGGTGCACCAACAGCATGCTGGTTAAAAATGCCAGGTTGGAAGTGGGAATCCGATACCTGATCCTTAGACAGGCTTTGGCCCGTCTGAGGATTGAAGTAGTCGTACCGACGGACCTCGAACGTCGGTTGTTCAAGGAGAAGGTTCTTGTTCTTGAGGTATTTCCCGATATCATTGGCATGTTTCCGAGGACAGTATAACTGCAGGGTCATTCCAATGAGGCCAGAGAATGAGGTGCCCGGGGGTCCTTCGTTGGGTTGCTTCCGTCGTTGCTCCGTCCATGCCATCCACTTCAACCCACTAGCCTTCGAGCTGTCAATAAGAGGGGCGAACCCTTGTGCCGTCTTAATGTCGATCTTGCCGAACTCGCGCCCCGCGCCGTCTGTTACCAGGATACCGATATTGTTCTTCTGGCCAATACCCCTGCGAAAGGAAACCTTGATCCGACCCTGCCCGCCATGGTTGCCAGAGTACTTCTTGGGATCGGGGCTGGGAACAAGATGCGCTTGGATGTACGTCTGCTTTACCTTGCCAATGCAGATGTCATCGTTGCCATTGTCTCTAACGACTTGGATGTCATCCTCGTCGTCGCCTAGACAGGAGTCAACGGGGTTCCGATAGCTCATGTGATCAAACCACTTACTCATAGTTAAATCGATGGAGGGTCCCTGTTGAGGTTGAGGCGGCTGTCCGTTCGGTTTCTTTAAGTCAAGGGCGCTTCCGCCGCCGAAGTTTGATTGGCTGGCCTTCTTTGCGCGCTCGTCGTCGGTGGTCTTGACGCGCTTTGCTGGTGATGCAGTGCGCTCTTGTACGTTGTGCAGGCGCTCGACAAGCGAAACCTGGCCGGCGATGGTGGGGTCAGTACGTCCGCGGTCGTGGTCCTCACCCGATGAGGAAGGGCGTTTTGGGTTTGATGATTTTGGGTTGAGAAGTGCTCGCGGGTCGAATTGCGATATTTGAGGTACAGAGGCTGCATTGTTGTTGTGGTGCGTCGCGGCGTCACCTGGCAGATTTGCTGTTAGCTCGGATTGAAGGACAGTGAAAGCAGAGCCCGATAGATCACAGTCCATCGCGTCATCGGTACCGTGGCCAGTACTGCCAAGCCCTGGCGGTTCATACACAGGCAGTGGACTAGTTGATGAGGCGTCCGAGGTTGGGATGTCTGCCATCTCCACATCTTGTATTGAGGCCTCCATGATAGTAGATATATGGACGAGTGGTCTAAAGAAAAAATGAAGTTGACTAGGTGGGAAGCGGGTGGAGAGGAGTTGGATGAAGGAAAAGAAGGAGATATACCTGTCCTGCGGGCCCTTCGAGGGTCAAGTAATAGCGCGGGATCCATACTGTATTGATGCAAACACTTAAATTGATTACAGGTGAGAGAGCGCCCTCAGGCTCCAAGTGAGGGGTTTGGGGACAGATCCAGCTCGTTCTTTGACTGAGGCTGTCCAGCGGAGCGCATCTGATATCTGGTGCCAAGAGACGGTATTGGGCGTCACAACAGAGGCGTAAATCTGTCGCTTTTGAACTTCGATAAGTTCTTGTATGGAGTCGGAATATTATATTGGCGCGAATAGGACGGGTCTCATGTGCGACTTCTTCTGCCCGAGCGATGGTTAGATGCTTAGTACCTGTCCGGAGGACGTGTAAGTGAAGGTAGGCGTCGGATCTCGTGACGCAGATGGCTCTCTGCGGCGAGCATCAGAAAATCGGTATTCGGGCGTTAGATGCGAAAGAAATGCAGTGCATCGCGCACGAGTGGGGTTCGCGTTGCTGCCTTTCCATGCTTGCCGTGAGAAGTCATCGATTCTGAAGTGGCTTGTGTGGCTAGTGCGGCCAGATTCGAGAGCGTCATCTGACCACACCGGTTCCGGTAAATGTTCGATCATCCGAGGAAAACCTTCTGGAGGCAGATTGCACAGAAGCTGCAAGGGATATTGCGGAAGTAGGTTCGTACAACAACTTGTGCTGGGTTCTAGTATCCCGATCGGGGCATAGGTACATTTGGGAAGCTAAGGGAGGAGATTGAAGACTACGATATAGTCTGTAGTAATGTAATGATGCGCGTTGCTCGCAACGATAACACACGCTTGCCACTGTTCTTGCGTTTGCGCGAACTAGTTGTACTCCAATCACTTTACTGCTCATCCTGCAACATTCTCCGCTACCTTCCTCCCGTCGCTCCCCACGACCCCTTCTTCCCGCTGCTTTTTCTCCTCCGACACATCAGCGAACATCTTGGTGATAGCCTCAATCGTCGTATTGCCCCCGCTAAACACAACACCGATATTCCATCCTTCCTCCCCAGCCTCCCTCTCCACCATTTGTCTAAAGTCCTCATTATACAATATCGTCGCGAGTCCCACTACCGCACTCGGCTCCACAAAGCACTTCATGCGCTCCAGCACCAACTTCATCGCGTCCTTGATGTTTTGCTCTGTAACTGCATAGAGCCCAGCCACGTAGTCTGTGTTGGAAATGATGTTCCATGTATAATCACCCAGCGGTGTGCGCAGACCGTCGGCAATTGTAAGAGTCTTGACAGTCGTTATGCGCTTGCCTGCCTCCACGCCTCGCCGCGCATCGTCGCCGCCTTGGAAGGAGGGTTCTGCACCAAAGACCTTGATGCCTGTGCTGTGTAGTGCGATGGCGTTGCCAGAGAGCATGCCTCCGCCTCCACACGGCGCAATCACAGCGTCTAAACCCTTCCTCTCTTTAGAGCTGTGTACACCTAGCGAAGAATGCTGTGCAATGAGCTCTTCCGCCTCCTTCTGCACCTCCAGTGCCATCGTGCCCTGACCGATTATGATATTCGGGTGATCGTATGGCGGGATCAGCGTAGCGCCGGTTTTCGAAACAACATCCGCAACGACCGCTTCGCGCTCCTGCGATGTGGAGCCGCTGAAATGCACGATTGCGCCCTGGGCCTGGGTGCCGGCGATTTTGGAGGGCGTGCTGATCTTAGGCATGACGATGTGAGCGGGGATTTGGAAGGACTTCGCGGCGAGAGCGAGGGCCTGGGCGTGGTTTCCTGTTCCTTACTGTCAGCCTCTCCTTCGTCGTCTTCTGTACCAGGGCTGGTAACGAGTAGAATGAAGGAAGGTCTCGACGGCAGACTTGACGATATAGAACGAGAGCAAAGACATACCACTACTATGCGTAACCACGCCTCTCTTCCTCACCTCCTCAATGCCTCTCTCCTCTATCAGGCGTATGACCGCATGGAAGGCGCCGCGCACTTTGAACGCGCCTATTCGTTGGAAATTCTCGCATTTGAAGAATAGCCTCACTTTAGGCTTCGCCGGCTCCTGGCCCTCCCATTGTGTTCCTTTCAGCGCTTCGGCACTTTGTGGCGTGGATGCGAGGTTCGATAACGTGGTGTTGGTCAAGACGGGCGTGCGGTGGATGTGGGGTTGTATGAGCGTGTGGGCGGCTTCGACCGAGGCACGAGTTAGGGGGAGGTGGGAGCTGGAGGTGGCCGCTGAAGCGGGCATAGTGGAAGATTCAGAATAGGGTTTGGGCGGAGGAGAGACATCGTGGGTGGAGTGGTGGTGATATCGCGGTGGTGGATGGCGTGGGTGTGGGGAAGAGTGACGCGAGTCATGTACCTTCCCGCATCGGGGCCGAGCGCGCCGCCTGGAGGTCAAGTGGGTTCATACAGGGGCGGCAGCACGCCCTCATTATGGAGCCTGTATAACTTCAACTCGTTTTGCAAGAGTATGGAGGTTTGCCATAGGGGTGCGGGAAATACTTCACTACATTCTGCAGATTTAGACACAAATCACATACGATAGCGTGGAGGGATTCAAGGCACTATAGGTATGCAATCAGAAAGTGTCAAATTCATTCATATGTTGTCTGCTACAACAACATGGTGGTTACTACATAATTGTAACCACGGTCCTGACCGGACTCCACCGCCACCCAACACCCACCAGCCAGCACCCACCACTCACTGGACACCAATGAGCCTCACCAGCTCAGGGTGCCAGTCCTTACTGGCACCCGAGATGGTGAGCTGGACCTTGCCAGCCTTCACCGAGAAGCGGGCGGCGGCCATGACAGCTAGTGCTGCCTCGACGTTGAAGTTGAAGTCCGCGTAGATGTGGAGGTTCAGCTCCACAAGACTGCCGAAGCCCGTCGTGTTGTCGGTGAACGTCCGCAGTTGTCGAGCTCCGAGGCAGTAGGTGAAGAGCTCTTCGACGGTGGTGATCTGCTTGCGGACACCCGAACAGTCCCAGTTGGCAGCAATGTAGCCTTCAGGGTGAGGTGTGAAGAAGTAGTCCTTGAGGCTGATGGTGATATGTATGCGGCGAAGGTATCCACGGAAGAGAACGGGAGGCAGAGCAGCGGGCATTGCGGGCTTCCAAGGCGTGGTAGCCCAGCCAACCTCGGGCAGTACGAACTTGAAGTCATTGGTCTCGTAGAAGACTTGCGTGGCGAAGGCAGCGAAGAACTTGGAGACCTTGCGGAGCTTGTGAAGGATACCGTAACTGTTGAGGAGAGAGAACATCTTCTTGTCGACGACGTTGCCGAGCTTCGAGTCAGGAGACAAAGTGACCATATACTTGAAGATCTCGAAGAGGACTTCGGTAGGGAACTGTTGGAACTGAGGACCAGAAGCCGAAACAAAGGCGGGGATGATGACGTGAGACATGTTGTCGGTACCCGTCGCTTGTGGGAGAGACATGTTGTTCGTGGTTGGAAGCTTCTGAAAGAGACCTGGTGCTCGAGAGTGGTGCTTTTGGGAGAATGGTGCTTTTGGGAGACTCTGAGTGGAGGAATGAGAAGACAGTGGGTAGCAGCTGTAAGAGAGATATGGAAGTTGCTGAAGGAGTCAGAAAGTGGAGGGGGGGACCTCTTTATATAGACAGTACTGGCAAATCCTCGGGCGGCTTCCATCTGCTCACTATCATGATTTCAGGACAAATGAGGTGAAGAATCGCCGGCTTACAGAGAGGGCGCGTCATGCTCCTTCATGCCCCTGACGAAGAAGTCTCAATTCCTGTGTTCTCATTCGTCGAGGTTGGGCGAAGAGCTTCCCTTTGCTTCTCCTTCATCGAACGAGCGGCTTCTGCCGGCCCTAAGAGCGCTGCACGAGCCTCAAGCTAGCTCGTATGCCCTCTCCTTCGAGAGCCTATTGGATGAAGCAAGGCCAGTTTGGTAATGCCGAACTACTACCGGCAGCTTGACTCTGCGTTCACGAAGGCCTCACCTTCATACGTCTCGCAAGAGAAGAGTTCAGGGCCGATGGCGGCGGACTAAAAAGGGGTCTCCGCGGGGCTAGCCATACGGTGGCTCGTGTGAGCGAGAACCTTCTATGCGTGGCCTGGCGGTGGGCGGGAGTGAAGGAAATCACACCCTGTTGAGCTGGCGGAAGCTCCGTGTGACGTAGGGCAGACGCAACGGCCAAAGCAAGAGCAACGGGTAGCTGCACCGCTGCACAACATTGAGTTGACCTAGGGAGCAATTCGGAATAGCACAATGCGTGCAAATATGCTCGATCATCATCTACGTTGGATAGATGCCTTCCGTGGGTTCGGCGTTGTGTTGCGGTCGCAGGGCACTCGCGTAAGGGCTCGCCGTAGGCCCTCCAACATCGACGACTGCAACGTTGAACAATGCTGGCCTGCCCACATAGGAGCGTGTCGTGGCAGGCGGAACTTGGTCGCCTAGTCGTCTGCCAACACCTCATGAGAAATGGACGTTTGGCAGACAGGCACGGTCGTGTGGCGATGTACAGTTGAGCCTAGGACTTCCCATACATCATACCTGCCCATGAAGTAGGAACGAGATGATGCAGGCTATAGCCGACTGCAATTGGAAAGGTCGAACAAATTGGCGGAAATTCACGCTTGACGAAGGTCGAGATGATAGCTTCAAGAAGTCAGTTCACATTCAATGGTGAAAGAGATCAGAGGGTCAGGCACAAGGGATGTTGCCCGCGCAATGAGAACAAAACAGAACAAATTGTGGCACTGCAAAGCCATGAAAGAGCCGAGTAACTGCTAAAGCATGTTGAGACCTGAGAATGTATCAGTAGGAATGACTATGAGGAAAGAGCTTGAATTGTCAGACATAAGTAGTGCTGCCACACTTTGACAAAAAGTAATATTATTGAGGGCACGTCTCAAGCGCGACAAAGCTATAGTAAGTAGAATGAGCAGCTGCTTGGACGTTGTCGAATCTAGTACGGTCAGTAATGCTGATCAACATTGAAGCGACAAATGGGCTAGGAACATCAGACAAAGCGGTGCTGCTACGCTGGCATTGGAGACGTCTTGAGACCGATCTGCAGGCGCTACAAAGCCATGAAAGGCCGAGCAGCTACCCAATGGTTGTGGATCTAGAAGTGAGGATGGAGTCGAAGAGAAAGAGAGGCAGGCACGGTGGACGAGGTCGTGTTTAGCTAAACAATGGTCCGTGCTTCCCCGTTACCGTTTCGGTTGCCCCGCATGCAGTTTCGTAGTCATCTCACCGTGGAGCAGCCCACTCACTACGTTCGATGCAAGACTAGACAACTCGGTCTAATATGCTATGACCAAGAGGTCTCGCGACAGTATAACATCCTCGTCATATGCCGAGCCTTCTGAACGGCAGGTGTCTTATGACGCGGAGGGCAGCGGGAGTCACGAGGATGGGGAGGGCTCGTCATTGAAGAAGCCGCGGTCTTTCATGGCCACTCTGGTGCGTGTACCAAGGCACAGTCATATCTAGCGCGGTGCTGACTATCATAGGCATGCGATATCTGTAGATCGAGAAAGACGCGTTGTGATGAAGACAGACCAAGATGCGGCTACTGCAGGGCCATGAACGTGGAATGCACCTATCAAACGCCTCGCACCACGAAGAAGGACCAATCTATGACTGTGGCTATCAACGCCATTCGGCGCCTTGAGTCCAAGATAGAGGATTTGACAGCAGCCATCAACTCGCCCAAGGATACATCTACAGGGCCACCTCCCCATCCTGTGCCCTTCTTCGACCATCGATCGCCCCAGTCAACCTTCTCTCAACCCAGTCCCGGAACGCATGTACCAGTCGCGCCTCCTAATCACTCACGGAATGATAGGGTGAGTATACACGAGCTCGCAACGTCGCCACAAGTTGTGGGTACTCCAGCCAAGAGTCCCTTCTCCGTCCCCGAAACACAGAGCAAAGTGGCACTCTCTTTCAGTCAGCACCGTGTCGCACTCTGGCCTGCTGTCAAGCAGATTCTGCCCTCTGAGTTTGTCTCTACGCGTGCTGAGCTTCCCGAGGATTACATAATGGAGATCGAAAACCGTAGAGCGCCTTTGGCGATGCATGTCGATCGTCCGTATGGCACGCATCCTGACTCCTGGTTGATGAGTCTTCCACAGTCTGTAGTGAAAGGGCTCTCGGATGCTTACTTTGCTGTATTCCACCGTATCACGCCGGTTCTCGATAAGTTCCATTTCTACTCAAGCACGTTAGGCTTGGCCATGGAAAACGAATTTGGGTACGACATCGAATCTTGCTTGGTGCTGACTGTGTTGGCGTTGGGCTGCCTAGCTGTTAAGGCTCACGAGGAGGGAAATTTTGCCCTGCCCTCTCGTCACCCACCAACAGCCCAAGGTTTCGTTCACCCAGAGTGGTACGATCTCACCATAGATATCCCGCCTGGCCTGAAGTTTTTCAACGAAGCTCGAAAGCGGTTTGGTTTTCTCATGTGCCAAAATGACCTCCAAGCAGGCCAGTTCTACATGCTCACAACTCTCTACTACGCCCAAATCCTCCGACCTTTAGATTCCTGGACAACGGTAAATCGTGCAGCTCTCTGCTGTACAAGCATCCTGAGTCACACTGAACCAACAGATTTCGATCAGTGGGAAGGCGACATGCTCTCGAGACTCTTTTGGAACACATTGATGTACGAAAGCGTCATCACCCAGGAACTAGATCTTCTCCCACTCAGTGGCCTGCTGAACTACGAGTCTGATATCCCACTACCCAAGTTCATGCCCTGCCCTCGCCCAAAGACATCGATCTCAGGCCTTCTCACAGATGAAGACGACTCCTTGTTCAATTTCCACTTCCTTGCACAGGCTGCTCATCGCATCCTCCTTACCCGTGTGAAGCAGAGTTTGTATTCCTTCGCCGAGAGAGAGGCGTATCCGAGTGCAAGCATGACGGCAGAGATGCATCACCAGCTTGAGCAATGGCGCGCCAACCTTCCACCGACCCTCCAGTTCTCAGACAGTGAGAGCGCGGATGACTCTCCGAGTCCAGCGCATGTCATCGCGAAAGCTATGCTACGTAGTCGCTATCTTGTCGCCAAATTCCACATCGGCCGTCCCTTCCTCTACAAGGCACTCCATGCCCCCAACTACACAAACGATACAGAGTACGAAGAAGTGCGCAAATGTCTCCGGGGTGGAATGTATTGGCCTACCACGATGGGGCTCTGTACACAAATGCTGTCGGCACTGCCGCTGAAGTTCGGTTGGTGTTGCCAATGTTTTGGGCAAATTCTGCTCTTCCATGCAATTGCGCGGTCGCCAGATCCGAAGCTCCAGGAGACATTGCCAGCAGGGTGGCAGGAGTGGGTGCAGATCATGATGAGGCTCATTGAGAGCTGCGCAAGGGTTAGTCCCGGGGTCGCGAAGGATTTCGAGCTACTTCGCTTGCTCGAGGTTTAATGTCATAATAGTAATGCTGAAGTTAGCCTCCCTCTGGCGTCAGACGCAAGACACGATGCATAAGCGTCTCAGGACACGTGCGACCGGTCACCGAGATGAAAGCTGCGAGGAAGGACTCTAATCGCGCTTGTACTATGTAGCACGATAGCACAAGTTCAAAACAGACTTTGGTGTATTACATGTTTACATCCAATCGCGCCGGCATGCGTCGATCATGCCATATATAGACTTGATACGAGTACGGGTGCCGAAACATGCAGCATGGGCAAGTAGTGCCGAAGCTGCGAAGTAATACCGAAGGCTTGCGCGGCCACGCAGCTCGGTGCCTGGATATCATCAGGGTACTGCTGTATCTTCAAGGCGCATTCATTCACAGGAACCCCTTGCGCACATCCCAATTCACAGATCAACCCAGATCAACGCCACCTCAGCCCTGGTGCGCTTGTTCGCCGGGCGCCATACCAGATCGGTGAAAAATTGAGCTGAGCCCCCGGCCGCGCGCTCGCAGCCCTGGCCCCTGCCTGTGCGAGGCACTTCGAGTTTGGCTGACTGACGCTGCCTCCTTTGACGGCTGTGACTCCTTTCTCACGCTCGTTCCTTTCTCTTCGCTGTACACTCTTTTTGGACGCGACGTTGTGACTGCCATCGACACCGCCACCCTATACCTGAATCACCTGCCGGTGGTGGGGGACCAGATTCCAGACGCAGGCCACCGTTCCTCCGCAACCTCCGCCCTTAAGATTCGGCAGCCCTACGACATTCCGCCAAGTTGTCATCGATCCACCGCCGAGAGCCTTCACCCAGAGAGAGAGAGAGTTTGCAAAACCAATGGGTATGGCGGACTACTCTTACCAGTCGCTTGCAAACATGGGACCGCAGGCCCGATGGCGGCGAGTCCTGTTGATTGCGCTGATCCCCATGGTGTTCGCCTTCATCTACTACAGCTATCCGTCCAACTACATACCTAGCAGCTTCAAGTCGACAACGTACGCTCCCTCTGAATTTCACCTTCTCCCCAGGGTGCTAACAGGATGCGACAGATATCCAAAGACGCAAAATGTATCCTTTGCCGAGGACGACATATCGATGCCCACAATAATAAAAGCCCTCTATGGCCCCATATTGCACCCCGTTGACGCCGCCAACTTCACAGACGAGGATGGGGACATCTACCGCCTCCACGGCGAGCCAAAGTTCAAGGAGAAGCTGGGAAAGAAGGTGCTCATACTGGATATCGATAGCAGGCCGCTGACGGGCGAGGGCCAGCTCATGAACACGGACCTGAAGTGGAAGGGCATGCGGCCGCTCTCTGCGGGCATGCTCAGCCACTATATGTTTGGTATGTAGCCTCGTCCGCTGTGCCGGAGAATCGGGCGAACAGATGGAACACCTAAACGGACAAAGGCTAACATCTCATAGCGAAAATTCACGGCTACGACTACAAATTTATCCGCGCGCCTGACTACGCCGACCGCTGGGGCACCTGGGTGAAAGTACCTATGATGAAGGAAGCCCTCAAGACACACGAGTATATCGTCTTCATGGACTCGGACGTCATGTTTCACTACCCGCACCTTCCTCTCGAGTGGCTCCTCAACTACTGGAACATGACCGACGACACCCTCGCGATGATGTCCATCGACCCGAACGAGCCGCAGAACTACGACGAGAAGGGCAATCGCTACCTGAATACTGGATTCGTGATCGCGAGACAGAGCAAGAGAACGCAGGAGATGTACAAGGCGTGGGCGGAATGCCCGTCGGAAACGAAGTATCCCGGCTGTGCAAGATGGAAACTCGACTGGGCGCACGAACAAGCCGCTTTTGGCAACTACCTGCGCTACGATTTCGACCGGCCCGATGACATCCGTGTCTTGCCCTGTGTCGAAGCCAATGGCGCGCCTGAAGCCGCGAATCGCGGTGGCTGCAAGGGCGTCTTCGTGCGCCACTTTTGGGTCGACAAGGGCTTGGTAGCGAAGAATCTGGCAGATTCAGTAATGCAGTATTTCTTGCCCCGGCTGCATCAGATGTATCTAGGCCAGGCGAGTGAGCACATTGTGGACGCGAAGGGATTCCGCTTGGAAGGTGCGGATCTGATCGAGCTCAGCGAGGAGGAGAAAGAGGCAGCGAGGAAGGAGCAAGGGAAGAATCAGAAGGATGAGGGCTTCTAGGAGAGCTGACGATTCACTAGCATCCATTATCCAAGTCAGGCTGGCGAGGTACTATTGCTGCATTGTACATTGCAAGATCGGTGTTATGGAGTTATCTGGCGCTGACCGGGGGGTATCGTCATGCTTTACATAGCGGTTTTCATGGTCGCATATCACACTATATCTATTCAAAGATAATGTCGGGCGGGCAAAAGGAAAAAGATTATTTTTGTGCATAGATGCGGATTGACGGGCCCTGTTTGTGGGATCTTCTTCTTCGAAGTACAAGCGGTATAGTACTCTTGTCAATATCATCTGTTTGAAGTTCATGCGAGCGGTGTTCTTGTTGTCTAGCATGCTTCATTGGTTGAGGGGTGGCCGAGCGAAGCCGCTGGAAAGGAGTGACCGGTACCTCCTTCCCTTCTCGCGCAGTGACGCATGACGCTGACCAGTAGTGGATGTAGGACATTTTCGACGACGTTAGCTTGCACTACTGCCCGCTCACTTCGCGTTGCTCCGCCAGACCTAGCACGACGGCTTGCGCGACGCATGATCACCTCGCTGCGCCATTGACTGGTGTACCTCGATACGCAAACCATCGCACCGAGCGCTTAATATCAATGAACGCTGATCACCAACTCGACTGAGAAGGCAGCAGGTCCCTCTCGGGCAGTATGTTGAGCTTCCTCCTCCTTCTGAATTCAATCCTTGCCAAACTCGCCCCTCTGTCTTCGGCAGCAGCCATGAAAAAATTAAAAGACTCATTTCGTCAACTCGGGAGAGACAAGAGTCCGGGTCGTCGTACCTCACCCACTACGATTGGGACAAAAGCCCCATCGCGCTCTGACTCGGCCTTTCTGGCCGTCCCAACAAGAGATCCTGCGCCTGCAACTCTTGAGGATGCGGCGACAGCTTCACCAAAGATTAGCGATGCTGATCTGGATCCAACAGAGACTACTACAGCGTTGACAATCCAAGAGCCAATACCACTAGCCGAAGGGTCACAAATCGAGAAACCGGATCTCTGGCAACTGGCATTTGAACGAGCCGAGTTCAGCGATGATCAAAGAAAGATACTACTTCAATCTTCCAGCAGTGATGAAACTGCCTGGTCGCCTCTTAGCTTCGTTCAGAATGTCAAGGATCTTACACAGCAGAGATGCGTGGAATGTGAGCAGAGCGGCTGGACCACAGGCGACACCTCTCGCAGAATCGTTATTGCTCAACAAGCGGAAACTGTGCTCACGGCCGTTTTAGAGCTGAAGGACTTTGTGAACCAGGGGCTCAAGTTCGATGTGACTGGGTATGGCGCAACGGCGTGGTCCGTGGTGACGTTCGGCCTGGAGGTGAGTCAAACATTCATGCAGGTATATAACTCTCTGACTATTGGGTCTTCATAGCTTCTGCAGAATGACCGCGACCGGACGCGAAACAACTTTGATGCATCGGCTTTCTTAGCCGACGTCCTCGCTCGTTATGCCAGCGTTGAGCTTCACTACAACAACCCTGAGATCGATAATTGGCCCCAGTTGCGGGAGTGTATTGTTGAAGTGTATGCTGCTGTACTTCGGTACACTCTCGAAATTTACAGCGCGTACAACAGCGGCAAATATAGTTCGTTTCCAGTCTTCTCTACCTCTCTTTTTCCTTACTAATTACAGCTAGAACGATTCGTAGCAAGTTTTCGCGCTCTAGTAGAGGATCCTCTGAACACACTCAAGGCTGTAGTCGAAACACAGGAGAAGAAACATTATCAATGGCTGGTACACGTAACCGATCAATGTATGAATAGGCAGCCGATGTATTAACGCCAATCTGACTGTGGCAGATCGAACGAAAGAGCTGTCGGCAATAAAGTCGGAAGTAGCCAAAGTGGTCTGCCAAATGCATAAAGTCTCCGAGACAGTGGATAAAATCTGGTTCACCACGAACTGTATGCTGTATGCGATCAATATATGTATGTACTATGGGACTAACACTTTTTCAGCAAAGGATGAGGACGCAATCCGAAATTGGTTTTACAGTGAACAACGCACTAGACAGAGGGCAATTCAGGCCGACCTGCATCAGTACAAAGACAAGGCAAAAGTAAAAGTAGGGAAATGGTTTATGGACAGCCCAGAGTTCAACTGTTGGCAGAAATATCCCCAGCAGTTCTTGTGGCTTCATGGTCGCCGTGAGTTCAAATTCGAGGAGCTACGTTCAGCTGCTGACCCCCTGCAGCTGGTTGTGGGAAGTCCTACTTATGGTCAGCCAATTCTCCTTCGGGAATTGTAGATATCAGCTAATATGGCAACATCATCAGCTCCAGTATTATCGATTACCTCACTACCACTTACCAAGAAGATCGCCGCAAACTCGTCACTCACTGGTTTTCCGACGACGCTGTGGCAGAAATCGATGAGCTCGGAGCCATGTTGCGCTCGCTGATCAGACAGCTCATGCCTAATGGACTCACTATCCCCGAGTGTGTTGTGAAAGTGTATCACAGTCATCGATGGTCAGACTCTTTTCCTACAGTTGAGAGACTCACATGCACCTTACATGATATCATCGAACGTTCTCGCTGCGAGATTTACATGATAATAGATGGCCTGGATCAGTGTCAATCGAATCGTCACTCTTCGCGCCGCAAGTCTTTATTCGACACGGTGCGAAAGCTTTCGGAGATTGGTTACGGAAACCTCCACGTCCTCGTCTCGAGTCAACGCGAGGAGAAGATAGCACATCTTTTGACTGATGCGGAATCCAGTTCATCGTTTGTTGAATATGAGATGCGGCAAAACCCTGATCTTGACTACTTCCAATCGCACATGTTGTCGAACCTTGTTACCAAGGGAATTTCCAGCGACACGATACGGGAAATAGAAGGATATCTTGTGAGAGATTCCACGCGGTAAGTGGATTTCTTGGTATTTTGAAGCAGGATGCTAAGATTATAGCACGTTTTTTGTGGTGGCGGCTCTGTTCGAAGAGATTGGAAGATGCCACAACGAAAACCAGATAAAAGAGACCTTGATCGTGGTACCATCTACGGTAGAAGCAGTCTACACTCAGGCCTTACGACATATTCAACCGCAAAACCATACAATAGCTCAAGCGATATTTTTGATACTGTCGTGTGAAAGGTGGGGCGTGGACACTGAGATAATCATGGACTTCGCCGGGCTGACCTCTCCTCGCTCTATTACGGATATTTGCACGTCGACTCTAATCCAAATCGAAGGATCGTGCATAACCTTTAGCCACCGTTCAGTCAAGGACTTTTTATGTTCCGGAAAACTTTCCTCGGTCGACGACCTCAAGATGTTTACGTTCTCACAACGAGATGCATATCTCAAAGCTACCCATTACTGTCTCAATGAACTTATAGAGAGAACAACGGGGCGTTTCTTCGTCTACTCAGCGACCCATCTATTGCCATAATACAAGAAGGCTTACGAAGACTCTTGGGAAGAATCTGAGGCGTGTCCAATACCACAGTGTCTTGTCGAACGTTTTGGTGGATCAACAAAGGAGAGCCGTTTCCTCAAATGGCGCGCCTGGCATCCCGAGGCCATAATGAAGGGACTTTATTTTGCCAAAATACGTTTCCCGCCACCGCTCTTTGCTGCTCTCGTCTCAGAGTGCCCTAGGCTAGCTTTGGCAATATTGAAGCTGGACAGAACCAAATACGATCAAAGGAGCAGTTGTGGTAACCCTTTACAAGTAGCCTCTTATTTCGGATATGACAACATTGCAAGACTTTTGCTAGAGTTGGGAGCAGATGTGGGCTCTGCGCTGCACGCGATATCGATACTCTACGTCTGGTTATTGCATTTTGTCCCAAGAGCATGTTGAATGAGACCTCACCGGGTATGGGAACGCCTTTATATGTTGCGGCTACTCGTGGTTCGCTTGAAAGGGTTTCTATCCTGCTGGAAGCTGGCGCGGACCCTAATGCACCTGGCGATGAGTTTGGAGACGCGCTTCAAGCTGCTTCAGCTTTTGGCGACGATGAGATTGTTGAACTTCTACTGAGTAATGGAGCTAAGACAGACCGAATTCATGGCATCTTTGGTAGCGCATTACATGCAGCCCAGCTGGGAAGTTCTGCCTCTCACGAAAAGATTACTAGGCTTCTGGAGCCCATGACGGCAACAAGATCATCCGACGGTCGCCTTTGGCGCGAAGCCCTTGACCTAGTAAGGTCAACTGCGGTTAGTAGTGCGGACTGGGACTTTGATCTGTTGTTTTACGGTGAAGTAGCTGGCGTTAGCCCGCATCTGAGATCGCGTCAACTGTCTTATTCACGAAGGTGGTGTGCTTTCGTCCACCGTTCGTCAGAACCAACGCCGACATTGCTAGACGTGCTAAATAAGCATTCGAAAGCCTGTAACTCTGGCTTAATGAAAGAGATGGAGGTTTCATTCGGTCGCGGGCCAGACTTCAACTGGGATGATATAAGCTTCCCTATGAATTGGGATAGAGAGTACTCAAGTGTCAAAAACATCTTTTCCGAGCCATGGTGCATAAATCAGTCTTCGGAGTAAGTGTTTCGTTCCTCATGCTGCATGGGAAACTAACAGAGTAACAGCTCGATTATTCCCACCACTGGTTGCGCGTCGACATGAAGCTGAAGTTCGCCGAAAACTTGACGAGGCTGCTAAGGATGTGGCAACGCACCTCAACTACGAAAACCTGGTACACCAAGACGAAGGGGACCCCAATGAGGCGGTCTGCAGGGTAGCGCCTCTACGAGCAGCTTTGGTCAGATTCTTTGCTGGTCTGCTTCAGGTAACACGAGATACACTACAATGTTCGCATTCGTGGGACTGGGAAAGGTATTCAGCCAAGACCGAGGGCCGCATTGCCACGCTGGAAACACTGGAACACGAAGCCCACACCCAAGCCAATCGCTACATGCAGTGGAAGCAGCTCGATATGCTGGAGAAGCTTCAGGGGGAGCAGGCTGCCCTGACACACAAAATTGACGAAATGGTGTCGTAGAAGATGAAAGTCCTGGAAGATAGGATTTCAGGGGAATTGCGCCTAGTCCGACCTGCGCTGATCGACAATGCATGGCTCGCACACGGGTAGACCCCCCAAAAATCGATGAGGCTGTCCACCAAACTCAGAAACAGGAGGAAGAGCTCACGCGGGAGTCATAGGGATAGCTGGAAATCTCGTTGCTGTTCATCATCGCTGTTCGGGGGCTACATAGCATGATGAAGAGCCCCAGTCAGTCTCTGTTGTATTTTCCGTTTCGTTGGCCACAATTTTATATCCGCCGCGACCATTTCAATCTTCCTTCGCTCTAAAATCGACCTGTTTCCTCCTAGTCATCCTTTGTCAGCAAAGTCAATGTATCCTTTTCGGCGACCTTGGTTGATAATACGATATCGTCCTCGGGCGACCCACCATACTGGGAGCATCAGTTCCAGGGTACTATGAGCTTAGTTCCAGGGTATTTTTTTTTTGGTTGTTGGTACCATCATTATTGCAACACCGCATTTACAATTCGCTCAAAATTTACGTGAGCTATAAACCATCCTATTCTCAGTAAAAAGCGGCAATGAGCTCTGAGGTCCGACGAGGCGGACGCCGGGCAAACGGCTATGGTAAGTTGCCTTTTCCGTCCTCCAGGAATTCAAAAGAGTGCTGAAAATACGACATTTCCTTGTTGTCCGCCGGCGCTTGATGGTCTCAAACTGCTTGCTGGGTTCAAGGTTAGTGTGGGCTTGTCAAAGGGTTTGATTGGGAAAACACTTACCCTCACTGGCTCAGCAAAGTTGGTACTGTCATAGGTAATGACTCCCCCCACGCGAGAGTATACCTCCACACCACTCTCATACTACTGACGTACTCCAGTGCATTTGCCAGCGACGAATTTAATCGAGGCCCGCCGGTCGAATCTCGTCTCAGCAGACTTCAGAAGCTGATCACATTCAAACACTAATATGGCTTCATTCAGAACCTTTCATGCCAGCATCGCAGTTGAGCGATCTGATGCCGGAAAACTAATTACCGACAGATTAGCCTGTCGCTCCGATACAAGGATTTTGAAAAAGAGGGAAGATCCTGGAATTTTGGTGAAAAATCAGTATAGAAAGCACTTCCTTACCACCCTAAGAGCTGCATTTGAGCAGTTGACGAACACGAAACAAAGGGAGACCGACATGGAAACTGTCGACATGATGCTTGGCGAAGCGAAACCCGCTGACAAGCTTCTTGCCAAGTTTGTGAATTTGGCGGAGACACTGGAACAGTCGAAAGCTCTAGCTATACACTTTGGAGAAAGATCAGATAGGGAAGAAAAAAGACTGACACAAGCATGGAACAATGCGCTAGAAGACGTTGAAGGAATAGGATATACACTGCTCGATCAACGAATGGCGCTCTTCGACTGCCCATCGGTCCGGGAGGGCATCCTGCACCCGCTCTCAGTCGCGCTTCTCGCTTACTGCTTGGGTGGTCCCATTAATGCGGCCAACACAGCGTATGCGCATACGTGGAAAGTTCCAGAGGACGCCACGAATTATGAACAGACATTCCACGTGGAGGGCGACTGCCAGAACCTTTTCGACGAGTACCGGGTCACGTTGGCCTGGGAGAGGGAGCATGAGAAAGCGAAAGATGTCTCGGCCAAACACCACATTTTCTTGACTGACGAGCTCAACCCACGGCTGCTTGAGGCTCTGAATGCAACCGAATATTGCGAAGATTCGCCATTGACAGTCATCTACAACTCCAAGAGTGTGGCACTCTACTATGACTGTCCAGATCCGGCGGTGGTACGGAATAGCGTCACGCTGGATTTTCACCTCAATACGGTCATGGACAGCGAGATACAGCTGTTTTCACCGCAATCCTTTGAGATGGACCTTCAGGGACTCACAATGATGAAATTGTTGACGACCTTCCCGGTTGCCAATTACACTACCCTTTTCCGCCAACTGCTGTTCAACGACGAATCTCTCAACGCTATGATCGAGAAGCTTTCCGCACTCGATATTGCGACGCCGCCGCCTACTGAAGATACTTCCATGACCGTGCTGAATCGGCGTCTCGAGGGATATCGGCATGAGAACCGGGCTTGCATCCCGCCCGCAATCTTGAATATGTGTACCGACATCCCAATATCCGGCAGGTTCAGCTCACTCTCTACCTTTCTAAGCCGGCTGAGTTTCAAGGCTCGTCGAGACGTCCACTTGCATATTGGCATGAACCTCTGTCCACAAACGCCACTAGACGAAAACCGCGAGTGTGCACGCAAGCTCATCCGCGATATACCCGGCGAGATCGTCGAGGCTAGGCTGGCGCACTATGCTCCGATTCTGGTAGCCCCATATAGCAGCTGCGATCTGATCTCGATATCGGCTTTGCGTAGGCTGGCAACAATAATAGAACATTGCTGCCTCCAGCTCATCGCCAATGGCTTCGTAGACGGTGCGTGCTATCTGCCCTCCATCGCCGCCCTTGCATCTGCATTTGGCAGCGCACTCGACGGACCCAAAGAGATCCAACTGGTGCCGGAACCTTGGATCGAGAACGAAGACCTGCTATTCTACCGGACACGCTGTCTTTACTTGTTCTGGTCCGCGGACTGGCTGGTCTACTACCTTAAAAACCCCGTTAAAGGGCCGCTCATGATGATCGATGAAGGACAAGCCACAGAAGTTTTAGAGAGAATGAGGGCGGAGATTGGGGATCCGGCGCGGTTGTTGCTGAGGAACTGGGTTGCCTGGGGATTGTTTATGGAGCAACTGCCGCAGGGCGGCTTTTTTGTTCGGCAGCCTGGCAGCGTGATTGACGTACCCGCAGTTTTCGGCGTCAGGTGGTAACTAGGCCTTCATGACTCATGGCTCCTCGGACATATGCGGGCCATCGGAGAGGTAGCTGCGAGTGATAATTCATAGTGGAGATGTCGGTCGTTCGCATTGAAAACCAGATACAACGAATATTGAAAAAAGGAGCAAATGATGCATGGAACGAGACGCGTGCACGTGGAAACATCGGCTGCGACGGCTAGTGGCTGTGCTAGCGTCAAACTTGCTCTAGTCTCCGTTTCAATTCCTTTGCCATCTCTTCCGTCACCTTACGCCGCCAGGCGTGATGTTTCCATCAATCAGCGCCATTGCGGCGTTCTAAAACCCACTTGTGGACCCGTTCTGCTCGTGGCGTCACACCTGTCTCCTTATCACGCACGTCTAGACTCAACGGCGGTTCCCGTTTCGTTTCACCACCAAGCTCCCGCAATTTGATCTAGCATGGGTCGATTTGCTTGTTTATGATTAAGCGGCATAAGATTTTCCGATCCAGAGGCTTGGTTTCTCGGCGAAATCGCAGGTGCTCATGATGAGTGCAGGTATTTCCCGTTGCAAATTGGGGTAGATGGCATGACCACGAGTGCAGTTGAACAGCATCGCTTCATAGAAAGACATTGCAATATCGAAGATGCGGAGTGCATGAGCGTCGGAGAAATATTTCTACGGCTTACACGTCAAGTTCGACAAAGGCGCCACTTGCTCAGACTCCTCATTTCCTTGTCGGCCTTCAATCTAGCGTGGGGACAAGCCTTGCCCAGAACGACAAGCTTCGGTAGAAATGAGCTGCCGATGCTTCAGCGTTCTTTTCGTAGTCATGGAAGCCTTCTATAAGTATCTCTTGTTCGTACCTTCTTCAATCATCCAACAAGTCATTCCTTCCATTCAACTTTTCTACTTCGCTTCACCAGTCACTCTTTTTTATCACCAGCCGACACCATGGTTGCTATGTACCTTTCCACCCTTCTTCTCGGCGCTGGTGCGCTCGTATCCGCTGCTCCTGCTGGTCTGGACGCTCGTGCGAGCTGCACCTTCACGGATGCTGCTACTGCCATCAAGAACAAGGCCTCTTGCACTGCCATTGTCATCAAGGACATGACTGTCCCTGCTGGTACCACCTTGGACTTGACCAAGTTGAAGACCGGAACCACTGTAAGGATACACTTTGCCTTGGAGTGAGCCAATCTAACGACATATCAGGTCACCTTCCAGGGCACGACTACCTTCGGCTACAAGGAGTGGGAAGGCCCCATGATCTCGGTCTCTGGTACCAACATCAAGGTCGTTGGCGCCAGTGGTCATGTCATTGACGCACAAGGTGCTAAGTGGTGGGATGGCAAGGGCTCGAACGGCGGCAAGACCAAGCCCAAGGTATGTGCGAACCATTCCTCAGCTCGGTCATGACTGACATTCCAGTTCTTCTACGCCCACTCCCTGAAGCAGTCCAGCATCACTGGACTCAACGTCAAGAACACCCCAGTACAGGGTTTCTCCATCAACTCCGCCACCGATCTCACCCTCGATAAGATCACCATTGACAACTCTGCCGGTGATGTCACGAACGGCGGCCACAACACTGACGCTTTCGACGTCGGTAGCTCCACGGGAATCATCATTTCCAACGCCAACGTCAAGAACCAGGATGACTGCCTGGCTGTCAACTCCGGCACAAACATCCAGTTCACTGGTGCTACGTGCTCCGGCGGACACGGCATCAGCATCGGCTCTGTTGGTGGCCGCTCCGACAACACTGTCAAGGATGTGACCATCTCCAGCTCCACCATCAGCAACTCTGACAACGGTGTTCGTATCAAAACTGTCTCTGGCGCTACCGGCTCCGTCAGCGGCGTCACTTACAAGGACATTACGCTTAAGAACATCGCCAAGTACGGCATCGTCATCGAACAGGACTACGAGAACGGCTCGCCCACTGGAAAGCCAACCACTGGTGTTCCCATCACTGGCTTGACTGTCCAGAACGTCAAGGGTACCGTTGCCGCCAAGGGCACCAATGTGTACATTCTTTGCGGAAAGGGAAGCTGCTCCAACTGGACCTGGACTGGTAACTCTGTTACCGGTGGCAAGAAGAGCACCTCCTGCTCGAACATCCCCAGCGGTGCTTCTTGCTAAGCGCACGCGGGTTCAGTCTCGCAATTGAGTTGGTGGAGGCGGAGTGGTAGTTTTGGTGGGTGCGGCATGGTGGCCTGAGGCTTTTGCCTTTCTATTGTACATCTTTATCTTCGTATATATACTCTTTGCACACACTTCTCTTTGCACTCGGTGACTTTCTTAGGCTTGTTATGTTTCTCTATCTATCCCTTAATGCTCATAGGCTAGATACCGTGAGGGACAATGTCCATGCTCTGGTAATGTGATCAGGGTCACGTCATGCGTGCCCGTTTGCTCGCACCAAACGATCTCACGAAGAACGTACTCCAGCCATCGCCGCACTCCAAGGTTCAATCACCCATTATGCCATCTCCCGTAAAAATCCTTCAATATGTCTGCCGACATGGATGATGATCTCGCGGATGTCGAACTCGACCCAGAAGACGATCCTTGGTATGGCCAACTCGCCCTCCCAGACCCCCCCGACCTTCTCAACGACAACAGAGAAGCAGAAGTCCTAGCCGCTCGGAACAAAGTCATCAAAGACCTCCCGCTCGACGAAGAGGCCCAGGAAAAGCTACAAGACGCCCTAGACGCCTCCGACTTCTGGCCTTCCTGCTTCCGTGTCAATGGTCCTCCAGCCGACGCCGCAGAGAAATGGTCCATGACAGATACGCGCGCTCTCCTCTGCATCCGGCGAAACTGCTCTCTCCTTCCCAAAGTGTTCGGCCCCGCGTTCTTTCCAAACCGCGGCAAGGACGCAGCTTCCGGCAAGTGGGTGAAGCTAATGATCAATCCGCATCCAAACTGGGACAGGGCGAACGACGAGTGGCTGATCAAGGCGTTCGAGGATCACGGGGAGAAGTTTGAGGAGTTCAAGGACTACTTTGATGGCGAGTTTCGGGCGTATGATTTGGAGCTTGCGCATGCGTTTGCGAAGCATAAGAAGGACAATCCGCCTAAGAAGGCGAGGAAGAAGAAAGATGTAGACGAGGTGGGCGATGGGACGGAAGATACTGGGGAGCAGAGTAAGGGTAAGAAACGGATAGATGTATAGAATGATAGTTGCGAGGTGAATGAGCAGGAAAGGGAAGAAGTAGAATGCCATCAACTGAGCCCTCATTATGCGCACCGCACTGCTTTCACCGTGAAGAAAGCCCAACCCGAAACCCATGCTATCGCGACCCGACAACCCGGGATACAGATTCCCTCCTTCCAGATCACACTGCTCAGAACCTCGATCGATACGTACTCCCGCCAGCACTACCCTAATACCCCGACGACCGCACAGTAGCATATTACCACCCGCAAACCATGAGCAACACCAGCGGCAGCCCCCAAAGTCGTCTCGCCCTGACCACCCTCGCAACCGCCCTCCGCCTCGACGAAACAGCGCTCAAAACAGCACTGGAAGCCGCGTTCGATCTCCTCCCAAGCGTTCAGTACCCCGGGCTCGCACTGCACATGACCCTGGCAAGACTGGGACATCGCATTGATACGCAAACTTTCTACGCCGCGCTGAATGCTTTTCGCCGCTGCGGCTTTGGCAGCACACCTGATGGGGGAGATGGTAAAGAAGAGGGTGAGAAGTGCCGTTGTAACGGTATTATGGAACTTGGGCTGATGGAGAGTAACAGAGATGCAAGTACATACCGCTGTTCCGCGGATGCGACAGAATCCATATCGTGCTCTTCGTGGGGGTTTCTCGGCGAATGAAGTCAACACAGTGACTCGAAATTTCGCGCACACAGGGAAGGGCAGGGCTGTGACGCCGCCTATCGATCCGGCTTTGAGCGCACTTGTGCCTTACTGGTCGATTCCCGCATCGAACTGTCTGGTGGACGACCGTGTTGCTTTTGCAGCGTCGAGTGAGCAGGTTCCAGGGTCTTGGGCAGGAGCGAACAACACTTTGCGCGTTGACTCCGCTAGCCCCTCTGCACACATGGATGGTGTGTATTCATTCTGTTGTCGCGGATAGTGGAAGCTAACAATCAAATTTAGAGTCAGGGTACGGGGAAGACATTGCGGATGTTGAGGAGAGCATAGCGCCTTCCGATCTGGGACCGATAGATCCTGCCTCCGAAGCAGAAGATTTCTTCACACTGTTCGGTTCCCCGAGCTGAGAGAAGCCACCAGGGAAAGGGATAGTAATTTGGATGTAAATTCGTTGACATCGCAACTCTTTACCCCTTTTGATGTACCAGAGTTCTGGATACCGCCCGCAAGCAGAAATGATACCCCACCCAATAACACTGATTTTGAGAGCTCCTGACTACTCTAATCCCCCCTCGCGTGATTGCTCTCTCCCTAAACTTCCTTTCCATCACACACGCGCTTGCCTATCCACCTGCTTCCTTCCAGCCTGTCCCAGCTCAATGACCGCATCATCCCCCTCCTGCATGCTCTTCGAAGCAAACATTCTCTCCTCTCACCTACGTATAAAGAAAGCCCCGAAATCTGCGTGAACTCAGGAACAACGGCGAAGTGAAATGGGCTTTGAAGGGGCCTTTGATCGACCGTTTGACTGCTCTTGTCGCTCACCTTGACTTGTATATACACTCAATCATGATTTCCCTTTACGTATACTCGCCTTCACCTTCTCTTCGGCACCCCCCTGGGTTTATAAAAGAATTTCTCCCCCGCTGTAGGTTGTTTTCTTTACTTCTGTACCCAACTTCGACGATCAACCAGCCCTCTACACTTACATTTCCTTTACCAAGTCAATAGCCGCCTTCATCACTCTTGTTTCCACGATAGCGACACAGTGCAACAATAACAACCATGTCGAACCCTCTGAAGACCCCGAACAAGTCCAGTTCGGCGCACAACTCAAGCCCGGCCCAGAAGTCCAGTCCTGCCAACCAGTCCAGTCCGGCGAATAGGTCGAACACTGGTTCCAACAATGGCACCCCTACCAGCTCCAGCAGCCGCCACCGTATTGGAAACGTGGATGACTACTCCCTGTTTCCCCGCGACAATCGGGATTTTGCAGCCGCGTTCATGAACCAAGGCGACAACGACGAGCTGAATCGCACACGTAGGCAACCCCTTAAACCCTCCTCGTAGTCTCCACACTAACATCTCATGTGTAGCGGCGCCTGCGAACCCTCCTCCATGGGAAGATCCAGCAGAGTCATGGCGTTACGTTGGAGATCGGGTGTATACGGGCGAGGGTTTTGTATACGCACCTCGTCCAGAGATCCCCAGCAACCCCATGCCTGCCCCGGGAAGCCCTCAGGGTCTTGCTGCTGGTAAGACGACAATCGAATATACACTGACGGCCTCCTCACTAACACATCACGCAGCAGCTCCTCAAGTCCCACAAGCACATGCCGCATACGGCAACCCTCCTCAAGGTCCCCCGGTTTCCGCATACGCACAGCCTCCCCAGGGCCCGGTTGCTGCTGCTTCCTCGTCGACGTCTGCTCCTGCTCCTGCTACTGGCCCACGTCACGTGAGCGCCTGGACCGACGAGATGATCCTCCGCTTGTACAAGTGGAAGATGATCAAGAAGAAGGGATACCCGTCAATTGTGAAGGATTTCCCGGGCGAGACTGAGACCTCGCTGAACGCAGCGTGGAAAGCACACAGGCCGGCCGGTGAGCGCTTGTTCAAGGAGGAGGAGGAAGAGTGAAGAAAGGTTACATTGGCTGGAGAGACGGGGAAGGGGTAGAGAGATCGGCGCGGCTGAACGCCTTCAGCATCTTTTTGGGTAAAAGTTAGCGGTGCATAATGCATTGGAGTCATACAGGGTACGGTATAGAGGAGCGACTTGCCAATCAAAAATACATTGAGTATCTTCACAAGTATGCGAAATGAGACTGATCCGTGCTGTTGAAAACGCTGTAAACACTTGCGGGTGCTGTCTTTCGTTCATCGTGTGGTGTATGGACGTTGAGGGATCGGAACGGGAGAGGAGGTTGCGTATCTTGCACGCGCCAATGACGCATCACCACCTCCAGACACGTGCTGCCAGAAGCACAATTGCAACAGAAGCATACCAAATACACATACCATGATCTTTCATGCTGTTCTTAGATGACTTTAATTCTTTGGTATCTATTCTCCCCAATAACGCCCTCTATCTCCCTCCCATCTAATGCACGCCATACCTTCTCCACACAAAATGACAAACTACTGCTTCTTCGCACCCGCAGCAGCCTTCTTCGCCTCCATCTTCCTCTTCTTCTCGGCGCGATTAAACGCCGCCTCAGCCCCAATCCCACCAAACACCAGTCCCACACCCACCCACTGCATACCCGTAATCTCATGTCCAAACCACCACACACTCCACACCATTGTCAGCATCTTCCTCGTGACTGTCACCGTGACGAGGAGGAGCGAACTGAAGTGCGCTAGGGTGTGGAAGATGAAGACCTGGCCGACTGCACCGCAGGCCGCGAAGGTGAGAACGTCCCAGCCGACGGAGGGATATGCGGTTACAAAGGTAATGGCGTCGGAGAGCTCGCCGTTCCCGGTGGGGGAGAGGCCGATCCAAGAGCCGAGGGGTGTGCCGGCAATGTAGGGGGAGACGAGGAGGTAGGAGACTGTCAAGGCGGTGGACATGATATTTTGGGCACACATCATCTGGGGTCCGGTGAAGCCTTTGAAGGACCCGAAGATCTGGTCCTGGACTGTGTTTGTTAAGCCGTCGAAAAGGAGATTGACGCTCAATAGGAAGAGACCGAGTGTTTTTGACGCATCTGCGCTGAGTCCTTTCTTTGCCGCTTTCTTTGCGGTGGAGGGGTTGTGCAGAGTGAAGACTGCCACGCCGAGGGTTACACAGCCAATGACGAGGTATTTGTATAACGGGTATCGTTTCTGGAAGAGCGAGATGTGGAGGAACATGACTGGGAGTAGTTTGCAGCTCTTCGCGAGTATGAAGGTGACATAGTCGATGTGCTTCAGACTGGCGTACCCGAAAGGTGAGGCGAGCGAGGATGTGACCGCAATCAAGAGCAGCGGGAATAGGATCTTCTTCGAGGGAAAGATGGGCGGGATCCTGCGCGCGCCGGTTCTGTCTCGAGGGGCCGACATGACGAGGTATAGGAGGCCGGATATCGCAGCGAAGGCGGACTGTACGGTGTTCAGGAAGATGGAGTATGTGAAGCGCGCGTTGGTAGGGCCGTGTGTGGTGGTCGTCAAGCGTTCTTGGATGTGAGCCCAGGTCATACTGCCGGATTGTCAGTTCCTATCCTCAGCATCTCCCTCAAAGCCACGCAACTTACAAGCTTGCATAAATCCCCCCCACGCAAACCATCAACTGCAGCAACCCCGCCTCCTTCTGCTCCTGCGGGTTCCGTGCATGAAGCTCCGCCTGCTCTTCAATCTTCTGCTCAATCGAATGCACCGCACCATCCAACTGGTGCGAGACGCCATTGGCCTGCTTATATGTCTCCGAAGGCGTGCGCCGGATCGGTGTTGCTGGTTTGGAGCGCGCCATCGTTGCCGTAGTGTCACGTAACCGTACTCGAGAAGGTCGAAGGGGTACGATGGGTAAAAGGAGTGGACGGCGCAGTATTCGCGCAAAGAACGCCGGTGGCAGGTTTTATCTCGAGCAGGCTCTGATTAGACAATGAGGTGGAAAGAGTGACACCTGGCGTGTAGTCTGGTTATATCATCTCGCCCGGAAATGTTAAAGGTGGCATCTTGGACGCGGCGCGCGGAGCTAAGACGGGGAACGCTAAGCCCTCGCACAGACTCCCACGCCATGGTTCAGCCTCAGGGCTCGGAAATCGGAACGGCGGGTTCGGAACGATGCCGTCTCGCTAATCCATGTGCACAAGATTGGACGTGTCAGGTGAGGTCAGTGTGTAAAGTGCTGCATCTCTAATACCTTGATTTTTATTCGTTCTCTTAAGATATGGATATGGATATTGCTATGCGAAGTAGTGTGCCGATATACGTACGTACTGCTTGCTCCTCAAGTCTGTTGATAGCGCTTACCGCTCGTTGCTGTCGTGAAAATTCGTGAAATCCTGCCGGAAACATGCTCGCTAAAAGTTTCAGAGGAAACGCCGAGTGCTGCCAGCGAAACGCCCGTCCCATGCATGCGAGGGAGCCCACTGATCCGATAACCCCTAGCAGAAATGAAGCAAACCCATCGAAACTCAAAATGACTAGAAACGTCTGGACGATCCTCATGCCTCCCCTCGAACAATGCGTGCGATCGCACTCTTGACAAGCACCCACATCGGCCCCGCATTGACCTCCTTCTTCCCATCCAGCAGCTCGTCCATGCCACACTTCCTCTTCCACGCATCCCTCCACACCCTCTCGGTGTCTTTTTGCTTTAATTTCATAAGTTGCCCCGCCCTCTTCCCTTGCCTCCGATAGCCCCGCAGAAACGCATCCCACTCAGTCCTTTCCTTGACGAAGATGACAACACCGTTGCCAGCGTCGATGGGTTGGCTTCCGCCGCTGAGGATCCGGGCTTCCCATGCGCTGCCCGTGGATTGGAATGTGAAATTCGACGTGTGCAGAACGTAGTACCGTTTCTTCTTCCCAAGCTTCGACGCAGATTGACTCCTTGGTGTGATCCAGCGTTCGGCGCGCGAGTAGATGCCGTCTGCTAGTGCTTCGTGGAGGAGCTCCGAGGGAATGTATTGCCGGCAGGTGAGAAGTAGCTTGTTCCGGAGCAGGGTAAGGTTGATGTCTGGATGCACAGTGGGGATTTGTGGTGAGTGGGAGAGAAGGGGTTTGCTTGTGCGTGTTGATCGGGCGGGCGGAGGTTTGGAGATGCGTCCGGATACTCTTATGACAGGGAACTGGTGAGGTGTGATTGTTTGCGTCTGGACTGGTGCCATGGCTTGTGGATTCGTAGTTGGTTTAGACTCGTAGTAGTGGAGCAGGCGTAGACGTCGTTGAGACGTGGATTCCTAGGCCGTCAAGTCGTCAAATCGCGAAAAGTGGGAAAGAGGGAATGTGCGGTCAAGCACATCTTTAAACCCAAGATGCACCCTCTCGATCCGGCATAGTCCCTGAAAAGACGGTTCCGTCCCAGCCTCGGAAATCTGTCGGGCGTCAAATCTGTATGATTAGTCTATGAATCCTGGCGCTAGGTGGCAAGCATAGAAGGATAAGCGAGAACCTGCGGCCGAACCTCACCGCATCCTTTGTTTGGCAGTCTCATGACGTTAACTTCAACTTCTTCAAGCGTGCTTGGTCTAATGGATGTATACCATTGCGATAATTCAGAGTTTAAGTTCGGATTCCTGTGTTCTAAGTCAAGATGTCTTGCGATGTGTACATGGAGGGAATTGAAGTCGTGTCCGAGCTCTTCCACCATGACGTAGGATTGCTGATTAAAGGGGATGGGACCAAGAACACTGACCGTCTGGGCCACTACGGTATCGCAAAGGGAGGGACATCATTGATATCAGTAGTAAACCTTAGAATGAGGACCAGACAGCATGTATCGAGGGAGGCACTCAATACACACACGTTATGACTTGATTATAGCTAGTCACTACGAATTTGCAGCTACAGCCGTGGTCTCATTAAGAGCTATCGTAAAGTATAGATTATATGGTAGTTCGAATTTGTTGGTTGGAGTCAAGGAGAGGATCGACAAGGAGGGCGTAGTGAGGTTGGATGAAAGAGTCAGAGGAGGTGAGGGAGAGTGATTAAGAAAAGTACATGAGGGAATATGTCGTCGGAGAGAGTAGTGAGGTATGAGATGATGAGAATGATCTCGTTCTGTCTTTTCCAGTCTTCTTCGCCAATAAACCCCCAAAACAAGGACGCCAATCTGCCCGGACACTGTTCATCGCGAGCAGGTATGCTATCCGGATATCAAAGGCCATAAGTCATGACATTCGTGAGGCGCTCAACGTGCACTCAAATCTCTCGACAAGTCATAGAAAAGAAAAATTGATGCCCCAAGCAACCCGTGGTATCCATGACATAATAGCAGAAGGAAACTAAGCAAGTCCATGCTTTTGGGGATGGTTTTGGTGTGCTTCCGATTACAGAGGCGCCAATGGACAAGACGATAGACGTGGGAGGCCAGAACAAAGACGAAGATGTCAAGGCCTCCGAAGTGTCCTGCAGCTTCCAAGAAGAGGTATAGCCTTCCTTGAAGCCTTCCAGGGCTGCACCATCCTGAGCCAGCGTCTTTGCACCTTTATACAGACGTACGACAGGTCAGAGGCCTCTATTCCTGTGCCTGGCTGCGTCGCATCTTCTCAGCTTCCAGGTTCTCGTACAAAAGATATAGCGCCTTCTCATTAGCACTGGCACTACCAGTGATGGTGAACATGCGCTCGCCGGTATCGTCATGAGGCGCCTTGGCGATGGAAATGCGTGCGCCGGACGTCTTGCGGATCTCGCTGATCTTGCTACCACCACGACCAATGATGCAACCAACCATGTCGGAGGGGATGCTGATGTTCTGCGTCTGCATCTCCTCTCCATCCTCGGTGTGCGTTGGAGGCGGAGGGCGGCTAGCAGCATCGGAGCCAGATCGTCGCGAGTACGTAGGTGGTGAGTCGCTAAAGTCGGCGCCGTGACCTGTGCGGTTGTACGAGCGCCCACCAAGACCACCAGTTGCACCACCGTTTGACAAAGGAGCAGGACCAACTCCTGGCTGAACTCTCACTGCAGGGTTGTAGAGTACGGTGCCGTAGCCGCGCTCATGATCGTCGATTAAGCACTTGCCAATCTCCCAGATGGCCTTCTCGATGCCCGACGGGGATCCCTGGACTTCGACAATGCGCTCGGTAGATTGGGGCAGCATTTCCTTCTGTGCGACCATGCGGACGCCAGAGGCATCTTGAATCTGCTTGATCTTCAAGCCCTGGCGGCCGATGATGGTGCCCATCTGGTTGTGTGAGATGAGGAGGCGAATCGCTGCACACATTAGCTTGCGTACTAGAGTTTCGACATGGCCATGCTGAAGGCAGTGCGCTCAATACAAGTACGTACGATGAGTGCCGTCGCTGCGAATAAGACCGCCCATACCCATAGCGGGTGCGCCCTCGAGCAGGCCCTTGGCGACTAAGCCGTATGCCTTGGAGATACCGGAAAGACTACCAGTGACGGAAAGCACGCGGTCGTGAACACCCTGGACGACCTTGCTGACACCGGCGCGCACGCCAGTCTCGTCGCGCAGGTCAGCGACGTTCTTGCCCGCCTTGCCTATGATGACTCCGGCCTCCTTCGAAGAGACAATGGCGCGCAGGGTGAGCTGCGACTCAGCGTACTCTTGCTCGGTGCGCGGGGCAACGTCGCCTTCGCCATCGATGGCTAGGCGGTCAAGCTGCTCGGCGACGCGACCGGCATCCTGGCCGGGGCCTGGCTGAGACTCTTCGGTGGACATGTTGTAGGAATGGCCTCTACGAGAGTGCTGCAACTGTTGTTAGTGACGTAAGAACGCGATGCGCGCACTATCGCGACACGTACAGGAGGAGTAGGTCGCGAAGATGGAGAAAGGACCTATGTGAGGTGGTTGAAGAAGGCGTGAATGGGGGTCTTCGGGCTGTCGCGTCTAGTGTCAGTGATTGTTGACGTTTGTCGGAGTAATGCTTAGTGGGAGCTACTCACAGGTGGGTAGGGTAGTGGCGGGGGAGGAGGCGGATGCAGATCGACCAACAGGTAAGAGAGGAGCAAGGGGTGGTAGAGCAGCGGAGAGGAGGAGACTGGGGGTGCGTGGGAGAAGAGAGGTGTGTCGGGGGGAGCGGACTTGGTACAGACAGACAGTGGAGAGGGTAGGTGACGAAGGTTCGGCAGGGCAGGGCAATATTTGGGGAATCTCTTTTAGCGAGGCGGGCCTTGCCGTATTCAATGAGACACAGCTGCGGGCAGGAGCTACGGGAGAATTGGTGCAGCAGGAGGCCTTTTGCGGAAGCTGGCGCCGTGCCTGTGGGAGCAATTACATTGCATTTGCAGTGGCTGCCATGGCGTGCGTGAATGCCGCGAGCTGTTCGTTCGAGCTTCAGCGCGCCCCATCCGCGAGGGCACAACTGCGGGGTCTGGCGGTGCACAGGCCCAGGAAACGGGCGGCTCAAGTAGCCAGCAGCCATCGGTCTCTGAGACGCTGCAGCCAGAAATAGTATTCTTCACACCACTGGCCAACGACGATGCATCTGCAATATCTGCTACAAACAGGCCTCCGATTCGCCCAGCCTCTTTACACTTATACCTGTCACGCACCTTCAGCTGTGAAACTCAACACTGCCTCTCAACACCGCCCAACGCTCCTTCCTTGTTTTCCTTCGAACACCCCTGCAAACACTACTTTTGAGCCTCAAACACCACCTTCTGCACCTTCATCTTATCGAACATGTCGTAGCCTTCGACAGCGTCACTCAGAGGCATGATCTTGTCGGCCATGAACCTATATACATCATTAGTGACTTCGTCTCCTGGCCAGCAATGACAGCCACTCACCCAAGCTTATCTTGATGCCTCTTCAGGCTCTCCAACGCCTCCTCGAAGACACTCCTGACGGGACACCTTCCCATCTGCACCCTAATATTTTTCCCATACGCTTCATTCCCATCCCACGGTATCTCCCCGTTATGTACGCCCACAGAACTGATGATACCCCATGGCCTCAGAAGCTCATAGCCCATCCTGAGTGCTGGTGACAGGCCTACCACTTCTATCACAATGTCTGCACCGCGGCCATCCGTGAGCTCTTTGACGCGGTTATTCAAACCCTCGCGGTCAGTCTGGAAGTTCCATGGTTCTGCGCCAAGGGACTTTGCAAGCTCGAGGCGCGAGGGAACGGAGTCGACGGCGAGGATGTGTTTGGGATTGTAGTCGGTAATGTTGCAGAGGGCGCAGAGAGCGACAGGGCCGCAACCGATCAGTACAACGACGCTGTCCTTTATCTCTTCTGGCGTGGAGTGCTTGAATCCATTCTTAGCTGCGAACATGCCGGTAGGGAAGATGTCCGCCATCAACACCAATGCCTCGTCCTTAATTCCCGGAGGCGCTTTGACGGCTGTCGTGTCTGCCAGCGGTACACGAACAAATTCTGCTTGTGCGCCGTCCAGCGCTGGGCAGCCAAATAGCTGACATTTGACGCATCTCGAGGAGAAGCCATGCGTGCAATAAAAGCAATCGCCGCAAGAAGTCGTGAAGGGAGACACGACATGATCACCGATTTTGAGGTTCTTCACTGCAGAGCCAACTTCGTGCACATGTCCAGTGAATTCGTGACCCATGATGAAATCGGTATCAGAGGGCTGGTGGCCACGGAAAACATGTAGCTCGCTGGAGGGAAGACATTAGATTAGTGTCGTGTAATAAGTAGAGACTATTGATGCATACCTCCCGCATAGAGCCGTCTGTGATGCATTAGCTTAATTTGGTGGTGTGTGTCTTCAAAGATTGAATGCGAATACCTTCTCGACCTTTACAATGACATCCCCTGGCTCTTCGATCTTCGGTATCGGCCGATCTTCAATGATCACCTTTCCTGGGCCCTTGAAAACAACCGCTTTCATTGTATCTTTTGCCATGGCTCACTGCTTGGTCAGTTGCTGATGGTGAAGATGTAAAAGGGCCGACTAGAGTTAGACAGTGGAAAGGACAGCAACAGAAGAAGTAGAAAAGATTACAGCAAAGGTGGAGGTTCCCGATTAAATGTGGGTTCAAGATCCGACGACACGAGCTTGGTTTGCGGAACAGCTTCTCGATGATGAACAGCAGCGTGTACCCCGCCGAGGTTCGCTGCGGGGTACACCGACATCGCCAACGGAAGCAAGTAGGCTATGAAAGTTATTCATGAGTTCATGGAATTTCGCTAATTTGGTGGAAATGTCTCCAATGGAAGACTTCTGCACAGGTTTGTCGGCAATTCTAGAGGTGGGGGTGTATTTATGAGAGCCGCGCTATGACTAGCTGCAGCTGTATAGGTTTAACATCACTAGGGACTGTAAGGCAGGGTTTATATAAGCTCAGCCCGTGTATTTTTGCCTTGAATATAAGACTAGTAGCCTGAGTGGGGAGGAGGGAAGCAAACGGAAGGCCAGCATACTATGCAGACCAACCTCTTTGCCTGCCGTACCTTCAATAAGCCGTTAAAACATAAAACACCGGCCATATAACCCAACCTGCGGCCGTATCCAACTCCCTTAGACGCCATCAAAATGCATAACCGGAAGAATATCGTCCGCCATCCGTGCCGGTTCGTCTCATGTTACCGTGCATAGCAACTCGGCCTCCAAGATGAACTTGCCCTCCTTGTACTTCTCACTGGCTTCGTATGCTTTGTCATATTTCCAGCCTACTGTTTCCTTGCACTGTCTGCAGTGGATGTCGCGTACTATGTGACGTCCGGTGGTCATGTTGCGCTCGTTGGGCTCCGACTCGGTGATGTTGACGACGCTATCGAAAAGGTACGCCTTGCCGTGCTGACCGCGGAAGTTCTTCCAGAGATCAGCAAGTTTATCCGGAAATGTACATTCACGGGAGCTCACTTACTCTGCTGAGGATGTCATCGTGGTTGGAAAGATGCGTCTTGCAGTTCTTGCAACCGTAGATCCGGGAGGAGTTGAGGTAGATGTTGTATGTGAGCCCCATTTCAATGGACAGGTGATCGAACTCGCCCGTTAGAGCTTCGTGGGAGGTAGTGGGTGCTGGAAGGCTGTCGCCTGGCCGTTCGTTGTCCGCTGTCATACGTACTGGTGTCCTGGATTTGGGGACAGGACAGTTGGCAGACGGCTAGTCTGCGGGGGCGTACGAGTGGCCGGGGTTGTAGTACACGCTGTCGCGCAACCTCCAGCGCCGTCACGAAGTCCGAGTGTGGAGTAAGAGCGTTGGGAAGCTCGAGCTATGCGGAGGGTGGTACGCACTAGCACGTGCAGCTCGTGCAGCTCGATAAAGCGGGATGACGAAAGCGAGGGGTAGATCTTTCCGGTTGAGCGCGGCAATATACAACTTAAGTTCCTACGCCAGTATGTCGAGTCCTGTAATAGCTGGTGTACGTCTTATATGAGATGGATGATGGGACGCGGCTGCTACTTATCAGAGGACTGGATGTGAACAGGACCTGGTGTCATCTGCGTTGATCAATAGCGATGATGTTAGTCTCTAGGCAACCTTCATGTGCAACAAGAATTCGGCGATCCGAGAAACCACATTGGTTCAGCATGCCACTTTAATGCTTCGTCCCAAGACGCGTGTTATGCGAGAAGCAGATGACGGTGTGGACTGGATGTGACCGGTCAGCAGCCATGTGATGCGGTGAGACATTCTTGGAAAGGGAGCTGAAGGCAACAGACATGCAAAGACATCGAGGTATTGGAGGCTGTCGGGGGAGAAAGATAAAGATTGTAGGATATCTCTATGAGAAAGAAATACAGGTTCATGGCAGTCGACGGGGAATCGCATATGGGTGCTTCAGCTTTGCTTACGTTTGATTGGTCGAAAGGCAACTTGGATTGCTACATTAGGAAACTACAACTCGACCGTTGATTATTGCGATGTTCTGCGATGCGCGAGTCGTTCTTCGCTTCAAGAGTTATCCAGTATGTGATAGGTCGCCCTTCGAGATGGATTGGCCAAATCACCGTTGGCAGCCCGGTGCTGAGGATAAAGGATTACCGCAGCTGCACCAGCAAACAAAGACAGTTTTACATTGGCACAATAAGAGGCAGGCTGGTGGCCAGAGCGACAGCGCATCGTCGCAAATGCGAGTGAACAACATGCAGCATCAACATTGGCGTGATCACCGCTTGTTGATGCATGTTGCTGTTGGCGATGTGTTGATTGTGTGCATCCCAACCTCGCTCATTGCGGATTGGGTGCGCTACAAAGATTTTCAGTACTCGCTTCGAAGCCATCGCAGTGCAATTGAGAGAATATAGCAGCTTTGTATAAAATCCATAGGTGAC
The DNA here is from genome assembly GCA_021596325.1 of Parafenestella ontariensis. Classification (NCBI taxonomy): domain Eukaryota; kingdom Fungi; phylum Ascomycota; class Dothideomycetes; order Pleosporales; family Cucurbitariaceae; genus Parafenestella; species Parafenestella ontariensis. The sequence goes on from JAKGDA010000006.1 coordinate 437,857, forward strand.
ACAGAGCTCGATATATCAACCGCACAGCGTCTACAGGGTGGACTGAGCGCTCAGGGCCAGTCAAGACCCTACTCCCAGAAGAATCCCAAAGGAACGAGCTGTCGATGAAGCGGTTACAGGGCATGATTGGGTTTGCAGGCGATTTCTCTCAGCCCCAGCCTTTCCGATGCACGTCCTCTGCGGCTTGCAGTTGTGGCAGAAGTGTTAGCGGGAATATCCTCGCGGATGGAACGTTCTAGCAACGTTTTTAGGAGCCAAATCCCAGGTTAACTTTTTTTATCGGGCCCCGAACTCACCCAGAGTTGCTGCAGCGAGACTAAAATCTAGTTACACACAACAGGCCCTATCCTTCCCGAATCTCGCCTCCCATGGTTCTTCCCTCTCTCTTTACCAAATCCTCAAAGAAGTCGAAGAACCACGACATCCCGAACCTAGCCCCCCGTCCCGCGCCCAAGAGCAACCCAGGCACCCCTCCGTCGTCGCCCGACAAAAAATCCCACACCCGCGTGAAAGACCCGGGCCGCACTAGCAGCCGGCACTCGACCTCTTATTCATCCAGGCGGTCTTCCAAGTACGACGACCGCGACCAACACCCGCTAAACCTCCCGCCCGAAGAGCGGCAGCGCCTGTCATTTTCGGCCATGTCCGCCATGAGCGACCAGCCCACGCCCCAGCCTATGGACGTCGACCGGGAATTCTCGTCCTCGCCCGCACCCTCGAGCCCGGCTGCAGCCCCGGAACCCAAGACGAATGGCGCAAATGGCGACCGGCCAGCTCCTCCACCACACAGGTATACGAAGAGCCCGCCGCCGCAGTCAGCAAACTACGCAGCAACCCCCGAGGCTGCAACACCGCCTGCAGAGCCCCCGACAATCGATGCCGAGGAGTACAAGGCTGCCGGCAACAAGTTCTTCAAGATCAAAGACTATCCCGCGGCGATCAAAGAGTACTCGAAAGGTGGGTTGTGACATTCAGTTCTAATCGGGTCGCGTGCTATGGTGGCTACAGCCGAAGCCTCGCACTACCATGCACCAAGCAGAATCCCGGGCTAATTATCACTGTGCAGCTATCGAGGCCGACCCCAAAAATGCCACCTACTACTCGAACCGCGCCGCAGCCTACATCTCCGCAAACCGCTTTGTCGAGGCAATGGAGGACTGCAAGATGGCAGACGAGCTGGACCCAGAGAACATGAAGATCCTGCTGCGGTTAGGGAGAGTCTACACCAGCCTGGGAAGGCCGGACGAGGCTGTGCAAGTGTACAACTCGATTGATGCTACGGCAAAGGACAAGCAGCCTGCACTAAACATGCAAAAGCACCTGCGCATGGCCGAGGAGACTTTCAAAAATGGAGGCGCTGGCTCAATGGTTATATACGCCCTGAATGAGGCTGAAAAAGGCCTCGGCCTGGGCGCCGACAGGCCGCGCAAATGGCAGCTCATGCGCGGAGAGGCACACCTGCGGATGGGCAATCCCAATGCGCTCGGCGAGGCTCAAAACGTCGCTATGGCATTATTGCGGAACAACAACCAGGATCCAGATGCGCTCGTGCTACGAGGCCGCGTACTGTATGCCCAAGGCGAGAACGACAAGGCTATCCAGCACTTTAGGCAAGCGCTGAGCTGTGACCCTGACTTCAAGGAGGCTGTAAAGTACTTGCGGATGGTGCAAAAGCTCGAGCGCATGAAGCAAGAAGGAAATGCCGCTTTCAAGGCTGGCCGGTACCAAGCGGCCATCGACACCTATTCACAGGCATTGGAAGTCGACCCGTCGAATAAGAACACCAATTCGAAGATCCTCCAAAACCGAGCGCTCTGCCACACCCGGCAAAAGAGTTGGAAGTTGGCCATCGCAGATTGTGAGAAGGCACTTGAACTAGACCCTGGCTACACAAAAGCGCGGAAGACTAGGGCGAAGGCATTGGGCGAGTCCGGAAACTGGGAAGAAGCCGTGCGCGATCTGAAGGCAATCCAAGAAGAGAACCCGTCCGAACCAGGCATCGCCAAGGAGATTCGCGACGCTGAGATGGAGCTGAAGAAGAGCAAGAGGAAGGACTACTATAAGATCCTCGGTCTTTCCAAGGACTGCACTGAGCAAGAAATCAAGAAGGCTTATCGAAAACTCGCCATCGTCCACCACCCCGACAAGAACCCTGACGATGCGGATGCTGCCGACAGATTCAAGGAGATTCAAGAGGCTCATGAGACGTTGAGTGACGCACAGTACGTACTTCCTCGCCAGGATTATACTAGGCACTAACGACACAACAGAAAACGCGAGCGCTATGACTCGGGCGCAGATCTCATCGACCCCTCAGACATGTTTGGCGGCGGCGGCGGCGGCGGCCATCCCTTTGCCCAAGCTGGTGGCATTGACCCGGAAATTCGTAAGCACTGTAACGGTCCTATGTGTAGTCATCCTACTAACATTGTCGACAGTCATGCAAATGTTCGGTGGCATGGGAGGAGGTATGGGCGGCGGTCGCGGGGGAGGTGGAGGCGGTGGCTTCCATTTCTCCACCGGAGGCGGCAGTCCTTTCGGCGGGGGCATGCCAGGTGGTGGCCGGAGAGGTCAAGGCCCGCCTGGGGGCTTCCCCTTCTGAGAGCCGAATCGACGATGATCGCGAACGATTTACCGGTCCACCTCGTGACGGTACCAAGACTCTTCGACATTCGCAATATAAATACGCGAGCAGCGCTTCGAATCTGAGTTGCAAACTCACCTTCACTTTTGTGTCTATACTTCTAGCACGACTTTTGCCACATTCATGTACGGCGTTGGGTATACAGGGAGCGCGAGCAAGTGGAAAGATAGACTGCGTATTTGAAGCGAAACCGCACTGGCATTGACATCGTGGGGCTCGTCGTATCAGCATTGCCAGGCGTCTCTCATTTCTATCTTAGTATTCGAGGAAGATATTCAAAGTGCCTTGGTCGAAACCCGCTGAGGACCAGGCGTAACACCCAAATATTAAACTCTGCCCATGGCATTTCTGCGCATTATTTCGAGTCAAGTGTCTCAAGTATATAAATCAAGCCAGGATCCATAGTGACGTTGTGAACGCTATGCCAAAACGCTCGATGACATAATCCGCAGAACTTCACACTTCACATCTTGGCGTGCGTAGTCGACCAAACACCGACTATAGCCTCACCATCTACTACCCGTATTCTAAACTTGGGCATGCAATAAAGCATCCCATCATTGAAAAGTCGAGACATACATATGTCCACATTTTTCAACAAATTTGCCTACACAGTTTCGAGGCGATTCAGTTCGACCAAGTTCCCAAAGAACTTAAACAAAAGGAAACAAAGCCCATTTCAAAAACAGTTTCAGACCACAAAATCTTTACATCCCACACCTATACCCCTCAAATCGAACATGCAAGCCCCCCGACGCGGCCGTCCAAACCGGCAGCCCCGCGAAGGAGGTGGAGGTAGAGGGAGAGGCACCCCCAACAACAACAACAACCAAAATCAAAACTCTCCCCGCCCCCAGCGCCCCCGACCGGCACTAGAAAACCACTCCGTACCCCCCTACTTCGCCATCAAACCCGGCTGCGGCGTATCCATAATCCTCAAGGCGGACCAACCCACAGGCCACCAAGTGCGCGGCCTCGTCGCCGACCTACTAACGCGGGGTGACCATCCGCGGGGCGTAAAGGTGCGGCTACGAGATGGGCGTGTTGGGAGAGTGCAGGGATTGGTGAGTGAGGTGGAGGGGGAGAGGGGGGAGGCGCTTGTTGGTGGGGAGGGCGCGGGATTGGGGAGGAACGGCGAGAACGCTGGTAGTGGTGGTGGTGGTGGAATAGGGAGAGGGAGAGGTGGAAGAGGAGGGATGGTTGGAGGGAGGGTGGAGAGGGATATCAGAGAGGAGGATGAGTACTTGTATGATGAGAGTCGGAGGCCGCAGGTAGATGGGGGGTTGTTTGCGGCGCTTGAAGAGGCGGATCGACGGGATCGGGAGAGAAGAGAAGGAGGGAGGATTGAGGGAGGGGTAAAGGAGTTGAAGAGTGGAATTGCTACGTGTCCGGTTTGTGGGGAGTTTGAGGGCGACGAAGCAGCTGTAGCACATCATGTTGAGAGTCATTTTGGGGAGTAGACAGGTGAGATTAGATTTCGTATATGTGTTGAAATCTGATTAGAAAGATTGAGCTGTGTGCTATCGACGGGAAATCAGCTCTGAAATGATCCGCGTAGGATCCTCGAAAACATTCCGTCCATATTTGAACCGCCATTTGGTTCCCACAAAGATTTCCGACCTCATCCAGCTTATATTACAATTGTCGTTTGATATGCACCACTGGTACCGACGTTTTGCAAACGACATTGTTCGAGCTGCGCATCCACCGTATAGCCCACGTAGGGAGACCTCAAGTCATCCAGCCTGTGCCGTCTTTTATCCTGAGTCCAACAACTCTATCACGAATAGGTGATGTTAATCCCGCGCCTCGTATCGACCTGGAGCATCGTGTTCTTGAGCTTCCAAGATAAGTCTCCACGGCCTTGATTGGCATTCTCATGCGCGCGATGGTGCGCAAGGAAGTACTGCCGCACGGCATTGTACTCCTTGATGAACTCGTCGTCATTACCTACACACCTGAAGAATTCCGTAGCAATCAATGATGCCGTCTTCTCTCGGGTCGCGTTCTGGCCGTCCGGAATATCGTTCGTGCTCTTATGGCCGCAGGTGAACACACGGAGGTTAGCATCGGCTAAGTCGAACTCCGTAATGTAATATGCGACCTGGAACTTCAAGCTTTTGTTCTGCTTTTGGAGCTCCTTCTTTTCGTTCCGCAGCATCGCGATGTCGCCCTTCAAACGACCGACTTGAGGAGAGTCATGGCCTCGTTCAGCGTTCAGCGCGTTCCGCACTTCGAGAATCTTGGTATGCTCTGACCGGTGCCTAGGGTTGACGGCAGGGTTAGCGATGATGCATGAATGAACGAGGAAGCAAACCGTGATTGAAACTTAGCTGGAGCAGCTATACGTACCAATCACGATCCGTCTCAGCAGCGACAACTTTCTCCCGGAGGGCCTTCAGTTCATGCTCGTTGTTCTCATTCTTAGCGCGGTAGAAGCTGAGATCTGCCGAGTTCTTCTTCATTGCCTCTAAACCCGCGAAGTGCATCGCGGTAAGCTGGTCATTCTTGTCTGCCAGTTGCTCAATCTTGGCCTCGAGAGCAGTGTTTCTCGCCTGGAGCTCAACGACCAACGCTCGATTGTAATTGGCATCGTTCGCGCGGGCCTTGGCCTCATCGAGCTTTAGTCGGACGTTGTTGAGCTCGTTGGCAAGCCTTGCATTTGTAACTTGCAGATTCTGCCTGTCGGCGCGCATGCGGTCCGCTTGTTGTGCAGCTTCCTCTGCGGTCCTCAGTGACAGTTCATTCATTCTCAGCTCAAGCTGTCTCTCCTCGATAGCCTTTGCAAGAGCTTCATGCTGTCTGAGTAAATCAGTCGTATCTGGAACCGTAGGAGCATTTGCGATGCTATTGGCCTCCAGCTCGGTGACCTTCGCCTTGAGCCCGCGGTTTTCGACGTCAACCCTGTGGAATTTGAGCTTTAGATCGATGATTTGGCGCTCGGCCCATAGAAGCTTCATCTCATTCTTCAGCTCTTCTTCATCCTCAGCTTCGTGGTCAGTGGTGTCGCCATCCGTCGTCGTGTCGCTCGTAGTGAGAGAGGGCAATCGCTCATCTTGCCTAGGATGTGACCCGCGCGCTGAAGCAGAGCCGTCAGTGGGATCGGTTGACATGGTGTCGCTCATTTGGGTGCCGAGATGAGTTCAAACGAGTGTGGCGAGAAAGCGAGTGGCGTGTTGTGGGGATGGTGTGCTCGCGGTGGACGAGATCACATCGCTCCTTCTCGTTGCGTCTAGAACACTCTGTGCTTGGCGGACCATCTTCACCGTGAAGGAAGACGTGTCCAGGGTACTAGTGGGCAGCTGGGCCGTATCGCTTACCGATAGTCTGATCATCAGACTGGAAAACGGTACGTTTAGTAAGTGCACTGAAGGCGGTGAGAATGTAATGGAGTAGTAAGTCATCTCCTCACGTCCGAAGAGATATCGCCGTGATAGTACGCACAACATGAGGGATCGCGCAAGCTCTCACATTTGGCAGAACACTCTAGGCATTCTACTGTTGATATGAGATATTTGCAAAGAAACCATATTTTACTCCGATAGGAAGACCCGCCCATAATATATAAACAAAGTAGACAAGAAATATAAGACTGTAAAAAGAACAAGGGAGAGTGTCGCGAAAGCAATATACAACACACATTGGTACCATACCGCATAGTGGCCGGCGTCATAAGCACACTGCCCTATTCCTTACCCCCTCGCAGCAACATTAATCCCATTCTCCCCACCAACAGACGTACTACCATCAGTCCCCTTCGTAATACCTAGATTCCCCCCGAGATTCTGCGCATTGCCAGCCTTATCAAGCGTGATACCAGCCTCCTCCGAAAACAGCTCAGACTCTTCGGTAGCTTTCACGCCCTTCGACTTCTCGCCTTGAGCTTCCTGCTGCGCTTCTAGCAGTGCTGCCTCACCCTCTGCGGTATCTGCGCCAGCGCTGATATCCTTCGCGGGGGACGCCTCAGCGACTGATGGTGTACCTTCGCCCGTTGCCACCGTACCATTTCGATTCTCCTGTGCCGCTTGTTGCTGCAGTTGACTGTTGCTTTGCTTGTTCCCCACGAGTTGCAGTCCATTACCGCTGATGCCTCCACTTGGGCCGCCGAGGGTAAGTCCGCCGACCTTGAGACCGCCACCCTGTCGTTTTTGGAATTCACGGCGCCGAGGGGCTTTAGCAGCGGTCGGGCGGTATGCACCACTGAATGCAGCTTCACGTCTAACGGGGTTGGCGCGGTAAGTACGACCGGTGACTGATCCCTATTGGAATAATAAGCTTGTGTGGTTTATTCAGACACAACACGGCATATGTTTTGTCAGGTGGGGACACTGTGTTCAAGAGGAGTATGGGGTACATACCACCCATAAACTGCGAGGCGGGACTGCGAAAGCGTCTACATTAGACAAAGCCAGCAACACGATAGCGCAATTGAAAGAGAGTTTCATATTCGATTAGATGTTGCTGTTTGGAAGCGAAGATGTAAGGAGCGTGATGTTGTCCGGCAGCTAAATGAAATCGAATAATCTGACAGAACAAAAAGGAACAGAGGAGATGTTGAAATTGGAATAAAGGAGCAGGAAGAGTAGGGTAACAGCGTCTCACCAAGTCCAAGCATTCTGGTGACATACACTACACCCTCCAACCAGCCATCACACAGCTCCCCTCACATTGGCAAAGAACGCATTGTGCAACACCGTTTGGCGGTCGCATAACGACAAGAGAAATGTGTCAAACGAGTGTTTGTCGCAGTCTTGGCTGTTTTGCTGCGATGCACGTTGCGGAAGTGTCGCAGCTTCCGTTTACATCCTGGCTATTTCTTGGCCCGCGTCCCCAATCATTTCGTCAGTAGTCTTCCAGTGCTGAGCCAATCACTATCAACGAGGCTGGAAGCAAATTCTTAAATCTGTCAAGAAAGGTACTGTGTGAGCCAAGTTATTGGTACCACTAAGATTAATGAAAGAAAAACACCGGGAATTTACAAATATCATCTCCCCTCTTACTGCGCATCCATGTGTCCTTTAGCCCATTCCCTCAGTACCGTTTTCTTTATCTTCCCGGTGCTCGTCTTTGGTAATTCCTTCACGACGACAACCTCCCTTGGCACCATAAAGCGCGAGATATGGCTGTTTTCCTTGGCCCACTGGATGACTTCCTGCCCGAGTGTGTCGCTGTTGGTGCCGTCTTTTGTGGTCACAAACGCTTTGGGGCGCTCACCCCAGTGCGAATCAGCGACGGCGCAGACACCGACTTCTAGAATAGAGGGGTGTGTGCTAAGCATGGCCTCCAAGGCTACAGAGGAGATGTTTTCGCCGCCTGTTTCACGTCAGTAACCCCACCGTCAAAAGAAAGGGAAAGTGGGAAAAAGAAACATCTCACATACCGGATATGATGATATCCTTCGCACGATCCAAGATCTGAATTGCGCCGTCAGGATGCCAAACAGCCAAGTCCCCAGAATGCAGCACATCTCCCGCCCACATTTTGCGCGTCGCTTCAGCGTCCTTGTAGTAACCCTTCGCACAGATATTTCCCTGGAATACAATCTCACCAATCTCCTTTCCGTTTCTTTCAACGTCAATAAGAACACCCTCGTCTTGCTCGGTCTTGATGACGCGGACGGGTAGACCGGTAATAAAGCCATGGCCTTGACGTGCCATCCGTGCGTACTTCTCTTTTTCGGGCAGAGTGTCCCACTCAGGCATGTGATACCCTTTGGTAATCGGACCATATGTTTCTGTCAAACCATAGACATGAACGGGTTGCAAATTGAGGTTTGTCATTTGCTCAAAGAGCCATGCCGATGGTGGTGATGCGGCGACGGTGACACGAACGGGTTCTGGTAAACGCTCTGCCTCCTTTGCGGCACAAAGTAATGTGTTCACCGTAGGTGCGGCGTTGAAATGTGTGACACCCTCCTCTTTGAGCAGGCGCCAGATCTCAGGGTAGTCGATTTTGCGGAGACAGTAGTGTGTGCCTCGAACGGCGGTGATGGCCCAGGGGAATGTCCAGCCTGTTGCATGGAACATAGGGAGCGTCCACAGGTACTTGGCGCGGCCGGTGTGGTAGTTCAGGCCGCTTTCAATCACATTTCCCATTGCAGCGAGGTATACACCACGATGCGTATACTCGACGCCCTTTGGTCGTGCTGTTGTACCGCTAGTATACGCCAACGCAATAACACTCTCCTCGTCTTTCGTTTGCGATTCGAGATTTGCCCAGCCCTTCCCGCCTTGTTCTATATCGTATTTCAATCCCTCCAGCACAGCCTCATCGAACGGCCCAGAGAGTTCGCCTTCGGTCGCATCCATATCTGTGTCCACGAGGATCGGAACATTGGGCTTCAGCTTCCTATAATCATCCAATAGTCCCACAAACTCAAAGTCTGCAATAATTAAGTCGACCTCTGAATGCTGGAAGATGTAGCTTATATCATCTGGCTTTAATCGATAATTGACCGCGACGTTGATGCTTCCAGCAGCGGCAATGCCAAAGATACTCTCCAAAAACGCAGGAGTATTTGTTGCTAGTATCCCCACGCGCTTATAGCCATGCTTCCTCAAGTAGTACGCGAGCCCTCTCGCACGGTCTGCGGCTTCGGCGTACGAGCGACGCAAGATCTTGTTATTAGCTGTCTTGTGGTATATGGCAGTGGCATCGGGTTCGATCTGTGCTGCTCGCCACAGAAACGATGTCGGGCTTAGCGTGTGAAAGTTGTGTCGGTGGTGGTATTCATGACTATCGCCTGCTTGTACGGGTGGAGGACCGGGTACGGGATTCGCGGACGTGAAGTGCGATGCGAGTTGCTTGAGGCGATCTTTCGGGCCCATGGTGCTTCGACCGAGTAGGAGGGGAAGGAAGAGTGTTCACGATCGAGAATTATAGCACAGGAGAAAGCGCGCGCGAACCAAGTATTTATACTCGTTCAAGCTACGACTAAGCTATCGGCACGGGTGTGGAGAAGACTCGGGTATGTGCGCAGGATCGATGAAGAGCCCAAGCGTGTCGAGGGGCTTCTATTTATCGGTGACGGTGATGCTAGTGTAATGGTAAGCAGTCGCAAAGTGATATCATCCCAGGTAGACCTGGCAATGTTATTGAAGGGGGCGCTGAACAACCACGACATCTCATGGCCAGCTTGGGGTAATCTGGGGAAGTAGGGTAGCAGGCAGGGCTCCGATGCGTTAAAGCCGAGGTTATCTGCTCATTGGCCCGTCAATACCCACGCAAGCAATCCTAGACTGCCTCGCCATCTTTCCAATAGTATGGGACAGCGGCATGCGGTACATGGAGGACTAAACAATAATACTAGCAAGAAACGGGAAATATGTGTTTTCTGACGAGGTGCATGCTAGGAAGATGTAAAGTTGGCAAGAACAAACTCTGGATATATTAACGAACAGCAACGCCATCACCATGCCTTGCATGCAGCCGTAGGATTTTCATTTCGTATTTCTTCTAGCCGGAAGAGTACCTGAGAACACTGCAGACCGACCATGAAGAGAACCATGAACACGTGAGCACTCTAGTAGTGATGTGCTCTTTTAGCCTGGACACCCTTTGGAATGGTCGAAGTATAGTAGAGGTAAGAAAGATCCCATGAGCCCAATGCATTCCACGCCGAACCGCGCTACCGACACCGACACTGTTCATCATCTGTCGACATCTAGTATCCGAGGGAGGTAAGGTGCTCCTGGGTCTTGCCGTCAACCTTTGCCGTCTTCTTGGCCTCAGCCAACTGCCTTCGAGCAGCCTTCTTGCGCTCGTAGTACGCGGCACCCTTGACCTTCCTGCGCTCCTCAAGACTGTGACATAGTTAGCGTTCGGCTCACACGAGAATGCAGGGACAATGAACACATACCGGGCAACAACGTCCTGGTACTTCCAACCGAACTCGTGACCGAGGCGGCCGACGGTGCAGTACTTGCGGCCGGGCTTCAACCTCAGTACCCTCAACGCCTGGGGGACAACGACGCGCTTCTTCTTGTCGTATGGTGCGGGAACACCCTCGAACGTCTTCAGGCGCTCCAGAGCGGCGGTGCCGCGGGCGGTCTTGTGGGGAAGCATGCCACGAACGGTTCGCCAGAACATCTTGGAGGGAGCGCGGAAATGGAAGGGACCTAGTTGGACCAGTTAGTCCATGCTCGAGATTTCTCCAAGTCGGTGCCATGCAACCGTGTGCAATGGAGCGTGAAGGGAGACGTACCACCACGAGTGGGGTTGAAGCGGGTCTGCTTGCGCAGGAAAGCCGAGTACTTCACTGTTTCGCCATGTCAGCTCTTCGTTTCTGTATCGTAATATCCCGAACGCGCGCCGCAAAAGAGTTGGACACAGTGTGGAGTGTCAGACACATCTTCCATGCGTGTGCAGCCTCCAATTGCACTGTGTCGCCTGCTCTTTGCGTCTCTCGCTCGTGATCCGGTGGGGTGGACGTACGCTTTGCGCGGAAGAACTCGCCGGAGATGTTCAGGGCCTCACATCGCACGACGACGATCTTCTGGCCGTTGAGCAGCTGCTTGGCGACAGTGCTGGCGAGGCGACCGAGCAAATGCCCCTTGCCGTCGATGACCTGGTGGGAGAGTCAGCCAGCGGTTCCATGGGATATTGGGCGTGCTCTCGAAAACGCGAGATGGCACCACCGTGCGGCGAGCGGCTGCCATCCACCGTAAACTGGACTCGTGCCATCTGGGCGTACGTACAATGACGGGTTCGAAGGTCGACATGGTGCTCTAATCCGGGTGTGCTGGGAGTTAGTTGTCGATGGAGAGAGGTCTGATTTTGGTAAGTGGATGCCTTGGAAAAAATCATTGTGGGTGGCGCTGACTAAGCTTGGACCCTGGCTTGTACGCCTCGGGCAGCGTGAGCGGCAATGCGCACAGCAGTGTCGTAGGCAGGATATGCTTCACGCCACGCCTGCCTGCGCGCAGCAATTTCGATAATTGCAAGAAGAAGAGAAAAAATTCCGCGGCAGAGGGCGCGGACGTCGTTGATGAAGTAGGCAACGAACAGGCAGACGACACAGACAATTGCTAGGCGCTCAAACGGCGCGAAGGACACTACAATATGATTAGTAAGCAACACCTATCACTGTACATCGACATAGACATGGCTACCAAAAACATGGTTCTCAAAGGCAATATGTGACTGGGGGAGAAGAGATGGGTATACTTACTTGCGGAGGGGTTTTTTTACAAGGCAAAAAAGGGAACGGGACACAGCATGCCTACATCTATATACCTACTCACCGTCTGGCCAGCTCTCCTCCACTGCACGAATCCTGCTTCGACCTTCGTCATGATAATGTGCGCATATCCACATCACTTTCATCATAACAGGAAGCCGCAATATGCGTTCTAGAAAGAGCCCCACACAGCAGTCAACAACGACCATCATGCAACGAAACAGATGGCCATATGGCTACCAAGTCCGTAGCTTCAACCTAGAACTTGGGGCAGTAACACTAATGACACTCTCTTTGAATCCTGGCACTATGATCGGTAATGGCTGTCGAACTTTTGTTATCATTTCGTTCTCCTTACATGCGCTGCATGACCATTGCAGGGCTGCTACTTCCCCTTCACAGGAACCAATACTGTGATGTGTGTTGAGAGTTCTTATCGCTCTTTCTGTTTAGCTGGACCCTATAGGTTCTCGTGGCCGAAGTGTCATCATCATGAGCTGTTGTCTCCGGTGTCGAGGAAGGGGCTCTGGCCATCAAGGCAAGCACACCGGGTCATGCCGAACATAGCAGATTCTTGCCTGAAGCAAAGCTCATCCCAGATCCTCTGTCTTCTCGTCTTCAACACCATCGAGTTCAGCAATTTTCGGCGATTTCGCTTCACAACTACTGCTCAATCTTCAGCTAAGCTATCAAAAGCCCCTGATCACTCACTCCATACACAACTCATCTACGCACTCAAACCTCACATATACACACAATCTCTCCACACAATCAAACTTCACATATACACACTCTCTCCATCTCACAATGCCTTCTCCTTCTCTTCCCGTGATGACAATTGGTGATGCTAACGTCGAGGCTAATCATCTTGTTCAGCTTATCGATGATAGGCGCTTCGAGCTTCTTGACGAAGCACCCATCGTGGATCCTGAGTACAGGTCCTTCGAAGATCTGGACGGTATTCCAGACAACGAGGTATGTAACCTTGACAACCTACCATTGATTGATCTGACCTCGTGTTAGGCGGCTGAAAATGACCCTGCTCGCCCACCTCTCCCTCCGAGGTTTCGACCGAATGTTGACGACGCTCGACTCGGACAGCTTCACGATGATGTTAGGAGGCAGACACAAGACCTCACTGAGGAGGAAGTTGCTAGGCAGACTCGGTTTCGGGACCGTATCCGACTCCTGATTGCGCGGTTGAAGCCACTTGCCCTTGAGTTTTGGCTGAATTATGGTGACGAGGATGAGGACAAGTTCGAGCTTTTTACAAGGGGGTTTGCGACCCTTATCAACAATGCTGACGCTGAGTACGTTACACACGCATACAGATTGTAGACAGGATACACACTTACTTCCTTCTCAGCTACCTGTTCGATGTCTTCATGAGCGGGGTCCCGTTAGCAACTCAACTCGTCCTCGGTAAACCCAACTTCACCATCGACGACCTCCTATCGTTACCCCGTCTGCCCGATACAGTACTAGCAGAAATGGGCATTTATGTAGATATGGTGCAAGGCAACGACGTTGATGGCTGGTAAGTAATGCTTTGACACACGTATCCTATCACAGTGACTGACCTTGGCTTCAAGGACATGGAAGTCCTATGTGGGCTCCGGTTCTGGCGTTCATGGCATACTCCAACGATGGTACGACTATCTTCATACACGCGCTCGACGGGAGAAGGGCCGTCACAGCAGAGCTATTTTTGTTCCCGGTCGCACGATTAACCTCCGATGCCTCGCCCACTATGGCAACGACCCGATACCATGGCTCAATGCCTTTGCCGAATCAATATTTATGCTTTACATTGGCACTATCTCTGATCCAGTTTTCCGGTCGAATTCAAAATTTGTGCACGACAAACTATACGACACGGTCAACCAACTCCGCCAAAGTTGTCAACTAGATGCACCACTAGCTCCTGGCCTGAATTCAACATGGTCATTCCTCCAAGGCTGGAGGCGACGAGGCGAAAAAAAATGCTGCAACTGTCAAGCTACCGCAAGCACCTACACACAAACGGGTCGTCGGCCGCCAAAATTTACTAGTATCGATGCCACAAGACCTGATGGGAAGTCCTTCTACTGCCAAAATTGCTATTCATATCATTACAAACACAACGAGGATAGGCCTCAAGGTCTTATAGATCGCCTCAACAACCGGATCCAATATCCGGGCAAGTTCCACCCGGAGTTCGGCTACCAGATGTGCGAGTATCCGGACTGCGGTGAGGAGATAACACCAGGCTTGAACTCGGGCAAACTTCAACGGAGTTTTGACCATGATGGCAAGAGATGGGTTTGCCTTAATCACCTGCGTTTTTGCGGAGGCGGAGAACATGTACTCAAAAGGAAAATCGACGACGGGGCAGCTTCCGAAAGCAAGAAGCGTCGGACAACGAAGCCAGTACAGGTATCTATGGTACATTGTGATGCTTGCAACGTCGAAGTGGCAGAGTCTAGGTGGGCGTATCATACTGGCCTTAAAAAACACCGACAAGCTTCACAGTACAAGGCGAATAAGGAGCGCATGGGCATGGCTACCTCCACAGACCCCGACATTGCTGCCGCCGTCGCTGCCGCCAAGGACGCCGCTGCCACTGCTGCTCTTGCTGCTTCCTCCGCCGCCGTTGTCGCCGCCCACGCTGCCGGCCTTACCTCTACTACCTCTACTACCTCTACCTCTACAGCCGCCGCCACCACCTACGCACCTCCGCCGTCGACTCAGTATCAACATCTATATCAATCTCCATATCAGCCACCGTATCAGGCACCCTACCAAACTCAATATCAAACTCCTTACCAACCTCTATATCAACCTCCATATCAGCCACCGTATCAATCTCCATATCAACCTCCATATCTACCTCCATATCAACCTCCATATCAACCTCCATATCAACCTCCATATCCACCTCAATATCCACCTCAATATCCACCTCAGTATCCACCTCAGTATCCACATCAACCTTGATCATATCCTCGACTTCGACCTACACCGGCTCTCACCCTACTCTCATCTATCCTTCAGACGTCCTTCTATTCAATCGACCCTATCGCATACGATCTCTACCGGCGAACCAAACCTTGAGTTACCTTCGACTCTCTCACGATGTAGTCAGGTTCGACTCGGATTGGAGAGCTGGTTGAATTGCAGCACATCAGGTACGGGCCTTGTTTCTCTGATCTGCTAATAATTTCCACACACTAGATTACTCCTACCCTCTTTCTACCCTTTTCCCACCCTCTTCCTACCTTCTTTCTACCCTCTTCCTACCCTCTTCCTACCTTTTTCTTACCCTCTTCCCTAATATACATACTGGATATGTCTTACCACACTTATATTTTTCATTGAGTTATCCGGCAATGCCAGATGCTCGAGGAAGAATATACGGACACTTGAACGAGATACTAGCTAGAACATCCTAGTATAACCTGAGGATGATCACCTTATATTTACCAGAATCGCTAGCTTTTTTGGTTGGAGGAGTTTATCAATTATTGTAAGGCGCAAATACCACTGGGCTTTTCGCATCTACATTCGTCTGTACCTCGAACGGCGTCAACTTGGCACCGCGAAAATCCTTTCAGGATATCTCTCGAACACTCTACTTACAGTCTCAGCCGTACAGTTGCTGTGCCACCGCATATCGTGTTGCCGTTACACGAAGGGATTGTGTGTGCAGCTGCCTGTGAACGCATAGCCATTTCCCGGCTATTTGGGTTTTGGGCATATGCATCAAATCTGGCGATCCGCTCCGTACCATTATTACTAACAGCGTCTGTAGTATCTCCGCTAGGAGCGGAACCTATTGCGCCACTCGTAAGCAGGCGTAATGAGGGCCCATAGTTAAGCCGCAATCCCCGTTGCGAACCCTCCCTTGGATCTGTGGCTAGTTTGCGGCTAAAGTCAGCATGACGAGGACGACAGACTATGGGTGGGTATAGCGTCAAGCTCGGGAGCCTTGACTCACGCGATAATGAACAGCGACAAAGAGAATGGTGGAAACTTAGGCGACGGCGCGTTGCATACTCAAAAGTAGTGAGTGCAGTGTACCTTGAGATACTAACCGAAGCGCAGAGTGCTCCGAATGCGACCGTACAGCTCGCGAACACGCGCTGATTGACGGAGAGACACTAGTGCCAAGGAAACCTCGGTATGACACAAGACCCTGTCCTGCATGTGTGGAACAAGACTGAAAAGGGATGTGACATAACCTCGCATCGTGTGAAGTCAGATAATGCGGCCAGCACCGAGTGAACGGTCATCTAACCACTTAACGACGCTCCAAGCCTTGCCCTGCAGTCTTTGCCCTGCAACCATCCCAGAACACAAAGACGATGCAGCAACACGACAAGCACCATGAGCAGAGATATGCACTGGATTTCAAGCTCACAGAAGCCGCACTGCTCCTTGCATCCAATACTTTCTTCGTCAGACGGGTACATTAGGAAGGGAAACTTTAGCGAAAAGGCGGACCCACTGTGTATTTCACAGACATCGCTGGGAGTAGTGTCATCTCCACAGCAGACAGATTGCGCTGAAATATAACACGTCGACCTGTCAAATCCGCCATCTGATCGCTGGGCTGGGTAAATCCTCGGCTACTTCACGTTGACAGCACACTTCTCTCGTCAAAACAGTACCAAGGCATGGCAGACAAATCTGTGTGACGATGTTCGGCCTTCGGATGGACGACCAACCGTAAGAGGTCAAGACCCACCAGCCCCAATCAAGCCACGCTGTCACCTAATGTGACGACTTTAACCGTCGCTAGAGTTTCTCACACGAGGCTGGTGCAGTGGAGGTGCAGATTCGGACGTCGCTTTGGATCACACCCCGATAAGTCCACATCTGTGGAGATCGCAGCCTCCTGACCACATGACGGTTCTCGTTTTAGCCCTGCATACCAGCGGACACTCATTCCGAACGCCAATCGCTGATCGCTGCTCCAAGCAAGCTTTAGAGCGCACGACGAAGCATGGCAAAGCGACGAGCTGCAATGAAACAGCCGATCACACCTGTTGTGCGCCTTGATCAGGGAAACATGGTGCTGAATGCTCCAGTCCAGTTTGCATGCTCCGGTTCGTACCGGCACCGGTAAGCCCCAAGGATCAAGGCTCGATTCACACTTGTCTTGGTCTTGGAGTGGCGTGCGTGGCGCCTACGTAGGACCCCTCACATTCGTCTCATCCTATGGGCTTTAGCGCTGCCAGCAATCCCATGACGCCACAGACTGCAGATAGGCGAATGGCTGTGCTCCATGACTTGGCGGCTGTGGGTGCCGCTCCCGCTGTCCTGTGCTAGACGCATTCGGTGCAGTTAATGAAGGATGTTGAGAAGGTTGGAGCGGCAGCAGGGAGCGGTGTGAAGACGCCGACTCGGCAACAAAGGATCAAACATCGAAGAGACCTTGAATGCAGAACAGTTTTGCTTTGCAAATTTGGTCGCCAATGTCAACACACCAGCGTACAAGCTTGGCTTCAGTTGGGGGTGAAAAGCGGATTACTCGGCGGAAATAACTCAACTCGGTCCCGGCGTCCAAGGGCGGGACGATGCCATGGAACAGCGCTAAGACACTCTCCCTCAGAATCCTATTCCTTGACCCACCTCGTCTCCGCCGCTGACTGACCCTGTCAAGTCTACCCACCCATTTACTCTTAGGCGCAGCACCCCCCAGCCACAATCATGCCTCCTAACTGTCGCCATGGCTTCTCCAGCTCTTACCACAGCTGAAGGGATTCCAACAGGCTCCGGCCAATCTGGCCAGTATGACAGTTCGCAACACGAAGACAGTCCCGAATTTGTCGAGGACAACTCACCGAGTAATGACATCGGTGATGATCAGGCACCGAAGGCCCAGCCCATGCAGAAGCGGCGGCGGGTGACGCGCGCATGCGATGAGTGTCGCCGTAAAAAGATCAAGTGTGATGGAAAGCAGCCATGTACCCATTGCACCGTCTATAGCTATGGTATGTTTGCCATATCTCTTGTTATCTAGAAGTGCGCTGGCTCCTACTAACGAATCGTGCAGAATGGTATACACCCACACGCCCGCGTAAATTTGACCCTTCGCAACATAATACTGATCCGCTTTCAGCACGTATGATCAGCCGTCAAATCGAAGACGCAATGCTACTCCTCAATATATCGAAGCCCTCGAAAGTCAACTGAAGCGTGCAAAGGCCCTGCTACACGTTGTTTTACCCACCGTGGACTTGAACGACTCCAGTATTGATGCCCACCTTCAAAGCGGGTTGCTACCCCAACTACCAAGAGCAGCGCCGCGACCACCAGTTATGCCCACTGACTCGCGTGTGGCGCAGCATCAAGGAATACTTCCAGCCGAAGAGACCCCCGATTCTCATCTAGAAGCAATGGTTAAAGCAACTGGTCAGCTAGAGTTAGATGAGGAGGGAAATTGGGACTATCATGGCCACTCGTCAGGATTGAGCTTTATGAGAGGACTACGGCAGTTCGGAGATATGTTCCAGATTCCACCAGAGCAGTCACCGTCCCTCAGAGGGCGAAACATATCTCAGGATCCATCCTCTCCAAACTCCACGCAGTCGCCAGCTGGATCATCCACTGCGTTGCCGCCTGGAACTGACCTACCAAGCAAGCAAGAAGCACGGGTCCTCTGCGAGCGTGCCATAATCGATGCTGGTGCAATGCTCAGAGTGGTCCATCTACCCACATTCTACAAACAACTGGACCGGGTCTACGAGATCCCACCGGAGAATTATGGCAATGCGGAAAACAGTTTCCTACCGCTATTATACGCCGTACTTGCTCTGGGTAAGCTCTTCTCGGACGGGGGTCATGAGTTGGACACGGCCACTTATGATACGCTAACTGATGAGGGGTAAGCAGAAGAGTTTCTCATAGAGAGCTGTTTGGTCTGACATGAACCAGATTTAAGTATTTTAAAGCATCCCGTCAGCTTCTCGACATCGCAGATTGCAGAGACCTGACCTCACTTCAAGCGATTGTTTTCATGATCCAATTCCTGCAATCATCAGCCAAGCTCAGCACCTGCTACGCCTACATAGGAGTCGCCCTACGATCTGCACTACGCATGGGACTACACCGTTCTTTCAACGTGAACTTCACTCCGATCGAAGCCGAAACGCGAAAGCGCATATTCTGGTCAATACGAAGAATGGACACATATGTTGGCGCGATGCTTGGATTGCCACGTTTCCTGGAGGACGAGGACATTGACCAAGAATACCCGGTTGAGGTAGACGACGAGTATATCACGGAGACGGAGATTTTTTCCATGCCAGAGGGCAGTATATCTGTGATGGCTGCCTTCAATGCCCATACGAGAATCGTACAAGTGTTGAGCAAAATCTGCAAATACGTATATCCGATAAAGGGGACACGATCGGGCGGGAAAAACTCTGTGACGTATACGGTTGGTTATTCCAAGATTCGAGAGCTTGAGCAAGATCTAGCGCAGTGGCTAGATGAGTTACCTCTGGCACTGAAACCCGGCGGGGAAGCTCCACCCATCATTATCAGGTAAGCTGTAATTGGACTGCTTAAAGCATAGTGCCTGACAATTGTTTAGAGTCCAACAGCTCCTGAGAATGGCCTTCGGACACGCCCAGCTACTACTGTATCGACCCTTTTTACATTATGTCTCGCAGTCGTACAAGGACAAGACGGTCGACCAGAGAGCGTTCGCATGTGCTTCGGCGTGTGTCAGTGTCTCACGCAACATTGTTCACATCTCTACTGAGATGCGTAGGCGAGGATTGTTGGCTGGAGCGTATTGGTTCTCCATGTACACTACTTTCTTCGCCATCGTCTCGATTCTGTACTTTGTGCTGGAGAATCCGACCAGTCCCACGAGTTTCGAGCTGCTTCGAGACGCTGTGGAGGGCAAAGAGGTGCTGGCATTCTTCGCGAAGCGTAGTATGGCAGCGGATAGATGCAGCACTGCGCTCAAAGTAAGTAGTCTGGTATTCTGGATGCAGGCATGGACTTGGCTAATCCGTCGATATAGAGCATGTTTGAGAGGCTACCTGAGTCTATCAGGCATGGCGGAGAACTTATTGAGTCTAAGAAGCGAAGGCAGGAAAGCTCGCCGCAATCGCTCGCTGCGCGCCCCAATTTTCTGGAACAGCACGACTTTACGGGACCGCGACGTGCTAGTACTTTCCCAGAGAGCTTACCCAACTCCAAGCGGACCGCTCATGGCCGTTCAGTGCCGATTTCTCAGTCACATCTTGCCAACCTGGGCTTAGAGGCTTCGTATAACTCATCGTCACCCTCCAACCCCGACTTCTTTGATGCTGTTCCTGGTCTTACGCCCACATCATCTTCTGCCAGCGTAGCGGGATTTCCAACACATAATTCGCAGCAGAGAGCATCGTTCCCCCCGACACCTTTGGCTACTTCTTTCACAGATTCATCAAGTTTGAATGTTCCAATCGCCGACATCTCGACCATGATGTTTCCCTCTGCTGACCCATTGGCATATCCAAACCAACCCATGACCACGTTCGAAAATACGCACCCACAAGTATTCGACCGAAACACTAGCTCCCCAATTGTAGGCAGTGTTCCGCATCAAATGTCTGCGATTGACAGCAAGCCGCATCCCTCCAATTTCGCCCCGACTGGTATACCCGCTGGGCCTGGCAGACGTACCGACAACGAAGTACAGCTGTTCGGGCCAATGCCTATGTACCTGATGCACGGTGCACAGGCGCAACGAGGATATCCGCCTCAAGCGGGCAGTTCCCACATGCAGGTGCCTGGGCAGAACATGCAGTTTGATGATCTGCTCAACCAAGAAGAATGGGCGCAGACGTTCTTAGACCCTGGTATGGGCATGAACAACGCGAGACCGCCATATGGAGGATCGCAGTTTGGGCCCCCAGGACCAGGCATGGGCGGCTGGCGGTGAGATAGCGACTCAGGGGACATCAAAGACGACTTCACCCAGCGACTCTACGATCTACGAGGACAAAAAAAACGAAAGCAAACATTGATGGCGAAGATCGTGGACCAAATTTGGCCGCCGTACTATAACCGGTATATGGAGGGGTGACGCGTCCCATCCCAAAAGCAGCCTGCCCATCAGCACTTGTGCGCGCCACAATACGACCAAAAAATCGTACGATATAACCGGGAATAATTACGATCAACGACTGCAATTCTATTACGCCTTTAGAATGCGTTACATTCTGTACTCACGATTTACGGGTTCAGTTCAGTCTCAGAAGCTTGATACCTATGTTTCACCGGCTGGTACCGAAAAAAGCCGTTGAGCCTTTCAACGCTAAGCGTTTAAGCGTTCCTATTTTCAAAGACGCTCGTCCATTCACTACGATCACCACCCGGAATTTTCGTTTCGAATAGCTCTCGAGACATCCTTACATTCTGTTCTTTTGATTTATTTTTTGGGGATGTTCTGACTTTCGGCGTTTCTAGACAATTGACTTACTGATAGACTTCTATACCCATTCCATGTGGGGCCATTCAAACCACGCTGCGCTTGCTGCGACTGGCCCTAAGACGGAGGAAAAGCATGGGAAAACTCGATGATAGTATGAGCGTTACGACATGTAGTAAATGGAAGAAACACATTCAACAATATTTCACGTCTTTACCAACGACTATTTTTCCCACTGCTTACGAAGGTATCTCACAACGCACCGCCGATATCGGCCGCCAAGTTAATAAGACGAGGCGTCCAAGACCTACCCACTCAACAAGTGGCATTTTGATCTTATAGTAACAGAGTGTACGAGACGATGCGAGAATGTGGTCAACACCAGGCGGAGAACTGCGGGCGGGGCGGGGTAGACCAAGGGCGCCGAGAGTCCCTACGGTCGATGCCGACATTCGCCAAGTTGTGCTATTTTCCTAGTCTTCACCGGCCAAGGACGGGATCTGGTATCGAGTAGGGGGTACCGAGAGTTTGTAGCCTTATACCGAGCAGTCGTTTCTGACAATCCTCATGCCAGGATATCGGGACTCCTGTGTGGCTCCACACGATGGTCCCTAGGTATGACACGAGGGATGAAAGCCGCAATGTTACATACCGTCTCTATTTCAAGAGAGAAGTCTTGCCTAGGACAAACGACAGAGGGAACAGGTATATTATATCGCGCCTCACTACCTAGCGGAGCTTTGCATCATGTCCATCTACATCGTGTACCATCCTAGTTCGTCTACTGCAATCGCACATGTTAGCAGCGAGGGCAAGTTGATATATCAAGGTCGATGCATCAATGTAAGCCTATTTAGATCGGATTGGAGAGGAATGAAAGATGAACAACACAATTTACTACCTCTTCTAAACAGAACTGTGTGGCGCTTCTCCTCGCGGGCTTTACTCATGAGAGCCCTGGGTTTCTCGTTGTGGACTATTGAGGGTAGTGCAATCAGCCTGAAGATGCTGTTGAACAACAGCAACTATATTAGTCTATGATCAGAGTAATGGAGGCGATACAATGTGTTCACAGTCGCGAATGGAAGATGGAGGAAAGCGGTGCCTGGACTAGCGGGTCTGAAGCGGCTAGCGTATCAGCCACGTGTGGCTTGTTTTTACGTTTTTAGATCGACGTCATTGTGTTGTTCGGTTCATCGCAGCTGCCCACTTTGCGAAGTTCCTTGTTCCTCGCACAAGAAGACGCATTATTCCTGTGACAAGCGCTTGATGCTGTAGTATTTTCGTCTCACCTTTTCCTCTTCAATTGTACAGCTTCAAACCTACCATCCTGCGCTACCTCGGCCCACTCCTCCACGAAGAGCTTAACCCGAGTCCTTTGCTACCTCCCACTACCTTCTTCGCAAGCTCACGATGACAACGCGCCGCAAATACAATCCCGATACCGAAGGCATCCCCATCACAGCAGGCATGCCTAGCGGCACAATCCGCCCGCCAACCTCCTCCGCGCGCCGCTCGCCCTTTCTCCCCACGCGCCTCGAATTACAACTTCTCGCCATCTACCCCACAACGCTCCTCCTCGGCAGTATATTCAGCACTCTCTCGCCCGCCTCGCGCAGCGCGCCCTACTCCGCCGTCTCGCAATCGCATCCTCCCGAGTTTGCGCCCAGCTACTTCGCGCAGAAGAAGAACGTTTTCAACGTATACTTCGTGAAGGTGGGCTGGTTTTGGACTACGCTCGCGTTCGCGTTCTTTGTGACCTTCCACCCGGGCTTTGGGAAAGGGCTTAGTGGAAGAAGAGTTCGGGCAGTGGCGAGATACGCTGCGGTGACAACATGGTGGGTGTTTGTCACACAGTGGTTCTTTGGGCCGCCGTTGATTGACACCATGTTCCGGTTCACGGGCGGCCAGTGCGAATTGCTCAGGGATCCCGAGGCGAGAGGGGGGATGAGCGATACCAGGGAGTTCATTACGGGCGCGACATGTAAGGCTGTCGGTGGCACGTGGAAGGGTGGACACGACATCTCTGGACATGTTTTCCTGCTCATCATGGGTTCGTCGCTGCTCTGGCTCGAGTTTCTGCCGGCTCTCACGCGCGTCGAGGGTCTACGTGACGGTCGATTAATCACGCTACCAGACGGCAAGACCGCGAGTGTCGCTGTGGAGAAGGAAAGGCATAAGGCCGAGGGCGACGCAACGGCTAGAGGCGTTAAGTTTGCTCTTGGTGTTGCGGGGCTCATGTGGTGGATGCTGCTTATGACTGCTGCCTACTTCCATACCTGGTTCGAGAAGTTTACGGGACTTGCGGTCGCATTCGCAGGGCTGTGGTGTGTCTACTTCCTTCCCAGAGGTGTACCGCAGGTTAGAGCGTTCTTGGGTATGCCCGGCGTATAAAGAGCCGAGTATGAAGGTTATTTACCAGCTCAATAGTGAGGTTAGGGACGGATTTCTGATTCATAATGAGCGGGATGACTGAAGCGACAAAACATACAAGACGAAGTATTGTCTAATTGCATGTATCATTACCTCTAGCATTTTATTGCCATTGTCGTGTTGAGCTTCGTATATGTCCCATTTGAATATCATGTCGCACATTTACGGACTTTTGCAACCCCCTACTGCTTCTCCAACCAAATAAGCTTGCTCTGATAATCCCCCCTCGGCCAGGCAATATTCAAACCCCCATTCATATACGTAGCCCCACTATACGTCGCATTATCCAAGTCATTCCTATATCTCGCCTTCGCATCCAAGCCCTGCAGTTTCAACGGCGGCGGCGCAGGCTTGACCACATACAACTGCTGAAACGCAAACACCACGCTCTGGCTCCCATCCTCAGACACAAACTGCACGCCAGGCCAGTTACTGCTGTCCGGATGTGCGAGGCGGTAGAATTCCCCGCTGATCACAATAGGATTGACGCGATGTGCTTCAGCCATGATGCCGGGCACGGCTGATGCTTCCTCGGGACTGAGTTCAGAGGGATTCAGTTCTAGCCCAAAGGAGCCGCACATCATGGCTACGTGCCCGCGGTACTCGATGCTGATGTTGCGCGCGGTAAGGCCGTTGGGGATCGCGGAGACGTGGCAGCCCATTGCAGACGGCGGGTAGACGAGACTCGTGCCCATCTGGATTGTAAGACGGTTTGCGGCATCCGTATTATCTGAGGTCCAATGCTGCGGCCAAAAAAATAGTAACCCAGGGTCGAAGCGGCCGCCGCCTGATGCGCAGCCTTCCCACAGGACGTCCGGGTAGCGCGTGGTTAGGTTGTCGATCACGCGGTAGAGACCGAGGATGTAGTTGTAGTCGTCTGACGGGCGGGAAAGCTCGTGCATACCGCGGTTGTTATCCCATTTCACGTACTGGATGTGCGCGGAGTCAAGGATGCGCGATACGGTGGTGATGATGAAGTCTTGTACTTCTGGCATACTCACGTTGAGAACAAGTTGATTCCTGATCAGAGTCCTCTGGTGCTTGCCCGCATGCAGAACCCAGTCCGGATGGTCGTGGTACAGCGTGGAGTTTGGGTTCACCATTTCTGGCTCTACCCATATACCGAATTGGAGTGGCGTGGAAGCATTCAGCACCGTGAAGTTGTTCACTTGCGCAACGTAGGGGCCTAGACCATCGGGGAACTTCGCTGGGTTGGGCGTCCAATCTCCTAGACCTAGCGAGTCGTTGTTGCGTGGATAGTCGACGCCAAACCAACCGTCATCGTTGACGAAAAGCTGGACGCCGAGTTCTTCTGCTTCGCTTGCTAAGTTGACTAGCGAGGTCTCATTGATGTCGAAGCCTAGGCCTTCCCATGAGTTGAGCAGAATGGGGCGCGTTTCCTTTGTGAACTTGGAACGCGAGAGGTGGTTGCGATACAGATCATGGAAGGAGCGCGACATGCCCCCGACACCTTCGGAAGAGTACACAGCAACAGCTTCAGGAGACTGGAAGGACTCGCCTGGCTGCACTCGAATACTCGTGTGTAGTGAGTTGAGTCCTAGGAGCACGCGGACATAGCCGTTCGAAAACCTCTCCGTCGTTGCTTGGAAGCTGCCTGTCCAGACTAGGTTGAAACCCCATGCTTCACCAGAGCCTTCAGTGGTGGTTGGTGATACCAGCGCGAAGAAGGGGTTGTGGAGATGCGATGCATAACCTTCTGTACTCCGGAAGCTGTGCGATGTTAGTAGATAGTTTACAAATGTAGACGCAGTACTCACCTAGTTTCGCCATAGTCCACCTTCCTCCTGACAGTATTAAACTCATGAGACCAGTCACCATATGGTTCAATCATTTCCAAGTCCGCATTCGGAAAGTCGGTGCTGAAACTCGCCGCTCTTTCGATGACGATATCGCTCGAGCCGTTGTTCGTAATGCTGAAACTCCGCGCAATAGCGTTGTATTTCGGAAATATAGAGTATGACAGCGCAGCCGAGACATCAGACACGTTATCATACAACTGCACGATCAAGGTCGTCACATCGCCTCCTTCTCCATATGTGGCAGGCAGGCCCGGTAAAGAGGGCTTTCCTTGAACGATCTCATGTGACTGGTATATGAAGGCAGAGACTGTGTCGCCATCGGCATGCTCAATATGGATCGCTGGCAAACGGATGTCGCTACGCCCGATGTCAGGAAATTCGCGGCGCAGATTGGCTTTCTCGTCGTGCCAGCCCCAGGGCAAGATATTTGCTGGTGGTGTAAACTCGGTAGCTGGCCCGCCAAAATGGTCGGATATGAGATCTCCAGACGCAGTGTCAACGTGGAACAGGTATGACATGCCATCAGCGCTCAAGGTAAAGTTTGTTCCAGTCGCAGTAATTGCTGTAGATGGTCAGCAAATTCCGTTGTTAACTCCCCTCTGCCCCATCATTTCCTCGACTTACCGTCCTGACCAGCAACCGCGCCTGCCAACAGCAACACAAGACACCCCTTGCACCCAAACATGACTGCAGATTACCGTTGGACAAACCTATTTTGCATCTCGGCCAACCTCCCTCCTCATATATGTACCTTTCATCTGAACCCAATCTAGCTTACCATCAGACTGCACCCGCGCAGCTCCGTTGGGTGAGGGGAAGAAGTGGGGAAAGAGCTGGGATCAAGTCAACAAACAAACCTCGTTCCACGGTGTGACAGGGCGGAAAATCTCCGTATTGGAGGAAGTGGCGTCCGGGGAGCGGGTGCGCTTCCCTTTTGGGGATGGCACAAACTCTGGTAACCTGTTGCCCAGGTGTGAGATGACGATCACAGGCCTTGGACGACTCCTCTGGGAGAGCCGACTGCGGCTCTAATGCATAGAAAAGTACACGGCTCGGATGGATTCCCGGAACTCCTAGATGTTGGTTAGGTCGTGGGACGGAGGATTCTTGTCGTTGATCTGTTATAAACACGAGCTCCTTCGTATACTAACCACTAATCTTGGGGTGGCCTCGGCGCGTTCATCAACTAATGTCATCTGCCATAGAGGCTAAAGGGAGACTGCATCTGTAGTTTGAACTTGCCATGAGATTCGTACCTAAACTAGGCTACACAACGTTGTCCGACTTTCCGACTCACCGCGAGTCTAAACAAAAGGGCCCGCACGATAGATGCCACGATGTTTAGCTATCCAGTGCTAGCCTAGCCTAGCTTCCAAAGCACGGATCGCCATGGCTTTGACTTCATCCTCTTGCACCGCAGTCAGAAGGCGACCGTACTTCTCCTGCGCAAGCAACTTTCCATACGCAATCTCCTGCTCCTGCGAGACCTTGTGGTAGCGACAAAGATAGCTCAGGCGATTCGCAAGAGCCACTACGATCGGATCGAACTCGTACTCGGCGCGGGTGTTGTCGATGACAGTCAAAACCTCACCGACCTCTGGCACACGGTTCTCAATTCCCTGAATGTAACGATCCTGGATGTGCTCGATGTAGGCATGCATGCCGAGCCTATAGGCTGTGAGGCGGAGCTTCAGGGCGTCGCCGAGCTCGTTGGGAATGGGGAGCTTGGGGAACTCTGGGCTGCTACAAACATTTCGCAGCCACTTCGCAATGCTCTTGACGGCCTCCAGTGAGATATCCTTGTGTGTGAAGCCGAGTTTCTTCGCGTCTGGGCTCTCGACCATGTGCGCTCGGAAGGTGGGCGAGGCAACCAGCAAAGCAAGCTTCGGGACTTCCACTTTGACAGGCCTGGATGCGGTATCTACCTCGAGAGTGATGGTGATGGAGGGCAGCAGCTCTTTGCGAGCAGAGGCCGACCAGTTGCGCAAGTCATCGCCGCCTTTGAGGTTGTTCATGTCGGCGATGACCTTGTTGATCTGGCCCTCTGGGGACAGACTAGCGACGTAGCCTCGGTTCTGGGCACCGCCACGGCGATTGCGAGTCCGGTTGTTTTGAGACATGACTCCGGAGTAAGGCTTCGTTCGTGTGGGGGTGTAGAGAATCGTGAGGGGAAGAGCGCAAGGGTATGGTGTGTCCGTATTTGCGAGTCGAAGTGGCCTACGAACCTTTTGAATCTTAGGAGTTGATACTCGAGGGCCGGTTGAGAACTGGGCTACGTGGAGAGAAGCTTATGTGTGGAATAGGTGCGAGCACGAGGCTCTTCTGAGTCCAAGGTAGGCTACAACTTGTCAGTGAAAGCAACCGTGACTGTCCGCGATGGCTCCGCTACCTAATCCTAGGCTTCCATCACCATGACCCAGTGGCAAGTAGCTGCATATACATTTCAGCAGGAGGTCAATGGGCTAGCTTTAGATTCACTGCTTTATTAGAGTCCCCGAGTGTCTCGCTTGGAGGAGAGCATAGGACACTTAAAGATTGCTTAGGAGCGTCTAGAGTTGCTCCAACATAACATTCGGCGTACCTATAGAAATGTTCGAGGAAAAGAGCGCGAGATTTGAGATAGCTCTGAGCCCCTGATTCTCCCATCAATATGGACCACACGAATTCAGGACTTATTGTCGACGTTCTTGCCATCAACGCTGAGCCTGCGAATTCCATTGTGAGGAAAGGAGTTACCCAAACAAGCGGCACATTCTGATTGTTGGGACAATCTTTCTCGACGCACAATCGTTGCAGTGTTACTTAAAGCAGGGCTTCTGGTATCTCACATGCCATAGTAAGTTTACTTTAGTCATTGTCCACCGCGAGTGAAACATCTCATCAATAAGTTGGCAGCCCCCCGTTTATGGAGTGAAATAACAATACACGGCCGTCACCCTTGTGTCTCTACAATGTAGCGCACTATTCTTTCCCCCCTCTCACTATATAAACAGGATTGTTCCCAGTATCTCCCAACCCTTCTTCTTCCACACCAGAAACGTTCAACCACACCGCTGTCAAGAAATCCATCCAACCACAATGCCTAACAACAACGTTTCCCGCCAGCCCATCTTGCCCATTTCAGCCCCGAAGGATTCGATCCATGGTCGAGTTCGAAACACCCTGCGCATGGTCAACCACCGCCGCGGTGGCAACGAAGTCTCAGCATACTCTCTGCTCTCCCGCAAGGAGTTCAGGACCGATGATACCGTCAACGTCATCTTGGGTGCCGCTGCCGATGCCGACGTGGTTGAGGACGTGCCGAAGCTAGCTCTCCTCGTCATCTCTACTACCTTCCGCCAGATGATTGAGAAGAAGCCGGAGATCGAGCAGATCAAGGTAACGTCTGCTTCTATTGACCTTTCCTCGGTTATCATCTTGATGCACTGGGTCCAGGACCTCGTGCACTCCAACGCGGATCCCAATGTCAAAGTCCTGGTTCCCGCTATCCTCGTCGACAAAGCTAAGCTCATTCACGCCGCGCATCTCCTAGGCATGAGCCGCTATGTGAATCACGTTATCAAGGGCTTCAAGGATGACATTCGAACTCAGACTCCACTTCCCCAGGATTGCGCCGAGTTCGAGAAGTACGCTGTCGCAGAAGACCACGAGATCACCAAGGCCACCGGTGAGCGCCTTGGTTACCTTCTCCGCACCAACAAATACCCTGGCGACCGTAAGCTCCTGAAAGACATTCTTGCGCGCAGCCAGAAGCTTGGGAAAGCTGTCCGCGATGCCGATGCTCGCGCGACTGCTCGACGTGCTGCGCAGTTCTAGGCTATGGTCATCTCAAGATTGACCTCCTACTCTCCGAAGCAACTTGGGCTCCTTACAGGACTTCATGCAGGGATGAAACCGAGATTGGATTTAGCTTTTGACGTAGTTCGCGCTTCCAATTCGAACTTCCAAGTATGAATCTACATACGTAAAGATTCAGCACCGTCAAAGGCCTTTTTGTCAGGTCTGGCCTACGTAGCAGTAATATAAATGCTCATATTGAACCAGTTAAAATTCCAACGAACTCTACCTTTAAACTGTGCCCATGTTAATGTGGTGATATTATTACTGTGTCTACGCTATCCGTGAAACCACTCTTTATTCACTAGGAAATGAGTGGTATAGAACAGCGTTAAACTCTTATAAGTTAGCTAAGTTATGTTACTCCCCATATTATCTCTTCTCATTGCACTGCGCTGAGTGCCGCCTTACAGATATAATCGAAACCCCAGAGTTTGTGTAACCCGTAAATGTGTTGAAGAGACTTAGAGGTAGAAGAGCCGTCAATGATTTGGAACTTGGAAGGTATTGCCATTTGAAGTAGACTGCTCAAGCATCGATATTAATGGTGGGTGACACGTATTGCGTAGTTCAACCTCGACTGATTACCTTTAGCTTGACATTGTTTCACTACTTAGCAAACTTGGTGGTGGAGACAATTCTAAAACATGCTAGGGTATTTAAATGAAAACAATGTCAAGTAAAAACAGTTCGCAACTATATAGCTTCACGCAGCATTGAGAGTATCCAACCATCCACTCCACTCCTGTGAAAGAGTTAATATGGCACCTCACTGCTATACATACTACTGGTATATTACTGCACAGCATCATTATCATACTGAAAATAGAAGTGGAAATACGGAGGGCGCCAGTTGCGCTCGTCCGAGCGGCAAAATTGACCTGGGATGAGTTCTAAACAGATACATTGTTCATTGTAAAGAGATCATACTACCTACGGTAGTGACAATACAATGGTCTATTCAATGGCACTCGACCTGGAAAGTTTCCCGTTGCGTGGTACCTACGATTAGCAAGTGAACGCACGGTTCACTTGTCCATCAAGTAAGGTACTCGAGCACTGTCGAAAACAGTGAATTTGCCCATGTAGCCCTGGCGTGCATGGAAAAGAGACCTGGCCCCAAACTAGCGCGTGTGAAAGAGGAACAGGTCCTCACCTCGACCACCGTCGACTATAAGTCATTAACCTTCCCGTACTGAGTTTCTTCTGCTACCCACACGACTTCTCTGCAACATCATCAACTGTCAACCTAATCACAATCGAGTGGGCATTGTTATTCCAGAACGTCACAATGTCCATAACCGATAAGATTCCCAAAGAGCTTCTACTAGACATCATCGAGATGTTCGAGGACGACAAGGCCACCTTGGTGAATCTGTCGCGTACATCACGAACATTCGCAACACTGACTTCAAAGTCATTGTATCGGAACGTCTCGGTCGGCCAATGTAGCACAAAACAGGGGGACATACCACTTCTTGTCCGAACACTCTTGGAGCGCCCCGATATTGCATCTTGCATCCAGAAGTTATCCGTCGTGTCTGCCGTCTTCGTCGAGACATTTGATAGATGGGAACTCCAAGAGCAACTGAACAGCATGACACGCACACAGCAGGCCCAGCTCATGGCGGCTTGTACTCAGTGGATTGGAGATCATGGCGATAAAACCGATCCAATGTTTATGGAGGCGAACGCACTGTGGGCAGCGGCCATATGTCTTCGACAGCCATGTGGCTTTGCTGGGCTGCTAATTGCACTCGCCAGCCATGTCCAAGATCTCGAAGTTAAGGTCTTCAGGAGCGCAGACTGTGAGGTAGCTCCCGAGAGTACTCTTCAGTGCTGGTTTGGACTCCGCCAATCACGCGATGCTGAGCACGCCGATCCAGCGCCAATTATTCCAATGCTCCCTTCTTTGCGCACTGTCACGCGTTTGAGTACGTATGGGGGCAACATGGAGCTCCTAGGAATGGGATTCAACAACCTCAAAACCCTGGAAATCGATCTAGCGAGCAAAGCCCCGGAGCATCTGGCCAATTACTATAACAACGAGCTCGCGCCTTTCGAGACACCAATGTCGCTTTCTCAGCTCAAGTGTCTTATTATCCACAGTC
This sequence comes from Parafenestella ontariensis, assembly GCA_021596325.1. Taxonomy (NCBI): domain Eukaryota; kingdom Fungi; phylum Ascomycota; class Dothideomycetes; order Pleosporales; family Cucurbitariaceae; genus Parafenestella; species Parafenestella ontariensis. The sequence continues at coordinate 469,292 of JAKGDA010000006.1, forward strand.
ACTGGGACGAGCTCAATGTACACAAAAATCGCATAGATCATGTGACCTACATTCTGGAGACGCTAGGAGCCCGGAACGTCACGTCGTTCGAGTTCATACTCGGGAGCTCCGCGGTACTGACCACCGCGCCTATTACCAAATCATTCGATAAATTGGTTAAACAGCTGCATCCTTTGAATGCCTGTCTTGAGGAGTTGACGATACGCTTTAGTACCGGATTCATCGAACAGAGTCATCGGATTTTGAAACGCTTCAACCCGATCATAAGCCTACAGACGTTTCGGTGCCTGCGAAAGGTTACGTCACCGTTCAACGCATTTATACGCCGCGACTATGGCGTCAGGTTCTTAAGCCCCGAGATTCCGAGTCCGGACGACTTCCTCCCCCCAACTGTGAAGCATTTGACCCTTCTTTACCCGAACGCGAAGACTATGCGTTTACTTCGAGGTCTTTTCACCACTTCAAGACCCAAACCGCTACAGCTCGAAACGATAACGCTAGCTTGTGACGACGGGCTGGGCAGACCAGCCTGGTGGTTTCAGGCTCGGTGCTACTCACTTAGATTGCTACCAGTTGCAGTCAACATTCTGTTGGACACCGATACAGTTGAAGCAGAATCAACGTACCGCCTCCAATGCCAGCTTTTTGAAGAGGGCTGGGCTAACTGTCTCTTTGGAAACGAGTAAAGGTTACGATATCCTTTAGTCTATACGGGCCATGACATGGGGAACCAAAAACGAACTAAAACACGGGTCTGGTTACAGCTTACGGGAGAGCTCCGAGTCAGACTGGAGTGTGAATCATGTATTGTCCGGGAGAGACTTTGTAAAGACTGACTAGTTACCTGCCGCGTAAGAAGTTTCCATAGGCCTCCGTGCGTGTATCCAGCCTTACATGTACTGTTCGTATCCATAGACCCAAGAATTAGAAGTGAATGTCGTCAAGACACTCAGTTCATCGTATCCCTCCGAGTCCTCAACTCCTTTGTGCTACTCTCACTCCCTGCATCTTCCTCAATCTTCACTCTAATCTCCGTTGTCTTGACAACGTCTCGTAGCGGCACCCCTGGGACACCATCCTCGTCCATTCTCGCATAGGTCGAGTTTCCAAAGCGACTGCCACCGACACTATCATGTACCCCTCCTCTTTGAGCGTCCCCACTCCCAGACACATGTCGTGAGCCAGATCTTCCATTAGCATTGAAACCCGCCTTCGTAAAGTCGACAAGTTGAGTAAGTATGTCGAATTCCAGCTTCAACTTGAGGGCATACGCCAACGTCTTCCAACTCGTCTGCACTTCGTACAGCCCGGCATACTGAAACGCCAGGACTGTAACGTCTAGCGCTATAACCACCACGTTGACGACGATAAGATGGTTGAACACACGCTTCGCATCCGGACCCCTGAACGCCGCTGAACTCCGCATGAGGACGAAGGTTCGGTAGATGTACAACCCGCTAATCACACACTCTTGCACAAAGAACCACGTCACCTGGAAAATTTCCCATTTCGCATAGACCTTGAGCCATGTCGCTGGGTGTGGCGAATTGCTTCCCGCGAACAACGTCGTAGCACCACCCTGCACGATAATGCAATCCGCAATGATCATCCAGAGTAACCATCTGTCCCTCTTGCCTGGACTAATCAAATGTAGCCTCGACCACAGCACGATGGACTGCCCTGTAATCATGAGCATTCCACCTCCGCACGCCATGGTAATCTCCAACGGTGCCGAGTGGGAGATGTCATAGTTGCGCAGGAAGTAGCCGAGGGCGTGGATGACGATGCCAATGGACGCAGCGAGTAGCGAGTAGAAGTATACTCCGCGGTAGGACCGAAAGGTGCGAAATACTTTGACGAGTACTTCGAGGGCGTGGGAGACGGCGAGCGCAAGAAAGACGATGACAAGGAGGGCAGTTTTGTAAGGGAGAGTTGGATTTGTCCCCATACCATCCCCTCGGGCTGCGAGTAGTGGGTACATGTTGAGCCAGAGTCGTGGTACGAAGGGTAGGATGAATGAGGGAAGATCGATGAAGGATGGAGCAAAGATCACCAATACGGATCCTACGCGGACTTTTACCTCAAAGATTCTGGGGTTCCTCTTTCTCCCGCACTCATTTTCTCGTGTCAAGTCTGGAATGTACGGCACAGAACTTTAAATCCTTCGAGTCCCGTCCCGGTACCTGGTTGTATCGTCGATCAATCACTGGCTGGACCCGCTTCTTGCAGAGTCCAGCCCGTTTGAAGACATGTCACTACTCTCGAAACAAGTCTTATCGTACCCACAACCCCGGCTGACTCGCTTTCGAAAACGTGGGGAGATTCGCGCACGCAGGAGTCTGTCGCTTCGACGAATCAGACGAGACAAGTGACCGAACATAGGATGCAGATCCATGTCGTCAGCCAGCCATAGCTCATGCACTCCAGTTTGCACGGAAATTTTGCGTGGTGTCGCGTGGCAATCCTGCTTCGCGCAGGGACGTGAATTGTTAGAACTTTGTCTGAACGTACCGCGGTGCGCAATCCCCCCGCTGCGAACGGTCAGCTACCAAGGTATGAGCAAACATCAACCTCGTACTGGAGCTTTCCTACCTGACCTTGCCAGCTTTCTGGCTATGGTGACCTGCTGTTGAGAGCGAGTTGCATAATGAAAACTAGGTGTAAACAACGCTGGTCCATGGAATTGTCCCGGCTGACATTCCATTAGCGTGGGTGCTGGTTACTAAGAAGCCATTCCCCGTTTGCCGATCCCGACTTTCTTTAAGGCGAGGAGCACCTCACGAATGGAACCACGATGACACAGTAGTAGTGTGCCCCGACCAAGGAATTGGGTGTCGATAAGCGTCATGATCCAGTGGATTTCAACAATACGGCAATTGTCAATAGCGTTACAAGGCGTCACAATACAGTATACAAGAGCATATACTCTAGGCTCTAGGCTCTACTATTGCGCAGATGTCACTTTGGTCGCTAATCCCAGACAACCTTGGCTTTCTTGTAGCTCATCTTACCAGAGCTCCGCGGCTCCCCCGCATCATAAGGGCTGTCTTCGGACACTACTATTAAATAACTATTTCACGATGTTAATTGCTTATAAGAGTTTAATATTATAACCTAATAGTTACTTTAATTAAAGTTATTATTATTCTACTAATATATCTTAATCTTAAATAGAGACTTAATCTTATTAATTATTATCCTATACTTATAGAGCTCTAGAAGATAGAGCTCTAGGTCCTTATTATACTCCTACTTTAGAGTCCTAATAATATTAATAGCTATATTAATCTTAAGGAGCTTATTATTAAGCGTAGCCTTATTATAGTATCCTTAAGATTAGTTATTAGCTCTATTAGTTATACTAAATATTAGAGACTTACTTCTTAGCTAAGGTTATAAGACTAGGCTATAGAATATCCTAACTACGTTAAGCATAGTAATCTCTAGGTCTTTATCTTATATTATAATCTTAATAAACTTATTTCTAGCTTATTAGTATAAAGGTTAAGGAGGCTTAAACGCTTATTAAGTCTTAAAGGCACTAGTTGCCTTAAAGCTTACTTATTAGAAGTCTATTATAGTTAAAGTTAAAGTTTAATTAATAAGAGTATAGGTGCGCTCTTCTACTATTTAAAGTACTACTAGGTAGTAGGGTTATATACTATACCTATTCTATAGTTGCTCTATAAAATCTTCTATTATTATTACTATAATACTACTTCTACTATTTACTAATAGCTCTAGCGAGCTATACCTTTTACTCTTTTACTCGTGAGGGCTCTAGGTTCTAATTACCAACATCCTTCTCGATTCTTTATTTCAACAATAAAGTCTTAATTCTCGGAGAGTTATGTCGTGGGATTTCTACAGCTCGATGTGCAACACAGCTGAATCTATGCTGATTTTGGAATGCATTCATGACCGACGATTAGTTGTGTCAGCCAATGCATGACTCGACGTAGGCCAAAAGATGATAAGCGCGATGATAAGGTTTCAAGAGAATTAGGAATGATGCTGGTGAGATTTACGACATGACTACGTGTCGTGGGGTAGTCATGATTGTAATTCTGGAATGGGAACTGTTCTCCAGTAGCTGCCAGCGGTGAGATCACAATCGTGCTCAGTCGGAAGTCGCTATCAGTCGCAGGGCTTGGTATGTGGAAGCCTTGTCGAAAGGGGGAAGTAACTAAGCGATTGCCACCTGCCGCGGGAGTGACTGCGTTCCATTGTGCAGATGACCACCAGTCCCAATATAAGGTGCCCAGTACTGATGCTGGGGATCGTGTTCTGGTCTACCAATAAGACTGGGTTAAAGTCCAAGCTTTTGCCACTTATTGGCCTGTTGCAAAAGGCTGGTGATATAGGAGAGATGTTGATCAACATACCTACGAAAACAAGGATATGAACCAATCAATATAGCTAATACAAGGTGCTAGGAAGTGTTAGTACGCGAAAACACGATTCTTAACATGAGTAGAAGTGCGGCAGTTGAAAACTTCCATTACTCGGCGAAAAGGGGTAGTGGTCTGCGAAAGTATCGATGATGCGCCAGTAGATTTTGGTGGTGATAGTCTCATGTCTACCTCTTCTCATCACTCCCCTGCCGCGAAGGGGTCCTATCCAGCAAATGCCACGTCTCACCATTCCTAATCTCCTCGAGTCGTAACAAGGTTTTCTTTCCGTACTGGTCGACCTGATGCGAAGTGCCCAGCCTGTTCTCCGGATCCATGCAGCGTAGGAGTGCCAAGATCGAGGACTTCCACGGCGGGGCGTTCCTAGTATGGAACATTGTCGCGAAGAGAAAGATAGTGATAGCGCAGTACAGCACAAGAGGCATGGTGAGCCACACATATGTGACCTCAATATGAGGCTCAGTCTTCCAGGCAATGCCGTTGACCCGAGTACTGTTGTAGCCGACGTCTGTGCGAAACCTGGGGGCATGTCAGTCTTGTGCAGTCTAGCCTGTGGAAGGCCCAAGGTCGCCAGCCGCCCTTGCAGATATGAAACAGCAATTCTGTGAAGCGCTGAAGATATGCAGAGCCCCTCCGGAGGAAACTTACGAGTTACTCAAGCTCGTCGCAATGTTGTTCATCTTCCGAGTGAAGCCTTCGAGACCGATGTTCGTCTCATTTCGGCATACGTACATACTCTTCTTGCCCAACACATCTGGCATTATGTATTGCGCGCGGTCAGCATACCTCAACTCGTATGCAGTCTCCGTGACCCCGCCGACCTTTGTGCTGTTGATCGGGACAGGAATATACGATGCCCACATCTATAAATACAAATTAGGAAGGGTTTGGCGATAATTTCGTACGAAAGGCCTCTTACCATGTCAGGGTTTAGAGCCCAGTCGAGGTTCTCCCCAATGGTGCCAAGTTTGTCGCTCCGGATGCAGAATTCCTCAGGAGAATTTTCCTCTTTAGCACAATAGAGTTGACGTGCAACAAGACCAGTAACTGATGGGTACGGTGAAATGCTCCAGGGCAGATCGTCGTATACCTGCAATATCTCCGTGTTCATTGACTGGGTGTACGTTGATTTGAGCCTGAGCAACGAGAGCTTGAAAGTTGCCTTGAAACCTCGCCAGTACTTGAGATCCCTCCAATCAGGATTTGCATTGAGATTCAAGCAGGGGTCATAGTACGAGAGATAAATATGCGCCAGATCAGCTAATCTTCCATCGCTGCCTGCAGGTGTCGGAAACTCCTCGCTCCCGAGCCACCGCGTGTCCAACTGGAAAGTGGATATATTCAGGTAACCTTCGTCTCCGTCTTCAGGTCGTTCGAAACTGTGACGATCTTGTGGAACGACCGCAGGCATATCAGGCTGGCGGACAAGAAGGTTCGTGACATTCTCCGTGATTACACTTACTCCGATTGTGGTGTATGGTTCCCAGGTACAGTGTTCCGTTGCGCAACTTGCAGATGCGTTGGAGGGATAGACATGGGTATTGATAAGCCCGTTATCCATTGCTGCAAAGACGTCCCAATCATCGTTGATCCCAGACGTGTTGGTAAATTCCACGAGACGCTGGAGAGAGGCTAGGCCGACGCCGGGCAGAGGATATGCTTTAGGCTGTGTGTTAACTGCTTGTTGAATGAAAGACGGAAACGCAAGTAGCATGATCGTTGCCAGAGCACCAAGAGAAACGAGACGACTGTGGTATTCACGATCAGTGAACATGTTCTCTCATAGACGTAGAGTGTGCTTACGGCTTCCATCCCAGTCGATAGAGCAATCGCAAGCTGCCATCAGGGCCACGACTCGCAAGATCGAAGCGATCAACGTCCGCAGCGCTTTGTTCGTTCACAAACCACGTCCACTTCAGTTGTCCGATGCAGAACGATACTGGAACTAAAAGAGCAGATTGCGATAGCTGAGCTAGAGCAGCCACGAATGTTGTAATCTGTACATGCGACTTCCATTGACTCTGACGCTTGCCGTCGAAACAGAGCAGAAGGATTATATTGGCAGCAAATCCGACCGTTCCAAGTAACCAAGTGGAGAGTTCCCACTTCCAGATTCGAAGGAGATGAGCCGGACGTGGAGAGCGAGGCCCAGCATGTTCATCATGAGAGTAGGTCGTGTTCGCCTCCGACATGTGTTCAATCGCTGTTTTCTCAGACGCATACGTTGTCGCATGATTTATAGCTGGAATGAAAACCGGGCCATCGTGTTTGGGTGACTCATCGTCGCCCAACTCGCGAACTGATATCCATGATTGTCTAGAGGGACCAATGGAGGCCTTGTCGTGATCAAGTGCCATTTTCAAGAGAGAATTATGTGCACAAGGGATTGGGTTCGAAGTGAGTCGCGAGTTCTCAAGGCAAGCCGTAGGGCTTTCTATCTCCATGAGAGGAGAGCTTATCGGTTCCGACGCGCTGGGACGTACATCAATGTTCGATATTGCGTTATACTCAACGTCTTCCCAACTCGCCCCGGATAGCATGGATCGGCCATAAGCGAACGCCCCGCGCCGGGGTATTGTTAAGGCTGAAATGTGGCCACATCCGTCCAATGACGCGACAATGGAGCACAAAGCGGAGAATATTGATAGGTGCTTTCTAACTGTCTGTCGTCTGTCTGCATCAGTTTATCTAAACCCTGGACTTATGGGGCCATCTTTGGAGACCATGATACGTCCGATAACTCATAAGCGCCGCCCAGAGTCAAATAAACAGAAAGCGGAAGGATGCGGGCCGATGCTGCCAGAAATGCTAGCATTGTGGTCAGCCATGCTTATGGGTTGCCAAAGACGATAGATATTGCAATCGGAGTTTATCTAAAAGAGAAGAAATCTGTGGGACGGGTAAAGAACTAATGGACAAAACTCATCGTTCTGTGCTTGGCAAGCCCGCCACTTCGCGATCTAGATAATTGCGCTAAAAGAAATCCGAGACATGATAGCACGAGGATTAGGGCTTGGGGAGACCTTGAGAGCGTCAGTTGGAGTTAGGATGCGATGGTGTCGTGAACGCGTTCTCGGCTGTTGCCACATAAAAGAAGGTGACGACTTTTCGGCGACTGGTTTTTTAAAATTCGGCGATTGGTTTAATATATACTACGGGGACTATAAATATATAGGTTAGCGCTACTAAGCTTATTAGCACTACTAGCTATAGAATATTAAAATAAGCCTCTATTATATATATTTTTAATATAGGTAATATTATATTAATAGATTTAGAAAGTTTTATAATAAATTATTTATAATTTAATAATATTATACGCTAGCTAGCCTATATTAATCCTAACCTTTTAACCTATTTTTTACTATAATAATATTAACTTATAAATTTAAAAAGTAGATAGGCTTTCTTAGCGTACTAAAAAGGTCTAAAACTTATATAATTATATTTTTTACTTTACTAGTTAAGGCTATAAGTAGTATAAAAGGGTAGGAACTAATAAACTTTAAAGTATAAGGGCGTCCTCTTTAACCTCTTTATTAACTACTACTACTCTACCTTTAGTAAAAGTCTATTCCTAAGGGTAGGAGGTATTTTAGTAACCTTAGTTTAACTATTAGGTACCTTCCTAAGAAGTTTAGTGCTAATCTAGGGTAATATAGGGGTACTATTAGAAGAGAGATTATAGTTTTAATTAATATTAACTACCTAAACTAGCTATTTATATACTATATTAAAATAAAAATACCTTTAATAGCTTTATAAGTAATAACTATAGGTTTTAAGCACCCCTAAAGAGCTTTATAGTACCTCTATAGTAATTAAAAATAGTATCTCTAAGGCCTCTAATAGGCCTAATATAATAATATAGGCTATATTAAGGCCCCCTAGAGATAGTAGTAATACTAGTAAGTAAGAGTAAATATCCTATAGCTAAAATAGGAGGTTAGGCATCTTTTAACTAGTTATTATTATTACTAACCTAGTATTTTAGGGTCCTAGTAATCTTTTAAGAAGGCCTTTTAAGTAGTAATATTATTTATTTAAAACTTTCTAAGGCCCTAGGGGAGGCTATTAGCTATTTAATAGTAGTTTATTAGCCTTAATAAGCCTTAAGTTAACTTACCTTAGCTTATATTTTACTTAAAGCCTATAAAATAGCGTCTATAGGGGCGTTATCTAGCTAGTTTTAGGCCTTAAGAGGGGCTTTAAGCTATTACCTATACCTTCTTAAAGGTATAGCTACTACTATAGATTAGCTTCTAGGTTTAATATTTATACTTATATTAACTTAAATACTAGTTTAAGAGGCCTATTAAGTAGCCTATATATACTCTATAAAGATCTATTACTATAGTAAGATAACCTATAAGGTATTAAGGGGGACTTTTACCTATACTAGAGCTAGTAGTATAAGTATAGTAGCGCCTTTAGGCCTCCCTTTAGTAACTATAATAGCTAGATCTTATAGTATAAAAAGTAGTAGTAAGAGGTTTATAGCTAGGGGATAGTACTACTAATACTAGGCAATCTCCTTTAGTAGGATTTTATAGGCCTATTAGTTTATATTAAGGAACTTCTAGTAAAGTTTATAGTAATAAGGGAGCCTATATTTACTTATAAAGGCTCCTAAATAGCTAGGCTTATACCTAGCTTTATCTTTTACTAGCTTTACTTAGGTAAGAAGAAGCTCTAGAGTAAATAAAGTTACCTTAAAGTAGAGTAAACTAAACTTAAATACCTTCTAATAGGTAATTATAATATATAAATAGTCCCTCCTAAGCTAACTATTATATTATATATACTACTAAGAAACTATACTATAAATATCTTAAAGTATATTATATAGGTAGCTAGGGTTACTAATATACTTTTTTAGGATAGTATAGGCTCCTTTAAGGTATAAGGTAACCTTCTAGCCTTAATTAAGGATAAACTTAGTATAGTAATTAGCCTATTAATCCTTTATAGGAAGTAATTCTACTTTAATATAAGTAATAAGGGCTAGGAAACTAGTATACTTAACTTATAAATTAGCCTATATTTTATTAAATATAGGCTTAGTATTATATTAAACTAAGTTCCTTTACTACTATATAAAGTCCTACTACTTTATCTCTATTACCTCTCTTCTTTATATATTATCCTTTACTACCTTATAAATATCTTACTCCTTTATAGTATACTCTTTAATATAAATATTTATATACTAAAGGTATAAATATTATAGTATCCTAGGGAAATTCTCCCTTAACGCTACCTTTAAAGAGGTATTATTATTAGTAATAAAGCACCTAGGATATACTTAAAGGAAGGTAAATAGCTCCTTAAAAAGGCTAATTATAAGTAAGTAAGTTATTACTATTTTATTTAAGATAAAGATAAAAGCTATATTATAAGTAGTGCTAAGGGGTATAACGCTTATAATATAGATAAGAGGTATCTTAAATTTATTTATAAAGTAAGTAGTATTAATTAGGATTATATTAGGGGACGCTTAAATAATATTAAAGGAGTCTAGATAAGATATAAAAAGGGAATTAAGCTTCTTAAATTAATTAAAGGATAGGGCGTACTAATACTTAGCTTCTAGCTTATCTAGATAGTTAGGATCTTTTATATAATTATCTAGAAACTAAAAGAGTACTTAAACTTTTATTATACTACTAAAAGCCTTATACTATACCTTTACTATTAAGTTTCTTATATTATCTCTTATATAGTAAATATTCTAAGCCTTAAAGTTCTTTATAATCTTACTTAAAGATATCCTCTATAATATCTAGGCCTTTACTTACCCTTATACTTTAGTTAAAAGCTTCTAGTAATATAGAAGTATAAAGGTATTTATTACTAGAGGATATATATACTTAGGCCTAGTAATCTTAAATATAAACTAGGTATCTATATAGTATAGCTTTACCCTTTAAGGATAGTTTAAATCCTTTTAGGAGCTAACTTAGCATACTTTTCTTAACTTATTAAGTAGTCCTTTTACTTTAGATAGTCTTATATAAGAATAGGTATAGTAGAGATTAATAACTTTAATACCTTATTTAGTCTTATATATACTCTTAATTAATATAGTATATCTATTTTAATATCTATATACCTTATTTAAGAGCTTAAGTATATTATAATAGTCCTAGAAGAGAAAGGAATAAAGGAAAAAGGGTTTATATTAAGGGATATATATATTCCCTAGCTACTATAAGTCCTATATAGTAGAAGTAAGGCTAGAGGATTATTTAGGTAGCTAATCTTTATTATCTACTAGTATCCTATCCCTTAGATAGTCTTTAATAAGTAAGAAACTATTAGAAATTACTATTAAAGATAGTAGAAGGGGTATATATAAAGTTATAAGCTTAGTATTATATATTAATATAGCTAAGTAGTTATTAATAATATAGGGTCCTAGACGTCCCTAGCCTTTATAGTAGTATATTTCTACTATCTAATATCTAATCTTTATAATTTTAGGTTTATTAGAAAGTATATAATATACTTTATAATTTAGAGCCTAAATATATAGTAGTATAATATAGCATTATTAATTATAAAAGTAAGGAAAGTAGGATTATTTTAGTATTCTTAAGTTTTAGTATAACTCTAGGCTAAAGGCTTAGTATTAGTAGTATTAAAAAAAATACTAATACCCTATAAGATTAGGTATAATCCTAAAATACCTAAATATTATAATATAGAGCTAGTTAGGATTAAAATATATACTATTTAGCTAATTATAGCTAGCGTAAGCTATATAGCTAGTGTAGTAGCTTAGTAGCGCTAGTACGCATATTTACAATTACAGCGTATATATTAAACTAATCGCCGAATTTCAAAAAACCAGTCGCCGAAAAGTCGTCACCTAAAAGAATGACGTCAGCACACTCCACGTGCTCTTCGCATTCACCCACAAACCGTCAATGAAGACATATCATGTGTGATGTATTGTTATTGAATGGTCTTTCCATCTCTTCTCGCATTTAGCTCCGGGACGATCTTAGTCTTTCGAAGAAGGTCCAGGCACTGCTTGATCTCCACAACGTAGATCCCAGACCGCCTAGTCTTTCACCTTCTCGGTACCAACCCGTTCCAATACTGTAGCACTGTACAACGCGGTATAGTATGTCTTATTAGGCTCAATGACTGCTATGTTCATGAATTAAAGCAGAGCTTCCCCTTCTCCAAACTAAGAAAGTCGTATACAACTTCAGTCGTTTGAGACACTAGCTGTGCAAATTCACGCGTTATAGCCTCGGCAACACTCTTCATGAAAAACTCCTGGAGGCGTCCAGATACGCCCGAAAGACAAGATGTGTAAAGGACGGCACTCTCGGCAGGTTATGGAGCCCGTGGCTGCGAAAGTAAACGCAGTAGAGGTATATTAACGATCACCGATCATATAATTACGCTCATCGCTGTCCATATTCTTCCACTGTCCATATTCCGGCATGCAAGTGCCGCCACCATTGCGCTCAATCGATGCCTGGCGAAGGATCTTGTAGATATAGCCCGGTACATCCATAGAAGGGATCTTACAGGCGTGAACCGCGCCTTGGGAGATTAGATACTTGATCACAGCGATGTGACGATGGTTGATAGCGAGATCAAGAGCGGTGATGGGGTCGCGGGAGTAGCGCGGGATGTTTGAGGTGCCCGCTCATTGATACGAACACTGCCCGTGTCGACGAGCACTCGAACGGAATCCACATAGCTAGGCCGAACTGCGATATGAAGTGGATGCTGGGCGGAACTTCCATGCCCAATTGCTCCGGAGGTAAGACCGAAAGCAGCCGATACAAGGTCGTAGTCTCCAGTTTCGCAAATCCAACTCATGAGGGGAAAGCGGATCTTGAAGCTCGCATTACGAGCTACTTTCCCCAATGCGTGCACCATCTCAAAATTGCCTTGATCGACTGCAGCCTCCAACCAGTTGTTAAGTACACTGTCCTCCACATAATGGATGTACTTCTCGTATAGGTAAAGGAGAGCGTTGACCATGTTCAGTTTGTCATAGCTGATCGCGCAATAGATCGCCTGATGGACGGAAAGTGCATTACCGTTGTAACTGAGAAACAAAGTCTTTCGGCTGAGGTTTTCCGGTCTATTCAGCTACAAGGAGTCGATATATTGAATCATGATGTTGAGCAGGTGCGTGTCATTTAGCTTGATCGCGTTGACCAATGGTGTACCGTATGCCATGCTGAGCCCGTTGGTCGGGAAAGCTCGAAGGAGTCTCGGAACCATGTCGTAACAACGAGCAGACATAGCAGCGGCAAGCTTGACGGGCATATTAAAGTCTCTAGCAAACGCATTCCACCACGCCCGGCGATTGGGGGAGTCATGATCGCCAGGCATCATTGCGAGTGAGATATCAGATTTAGGTCCCGCAGCTCATCGCACAGAAACTTGGCCATCCGATGGATCTGGTAGATGAAATCCTGATTGACTCTGATTGAAGAGGCTTTGATATTGGTGATCACGAAGTGACCGAGGCGCTTGGTCAGGACTATTCGGTTTCTCTCGTCATGGAAACTCTGCAGAGGTTGAAGATGAAAGATGTTCATTGAGGGAACCTGATATAGTTAGCTTGTATACAGGAATATATAATGGCGATGCTTACGACAGACACCCCGCAGCTTTGAGGCCCCGCGCACTCCGACATCAGTCACAAGCTCGCGGACGATTTGCTTGAGAAAGTTCGGGAGGAAGGTCTAGGAGATTGACCATGGCAATATTTCTGCGAGCGACTTGAAATTCAAGTCTCTTTGGTGTTGACAGTCAGTATTAGGTTGTTCCATCAAAAGAGGGGATCTTACCAGTCACTACTGAAGGACAAGTGGTTGTGGGACGGGAGAAAGGGTCGCCGATTTAGACAAACAGTAGCAAAATTCGGCCCTAAAGTCACAATTAGCAATTGACTGTCGCAGTAAGTCAATTGAAAAGCTTTCATTGCTGCTGATATTTCAGATTTATTGATCGCGGTTTCTACGTACGTCTTGTAGTTGTGAGTATTTATCTAGCGCCGTTTCCTCTAGGAGATTCCAGAAGCTCTTAATGTGCTGTCGCCAGCCTCTAGGTATAGTTTGAGAGCAAAGTTGTTTCTTATTACGCCGTGGGCGCCGGTTGAAAGTTGATTCTCGGAGCTTACATTTCGAATTGAGAGCTTGCATTTCCCGCGGGGGCGAGCTAAACGAGGGGAGGGGTCAACACGGTATATATATCCATAGAGCGGGCGAACGCACGGTTTCTCCGTAGCGCTATGGGCAGAATAAGGTCAAGCTTACCTGGGCAGTGAAAGGAGACGTCAACGTACCTAGGTAGTTGATGGCGGTGAAATTTCTACTATAGAAGCGGGAACGGTCTCTGAAGAGAATTATGTAAACCATCGAATATAAGATTTGAACTATAGAAACTAGTCTTTACAACAACTACAGCGGCCGGTAATAACTGCTTAAAGAACCACCACGACTCTTGACTTACACTCTGACAAAACAAGGAGGTTGAGTTAACCATAAACACAAGCCTCGAAAGCATCTGAAGACCAGATGCATACAACATAATTCTGTCGGCATTCACAACCGTCTTATAATGAGGCTCGTTGTAAGCCACGATAACCAAGTAGAGAACTAGCCGGCGGTTACTAGGCCAGTGGCCGCCACCGCCATTACCGCTGTGGCCCGTAGTGCATAATCTTCTACAATGCCTAGAAGACTCTAAGAACATGTAGTTTTAAAATCTCGCAGTTCATTGCAATCTCTAACCAAGTCATCGGCTACAGAAAGCCTGAAGAACTGATACTGCTACATAGCTATTGTGCAACTCTATCCGGGGCCACCTGAATCCAAGTCTCCTTGACATTAGAAGTAATAATAAGACAATATGAGAACATTAAGAGTTGAAAAAATTACTTTTATTTCATCTTTAGTTATCTCCTCGTCAATGTTGGCAGCCCTATAGAGATTCTCGATTTCTAGAAGATGGGTGTTTCGTCGCTCATTAAGATAAGGCTAACAGGGATATCAGTCTCTAGGGTTGTATTACCTGTTTGTCGGCGTGTTCTGTTGAGCTTCCAGCTGTGACATCCACTAGATATATGTACCTGCACCTCGGCCTAGATAGGTATAATGTCATGTAGACTGGATGATATCTGATGAGACAATGAATCAATTCTAGAAATCATAACGCATTTTCGGTGTCCCCAACCTGAGTTAGTCCATAATTGATGAGGGTATTGGTGATACCGTCAGTGATACCCTCCCGAGGGCTGAGGCATGTAACTTAGTCTGCTGCCCGATTAGGACTAGTCAAATCCTCGGGCCCGAAGTCGATGTCACGGTCTATCAGTTGTCGGTCTCCCACGCCAATTTTGGTCTGTCTGTGACCGTTATATCGGTCCTTTGTAATCCGAAATACCGGTCTCTTATATACTGGGAGATTCGGTCTCTAACAAACCGACGATCCTCCATAGAGTTGTGGGGCTTGCCCGATGCTGGCATGGACATTGCGGACTTAATAGCAGTAACGGCCTTTTTCTCACTCTCTATGTCCTTTAACCCCATTTGTCAGTGGCGCGACCAGGCCTGACAGGATGTATATTTGAGCTGAGGCTTGAACCAGGATGCGCAATAACAGAACCAACAAAGCCTGCGGCCAGGCCTCTTCCCTACATTCGCCATACCATAACCACTTTTGTAGTGGATAAGCAGAGAATTCAGTAGCCACCATGGCATCACCAAAGTCCATCGTTTGCGAGTACTCCTCCTCAGACCCGTCCAAGGACTTTGAAGTCCACAATCCAGCTACTGGCGCCGTGATTTCAACCGTACGCGCCGGCGACGAGAGCACGTTGAACAAGGCTGTGGAGGTCGCCCAAGCCGCGTTCCTAGAATGGAAAAAGGCACCCCTCACAAGGCGCTCACAGCTGCTCTTCAAATGCGCTGAAGAGCTCGAAAAACATGCCGATGAGCTCGCCGAACTGTTATGCCAGGAGAATGGCAAGCCCGTTGTTGATGCGCGCATGTTTGATGTCAACTTCGTTATCAACATCTATCGCTACTTCGGCTCACTCGTCGACAAGCTCCCAGGGGACTTCGACGATGCAGGCTGCGTGTACCGTATTGTTACGCGCGAGCCTTACGGCGTGTGCGGCGGCATCTTGCCCTTTAACTGGCCGCCTATCCATACGGGCGGGAAGACCGCGCCATGCATTGCAATGGGCAACACCATCATTATCAAGCCAGGAGAGCAGGCCCCGCTGACCTCAATGCGCATCATCGACATTCTCAACACAGTGCTGCCGAAGGGAGTGGTGCAGTACGTGCCCGGCATCGGACCAGAGATACCCCAGGCGCTGACGGCACACCCGCTCGTGAAGATGGTGTCGATCACCGGCTCTACGGCCGCGGGTGCTGCCGTAGTAAGGACTGCGTCTGCACTTGTCAAGCCGACGGTGCTCGAGCTTGGCGGCAAAAACGCTTTCATCGTCTTCCCTGACGCTGACCTCCACCGCGCGGTGCGGGACGCACTTGAGGGTGCATTCTTCAACAAGGGAGAGGCATGCACGGCGGCATCGCGTTTGCTCATTCATAGCGACGTGTACGATGAGTTTGTAGAAAAGTACGCAGCTGCGGTTAGAAATCTGCGTGCCGGAAACGGCACAAAGAAAGGCACGCACGTTGGGCCCTGCGTCACCAAGGCGCAGAAGGATCGCGTCCTAGAGTATATTCGCATCGGCGAGGAAGAAGGTGCCACGATTGCAGCACAGGGAATACTTCCAGATGATCCGGAGGAGAAGGACGGCTACTTTGTCCCGCCGACACTCTTTACCAACGTCAAACGGTCCATGCGCATTGCGCAGGAGGAGATGTTTGGCCCAGTCGTTACGGCATGCAAGTTTGACAGCGAGGAAGAAGCAGTATCGATCGTCAATGAAGCGCGATACGGCCTGATCTGTGCAGTCTACTCTAACAACCAGGAGCTCGCGCTCCGTGTATGCAGGAACGTCGACGTTGGGTTGACATACATTAACAACTACTGGCGCAGCGTAATCGGGATCCCGTTTGGAGGTGTGAAGGAAACGGGCTACGGGAGAGAACACTGTATTGAGGCAATGAAGGACTGGTCGACGGCAAAGGTGGTTCAGATGCCGTCCGGGCTGGCTCCGATCCCGTCGTGGGGTCCAGTCAATGAGCTGTTGCCATGGCCATGATATAGTCATAGTTTAGAACCTGAATTTGAAGATATTACAAGATGTGAAACCTTTGCAACGATCACTAGGGGTATGAGCGTAGAAATAAGTCTATCCAAGGCGACCCAACATACTTTTGTCTAATTGAGTGTGTTCTCTGAGAGGTTTTCTACAGCTCAGTCGATAGCATCGTCAAATCTTGGATACGTTGAAGTCTAGATCTTGGCTACTCGTCATTTCACCCTGCTCCAGATTATTACATAAGTCATATCGCCCGGAATTTTGGAATATTCGCTTCGAAAGCACATGCAGCATACACGTCATCACTTGAACAATGGCACCGGCACGAGTGGATTAACACAGTGAAGAGCAAAGAGACGATCATGTCTGATCCAGTTGAAAAAGTACAGCAGACTCTGGTTAATGAACATGAAAGGGGGAGAGGCAAATATATTGGCGTATGGATCAAGTAATCTAAACTCCACTCATGGGACGCTGGAGATCAACCCTGAGGAGAAGTCCTACGTTTCCCAAACAGGAGAGAACTTCGCCGGTGATGATAGACCGTCAGGCTGGTCGCCTTCTCAAAGTCGAGCAGGTTCCCCAGAAGCCGCCGGTATGTTGAAACGCTCAGGCTAGCGATGTACACCAATCGCGCATCAGCTGCTCTGCCAACTATCCAGCATTACCATATGAGCGGGAAGAGCAGACCAGCCATTCATCTAGTACTCTAGCGCGTCGAGCTCCTCCGCTGTCATCAACTGAAGTTGTCCCAGTGTCGGAAGAACCTTTCCAATTCGATACATCTCGAAATCTCGAAGCAGATTGTACGTGTTTGCGTGTTCTGGTCACTTGCGAATATGAGGGATAGTTGCGCCTTTTTCAACAAGACAGCGGATGATTTTGAGATCTTTGCGGTGAATCGACACCTCAAGAGGCGTTACCAGGTCGTCCGCCAGAGAGGGGATGTTAGATTTGACAGCGACATCGACGTCGGCACCATGATCCAGTACAGCTTGAACAGCTAAAATGTTTCCGGATCGTACGGCCATAAAGATAGGCAGAGTGCAAATCGTGCCGTCATTGATACCAGAGGGAAGGTGATCAAGAGTGGTTTCGATAGCGGAACTCTCCTCAAGCTTGAATGCAATAGGCAGCGCCTGACGAGCAGTGACGATTTGTTTTCCCCTTGGACTAAAGTCCATCACAAGTGAAATCATCTCCCCATTGCCACCAGAGATCGCACCAAGGATCCAGGACTTATACCACTTCCGATCAGGCTTAGGGATATTTTCGGCGTAGAAGTCGAGCAGTACTTTGCTTGTTTCTGCGTCTTTTCTCTTAATCACAAGATCTGTAGCGATGCCTAGACCAAACAGAGGGTCGGAATCACTGAACAGACAGACCCAGAGGTGGTGTTGGAATTTCTCATAGTTGGCCTTGAGATTGAGGCTGTTCAGAAATTCTAGAACCACTTCGAAGAGCGCTTTGTCTCTCTCCCGGATCGCAGTTTCCAGAGGTCTGCACTGTAGGAACCCCGCCGGATAGCTCCTGCTGAATTTTACAATAGGCAGTAGTGCTTTTATGACGGTATATGCTCTCACCGTAATGGCTGCCCACAGCTTATCGTTGATGGTGAGTTCTGGCGTCATTTCCTCATGGAATGACCAGCAGTTGCAGGGTCCTAAGCCAGTACAGAGCATGTTGCGAGCGAGCTCCCAGGCTGATGGCATCCAGACCTTCTTCAGGCCATCGATGAGCTTCTTCGTATAGTTCATGCGTTCTTGATTGTTTGTGAAACCGATCTCCCCAGCAAGGAAGTCGACCATACTATTGATCTTTCTGGGGAGCTCTTTGTTGGCGTCTCCCGGGGAGTTCAGACGCTTCATGATGAAGCGCGATATCTTGTTCTTTAGAAACCACATATTGGGACCTAGAAATGCGTCCTTGGGCTGCTTGGCGAAGATGTCGTGTTCAATCTCTGCAGCGAACGTGCGGCACACCTGGCGTAGTCGCCATGCTTTATTGACCCCAACAGCACTCACCAACTCATGGGTGATCTGCTGGAACAACTCTGGGGGGATATCGAGAAGGTTTGTCATAGCTAATGTGTATAGTCGCTCGTGACTCCGAGGATGATCGTGACGGGTTGCGAGTGGATATGGCAGGAATCGCGAAATGTAGAGCCTGATATTGGTGGGCGGGGGCGGTGGAGACTAGGCTGAGGTTGAGGTCGCAGTTGGAGAAGAGAAAGTTTGTGGATGAACTGAACCGCCGCGGTGAAGATTGTTTATATGCAACGGAGGGACCGGGTGACTAACATTCAGCGGCTGTTTCAGCACAGACGTGCGACTAGAATGCGAAGGCAACCACGCGCAGGCACGCGGGGGTCGTGAATTAACGACAGTGAATGGGATCTACAGGCCTTTAGGGTAGAGGTGGGAAGATGAGTGAACCCAATGAGACAAACCTCGCGAAAAATCGGAAACAACGCACATACATATTATTATGGACGTGTGCAGTTCAATAACGCGTGTCGCCACATATGAGTGTTAGTGGAAAGTTGCTAGATAGAACACATCGTCCGGTGAAAGTAGGATCCCGAAATAACATGAATGAACGAAGGAAGTGTACGAGATTTTTTTTGTAGGTATAGATAAGAAAATTGGAAGAAGAAAGCTGGATAAGGAACCTATTTGTGATCTTCTTGAGCACTTAGCTAGAGTCAAGCTCAAGATTCTGGAGCTTTTGCTAAAGACAATGCAGACTTGCAGTAGTGACTTCTTGAACAGAAGACCATGAAATGATCAAGCGCTGGGTTACTTTACCTCGTTGTTAGAGGAAGAAGCGGGCGATTGCAAATGAAATTGAACGCGTGCGTCGTCGCGTGCGCTGGTTACTTCGATGGGCCAGAAGTCTCGAAGTGGACAAGCCCATATCAGGTCATTCTCTTTCGCTTCTCATTCTGGAGCATCTCGCGTACTCCCACAAACTTTAGATCATGCTTGCCGTGTCCCCTGGGCCATGTTGAATCTGGCGGAATTATAGCACCGTGGTCCAAAAGCACCTGCGTGATGGCCTCGTTGCGTGCCTCAATCGCCATACTCACTGGCGACTTTTGCTTTCTGCCTGCATTCACTCTCATGTCGACATCCGCGCCTGCATTCAGTACCGCTCGAACGACATTCAAGCTACCCGCTCGGACAGCAGCTATGAGTGGCGAGGTATTCTTGAAAGTCCTGTTGATGCCCATTCCTGGCGCGCTAGTGATTGTAAGCATGATCTCTGGTGAACCAGATCTTGCTGCTTCGATGAGGTGGTTCATGGTAACCTGTGCGCCGCGTAACACCTTGCAATGAAGCATGAGATCCACAATCTGAACCATCCCAGACCCGATGGCTCGAGACAGCAACGTATTGAATGACTTCTTGTCGAGAGCTCCGACATGCTCCTCGTAGAATTCCTTCATGACTCGAAGTATACCGCACTCATTTTTCCAGATAGCATAAGCCATGAGGGCGGGGTGCTTATATCCTGGTGCTTGATCGGAGAGTAATTTCCGGATTGACAAGCCACGTGCTCCGGGCTGCACTAAGCAGTCAAGAATAGTCCGAACCATTTGTTCACTACCTCGATCGATTGCGAATTCCAGCGGAGAGCCAAATATGGGAATGCGCCAGGGCGAGTTTTCGGACATATGAGGGAGGAGAGAAGAGACCAGCTCGTAGGCGTCCACTGCGACCGCGGCGATGAACATCTGCGTGAGGTCTAATGGTGCCTTCAAGTATGCGATATCCGATTTGAGACCTGCAGCGTAGCCTGGATGGACGCTAAGGAGATTCAAAACCCCGAATGTACCAAGCGATGAAGCGATGCTGCGGCAAAGCTGCATCAAAAGCTTCTGGTACTTCTGTTCTGCGGTGAGCGCAAGTTCTTCGGCCAAAAATTTGGCCATGTCCCGAATCTTTTCTAGCAGAGCTGGCGCCGCACCGAGAGGTTTTTTGAGTCGGTTGAATAGTAAGAGATCGATATTGTTATCCAATACTCTACGCATTGACCAACAACGCTCGAGTGACTCTGCCGAGTGATTGGCAAAGATGTCATGGGCGAATTCATTCGCGAATGTACCTACGGATATCAGCTCAACCAAGTTCAAAATCAGATACGTGTCCCTGGCAGCTTACGGCACACTATTCGCAGCTTCCAAGCTTCCCGAAACCCAGCAGTTGACACCAGCTCATGAGTGATACGCTGGAATATTTCGGGTGGACAATCGAGGAGCAGCATTATGAGGTCGCTCTTTCCGCAATGTCGTCTTCACTGCTGTCTTCGTATATAGCGAGAGAGTAGAATGTTGCAACGTAGACGACCAAGCGGGTATTCTGTGAGACGCAGAAGAGTCGTCAATGAGAGCCGTAATGGTCGCTCATCGGCACACTACGGTTAATAAGGTGGCGCGGGGATGAAGCGTTGGTGGCGGCACGTTCGATGAGCTGGCCGCGAGGGTGATAAATAGCTCAAACGTCTAAGGTTAGGTACAGATAAAAGTACAATCTCAAGCCCGCATAAGTTTCATTCCACCTGTAGAGGTGAGAGAAGAGCGGTGAAAGTGAGGAGCACTTAGGTGACTGTGCGTTGGTTGAAATGGCCCGCAAAGTACTCCTGCTGTGTATCAACACACGTCGTATTGTTTCTATCAAAGTGGGCGCAAGGCCTGATGTAGAGTGCTTAAGGTAAAATACATCCTTTGTCAGCGTTACCATGAGTATACTGCCACCAAGCCTGTCTATGGACATGCCGGAAATATCTCGTGTAGTATTCACAGCGATAAACAGTGAGAGACATAGGCCAGTAGAAGAGCGAGAGAGTGAAATGATACTGCTGCTAATGAAGGTAAGGGGACTGAGGTTGCGGAGACGCGTTGTTAATACAGGAAGCAGGCCATCTTAAATGACGTAGCCCTTTCTGTTGTCCGTGCGCCCCGCCCACCTGGACCTTTTGCAAACTTCCTCATAACAAAGCGTCGCGACATAATGTTTTTGTTGCACGTTGGCTTTCAGCTGTAGTTACGCTTCTTCTACGCGCATTGTCGCGTTTGTTAACATGGCGGAGCCCCCGGGCCTTGGGTTAAGACGCAACATCGTCACCGCAACCAGACGCGACTTCCGAGGTAAGACGCGTCACAGCGCAGGAGCGATGGTTAGACATGGCATGAGTCGGACCTACAGGTTACAAAAGTTTGTATTCAAGTGTGACTATTGAAAGAGATGACCGTGTGGACCGCCTCTAGCACTCAACTGTCCTTTACGAATCTATTACAACGCGAGTCCGTTCCATACCTTCGTGCTACCCCGAGCTATTGTACCTCTCGAGATAGATCCTGACGCCACGTGAAACCTAGGCCGGGGATGTTTGGAAGAGCGATGCAAGAGCTGTTCGGTGTTCGCGACACATAAGGAAGTGGTCCAGGCCGCAGCTACCGCCGGTCAACGTGCGACAGCGTAAGGGCACTTCTTACCACGCGTCTTCTCAAAGTAGCGCGCCTCCTCATGCGTCAACACAGCCTTCTTGCCAAGCTTTATCTTTTCCATCAAGTTCCTGTTCAGCTCAGCATCCCGCTGGTTTCGGTTTTTCCACGTAGAGTGCGTCCTCTCCTGCTTCTTCTCCTGCTTCTCCATGTTCTTGCCCTTCAGTTCAACCTCCGCCTCGCGCTTGGCCCTGTCCTCCTCCTCCTCCTCCTCCTCCTCCTTCTTCTTCCTCTTCTCTTCACGGCGCTTCTCCTCCTCCGCCTGCTTGCGCTGGAGCTGGTCCCACCGGTTCGCTTGGTGCTCTAGTTCGACGTTGGCGTTTTCGACAGCTGCACCGAGGAGCCACGATTCGCTGATGAAAGCCTTCATCTTCTCTGGGTTTCGCACTTTGCCCCGACGTAGATCATCGGCCATCTGCTCAGCCATGAGACAGAGGTACGTATCCTTGACTGACTCCGCGAGATCGACGACGTCCTGGGCTTCACCGACCTGTGTTTCAGACAATTAGTTTAACAGCGCCACAAATGAGTTTATTTGTACGTACCGTCAAGGACTTGTTGCGCAACCGCCACCAATAATAGCGATGGATATGGTTCACGTACTTCTCCATACCAAGCAGACGACCCGCGCGCAGCATCGTTAGGTCCGCCCAAACGTTCCGCGGCGCCCCCAAGTTCCTGATCTTGACATCGGTGTTGCAACACTTGAGCAACCAGGCGACGATATGGTCGACAAATATGGTGCCCAAATTTTTCGGCAGGTGGAGCTCGGCGGCGATGGTGTAAGGATCGTGAAGTTCCGGGAGTGTGGAGACCGTGGCAAGCATGCGATGTGGCAGTTCAACCACGAAGGTGTCACCGCATAAAATGCGTATCCTGGGGCCGACGTTGAGCGCTTGTCGTTCTTGAAAGGTCCATTCGCGGATATCGTTGGCGCGGGCTTGCTCGATAGAGGATGACATCTTGCAAACTCCGAAAAGGTCCAATCAAGTTTTTTGGAGGAGTATAGGACTTTGTGATGTCAAGCGGAAATACGGGAGGTAGTAGAGGTCAATTGTGTGTCAAATTGTTGTGCGTAAAGATTGGGCGACTTGGCGAAGGTCGATATAGCATGCCGACTCTTCCTTTCTTTCACCAGTGACGTAGATAATCCGAAAAAGGCGGGGCAGCGAACGAACTGTGTTCGCCCTTTCACCATACTTTGGCAAATAGATTTGCAGAAAGAAGTTGGAGCATTGTAGCTGAACCTGGTACCTCTTCAAACGACAAGTTGAGAGACGTGTGCACAAATCAAGTGGGTATTCATAGGTCGAAAAGAAACGCAGATGAACGACATGGCCCGTCACAAATGGATCCTGTTGGGGCCGTCAAGGCAAGAGATGGAACAGAACCGAATTCCTGCGCACAGACTTAGCAAGAACATGCCGTGGAGAAGATTTTATGTTTTCATACCGCGATTATATTTTCAAGATATCTATGCAACGCCAGTAGACCATTGGAGGCGCTCACAGCGCACTCGCAATCTCATTCTAACCAGCACTCCAAGCCGCCCGCCCTCCCTTCAATACGTTCATGACCGCGAAAACATTTTGAACTTGAACATCAGTGGGCTGACTAGTCCTACAGCTAAAATGCCCGCCGCAAGACCTCGAGGTAGGTGGGAAGGGCTTCGAGGCAACGTCAGTTCTGGTTGATACTCGTGAAAGAAAGGCGTGCTAACGAAATACGAGTCCGCTTAACCAGTCTTGACCGGAACGCGGATACCCTCGTACTTGTATGCGTATCGTGCTTCTGCGAAAGTGAAGAGCTTGAGACCGTTGCGCTTCTTCTCACGGTAAGAAACACCAGCTGCCTTCTCCTTGGCCTCCTCTTCTGCCTTCTTCTTCGCGGCAGCAACTTCTTTCTCCTTCTTGGCAGCGAGATGTTCTTTGCTGATACGGTTCGCCTCTGCCGCCTTCCACTCGCGCTCCTGGCGCACAGCCTGGCGCTTCATGAAGTCTGCTTGACGAGCAGCTTTCAAATCAAGCTTAGCAACCCACTCCTCAATGGCAGTCGCCAAACGAGGGTTTGTGGGTAGATAGTACTGCTTGAAATCCTCGCTATTCTCAAGTTCCTCGTCCCACAACTTCTTCGCAATGGTATACGCGATCTGACCAAACAATTTGTCGCCCTGTGGCGTACGAATGCTCGTGATCGCGTTAATGTTGGCAGCGTTTGGCACCACCGTGTTCGCCCGCTTAAAGTAGGTGTCGAAGATGCGCTGGGTAAAGGTACCCATACCGAGAGCGTCGGCTGCGGAGCAAAGGCTCACATCCCGGAGTGTGTCGTTGGTGCTAGCCAAGTCGTTGATTTGAGGAAGAGATGGCAGCAGAGTCATGCGACCAATTAGAAACTTGACGGCGGCCACATCGATATGCTCGGGAATGGCGATTTGACGCACGTTCACGAGTTCCGGCTTCGAGGAGATGGCTTTGAACAAGGCGAGTGACATCTGCACCAGATTTTCGCCCTCGAAAATGATCTGGCCCTGGTGATCAACGAACCGAACCAAAGGACCCTGAGCTAAAAGTGCGCGGCGACTACGGCTCATATCGCGAATGTGTGAGAGGCCGCTGGTGGGGTTCTGTTGACTAGGTGTAGTCTGTGCGGAACCAGCGGTAGAGGGAATAGTAGTGGAAGTCATGTTCGAGACTTGTGAAGGTAGGCTAAGGGAATTTGAAGGCTAAGGAGACTCGAGCTCACTTTGTGATGTTGCGGTAGCTTTTCAAAGTCTGGTTGACTGACTGGAAGTCAATGTTGACTGTGGTAGTGAGTTGAGTGTGGAAGCTTTGAACGTAAGAGAATAAACTCGGTAGGGCCGAACTTATAAATGGCAGGGAGGTTCCATAATTCTTGGCAGTGAATGTCGTTGTTCGTTCACTGTGCCACATATTGTGGGCGCACTATGCCCCATCTCGACAGAAAAACTTTCACTCACGGCAAGGAAAGCTATCGTCCTAGGGTTGCCGACTGACCATCCCCGACGTCACACTATTACAAACCCTCCGCATATAAGCGACGCGAAGAACCGCTACAATTTAGTATATACAAAAAGTGAAACACAACTATACGTGGTCATTTCAGAATTGTGTTATAGGGGTTGGATGAGATACTAACAAATCTTTAGACCGGTTAACTACCTTAATATAGGTAGGTAGAGCAAGTGTTTACCATTTTCAAATGCGGCAAGCGAGACAAGACAATGGAGAGACAACCTGATTGTTCATGAGCTTGGGCAATCGACAAACAAACAGAAGATACTAACTAGGTAATCGAGCCAGGTAGATAACAAGGTAACTTGATCATTGTACATAATCGAGTTGTAACCAAGCTGCTGCTAATGCGGGTGTGGAACAGGAGTGCCAACCATGACATATTCCTCTGGTTCATCAACGCCATAAATCCCACCAAGTCACTACTCGACGACAAATGACTCGAGGACCAATCTAAATTGGCACACGCTTCGAGAACGTCTTGTAATGTGTGCGCGCTTCGGCCACGTTCATCTTCTGGCTCGTGCTCTTCTTGAGCATCAATGCTTTGTCCTTTGTCTCTCTTTCTTTTTGCTCCTTCAGCGGAAAACCGAAACCTTGCATGGTAGACCAGGACAATGGCGCTCTCTAAAATATATCATCCACAGTGGAGGGAAGAAACTCAGAGATCATTAGCTCAGCTTCCAAAGCGTAAGATATTCGATGCAGAGCATTCAAGTAGATGTTCATTTTACATGAGTACTAAAAGGGACTAATGGCAAACGAGCAGTTCGGAAGTGTCTAGTGTTCCACTGCTTCACGCATGCTAAGGTAAAAGCTGTTGCACCCGAAGTACGGGAACTAGTTTCTACCGAGTATTACATTTGTCTCATTTCAGCACATAATGTGAAGAGGGCAAAAGATCCCTAGGCCCAAAACAACCTTGGGAGGGTGTAAGCAGAACGTGACAATGATGGGCGCTATCGAAGAAGGAGACGATGGATTGTACCCTTTGATTATTCCAGTAAACTACATATATACCAGATTCATGAGCCGAGTCGCTCGCCACAATGACTCGACGGAAAGAGTAGAGGCCATGACAGGGGCTATACTGCTAGCATCATAGATGTTCAGTCCTCCTACGAGTGATGAAATATTCTAGACTCATGAAAACAACCTCCAGTATCGCGGTTCGCAGTCAAGAACCTCGTTGGCATCTGAGATACCGCTAGTGCCGGAGCCCGTCTAGACAGGAACGCGCTTGCCATACATCACATAGTGCATGGCTGCCTCCTCACGCGTAAGCTTCTGGCCCAAGCGCTTCTTCTCAACGACACGTGCGCGAATCTCAGTGTCCTTCTGCTTCTGATCCGCCCACTTCTTCTTGTCCTTAGCCAATCGCTCCTTCTCAGCAGCGGCCTCGCGCTTCTGGCGCTCCTTAGCAAGCCGAACAGCAGCCTCCTCTTTACGGCGGCGCTGTTCGATACGGGCTTGCTTCTTAGCGGCAGCCTCACGCTTGCCATTAACATCGTTGACGATGGCAGCGAGCCGGGTATTCTTGGCGAGGTAGATCTGAAATCCTGCAATGTTGGGATGCTCACCGTCCCAGACTAGTTTCGCAAGACGTTGAGCTACGGTATTGAAGAGCTTGTTGCCGAGGGGAGTGTCGACTTTTCCAATGGCCTCAACATCGTCAGGGCCGGGGACCGAGTTCATTAGCATGTAGTAATAAGCGTTGAAAATATACTGCGTATATTTGCTCATATGAAGGTCTTCCGCGACCGAACAGAGGTGCAGATTGAGATCCTTGCGCTTGGGGTGCGGGATCTCGGTGAGGTATTGCTTGGACGTGATGTCGTTCATGTGGGTGAGGAAGAACTTCAGTGCGTCTGGATTGGTGTGGTCGGGAAGCTGAACTTCATAGGCGCCAGTGGACGTTCTAACAACGAGATCCTGTTTCGAGGTAGCGGCTTTGAACAGGGCCATAGGCATTTCCATGTCGCTCAGCGTACCGTCCGCCATCCGAAATTTGACGACTGGACCCATGAGAAGGGGTTCCCGCTGCCTCAAAGGCAACCCGCGGACCCCAGTTGGGCGACGAGGTCGATCGGTAGTAGCGTTTACAGCTGTAGACATGTCGGATGAGATTTGAGATTGAAGTCTTGGTGTGGTGGATGAAGGGTATAAGCCTAGATGTAGTCGAGTGAAATAGGAGAAGTGGGTCGAATACTCGGGTTGATCGTGAGTGCGGTCTGGTTGAGAAGTAGTAAGTGTGGTGTGGGTGTTAATAGCAAGAAATAGGCATTTGGGAGATTTATATATTGCAGGGGGTGCCACTAGCGCCTGCCAGTGAATTCACGATGCTCCAATTGCCCATAGTTTAGGGGACTACTGGACCAGGCCGCCTAGCACGGTAAGTGTCAGCTCTATTACTTTCACTATTGTCTTCACAGTATAGGAGGTACGCTACTTGGTCAATAATATTATAACAGGACTAAAGTAACACATATTCTCTCAGTGCAGAAAGTAAGAAGACCTCTAGGGGCGGTAGACAAACAAGAGTATAATAAACATGCATGCAGTGTACGTTTAGGATTTCTAATCTTAAACGAAAATTTAAAGCTAACTCACTGCAAAGACGCACCATGAGCGAAACTTGGAAGGTGAATCAGCAAAGTGAGACCATGTTTGCTCTTACGACGTCGAGGATTATGACATCTTGAGACGGCCAGGAGAAGGGTGATATGTCTTAGAGCATGGATCAAGTGCGAAGATTTGAATTAAGGATGGTTTTTGGGGACTAAAACATAGAACAATCTCTGGTTCTAACTGAAGGCGAAGTATCTTGCCAACATATAGAACTTTAGGGGCATGTTAGAATCAAATTTACTATTGATCAAGGTATTCATCTGGTTGTGTGGTCAATACATTACGAGAGCTTAGTCCCAGTGAGCTACGCTTTCCAAAAAACGTGTGAAGAGGCTGATATCCGAATTGCAGTTGCACAGGAGCCAAATACCCCGGCTTAAACCAACAATGTTGAACATAGATGCCTCTCAATACCGAGGTACATGTGGCGCCCCGTGATACTTGAGCCTCTCCCACTTGTTTTGAATCCCTTAACATTCCACCCTCGCCTTCCACGACAGTTGACTCTACTTTACGACAAAACACCTACCATGACTGCAGCGACTACACCTTTCCTTACAGGCTGGAACAGTCTGCCGGACGAACTAAAACTCCATATCCTCAAGTAGGCTGTTCCTTCCGGCATCAACTTCCAGAGACTGCACTTTTCGTGGTACTTGATCCGGGAGGCTTTTCCAGATCATGTAGAAATACGACAGGAGCTGGAGCTTCGGCGCGTTGTGTTCCCACTGATGTCGTGTCGCGAAATCAAGGGCCTCGTTACGGAGGCGTTCTACGGTCAAAACACGCTGATTGTGTCGCACTGCGCACCTTCCCCATTATCCGACCCAAATGATGACGTTATTTGGTATCCTCCGCCGGCTATAAGTGGTTATGTTCGACACTCGCATCTACATCTCCACGAACCCAGTATACGCACGTTCAGGTTCCTGTTCAAAATAGCAGACGGAACGCTTGGATTCGCTCATTTCCACTCAATCTACCTCACCATGTTCGGGGGTCCCTCTAGATGTCTTAATAGGAAACACCGGATTGCCGCGCGAGTGGCTTTCCCTAACTACCTTGGCAGCGTGGGCAAGGTTGAGTTCTGGGCACGCACGTTGACGGTGGAATACAGGCATGACAGTGATGGTTTGGTGGACGATATGGAGTTGCCAGTGCTGGAGAAGTTCAATTTGTGGGCCGATGAGGGAAAGGTGCACCAGAGGTTGGTGCGCTACTACTGGTCTGAAGAAGAGTCGGAGGTAAAGGCGTGGCCGGATGAAGACCCGTGGAGGATTGGTAGGGTGACGAAGATGGTCCTGTCCATCTGAGTACGGAGGTGAAGACAGGGTACAGGGTGTTTGCGCGCCCAGTTGTACCCGTGCTGTTTTCACTCTGACAGGAGGTCTTCGACAGTCTGAAATCAGTATCCTGAGTTGTTCTTGAATGACCGGGGAGTAACTCAACGCGAGGGCCCCTGTAGAAGCAATAGTGCCAAGTTGCGCGTTTCAAAGGGACGAGGTTCACCTCATGACTGTTAGAGAGACGAGAACGTGACCTCACTGTGCAATTATGAGAGAGAGAACTCCATAAAAAGGCCATAGATAATTTGAAGCTCATTTTAATCATGTACCCCTCGTCACCATGTCTTCCAATCCTTTCAGGATATCGTTATGTTTGCAGCACACCCTGATGCGATCAACTTGGTATTTCAGATCGACTATCATAATCATGTAAAATTCAAGCGTGGGTGCCTTGAACAGAATCTCCGTTTCCGCAAGCCAGTCCCTCATTTGGACCAATCTTGCTGCCTTAACACAGCAACTCTGCGTGTTAAATTGGACCGCTTTCAGGTCATCACAATGTATATTGATTTCCAGGCTCTGCAGGTTGGTGAAAGTATTCTGCCATGCTGTATCTTTGTTCGCATCAGACGAGCTACTGAAGCCCGCTTGCGTTGATTTGACAGCATCAAGTTTCGCTTGGTCTATTGGCCGACGACTTCGCAGAAGCCAGCTCCAGCCCAAAGGTTTCAAGACCATGTCCTCGAATGTATCTTTAAGGGTGCAATCAAGGGCAAGAACCCGTAAGTGGCGGATCATGGCAGCGGAGAATGGCTTTGGATAACTGATGCTGTACATGGGGGGGTCGTAGAGTCGGATAATAACCCGGAACGTATTGCTCTTGTAATATAGTTCTTGAGAAATGCTGGCTAGTTGCCGATTTTGAGTCGCAATAAGTGGCCCTAAGTGATCCTTGAGCTGCTCTATGTGGATGGCGGAACAAATTTCCCACTGAAAGGTGAGGTTATGTGAAAGAACCTCAACCTTGAGTTCATCCGGAAGGCGAGACCAGCCGTGGAAGGTCGTCGGAGGCGTTTTAGTCATATAGAGTAACAGCTCCCCATAACGCTCTTCCGCCTTGGATTTGCTGACCATCGTAGCGGCACAAGCGTAGAGTCGCTGCCGTCGAAAAATCGGTTTCTAGAGTACGTGATGACAGATAGATACAATATCCGATCTTGGATGACGTACGATGTGATTGCCTCCTCACACAGGCGAGTAGACAAGATAGGCGGGCTGGAGTTAGGCTCTGGTGATCTTGATATGTAGCAAGCCTTGTAAGAGCGCAGAGACTGGCCAAGTGAGAATTGTGGAGAGTGAGGTGAGAGACAAGCTGAGAGCGAGAAAATGATTTGTTGCAAGGAGAGTGGCCTTGTGACCTTTCACTTCGCCGCCTTAATCCCAGATCTTATCTCGCCAAACCACGCGCGTTTGCTCTGTGCGCTTAGGTACTAGCCAAGATCGTGTTCACTATCAAGAAATTTAACTGCTGCGCGGTGTACATCGTGGTCATCGATATTCGGTAATAGTAGCACACAAGATGTAAGACGGCGAAGCGGATGTTGCCGATTTTCAATGAGTAGACTTATTCAAGACTCACTAACGTGGTTTGATACGTAGAAAAGTGTACAAAGATAAAACGCAAACCTGGGTATACCGAATTGCAGACGTTCCTCCCAACTCCTCAGATGCAATGCTGGAATTCAAAAAATCACTCGCGCCACTCTTTCGCACATTTTGTGCACTGCTCCACGTTAGTCAGGCCAGAGAGAGGGAAGCGAAGGGTGGCTGACCTTGTAGAAAGCAGTCATGGGCTCATCAGCGCTTCGAATCTGCAGCTGATACCAATACGCTTCGTCGTTTCTGCACTTCTCATTCGGACATTGTACTGTTCCCTTGTCAGCCTCCGTCCCGAACCTACTACATCCACTCCTCGGCCAAATGTACCTTGTGTTTTATCCACGTTGTCCCACGCGCCCTTCCCTCCCAGGATATCCTCCACTTCCTTCTTCTTCATGTACTTGCGCTCGTAATATCTCTTGTTGATGACGAAATGGTACGGGCAGGTCAGGCATTCGAAGCGGTTCTGGCCGACATATTCCTCGGTTGTAGGATCGCCGGGCGGGACTTTGGAGACGCGCAGCATGTTGCTGCATGTTGGGCAAACTAAACATAGATTAGCACGAATTCTCCAAAACGTACATGTCATTCGAAAGGTGTCGTGGACTCACAGAGCAACATGGCGGGCGACCTGCTAAGACAATGTAACTGGGATTAGACGGAACATGGAGTTTAAACATGTCAAAAGTTATAGCGGGGACCCTGGCGCTAGCGACGAAACAGGGAAAGTGCGGGGCGAAACACCGACGCCAACGATGAGCCTCCAGGGACGCGCACTTGTAACCGCTGTCTCAGGTTGCGAGCTTACTGCGCGCTGGTCGTGAATTGCTCATTAGTACTTTACTCTCTTACCGTAGCCTCTCTGCAGCAGTATCCTTCAGCATAGCATCCAGTGAATCCTTCGACGTTCACACTTCCGACCACCCCCGCCAAACAACCTTCCACACACTCACGCGCGTCCGATTGCAATAGTCCAACACCTTTTGCACATTCGAAACTTCTCACTATGGCGGACGAGGATGTACGCAATCCGAAGAAACTCCCATGCTTGCCAGGCCACTAACAGTCTTCCAGGGCGCATCCCCTCGCGAACTTATCATCGAATCCTGCCGACGCAACAATACCTCGCTACTTGAGGAGACGATAGCAGACCTTGCTTCTGCAGCCTCAAAGTCTGGGAAGAAGCCGGCAGTGTATGTAGCGGACATACTGAACAACGCACGAGATGCTGTAGGCAACGGTGTGCTCCATGTTGCTGCAACATACGGAAGCTGTAAGTAACCAAAGAACGTTGCCGCAATTAGGCAACCTTGATATGATATCGTGAGATTGCGTTCCTCAAGATACGCGCTTTTGCAAATAGCAAGGGCTAATACGTCATAGACGAAGTCCTGGACATCCTCCTCGACCAAGAAGGCCTCGAAATCGACGAGATCGACCGCATGGAGAAAGACACGCCCCTTCACAAAGCTGTGCGCTACGTCAACTCCCTCGACAAGTCCGAATGGGCTGCTACCGGCCATCATATCGTTGATATCCTCCTTGACGCAGGCTGCGATCCTAGGATACGGAACAAGGCGAAGCTAAAGCCGGTGGAGCTGGTGGACCCGAGGAACACGGAGCTTAGGAGCATGCTACAGAAGGGCGAGTTCGCTATGCAGGCGGGTGGTGATGTAGTAGAGGAGGATGATGATGGACCGACAGGGAGTGCGAGTGATAGCGATTAGAACGGTGCAGGATATTACAGCAAGAGAAGGCATTGTGCATACGGGGATGTTTGATCCCCAGTCTTCATTATAGCTAGGGTATCTTCCATGCGCCATTCAAGGCAAAGGTGTTTGGACACCGCGTCCCACAAACGCATTTGGCGTTTCGTGTGGGAAATATACATCTTCCAAAGGTCTGCTCTAACCAGTCCATGGAGCCTGCGCGCGCATGTTCCCCGGTGACCACTTGGAGTGCTCTTAACTCTTCTCGGTCGCCATATTCATTCCTTCCCCGCTCTCGAGCGCATATCATGTGGGCCTTGCTTGCCCATATAGCTTTTCAATCGTGATAACCAATTCTAGCCCGAGTCCAAGGTTCATCAATCTTGTTGCTATTCTCCCGTCAGCTCAATTCTCCTAATCCGTCTCACTCACTCACCTCAGGCGGAGGCCCAACAGGTCTAACCATCCTCTCAAGTAGCTGCACCCTCGTCTTCTCCCTTGACTGTCCGAGGCCAATACTCATATACTGCAGCAGCGGTGGGTGGCCGATGTAGCTGGACAGCGAGTCGCGCGCGATGTTCGAGGTCCATTCGTGCTTTGTCGTGTCGGCGGACCCGATACCGATGTAGCGGGCTTGGAGAGCCTCGAGTTGTTGCTGGGCGCGGAGTTTGTCGGCCATGTTTGGTATTAGAGGTGTTTTCTGGGTCGCGGAAGGTTGGTGGGAAGC
This sequence comes from Parafenestella ontariensis, assembly GCA_021596325.1. NCBI lineage: Eukaryota > Fungi > Ascomycota > Dothideomycetes > Pleosporales > Cucurbitariaceae > Parafenestella > Parafenestella ontariensis. The sequence continues at coordinate 502,468 of JAKGDA010000006.1, forward strand.
GTGTTAACGGTCGTGGTGGGGACGTAGATGATGGAGAGAAATCGAGGAAGTCGCAACGAACTGCGGAGGTCGCGACGGAAATTATGGCTTAGTCATGCATCGCTCTCACCATCCCAACTACCTCCAAGCAAACCTCAAACAACCCAACGTATAACGAATCGCACAAGCTCATCGCCTCAAATACGCATCGCATTACCGTCCCAAACTGTATAGCTCATATCATGGCCCAAGAAGACACGATAATGGCCAACGCGCCACTCACCCCCGGCGACGAACCTGAACCCCAGAACCCCGTCGTCGACTTCTCGCCCGCCACGGTCCCCTATGACGAAACCTTCGAAAACAGTCTAATGGAAGTCATACTGAATCCCCCCGAGAACCCCTTCTCAAGAACACCCTCCCGCGAAACACACATGATCCCCGCAAACCAACTCCCCATTCCCCTCTCCTCACACCTGCGCACACACACTTCGCCGATACCCGGCTTGTACCTCACGCACCCAAACGGGTACCACACCGGTGGCCCGGCACCCTCACCACATACCGTCAGAGACTTTGCCGACAAGTTTATACAGGAGCATGGCATCGAGGATGCGGGGCAACTGGAGCGCGTTGTGGAAGATTTGATTAGGGAGAAGACGAAGGAGACGTGGGAGAGGATGGAGAGGAGGAGTGAAGCGGTGGAGAGGAATAGGGCGGTTGAGAGGGAGTTGGAGGATTTGAGGTTGCAGAGAAGTGCGGAGTTGAGGGTTATGGAACGGGTTAAGGGGGGGAAGAGATGAGTGGTGTTCGGGAAAGTGTTCAAGAATCGAAGATATTAGTGGATCGCTGGTATAGTAAGATGAGTGGCGGAGGAGAGTACTGTCATGACGACAAACCTCATATAACATGCTACAACAGGAGCTTGGAGATGGTCAGCAGACAAGGAGCGACCGCGAGAGACCCAAAGAGGCGTCATACTTGAAACGGACGATTAACCTTCTACATCTGCGTTGCGCGTTCGTCTCGCTCAACGGGAAGATTTAAGTACATCGAAGGGTATGTGACCCACGATGGATATGAAATGATGTTTGGTGAGTCTACAGAAGCCTCTGCGAAAACAAAGCATTAATCACCTTCATGTAGGCTTTCAATGCAGTTTAGCATCAAAACATAAGAGCCCGGGAAGGCGATGATGATGATGTGCTCTCTTAGGTAGTCGTTCAGCCTCGATATAGCCTGAGAAAGATGAAACCCGTCACACATGTACCATGGCATTACCAGAACTCAAACACAAACAATTCATAATCTTCAAACATCTCGCAATAATAACTTTTCTGGCAAAATCACATGCCCTTCTCCAAAACGCGGGGAAAGCCGTGATGTTCACCTAGTTGTCCGGATGAGGAAGGGAGCTCTGGCCAACCATCGTCATGCTTCAAGGATCTCGATGCCGTGGACCCTTGGTTGCCATTGCCGCATGGAGAAGATGGACGGTCATCTGCTGCCTTTCTCCTCGCCCTTAGGAGCATCGCCATGGCCGCTTTAAAGAATGTAATGGCAACCGCCCTGACGCGTGCTCGTTTGCTCTTCCGCGACAAACAGTCTCCACTTCTAAATACTCTGATTACATCTTCGTGATCAAGGGAACCCCCGCCTAGACACCACAATTTCCTATCAGATGCGGACACTCTAGCGCATCGATCACCTAGCTGAATGTCTACACGGGACTTTGCAAGACAGCAACGCCCTAAAATGGCCAGCGCTCTCGCAGACCTAGGCTGGTACGGCTTCCGGGTCGGCTTCGGCCTCTTCAGTCTTGCCAGCATATGGACCTCCGCCGCGCTCAGGAGTGGCGTACTATGGGCTAGGGATAGTGCGGAGGAGAAACAAGAACTAGCTGCAGGTACGCACCGCACACTTCTTGCTTGAATATGAGCTGACTTGACTACACAGCCCAAAAGAAGCACTGGAGTCTTGACCGAGAGCCTCTCCCCGGCTTCAAGCACGCAAGCTTCAAGACTCGCTCGGGTACAAGCCTTCATTATGTCGTCAACGAGGGAGCCAACCCTTCAGCACCGAAAAATGTGGCTATTTTCATTCATGGTATGTTGCCCCTCCCCACACCTAGTGCCGTGAAGGCCTCCAAACTCTGTGGTCCGCATGCTAATCTGTCGGTATGCCAGGCTTCCCCGATTCCTTCCTCCTATGGCGCCACATCCTCCAGACCCCCGAGCTCCTGCGAAACCACATCCTCATCGCGGTCGACCTGCCCGGATACGGTGGCTCCGATAGCCTGCCTGCATATGGCCCGTACGAGGTGCTCGAGACGCTAAGCGAATTCATAATCGGCATGAGGGAGTCATTCTTACAAGAGGATAAGAGGGTCGTGGTTATCACTCACGATTGGGGTGGTCTTGTCGCGGCCAGGCTCGCGTCTGAGGCGAAGGAGTTGGCGGATCATTGGATCATCACCAGCGCCATCATTCCTCAGCTGGCAGCAGCGAACGCCTTCGCAAAAGGTAGTCTGGCAAAGCAGATGCTCCACACGTGGGTCCGGTCGCCCTTCAACTTTCGCCTACTAAAGAACGGCCTACACGCGCTAGACCCAGTGCTCTCTCAGTTTCGCCGCTCATTCTACATCTTCTGCTTCCATCTGCCCTGGCCGTTTAGCAATTTCTTCGCCACGTTTGGAAACTACTGGTTCCTACGTGTTCTCCACGATCTTGGCAAAGGCAAGCGAGACAAGAGCGGGAAGGCCGTTACAAGATTGAACACAGCAGAGGCGGCCGAAGCCATGGCTATGTCTACTGGTCCTGCATTGGCCCAACTAGAGCAAGCAGCTGGGAGCCAGGATCGATACGGCGAGTCTGTGAGAAAGAGGGTCAGGGACCGCGGCATGGCTGAAAAGATCCGCATTTATCGAGAAGATTTGTTCACCGGTCGGTGGGAGAAATCCCTAGAAATCACTGCTGCCTTGTTTGAGATGGCCTCGGATGCCCCCTCTCGACATTCGTCGGTTTCAGGCTCGCTTCTGGGCAACACCGCACCTAATGGCGCTTTGAAAACTCCAGCAACTATTATCCTCGGCGAACACGATCCAGCGTTCGATAGACGACTAGCACTCGATAATATCAAGGACTACCTCGTCAAGGGCAGCCAGGTTGTTGTTGTGAAGGGAGCTGGTCACTGGTGAGTAGTAACCGGACGGTTGCATTTGATTAGTCACTAACTTGCTTCAGGCTACCTCTTGAGCAAATCGGCAGGCGTGTTTTGGAGAAGACTGTACGATGGGCATTGGATGATGATTCGCGTGAGTCAGGGAGCGGCTCGACGCCCTTTACGGGGATGAGCGACGTGCGTATCGTAGAAGAGTTGTGAGGTGCACTCGTAGAGGTGTGATGAATCACTAGATATGGCTGTATGATACCACTTTGCACATTCAAGGAAAGGGCAGTACCGCACAGGCTCCAACTTGCGGTATGATTGAAAATGACTTGGGTCTGTGTCTAGCGTAACATAGCACCCCAACAACACTGTTGTATTTGATAATGAATTACATGACTGAATAACATACCGAGACTATATATACATTTACAGGGCCTGTAGATCCTAAGCCATTCCCTCCGTGCCATGCGATGCCATTATATCGTGACACCACTTTTACAATCCTGCCAAGCGGCAGCCTAACTCGTGATAAACAGCAGGTAACCTCCCATTAACAAGAAAATGCATCTTTTTACTGTCCTCCCCGCCGACGTCTCCGCTCTTCATCACGTCAGAACAGCCACCTCATACACTACAAGCTCATGACTCTTGGCCCTGTCCAGCGCCCTCATGTCTGACGCCAAACATGGGCACAACACTGTCACTGATACCTTGCACCCTTTCCAAGATTCCTCCTCCCGCATTATTACCATCCAAGCCCGTCCTCGGACTCCCCATCGCTGGGGTGTTACTCGGCCACGCCCACAGGGCGTCGAAGTCAATCTGCTCGTCCTGTCCGCTCTCCTCACTGTGCAGGCTTGGCACCCGGGTACCATCAAGCGCGGAGAGGTCGAGCATCATCGACAGCGAGGGTGGCTTAGAGGGCGTGTTGAAAGCATCGGTCGAGGTGCCGGTGCCGAAGGGCTCAGCGTGGGCCCCGGAAGCGGAGGGGTCTTGTATGGGAGATAGGTGGACAGAGAAATCGGGTGGCGGTTGTGATTGTTGCAGAGGCGGCTGATGGGGTGGTGGGAAAGCGTTGTCATGGAGCGGTGCAGTTTGCATGCCTGGGTAGATGTGGATAGGCACTTGGTGAAGGCGCGGTGTCGCGTTCGAGGGACCTGTGGGGTTTGTAAAGGGAATGCCTGAGGGTTGTTGCTGCAGTTGATTCGCCATCGGGACGCCATAGAGTTGTGAGGCTATGCTCGGCAGTGTGGCGTTGTCTGCTTGGGATTGTTTCCGCCTCGAGCGTTGTTGCGCGACTACGTCGCGGAAGGTACTCAAGATATAGACCAACCTACTGGCTTGCTGGTCACTTTCCGCGCAGTAGTTCATGACATTGATTGCATTCTGAATGCAAGTATCAGATGCGTCCACTCTGTACAGGCCGGAAAACTCGTTGGCAAGAATAATGAGTGTGGCAGCAAAGAGAAAGTAAATAACCGCAGGATTTCTGCGAGAAAGATAGCCCGCATCGAAAGCGTTTTGAACGAGCAAAATCGTATGAGTGGAAGCGATCACGCATGCCTCGCTGAACTTTTCCATGCGAAGATATGGTCTTGGGCCTCGGGGCCCAGTTTGATTGACCTGCCGTTGCGTCTCAAGATTGAGTATGTACAGGAAGAACGGCCGAGTCAGCAATATAATAGAGTGACAGTAGAATAAGTTAACGTGAAGAATTGCGACTCCCTGGCTGGGAGAGGCGTTTGCGGCTTGCCGCCAGTGTAATATAGGAGGTAGATCGCGCGGCCATGACTTGCAGATATCTGCAATCTCTTGGGCGAGGCGGGTGTTGATCTTTCGCTTCTGGTATACTTTCCTAAGTATAATGCCGATGACTGAGCAGCTTCTTACTGCAGCTTCCAAAGCGTGTGGTCCAGTTTCGTTGTAGTCCGGTGTTGCATCCACATTAAGATTGAAGGGCGGATCTAGGTGATGTTCAGGAGGACGAAGAGCGTCTCCGGAGCAGTCATCCTCTGACACGACGGTTGGTCGACCGAGTGAGCATGAGAGCAATCGATCTATGACAAAGATTGATCGCCATAAGTTCTTCCGTTGAAGTTGCTCCTCGGCACTGAAGATCACCATGGTCTCCTCTCTGTGCAGTCCGAGCGCATGTGCAGAACGTGCTGCCATACCTAGCAGCGCAAAGGCAGTATTACGTTTGGACTTAGCCAACATGTAAACGGACATCAGGAGTAGCGCTTGCACGGACCAAAAGTCCTGGTCCTCGAAACCAGTCATAGGGTCATTCAAGCTCTTAGCGTTAAGGTAGAAAACTTCAGCTCGGTCCAGGTGTTCGCTCCGGAGTTTGTCAACGATGAGGGCTTCTGAGCTCCCAGAAAGTGGCGTGGCCATTGTTAATCCGATGGCAAAAACTAGGTTAAGTAAGCATAGCCAGGAGGTCTCTACAGAGAGTGGATCGCAGTAGCATCTTTCCAGGTCTTCCAGGAAGCGGTCACGTTCAAACACTTGCAGGAGCCCATGAGTGTTGATGAAAAAGGCCTCGACGAGTACGCGGGCGGTTTGCACGTCTGGGAGCAGGTGTGTCTAAATGTGCCAGTGGTCAGTCGAGTACTGTAGAACAGAAAAGGAGAAGAGATAGAGCCATGGGCAGTAAACATCGTAGACAAGTTGAATAAAGTCTGGTGAGACCTGAATCGCACTCGATGTTTCAAAAGTCAGGTGGGATACTCAAAGAATACGTAAGACAAATTGACAATCCGTATCGCAGGGTCACATACATGCCTGTATCCTGGTGGCAGAGAATACTGCCCTTCGACGATCTTGTGTCGTCTCGGATCATGCGTGAAGGCTGAAGAGCCGGCAACGGTTTCCACCATCATCCGGAGCAATTGAAGGAAGGACAATGTTGCTGAGTCGCCAATGTAGAGCACCCTGCCTGTAGGGTCTTGCAACATCCTGCTCTGGCTGTAGATCACTGCTTCCTCGTCTGGACCGCTGTTAACAGTTGTGCCACGTGATACGAGTGGCAATGACTCTCCATTGACATGACTCGTTGGCAACTGTATTGAGCTGCCTGCAAGCTCGATGGTAGGTCTTGGCCCTGGCGACTTCAAGGGTGTTTCTTCTTTGACACTCAGTGAACGCGTAGCAAGATTAGGCAGCTGATTGGCAGAAGACCTTCGTCTGTGTGGTGACAGTGGTGACTGGTGATGGTGATTGTGACCATTGCTGGGTGTGTTCGAGGTTGACTCGTTGGCAGATGGGTTGTCAGCTTCGCTCCCTTGGATTGTCCGTTTCTTCGCTGGTGGCTGTTCATCGCTTGGAGAGGCGGGGTCTCGGTCCGTGTAAATGCATGTAAACTTTCGCTGCTTGGTGTAAGCAAAACTTGATGACCAATGTGAGACGCCGTGAAGCAGTTGCTTTTGGCGGTCGGATAGCTGCAAGGCTGAAGATATCCAGCCTAGCCAGGGGTCACCGGACTTACTTTGTCGCAAGTGTTGCAGGGGCAGAGACCATTACACTATAGTGTGTTAGTTACAAGTCCGCTTATTGAGGATAGCGCGACGGGTAACGGTTGGCTGCACGAGTAAGGGCGTGCTGTTGAAGTTGCGGAGCGCTCGGTATTGACATCCGATTTCAAATTGGCGGGCCAAAGTCAATCATGGTACATGCTAGGGCAGTCATATGGGATAGAGAGTCTTGAATGCCTTCGCATACTCGGCATGCGCCTCAGTACCCGAGCTCATCAAATTCCTCCATGCAATAGTTGATAGCGGGGGATGTAGGAAATGCATGTGACTTGCTTTTTGCTTTCTCCTCTTGCAGCTTTCGCAAGCTTGCGCAGTCCGTTGCCTTTGCTCTGTGGCAAATCACGTTAGCCCTCGCTATAGACCGGCAGCACAGCAGACGAACCTGGTGGGACTTTGGGTCGTGTCATTAGGGTTCCCGCGTGCAGCAGCACACAGAATCACGTGTCACGGTGATACGAGGGTTCCTGGGTGCTTGCCGATGCGACGGAAGGCTCACGCTCTTGTCGGATGAGGGACGTTTGATAATAAGAAAAGACACAGAGTGCCCCCGAAACGCGCATTTCCCCACAAGACTGACGCGGGAGGGGTCTCGCGCTCTTGGCTTGTAGCTGCAAGAGACGAATTGACGATGACGACGAATAATACGGACAACCTGGTGGTCGCACTTTCCCCTCAAAGCTGAACAACGCTTTGACCATGCCCCGGAAAAGCGCCGATGCGCGGGACACGCGCAGGATCGGGTAGGGCCTGCATCAGATCTTTGACGGATAATCACGAAATCCGCATCCTCACAGGGCAAATTAAAACGCCTGTTCCGCACAATTGTGTGCAGCGCAATGGATATCCGATCTTATTTGCCACACAGGCACGGGACTGATATGCATAAGCGGCTAATCACTTCTGTTAACGAGGGTACTTCGTCCCAATATGAACCCCCAACGTCTTCTTCCTACTGTCTCCCACGTTTCGCTCCCTAAGACTCCTCCATATTCAGGGTTCGCTTGGAACCTACGTTGCAACCCGCCAAATGACGCCTTACCTCGGAGCTAGGGGCAGCGAGAACGGCCATCCCAAAGAAACAGATGCCAACACGCTGCTTGCCGGGACTCGCTCAGCCCTCGAACACCTACTGGCTAAGGCCAAGGACAATCTTCCTGAAGAATGTCTACCTCACATAGCTAGAATCGATTTCTCGACAGCTAACACTGGAAGCCCCTACTTTCCAAGTCCCCTCAAGCAGACGGAGGCTATATCAGCACTCAAGGTGGTTGAAGCAGGTGTCGCCTCGACAATAGCTGACCTCTCAGATGGCTCAAAAGCAGGAAACATCAATATTGATCTGGAAAGGGCTACCGTATTCTTATTCTCGACGTATGTAACAACTGTGGGGGGCCTAGACAAGTCAAATCCAAAGGCCAAAAAATTACTTAAAGGTCAGCGCCTACATGATGCCATGGCGTTGAGCATGCCACTGACCGTAATAGACACCGATCTTCTCCAAGCACAGTCCATTCTCTACCGAAGATTGTCTGCCAACCTCTATGAGACCAAGAATCCAGGAGAGTACTTCCACCTTCACGGCTCTTTGGAAGCGACGAAAGCTTTGAACATGGTCGGATTAGAGGGCCATCGCCCCGATCTCACCGACTACCACGAAATCATCAAGATCATCGAGGACCATGTTAAACAATTTACTGCCAGTGAACTCGAAGAGATGAACGCGAAGATCAAGCAAGCGGGGGTAACTTGCTTGAAATGGGAGGACTTCCAAACGACACAGCATGGACAAGAACTCCTCAAACAGCCTCCCTGGAAAGTAGAGTCCCTCGAGTCTGAAACACCAGCAGTTCCTTTCCCATTCAAAACTTCACCAGCACCAAAACCCCAGATCCTTTCCGGTATACGTGTTCTCGAACTTTGCAGGGTCATCGCTGGACCAGCTATGGGTCGCGGACTCGCTGAATATGGTGCTGAAGTTATCAAAGTCACCTCGCCAAACCTCTCAGATGTACCCTTCTTCCAGGTTGATGCCAACATAGGAAAACATACCACCGACTTGAATTTGAAGGATCCCAAGGACCGAAAAAGCTTCGAGCAACTACTGCAGTCTGCAGATGTTGTTCTAGACGGCTACCGACCTGGAAGCCTAGATCGTCTTGGTTACGGACCTCGCCAACTCCTCGATATTGCTAAGCAACGTGGCCGAGGCTTCGTCTACGTTGCCGAGAACTGCTTCGGACACACCGGCCCATGGTCGTCTCGGCCTGGTTGGCAACAGATTGCAGACTGCGTGACCGGTGTTGCCTGGGCTCAAGGTCAGGCTATGGGTCTGAATGAACCTGTTGTGCCGCCTTTCCCCATGAGCGACTACGGTACTGGTTGCCTGGGGACCATTGCTGTACTTGTTGGCCTGTACAAACGAGCAAAGTTCGGTGGCAGTTACTTAGGCACCACATCCTTGGTACAGTACGACATTTATCTACTGCAACTGGGACTATACGACGCTGAGATGATGGCAAAATTACGGGAACAACACGATAAAGAGTTTTTTGAGCTGTGCCATCATGATTCGGTTGATGAGGTTGGAAAGCGGGCATTGAAGACGATGAGGAGAACGCATCCTGAACTATTCGAAGACCGGCACATGCAGGAATGCTTCAGCAAGGGCTTCAACGCCAATGTCAGAACGATGCGACCAGTGGTCAGCATTGAAGGTTACTGGAACGGCTTCCTACGCAGCACAAGACCTAACGGTTTCGATGAGCCGACGTGGGAAGATTGGGAGGTCGACGAAGGTCTTTTGCAAGCGTAATTGGGATTCTATCTTAATAGCATCTTTATCTAACCCATGTCAACCTCATATCTCAAGTCATCCCCTCTCCTGCTGTATTTTCTTTCCAGTGGTCGTCTAAGTGTCACCGAACACCGTCTCAATTCGTCCGCGATATTTTATGCTGTTCCACGATCCCCCAACCTTCCGCACAGTCTCAACTCTTTTTCGATATTGCAAGTGCGTCTCCCGACACCTACATCACAATGCTTATCCATAACCAAGCTTCTCAAGCTTCGCCACGATTGCGCACCCGCCCCAGCCGCACCTTAAACTAGTCAGAAATCATTGGCTCGGACAGTTCCGCGGAACGTGCAGCCGGAAGATAGACATGGCCGGCGGATAAGGCACGGGTACGACATCTGGAAGGAGCTCGTTTTAAGTGTCCGATCGCTTTGGCAGATAAAGCCACTAGTCCTAATCCGACACTAAATACGACCTAGCTCCTTCGTACGCTTTGACAACCACCAGCGACTGTAGAGGTATGCGCCGTCGGATATGTTTCCGTTCCATGTAAGAAAGCTTCAGCCGACTTTCATGACGTCGTCGCATCGCGCAGGCAAGCGCGAACCTAATGCATAGGATCGAAATGGATGTCGATGCTGTGGCCTAGATGCTGATACTCACGTCGTCAGCCGCCCCCTGTGTTCCAGTTAACCTTTGCTGTCAGGTTTAGCGAGAGCGACGCCAGATCAACGAAGGATGCATATCAGTTTTGGCGCACTTTATAGGCTCACAAGACTCACCGCCAGATACGGGTCAGTGATCAGTAAACATATCAACCTGCCTGCTTTACCCTCGCGTCTGCTTTCAAGGTGCGGGCTGTAGCCCGTTGTAGACCTCCAGCTTGCATTTCGCAACTGAAGACTTTTTGACCTCGCAATCGATCATCACAGTCTCACTCCAGTCCTGATGAGACTGCCGGGCATGTACCCTTTCTTATTTCAAGCTGCCCGCTACAACCTCCATTGTCTCTGTCTACGTCGTCGTATATACACATATTCTTTTTGAGCTCAAATATGTTCTTATGTCCATTCCTTATCGTTCTAGAGCAAGAGCCAGTATATGCCCATCGCAGTCATGAAAGTTCCAATTTCTCAATCCCATCGCTGTTCTGATGCATTTACTTTGTGTGTTCACCGTGTCCCTTCGCATGGGACGATCCAGTATGCTCGCTTCGTTCGACTGCGCTTGTGTCTATCCGCTGCGTTCGCGCGTAGTCTCGCCGTGGCCGTGAGAGCGGGTGAGGCTGCGAAATCGTTCCCGTAGAAGGCGCATAATGTTGAATGTGCCTAGAAAGGTCAGCGAGCATGATGCCAAATCTATTGGCGCAACATACGACCATGACGGGTATCAGTGACTCGCTGTCACCGGTGTCGGCTGCTGCCGCCTGTCGTCGCAGCCCAGCTGCGCTGTCGGTCCACGTGCGGTGAGGTCAAGCTCGTAGTCTCTTACGGTGGCCCGACATGAGCTGCTGCTGATTGTGATTGAAAGTCTTGTCTGGCTCGTAGAGGATCGAGTCCGCAAGATCACGTCTTCGAGCCGGGCGCAAGAAGCCAACAGTGTAAATGGTAGTCGCTCGGATCTCAATCTTCGCTAGATGTGAATTAGGTTTCGCATCTCCGCCTGCGTATGGTTGTTTCTCGTGCTTGGGTCGCTGGCTGGTGTTGCTTGTAGATACGTGTGGTGCAAGCAGTCATGGTGTCCCAGGTGCAAGTCAACATGAACGCTGGGCATGCCGCACCTGAAGTTGACCACTGGGGTCACTGTTCGCGCTTTGAGAGTGTCTGCGGACGCGATTGGGAGTCACTGATGGTGGTTTCGGCTGTGGGCGGGTCACTGGAGCCGCGCCGGAGGTCGTCGCTCCCACCACAGCATCGCGGACAGACTGAAGCTCGCTGTCATGGCTGCGGCTGCCTTCTTTGAGGATAAGCATGTCGCTGCTCTCACTATAGGTATCCCCGTCGCCGCGTCGAGGTGGTGGTCTCACTTCTAGGGCGTACAATGCCCACCCAGGGAACAGCTTGACGATCTCAGTGTGGTATCGTATTTTGCACTCCTTGATCTCTGTGTTGAATTGGAGACCGCAAGTCACAGCACATAGTCGCAGCTTACTTCCAGTGCGCTCGACACTCGTCTTTGCCGCCGAGATCGCTGAAGTCTCTCACGCGGGGCCAGTGGCCTTCAGTCCTCTCCCCCAAATAGTGAGCTCGAGTGTGCGATCACCTTGTAGATGAGATACGCCTTTCGTAGCAACCTCTTCTTCGTTATCCTCACTCGATACAGTGTGAACTCGTGCGGACGCTCAGCTCACAGTACAAGAGCTCGACATACTGCCATCTAGCAAGCCTGGATCTCACCTAACGTGAGCCACAAGTAACATAAGAACCTCACTGACACATTCCAAGCTCCAGAGACTTCCAATGGCCTCACTCTTGCACTGCTCGACATCTCCATATCGAGTTCCCCACCTTCATGCTCGCTGCCCTCGGCTAGACTTGCCGCCTCTAGTGGCTGCCTGCCTTCGACCACAACAACACCCACCCCCGCCACTCACTTTCCACCTTCACCTACCACTCCATCCGCCAAAACTTACCCCGGAGCTTCGCCAGAACTTCGGAAACAGGCCGTTAGTAATCCATTACGTGGTGCTAGCGCCGCCAAGCTTGCGCCCGCTCCGCAAACACATATAAGGCCTCCTCCCCCATCCCCCCGACACCAATCTCCATTTTCGAGCCACTCAACTTCGATCAGCTCCAGCAGCTCCCTCAATCCAGCTCGACACTCCTCTCCTAATCATCACTCTTTTCTTCGAGCTTCGACCTCAAGCACTTCGCTCTTCCTCCATCATGACATCCAACATTCACTCATCCTCGCTTGGCACTTGGCACTCTTGAGTAAGTCTCATCCAACCTCAACTTTCTTCGATCATGATTGACCTTGACAGAACATCTCATCAAGTCTTGCATCACATCAACATCCTCCTGCAAGCATCATACTCGGTCATCACATCCCGCATATACCATGTCACATCGACATCGACCTGACCTTCAACCAACTTGGTTCAACATCACATCAACACAACATCACCATGTCGACATCGACTTCATCCATCTCGACTCCACACTTCGCCAAGTGTCACACATTATGGCCTTGAAGCCTTCATGGTTTGTCCTTCCCTTCCATTTGTTGTTCACTAACCATCTTCTGACATGGTCAGAAAAACAAACAAGTAAGTCATTCTCCTCTCTTCCTGCCCGCTCGCTGACACCTTCAGAAAAACAACATCAACATCCTTTCGCAACACCACCGCCTCCATCTTGTTGTCACCTCCATCAACCTTCTTCTTCAACCTCAACATCAATCTCCTCAACAAAACCTCTTCGACACAAGATGGATGGCACGCATACGCCCCCAACAGACGAGTCCTATCAAGAACCAGTCCCCTGGGAGCTCTTAAGCACAGGCTGTTTGACTCTCTACCCCGACCGCGGCGCACGACAATGACCAGCAGTGGTGCAGCTCACTTGGTGAAGATGAGGATCGCTTTGGAGCTCTGATCAACGATATTCTGGTGTGGGAGGATAGAAGGTCAATGGCAGCATTCGCTCTGCTAAACCTGGCCTACCAGTTCCATCGATCAAGTTTGTTGGTGTCAGGAGGATTAGAAGGTCAATGGCAACTTGGTTGCTACACCTGGCCTGCCAGCATTCCTTGAGATCATCTCCCTGTTCACAGTCTACTGGCGCCTTCGGGTCTGGTCAAGGTAGCTTGTTTGCAGAGTGTTGGTGTGAGAGACTTTGTCGGATGTCGTTTGGATTGCAAGCACCCTGCTGGTCATATGAGTTGGATTGGTTTGGACATTGGATTTGGACATGGATACTTGTGCAAGGAACAACATCATTTGGTTTGAACATGGTCGGTCTGGTGGTCAACGGTGCAAGGAATGGTCTCGACATTTTCAGTCTTCAAGGTTTTGGTTCTTCAAGTGTCTTCAATTGTTTCATCAACTCTTCTTCTTCAAGGTTGTCTAGTGGTTTGGATTCTTTTTGCAGGTCATCAAACTAATCAATGGTGTTGACTGCAATCTTCTCTCGTCGCACTTGCTTCGTGACTTATGCCTTCTTGCCTTCTGATTCCTCCTCTGACTCTTGCTTACTTCATCTTTTCACGCTCGCTATCTCCTCCTCATGTGCCCGCCCTCCTCCATTTGTGCCGCCACGCCGAATGCGCGCCTTACCTGAATCTCTTCATCAACATCCATGCTGGCTTGTTTCCTTATTGCCTGCATGCCCGCTGCCAGAGGCAGTGACAGCTTTTATGGTGATTGAGAGCATCCTGCAAGTTGCGCAGTCAACGAGAGGAGGGAGAGAAGGGAGAACAAGTGAGATGAGAGATCTGGAGCGAGAAGTGCTGTCAGTATGTAGATCTGCGTTGCCTCTCTTCATAATCTACACGAACCGTCTATATTGATTCAAATACTGCTATGCACAACTCTCCGACATCGCGCTTCTGTCTATTTGCGTACACGCTACACGCTACACGCTACATGCAATATATGCTCAAAATGCTTATCATCATCATCATGTCAAGTTTGCGCTACATCCTTCCTAATCAACACACACCAACTCCTGCACTACAGGCGTTAAACATCCCTCACCCGCCCGCGCGGAATCTCCGTCTCCACCATCTCCAAGCCACTCAGACTGGGATATCGTTTACTAAACGTTTCCATGTCCCAATCTTCAGCGCCGTCACCATGTACAACAGGCGGTAGCGGCTTGTCCTTGATGGCGGGACTGGCTTTGATCGGCGAGCCGGATACACTGACAGCTGAACCACCTGTCTGCAATGCTTTCGGCTTGGGCGCTCGCGGTGGCGGACCGGAGGGGTTGCGAGGATTGATGGCGGGCGGAGCCGAGGAGGAGGGAATGGGAGGAGGCATATTGGGTCGGATGGAAGAGGGCTTGGGGTACGCGAGGTCTTGTGGCGGTTGGTTGGCGCTGATGTTGACGGGCTTGCGCGCAATGGCGGGGGCTTGTCGCATGCCGGACTGATCTTGTGGCCTCGTCGGTAATGGCTTGCCTGTGTCGGTGTACTTTCCATAGCCTTCTGCTGTCCTGTTCGTTGGTGCTGGCTTGGTGCTTTCGTCGAGCAGATTCTTGACGCGGTTTTGAATCGTCGAAGCTTTTGATGGGCCAGCTTTGGGCTTTCCTTGCCCTTGTTGTGAGACGCGTTGCCTATACTCGGCTGCTGCTGCTTCGACGCGACGCTCCTCTTCCTCCAATCTTCTCTTCTCGAGCTCGCGTCGTATCTCGGGTGACAGTTCTTGTGTTTCGTCAATGGCACTGCGATCGTCGTCGCTGAGTCCGCCTGTTGCTTCGGAACCCGCGATAGGCGTCAGTGCATTAGTCCCTCGGGGGTCAATAAGCTGGTCTGTCGGCGTCAATGGCGGCTGGTCGCGCTCGTGCTCCGGCGTCTTGGAAGAGTGGTTCGTCTCAAAACGGCGGAAGGCATCGCCGAACTTGCCTTTAACAATATTCGTCAAGCTTCCACGTTTGGCATGCTTGGATTGAGAACTACTGCGACGATGATTGTGTTTGTGGCTGGGGTCTTCTTTTTCGATCGTACGAAGGAAGTCAACGCTCGATCGGATGTTCTTCTCCTCGGGTTCAGGTTCGGAATCGTCAATCGCACTCGAAGTAGTGCGACGCTGCAAAGAAGGCGCATCGAAACTGCGACCAGGTGCCATTTCGCGGTCGCGGAGATAGTCGAGATTTGAGGCAACATGCATGCTCACGGGTCGGGCATTAGAGTTGGCGGACTTTGAGCGGTCAATTGTGTACCCGAGGTCCATGGCAGAGGGACGCTGGCTTTCTAATGAGGGCCGGGAAGATGCAGGCGACATGGGTATACTAAGAGTTGACATCTGAGATTTGGACCTCGAGTCAAGCGACGGTCTCGTGGGTAGCGCGAACTCGGGCTTCAAGGAAGGGCTTCCCTGCGCCTTCTCGAAGGTCCGTGGCTGGCTGTATGCCCGGTTGTGATGAGAAGATACGGGGACCTTCCAGACGGGCGTTTTGTTGACATCCGGAAATTTCTGCTGGGGCGGAGCAGGAGACGAACGGGGCGACGTCTGCATACCGGTAGATACCATGTTGACGTGCTGAGGAATTGGTTGTTGTATGGTTGGATTCGATGTCCTCGGGCTATCCCTGGCTTCGTACGTGCTCGGTTTCTTGACAGAGGTAGATCTGGAAACATTGGCTGAGGGTCCCTTGGACAAAGGATTTGGCGTAGGGGCAGATTCCACTCTGGTGGCCGGCGCCAAGGCAAATGCATCATCAGCTAGAGCCTCTGTGACTCGCTTTGTCAGAGCAGGGTCTGAAGTCGTGGGCGTCTGTCCAAACTCGAACTTTTGGCCTCGATCATGTAGCAAAGAGAATTCATCTAGGGAAGGGAAACGCGCCGCGAGCTCGTCAGCTGCAGCGCGGCGAACTTGAACGTCTTGTGAATCGAGAGCCGCGAAGGGGTCTGATGTCGTGCCTCTCATAGGTGAAGGACTTGGCTTTGCTGCTGGAGGTGCCTGAGCTGGCGCAGTTGGTCTGCCTCTCCTCATCGGTGTGATGTCTGGTATCTGCTGGACCTGCTTCACCGGGGCGACTTTCTGGAGACCTATGATTGGAGGCGAAGAGACTTGGGGCTCAGTAGGCGGTAGCTGCTGATTCCTTCTCGCTTCCGACTGTGTCCGGCCAGAATAGATCTTGCAGGTGTCAGCAAGATGAAAGCGGGTAAGTCCTTCGAACATACATCTTTGATAGGAACTGCTCGGTGCCTCATGGAGCAAATTTCCACTACTACTTGGTAGATGTTTGGCCGATGCTGTGGGTTTTCTCGCAACATCCACCCTGTTGGCATTAGACAATGCTGGAACATGATGCAACCTTTACATACCTATAAGTTTCTTCAATCTGTCCGAGAATTGAGGATACGAGGGGTATTTGAAAGTTGCATTGAGAATGGCCATCTGCCCCACCTCTTCGAACGGCGTAGTATAATAGCAAAGCTTGTACAGGAGCACACCCAGCGCCCATATGTCGCTCTTTTCGTCTATGGGCTGTTTCCGGTAGACATCAATCATCTCGGGACTCCGGTACTGCAGCGTGGTGTGACGCTGCACATCGTCCTCGATCAATCTCCCCTCGGCGGCTGTAGTAGCCGCAGGCCTCGGTGGGGCGGTAGACCCGAAATCGCAGAGCTTATATATCTTGTTGTTCGCAACGGTAGTAATCAGGACATTCTCGACTTTGAGATCGCGGTGGAGCAGTGGGGGCTTGAGGTAGTGCATCGTCGCAACGCCCTCGGCGACGTCGGAGAAGATGTGCAGAATCTCGGGCTCGGTCAATCTATGCTGCAGCCGGGTATTCATGAAGTCGATCAATCCTCCTCCTGAGCAATATTCCATGAGCAAGAAGACCTCGTAGCCCCCGCCCTTGAGCTGCGAGGCATGCGAGTCCATGTAGGTGACGATCTTGCTGTGCCCTTTCAGCTTCTTCATGGTCTCCACCTCGGTCCGCATGTTTGCCAGCGCATCCTTATCCGGCACAGCGACTCTCTTCAGCACAGCAGTCTCCGGGGTGCGGCCATCAGGCTTCGGGACGCGGACGAGGTAGACGTGTGCGAAGCCGCCCTCGGACAGGTACTTCTCGATGGTGACGCGGTGATTGCCCACCTGGACTTTGGTCCCCGGTGCGAAGGTGCCTGGCGGGGCAGCAGAGACGGCGATGGCTGCTGGAGCCCGGTATGCGGCTTGCTGGGCCATGTGAAGGGCGCTGGAGGGGCCATAGGGTGCGGAGGGCATTGCGGGCGGTGAGGAAGCCTGCTGCGGTGCAGGACGACGAGAAAGCTAGATTTTGCGCATCAAGATGAAGGAGGAGGCGCGGAACTGGGGGGAATAGGCGCAATGGACGTGTTGTTGCTGGGAGTCGTGGTGCCGGGTATGCGATGTCCATGCGACCAGTGCAGGGTCCGTTCATCGTCACAGGCAGACATCTGGAGGCAGCTTGCAGGGTCACGACGTGCATCTGTCGCTGTCCGTTCTTATCATGGTATGCAGTGGCTAGTGAATATGTCTATTATTATCTCCTGAATGCAAATCTCCCCCCAAGCTCCTCCAGCAATGTTGTCTAATCGCAGGACATGGCATCGAATCTATGTGGCGCAGAAACGTAGCGTACCTCGATCGGTGGGTGATTAATTAGTTCCATCTGGTCCTTCCCGATTGGGTAGACTGCTGCGACACCATGTTTGCAGTCAAGTCAACTGTCACGCATCAGGGCATACCAGCATATCATGACTCGTTTTTGCTGTCCAGTTACCCAACTTGAACACGCGGTAGACTCAGAGTGAAGGTTGTTGGTTGCTTTGGAAATGAACGTCAAGCTGGGATAGTCAAGGCTACGATTGATGACAACCACTTTGATGATTCTTAGTGGACATCACTCAACGCCACTCCTACGGTCGAACTGCAAATGGAAAATTTGTGGCAGATGCTGAAGAAGCCGGCTATGTCCGTCTAGGACATCCAGCCAGCTACGTCACCATACGGCAGGTGCGAAGATTAAACAGAGCTTGAACAGATACAAAAGAACCTCAAGCGCAGCAGCACAGTGCCCTGTCGATCTGGAGGCCCTGCGATGGTCCCGCAAAGTCATTGAGTGCGGTGCCCTGCAGACGGCTTCACTGCCAGCAAAGTATTTTACGGTGCACTCAAGCTAGCTAGCTTCTGCTTGAAGTCTTCCAGCAGTGCATAGAGGGGGTGCAGGCTTCCTTGGACTGCTTGAGCATACTCTTGGTGGGAACAAGCATTCCGGGACGAGCTCTGGGGTCTAGATGAGGCGAGTCTCATGAGCGGGGTCTGCAGCTCGTGAATGGCCTTTGGCCAGAACCGGAGAAGGGCCACCGCAACACGACTGAGAGCAGGCCGTCCAACACGCCCATGACGAGGAACAGCAGTCAGGCGTGCGAGTCGACTGCGACACATGACGCTCCGACAACCATGGTGGTGGCGAGGGGCCGTGATGCCGATGATGAACCATGGAACAGGACGAAGCGGCCGTTTCGTAAGAAAGACGTTCTCTATCGAAAGAACGACTGTTTGCCGCGTGGAAGGGAGAGGAGGACGTCGTGTTTGGATAGAGAGCCAACCCCCAAAGCGGCATCATGCAGGGAACAGCCTTGGCGGGTATGCCACGACGGGCACCAGCGGCCATCCGCCCAAGTCGCTGCTCCTGCCCGTACTCCACCACACGTTGTTGATGCTCTTTCCGCTCCTTGATCCAGCAACTCTGCCGCCGAGGAGGCAGGACTAACTCTCTGTACACCTTCCTTCCGTCGCTCCGTCTACGTGTATCTGTGTCCTGTGTTGCTTGGGCCTGCCCGCTTCGTCATAAGCCACTTGGCGAGCTAGTAGACCACCAGCCCCGTGCAATCGCATTCACCCTCCCAGCAAGACTCTCTTGCTGCGTTGTTACTCAGGCTGTCAAGTTGGTTTCACTGGCAGAGCACCACTATTCGTCGCAAAGTCAGTGGGCCAGTCGACCCGCCAACCGCCGTCTTGTCCCCTCACGCAAATTGCGAAGCCCAGAGCCTCAAGCGCTTTCCCAGCCCAGCCCAACCCGCGACCTCCTCTTCCCATAAGCACGCACCCACTCAACCCACTCAACCACAATGAGCGAACGCACCCAACTCCCGGCGTTCCCACGCATATCCACAAACAGAGCAGCCAACATGTCCCGCTCGCGAAGACCCGAGAGAGATGCCAGTGCCTCACGATCCGACTCATCCGCCTCCACCTCCCCCGAGCGTGGTTTCGACGACGACAAAGACTCTATTATGCTACAGTCCAACGACTCGCTCTCCTCCCTGGCGCCTTCGGTATCGCCGGACTCGGACGACGAGGCTCGCCGGCGGGCCATCGAAGAACAGAACCGCGTTTCGCCCGTCTCACGCCTCCCCGCCGAGCTCATGATCGCCGTGTTCGCCAAGCTCTCCTCGCCCGCCGACCTCAAGAACTGCATGCTCGTCTCCAAGGATTGGGCGAGAAACAGCGTAGGGCTGCTCTGGCACCGCCCGTCCACCAACAAGTGGTCGAATATCAAGAGCGTCATATGGACCATAAACAAAGCGAACAGCTTCTTCGACTACAGCAGTCTGATCAAGCGCCTGAACTTGTCGGCTCTAGGAAACGAAGTCAGCGACGGCACACTGAAGCCGCTTGCCGGATGCAAGCGTGTCGAGCGGTTGACCTTGACCAACTGCACCAAGTTGACAGACCTGAGTCTTGTGGCTATGCTGGAGGATAATAGGAGCCTCCTAGCGTTGGACATCACAAACGTGGATTCGACTACTGATAGGACAATGTTTGCCCTGTCAGAGCATGCAGTGCGGTTACAGGGTCTGAACATCACAAACTGCAAGAAGATCGGAGACGATTCGCTAGAAGCAGTGGCCAAGAACTGCAGACATCTCAAGCGGCTCAAGCTCAATGGATGTTCGCAGCTCAGCGACAAGAGCATCATCGCTTTCGCCAGGAATTGCCGCTACATCCTCGAAATCGACCTTCATGACTGCAAGAACCTCGATGACGAATCCATAACCACCCTCATAACCGAAGGCCCGAATCTTAGAGAGCTACGCTTGGCCCACTGCTGGAAGATCACAGATCAGGCATTTCTCCGCCTTCCGTCCGAGGCTACATATGAGAGTCTACGTATTCTAGACCTCACCGACTGCGGAGAATTACAGGACTCCGGTGTTCAGAAGATAGTCTATGCAGCGCCGCGGCTTCGAAATCTAGTCCTCGCAAAGTGCCGTAACATCACGGACAGAGCTGTCTTGGCCATAACGCGCCTCGGAAAGAACCTACATTACATTCACCTGGGCCATTGCTCAAGAATCACGGATACTGGTGTTGCACAGCTGGTCAAGCTATGTAACCGAATCCGCTACATCGATTTGGCCTGCTGCACCAACCTCACAGACGCCTCAGTCATGCAACTAGCCATGCTTCCAAAACTGAAGCGAATAGGACTGGTCAAATGCGCAGCCATCACAGACCGTAGCATATTGGCACTCGCGAAGCCTAAGCAAGTTGGCTCTGGTGGCCCAATTGCACCCAGCGTGTTAGAGAGAGTTCATCTCAGCTACTGCACCAACCTGACTCTGGCGGTATGTTACACCCGCTTTCCCTGACCCCTTGAACTCCACTAACATAACCAGGGTATCCACGCCCTCTTGAACAATTGCCCGCGCCTCACCCACCTTTCCCTAACAGGCGTGCAAGCCTTTCTCCGCGACGACCTCCTTGTCTTCTGCCGTGAAGCACCTCCCGAATTCAACGAACATCAACGCGACGTGTTTTGCGTCTTCAGCGGCGTCGGCGTACAACGTCTGCGCGTCTTTCTGAATACGAATGGTCAGAACGATGATCGCGAGTCGCCTTTTGGCGACAACGAAGGAACTATGTACAACGACGGCGAAGATGGCGGCGATGTAATCATCAATGTCACAGCGCAAGCGAACGGCATGGTCATCGATGAGATGGACGAAGAATTCGGCAACGACAGCGAGATGTTGGGGCAGGATTAGATCGTGAGCTTCGGCGACTTCCACTAAACTATGCGCAACTGGATATGATTTGACGACTAGCTATGTTTAGTTCAGCTACTCCTTTATTCATCTGCATTGTACGGCGTCGTTTTGTATTATTTTCCTGGTATCATTAGCGGCATGGCATTGCCTAGGATACCCTCTTTCATGTGGAACATGCGGATGATGCAACGGCCGACCTTGCGGGACGCGGTCACGGCGACGATACCCTTTGTGGCTTTATTGTTTGGTAGAAGAGGAGAGTGTGCGTGATGATGAGCATACATGATATGGATGAACGCGCATAGTCTCTATCAAACAGAGGTCTGAATTGAACTAGCTTTCCTACTCCATGAACACACCCGTCTCCATGATTCATTATTGATATCTACCAAACTCCATTCTACATGACAAACCAAAAGGACAGATAAAAAGTAGTAATACCCCCTTCCCGCTCCCAAAACTCCAGTACACAAAGGATACTCACTTCAACAACCCACACATACACCCACAATCCGGCACCGGACACATAGCATGCCTCGCAAACCAATCCCTCGCATGATGCCCATGAAACCCATGCGAGCAACCCATACAAAACACCATCAACCTCGCCTCTAGATCCTCGCCCTTGAGACTCTCATACGCCCCCTGCTTGGCAGGATCAGGGCTGCCGAGCCACAACATGCACAGTCCACACCGGGGCATCTGAGTGCCGCAGTTCGGACACGCCAGCGCGGGAGACGACGCTTGGCGTTGTTTCTGCTGCGCGCCTCCAGGTTTATTCGCTGCAGAAGCCGAGGCGGGGGGTTGATTCGGTGCGGGAACGAGGCGCTGTTTTGCGCTACGTGGATCCTTGCGGAGGGCGAGATTTTGCTGGCAGTTGAGGCAGCGGATGGTGAGGCTGGGTTGGGTTGGTTTATTCACGCTTCTGCCCTCCCGCGTTACGCTGCGTTGGTTGTGCTGCTTGGTGTAGCGCGTGCGCTCGAGGAAGGTGCGCCACGTCTGCATGTGCGAGAGGTAGATGTCTTTCCAGAGGGTCCAGCGCGCGTCTTGGATATACAGGGGGCAGGCGCGGGAGAGGAGGAGGACGGCGTCTTGCAGGCCCGCGGGGTGCGCGGAGAGGTGGACTTGTAGGAGGTCGAGGGCGCGCGTGGTTAGGCCGGTGAGGAGGAGGCCGGATATGTCGCCGGAGGTTATTACGGCGGCGGTGGTGGTGCTGAGGAAGTGCGAGAGTTGGCTGTCGGGCAGGTATTTGAGGGCGACAGCGACGCGGTCGCGGAGAGAGAGTTGCTTCATGCCGACGACGGTGGTCCATTCGCCTGAGATGAAGTATGTTAGGAGGGATTTGAGGTACGGGTCTGATGTCATGTCTGCCATCCAAGCACATGCTTCGCGCTGGTCAGCGGAGACACCAGAGGAAGGGGATGCGCAAGCGATTACGGCAGCGAGGCCGATGTCGTCCTGGGGAAGCTTCTTTTGCTGAAGCATTGAGCGGAGAAGGGCGAGCGCGACGTCCTTGTGGCCTTGGAAGACGGCGAGGACAATAGCTTTGTAGATCTCTCCTCCGTCCGCTAGGGTCTGACAAGTCTTCTGCACACCCTTTTTGTCTAGTGACCAGCCGCAGAGACTCAGGCATAATTGTCGATTCTCAGGGTACTCGGTCTTCACGCCTTCGAAAGCGGGGAACTCCAACGCTTCGACAATCTCCTTCACCGCGTCGCTGAACATCTCTTGGCTGGTCTTCGCATCTGGATCGATGAGTCGCTCATCGTACATTGTCAGTTCGTTGGCCCATATTGAGCTCACGCCAAGGTACTTCAGGTCCAAACCATTGCCAACCATGCCGTCGCCTGAAGCGAGGGCGTCCATTCGGTCGACAAGCGTCCATATATCAACCAACCAAGGATCGTTGGAGACGATGACTTTGTTTTGGACACAGTCAAGGGAATATCCTTCCTGGACGCGGCGCTTGGCGGCCTGTAAGACTGCGAGGTAGTCGGAAAGTGGAATTTTGACGTCAGGGTATGCAAGATTGAGAAGGTCCTCGTGCATTTGATGACTGGGGTGTGTGGCTGAGAGTAGGCGGAGACTCCGCTGGCTGTTGCTGAGACTGAGCCTGTCCATGCTTGCCGAGAGACTATTTCTATGGTCTTGATTGAGATCATATTTCTCGCTCAATGCCCTGTTCTGCACTTCGATCAAGTCTTCTGCGATCGTGCCGTGGCGCAGACTTGGTCTCGCAATACAATTTCGGTCCTTGTAAATCTCCTCGAGCGCGCTGACATTAAGACGAGGAGCCGGCGGTGGTACTCTCAAGACCTCAACCTCGCGGTTCAGATGTAAGGCCAATGTACATTGCCCGCTAAGGGTATTACCAGCAGTCATGAAGTCGTAAGCCATGACCCGCTCCTTCTCGTCCTGTTGATGTGTCTTATCGTGCGATGGATATCGCAGATAGTGTGAAGCCTTCGTATAACACGGAGATGCCCATGTCCGAGCGAATGGCGTATCCGCAGTTTCAGACGGTTGGTGAGAATGCTGCGCCAACTCGACAACTTTGAACTCGCCCGTATTGGCAAGAACGCCAAACGTACCTCTCTTGGTGCCGGAATAGCGTAGACTCCAGATAGATGCCGAAACAGAATTATCGACTATGGGCTTGAACTCTAGGACGGCTCCGCTATTCGCAGTGTCGTTGGATGTTCCGCGCTGCTTGACGAACCGCGTGTCCCAGACTGTTACCGTAGGATCACCTGCCGTGCCGGCTGAGAGGAAGTAATTCTCATCCAAGGGATCTATAGCAATATTGTGTACCTGGCGCGTCTGAAATTGAGCAATGCCAACCGTACTAGAATCTAGCAAAGATAAGCATAAAAGATCGTTACACGGGCAGATGCAGACTCACCTCTGAGATCATATATGCGCACATACTGCCTCGAGACGCCTGCAACGAGCGTGTCTGGCTGTCCAGTAAAGAACTTGATACTCGAGATAGCTTCTGAGCTCGCCAACTTCTTGTACGGCTCATCCTTAGTTGTGAACCGCGAGTCGTTCAGGTCATAGATGTTGAGACAGACATCGTTTCGAACTCTGTCCAGACCAGTGGCTAGTAGGTTCTTCGTACTGAACGCAATAGAATTGCACTTCCTTTGATGCCGGATGGAGAACGAGTGAACGTAGTCATTGTCGGGCTTATCCGGGTCTAGCGTTACCACGATGGCTTCTCCAGAGGCAGAACCTATGGCAACAATGCTCGGATCTTTCTTGGACCAGTCGAAAGCGGTGTAATTAGGGAGCTTGTCGCGGATACATATTTGCTTGTAATTGACCTTGCTCTTGCTGAAGCTGTCGATTTGACAGAGCCGAAGTCGATTTCCTGCTACATCGATAATTAAGAAACGGGGGTTGTCTCGTGTTGAGTGGGGCGACCATCTTATGGCTGCTTCCATGTTACCAATGGATGGTCTGCAATATTAGAGCAGCAAGGGTAAAGGTCCTAAGAGAAAGAGGCGGTCTCATGGGGTAGAAGAAGAAGGGAAAAGGGTCATAAATCCAAATTATATAGTTCTCATCCTTCTTTTCCGCAAGTCTTCCAGCTTGCGAGGAATATGGATGAGGCGTGGTGAAAGCCACGGCTCGTGACATGCCTTGGCGTGCATCAGGCGGTCAAGTGATTCTGCCGCCCCGCTAAAACTTCCTTGCCTCAGTCCACCAAAACTTCCACAAGCAGTTCGCACCCAAAAGCGGCAACATGTCGCAGAAACGCAAGCACGCCGAGTTCGCCGATACCGCGCCCTCCAATGACAAGTCATTCAAAAAGCACCGCCCCTTCAAGCCCACCAACGGCCAGCACAAGCCCAGACGCCCTCAAGTCTCCAATGACATCTCAAAAACCACCAGCACCAATGCGCTCAAGAGCCGGATTCGAGACCTGAAGCGACTCCTCGCGCATGTGGAGAATGTAGAAGATCACAAGATGTCCGCTAGCATGCGGGTGGAGCGAGAGAGAGAATTAGAGGCGTGTGAGCATGAGCTGAAGGAGAAGGTTGAGAGTAGCAGGGAGGCGGCGTACAGGCAGAAGATGATTGGGAAGTACCACCAAGTGCGGTTTTTCGGTGAGTTTGGGCAAGCGCAGAAAATTCGTCTCGCGAGAATACTGACCAAGGACAGACCGTCAAAAAGCGACGCGCATACTCAAACGACTGAAGAAAGAGCTGTCCACATCAGAAGACCGATCGCAGAAGACGAAGCTGAAACAACGGATACATAATGCGGAGGTGGATGTAAATTATGCGATATACTACCCGCTGATGAAGCCGTATTCCTCGCTGTATCCCAAATCGAAGAACGGCAAATCTGCAGAAGCAGATGACGACGCGGATGACGCCAATGACAAGAGCAATCGAGACGTGGATGGGCTCAAAGGCGACGTAGAGATGTGGAGGACTGTAGAGAAGGCCATGGCGGAAGGCACACTGGAAGCGCTACGCTATAGTAAAGATGACATGCCGGCGGCGCCAGTCAAGAAGGACACTAAGAAGAAGTTCGTCAGCAAGAGCATCACAAAGCGCGAGGACATCGCTCCAGAGGGCATGAACCGTCGAGAAAGGAGGAGGGCTGGTGCGGTAAAGGCCCAACCGGCACAGGAGGAAGCCGAGGACAGTGATCACGGTTTCTTCGAGTAGCACTCAGGACTTGCAGTCTTGTTCATTCGCATTATATACCCCCGCGATACCAAGTCACTCGCGAACACAGAGCATCTACTATCTTGACACTCTCACGTGCCAAATACCTTGAAAGGATGTGCTTCTGTATTAAATACCCATGCATTCTTCCCATCCTTCCCAACCTGCCATTCCGCCTCAGGTGCTTGGATCAAGTAGCTATACTTCAACACCTCGGCAAACCAAACTAATACATCAAGTCAGCATACCCTCAACTTCGAGTCGTACCATAACACTTACAGCTTTCCTGAAAATCACTAAAACCCCCTCCACCGACTACATTCACATCATTAACCGAACTATACCCACTCCCCACTCTCGTCGTCGCATTAATAGCAACAAAAGCATCCCACGCCCAGTCCTGATACTTGGGATCCGAGGTAGCGCGGTAGGCGTAGTAGTAGCTCTCGATGACTTCCGGGCGGAGAACGTAATTTGAGCTCTTGATATAAAAGCCCGTTCGATTAAAGAATGCAGTTTGATTAGCAGGTACGCTCGTCGGGTCCCAAGAGAAGCTTTCCGGCCCGATACCAGTGGCTGTCGGAGTGTATGTTGCATGGCATCCATTGACTAGCTCCAGGCCATAGTCGATGTACTTTTGCTCGCCCAGCACTAAACCCGCGAGAATGAAGTTTCCGCCGTCGAAGCACGCGAGATGCTGGCTAGATAAATCGAGAGTCGTGCCATTGAACGATGCCACGAATGTCAAGTCGGGCCGGGGCGCTGGGTGAGAGGTCAGGTACTGTATCGTGCTGTCTGCAGCCACGATCCAGCGGTCCTTGAGCTCAGCGTAGCGCTCAGGGTCGTATATCCACATCTTAATCAAGTACTCGTAAAACGAATCTGCGCCGCCTATCCAGCCTCCCCTTGCGTCCAAAAATTCTCCTGTCGTGACGTTGATGCCCATGCCCAGCAGCCCAGGGAAGGGTTCAGATGATGCTGGAGAGGGATGGAGCAGGTAGCTCTCTGCCTTCTCAGCCAGTTTTGCATATGTAGCATTGCCAGAGAGATCGGCAAGACGGACCCATTCGAGGATCAAACTACCGACTGTCGCGAGGCCGTTGGCCGACCCATCGTTTGAGCGGTTCGCAAAGGTAAGCACGTTCCAGGGTACGCCGCTTGGTGTTTCAAACGCATAGCTCAGGTTATTCGCGAGATTTACACTTTGAGCTAGTAGTGCCTCGACATCCGTCTGGTTGTCTGCTAAATGTGCTAATGGGCCAGTGAGGAAATCGTAGCCTGAGAGCATGCCAGCCAGGTACCGGATTGTCGTTTCGAATAAGGAGACGTCAGAGGGTGTGACGGACCAGTTTATGCTGGGGATATAGGAAATTATTTGGTTTACGATTGTTTTCTCGTTCATTATTAGGGCGGTAGAGAGGGCGTCTACGGCGGAGGCGCCCCATTTGTTCCTACCTCGTTGTTAAGCGCATATGATGCAAATACTTCTAGAGTCTTTACCGTGAATTACTGAAGCCATTTGTAACCGGCTTGAGCTCGTCATTCGGAAAGGCGTATTTATAGTAGCCTTCCCAGCTCACTTTGAACGCGTCGACAACCGCCTGTGCCCTGTCTGCTGCATTCGGCACATCATACTGTCTTTTAGCATTGCCATAGGTAGGTATGTCCCTCGGTGTATTTGCTGGGAGAGCAGACGCGAAAGAAAAAACCGCGGCTCCAAGAACAAGGGATGTGAATCGTGCCATGACGTTCAAATAAGCTGTTAGCCAAAAACAGACCCTGAACACGTTGGGAAGAAGTGGAAAAGAAAATGATCCGCATCAGGGCCTCAGTATATACTGTGAGCTAGGGACCTACCGGGTACGACTCTACCTCGATATTGGATACTACTATATACCCCATGCTACTAACGCGAACCTTAACAGGGAGGTATTCTGCGCAGAACCGTTGCATGATCACACAGTGACGGACTTGCATTCTCAGTGTTGCGCTAAGATTGCACTCTGCATCCTAGTGCGCGCTGGTGGTGTAGGTTCAGCGAACATGTGGTAGTAGCGCATGACGGGATTGATTTCGTAGAAGGTGTGAGGACGGTGTTACGCCGTTAGATTGAGTCACGATGCGTGCTATAAAGGCCATGTGCGCGCTATAAGCATGGGGATCCTCGAGCTTCCCATTGCGTAGGACTCACTCTTGCTGCTGAAAGAATGATGGCGTCACGAAGGATTATTCCATATTGCTTACATCGACTGAACGAGACGAGAGAATATGCGGCGACGTGCCGGGTGCAACGTACGCAATGTGAGTATCGATAGTTCTGTTGTGTGAGGACGTGCAGGGGAGAGCTAGTTAGGAAGGTTCGTCCCCTGAAAGTGCGGGGTGATCTCCCGGGGAGCGACCGTGCATTCATTTTCAAGGTTCAACAGCGCCCCTCCCGCTGCTTATTCCCACGTCCGACTTTTGCTCAATGTTACACCTCTCATGGTCTCCGAAATACTACTGCTTGTTGTGACGACTGCTCATGAAACAGAAGGCATGGAGAATCAGGAATGCGCGCATTAAGCTTCCATTTCTCTATATCATCACTGCAACCACACTTATTCTAGCGCAGTATATACGTTATGTCGGCTCAGACCAATCGACTTGTTCCGTTACGGGGCCTCCACCTGCAGAGTAACTGACCTTCAGCCTAAGCCTCAACCTCGCTGGCGGTGGCTGGATGAACGTTAGTAATCATGCTGTCGACTGATTGGGCTTGGATTAAACTTACGCCATTGACAGATGTAACCCTCATTTGCTGTGTTGCTTCCTGCCCTCCTTCTAGCTCGCTTGAACTGATAGGCTGCAGCTGCAGCTTTTGGCTCTTCGGCACAGCAGCTTGCAAGTTAACTGCTGAAAGCTGACCAAAGTTGCCGGTATTTCGGAACCGCGCGAGGAGTTGCACGGCGTTCGCGTCACGCTTAAGTTGGAAGGTTATTTGGAGGTCATTTTTGTTGTACGCGGAGAGCGGCGGAGGTCCGGACGCGACTGATGGCGCTGAAGCTTGAGGTGGTGGTGATGACATGCTGCCTAGACCGCCGAGGAGGTCCATGGATGCTGCTTGCGGCGGTGGTCGTGACTGTACAGGAGCGGGTGAACTACTAGGTCCGGAGTTGAAGAGATCCATGATATTCGCAACATTTGACTGAGGTGCGGGAGACGACGTTTGAGGAGGTGGCGATGAGGCAGAAGGGCCTCCTCCACCCAGAATGTCTGCGAGGAGATCTTGACTTTGCTGGGCACCATTAACGGCACCGTTGCTCTCCGCGGAAGGACCGCTGTCGCCCATGAGGTCTAGTAGCAAGTCTTCCGTCGCCGCTTGCGCAGGCTTCTTCTTGAGTACTTTCGATTGTCGCTTCTTGGTCGCTTCTCCGAGCACTCGCGACTCTTCGCGGATCTCGGGTGGCGGCATCTTCTCAAGAACACCTCGCCTGATTTGATCGTAGCCGAATAAGTTTCCATACTCAGCCGCACGTTGCTGGATCTCGACGTCAAGATTTGCTCCGTATCTTTGCAGTAACCGTCGCAGGCGCTCGACTTGCGCAGGGTCGCTTAGCCGTGTTGTCAGTTTCATCGAAGCTGTGATGATGTATTGCTGAACAATGAGACCCGCGTAACTACTGCCAAGGATCGTCTCGAAGAGATCAACGATATCGCTTTCCCTAACCTCCTTCACAAGCTCCTCCTCTTCATACTGACCACCTCTCAGTAACGCATCACCGTACTCTCCAATTACCCAAGAGCCAGCAAGAGTGAGACCCTCTTGGGTGATGTCTTCTTTTAAAGCGGCGTATAGTTTTTGTACAGAGTAGGTCTGAAGGTCAGGCGTGGTAGCAATTAATCGGACGAATGATGATAAGATCTGCTCCTTGACGTAATTGCCGGCCTAGAGAATCGTATAAGCGAAACGCATTTGATATTCAATCACAATACGGCTTACAAGTTTCAGAACACGCAGCATGGTATCGACGTGCCATCTTTTGTTAGGCGCAAAGCGGTCTGCTGCAACGCCAATTTGAGAAGTCATCACCGGTTTGAACTCGTTGTCGGCAACTTCCAAGAAAGCAAGCAATTCGCGAATCAATACCCGCACATTGCTTTCGTTAATCAGAGTGAAGCTCAGATCAAGTGCCCTTCTTCGGATGCTGATGTCGGGATCTCGCAAGCAGTCCAATATTGTGTTTCGGTGTCGCTGGACGGCGTTTGGCTCAACCGCAACCACCTTGATCAAGGTGTTGAGGGCGACGTATCTGATGTTGTTGTCCCTGTTTGATAAAAACTTTCCAAGAATGTTCACACCAAGTACACGAAGACCGGAGTCGGCTTCAATATCCAGAATCGTGAGCACTGCCTCGTACAGGATGGAATTTCCGACATTTTTCGAGGAGTCTGTGTTCGTAGCAACCTGGAAGGGTCAGTTTTGACTCTTTGGTAGATCAGGGTGCCATACCTGGGCAAGAATGTCGTTGATCTGCTCGCTCACTTGAACGTCGCCGCGAGCTAAAACTCGGAGGAGTTGCAGAATCTTACACTGCAGAAATGGATCTGTTATACCCGTTACGTCATGCTCAGGAGCATAGCCAGAAGACGATAGTCCCTTCAGTATTTTGACCAAGCTTGGTACTACCGGCTTGAAGATATCCTTGATACCGTTCTCGTCGTCCTCTGCCTCGTCTGCCACGCATAGACTTTCTACCAATGTGATACCGCAAAGGAGGACGCCATGGTTTCGGTCTTGCAGCAGTAACTTCGCCTTCTCCAAGAAGTGCTCCTGCAGGTCAGGGACCTTGCGAGATATCCTCATGGCACATAGCGCGGCCTTTCGACGTATGTACGGGTTCGCGCTTGATATGATCGTTTCGACTTCCGGGAACAGATCTCGGGCCATTTCGACCGAGGCGATGTTTCCGAGAGTGCAGAGTGCCAGGCCGACGATGTATTGGTTTGGATGGTTCAGATCACTGAATGCGAGTTAGCGACCAAGATTCATGGACGCAACTAGCAGTCCTACTTCTTGAGCGAGTTCGTGACCAGGGTCAAAACCTCTTGGTTCTCGTCTAGCAACAACATTGTTCCCAGGTAGCCCAGTCGCTTGTCCGCAAAGCGCGGAGAGGCCAGCAGCTTCAGGCATTCGATCTGGCCAAAATGTGTCCTCTCACCCAGAGTGAAGAGGTACAGCAGCTTGGCGACATTGTTTCTCCTACTCGTATGTGAATATATGCCCCCTCAAGTGGACACGATGCAACACACCTCACATTCGAGTCGTGGCTTTCCTCCCTGAAGCTTGCTCGAATAGCTGCACTCTCCTTTTGGACGACCGCTCGCTCGTCGGCTATCGTCTTTGCGGCGCGCACATTCCGAATGAATTGCTTCACTAGACAAGCTTTAGTATATGTCCCGAGCTGGAGGCGGCCATGCTTGGCGTACAAGAAGTCATTGTGGTGGCCTCTCGGACCCCACCCAGGCGACGTTGGAGCGGTCAATCGAAGAGCGGCCCAGGGCGATTGGGAAGGCGTTCGTGCGTCGGCGAGGCGTGTGTTTCTGGCGAGGGATGCTCCTGCGCATCAACTATTGCTGTAGGCGAATAGTCGAAGAGTTAGGGTATGGCTTACAATGTGAAGCGGGCCGTCGTTAATCCAGCGTGTCGGACGCACCTTCCCTGCTCGAAGAAGCCTACGGCGGCCTGACTCGCGCTGCCGCTGATGTAACCATACCGCGTGCGCGCCATCCATCTTGTTTGATGGCCAACATAGCCACAGTAGTCTGCTTCAGTCGTTTCCTAATCATATCTAGAAATACAAGTTCTTTCCTTGATTCACGTTCCTTTTCGCGTTGAAAAACACTGCTCCGAATCGTCATCTGCCACTCTTTACTGAACGCGGGACCCACGGTCACATTGACAGCAGCTAGTGACCCAGTCAAGTTGCTGATCTTCAAGTCTGGGCTGACAACACCTTAATCCGCATCTCCCGCTCTTTCGCGACTCTAGCATGCGAATCCTGCTCCTCTCATTATGGCCGAATCTACATCAGTAGACGTGAAAGCCCACAACGGGCACGCCGAGTACCATTCCCCGCAACCGCGCAAACCTACACGTATCGACTTGCTCAAACCACAACTAAGCGATGAAGCTTTCAACAAGAATGGAACGCTCAGGGAGCCTGGGTCTGGCATTTCGAGGTAGAAATAGCATTCGCGCTTCGTCTTTTACGTAGCTGACTTCGACAGCGGTCGAACAACACCCATACCCGCAGATGCGCCTCCTTCGGTTCAAGCGTCATCTTCTGCGCGACGGCAGATAAGAGCTCAGCAGAAGCAGCGCATGTTCCCTACGATCGAGTATGTGGATCGCGTTTCCCACTTCGACCCAAATAGCGACTACCATGACTTCCGCGGCTTTTTCGTGCTCTTCTGGATTGGACTAGCTATCATGGTTATTACAACGATGCTTCGGAACCTAACGGAAACCGGATATCCTCTGCAGTTGAGACAATGGGAATTGTTCAAGGAGAAGGTATGGGAGCTGGGTCTGGTCGATGGTGCCATGGTGTGCAGTATAGCACTATCACTGCCTTTGCAGAGACTGTTCCTCAGCGGTGGAGCACTACGCTGGAGTAATCTCGGCATGGCAATCCAGAGCATATACCAAGCGATCTGGCTTGCATTCTGGACTACGTATGCAATTCCTCACTTTCTCTAGGCACATACTAATATTTGCAAGGTATCCTTTTGTGCGTGACTGGAGCTGGACTGCTCAAGTCTTCTTCACTTTACACTTACTTTCCATGTTCATGAAGATGCACTCATATGCGTAGGTCTATTTGCTTGCCCATCAGATATTTGAATAACCGGCTGATCGTGACAGGTTCTATAACGGCCATCTCAGCGAGACATTGCGGCGTCTGAATGACCTCGACACACCCGACAAAGCCAGCAAAGCGGCGGCGGTTAGATACCCGAAGCCTCGAACCCACCTACACGAGGTCCCACAGTCCCCGACTCAAGAAGAACCAAAAAATGCCAACGCCGCCTATCTGAGCCAGTTGCGAGAGGATCTTGCCTTTGAGCTTGCCTCTCCGCTTGGCCATGTTTCCTATCCGGAGAACCTAACCCTATATAACTTCGTGGACTTCATCTTCTGTCCGACTCTGTGTTACGAACTAGAATATCCTCGTACGGCCACGATCCGCCCCCTAGAGGTCTTCTACAAGACCCTCGCTGTGTTCGGATGTATCTTCCTGATGGTCATCACAGCGGAAGAGTTCATCCTACCGGTTCTCGATCAATCCGCGTTGCGACTCTACCATTCAAATAGTGCTACTGATTTCGGCTTGATCCTGGGTGAGACGATAGGGCGACTGCTCTTTCCCTTTATGATCACCTTTCTGCTAGTCTTCCTCGTCATCTTCGAGTACATCTTGGGAGCATTTGCGGAGATCACGCGTAAGTCACTGGCAATACACATTACTTGCGCCGCAGCTAAGGGTAAATGTAGGTTTTGCAGACCGCCAGTTCTATGCCGACTGGTGGAATAGCTGCGACTGGCTTGAATTTTCAGTAAGTCTAACAACAGCTGAGTATTTCGATTCATTCTAACGACCCTAAAGAGAGAGTGGAATCGGCCTGTGCATCATTTCTTCCGTCGTCATGTCTACTCGGCCTCTAAGAATCACATGTCTCGACCTGTGGCCACGACCATCACCTTCTTCATCTCCGCACTTGCGCACGAGCTAGTCATGGGCTGCATTACCAGGAAGTTCAGAGGCTATGGTTTCATTGCCATGATGCTTCAAATGCCAATAGTCATGGTGCAGAGAAGCAAGTTCGTCAGAGGACGAACCCTACTGAACAATGTTCTGTTTTGGTGTAGCATGATCTTAGGACTCAGCATGGTAAGCTGATTAATCTTGCGATTACTTGTGGCGATAGCTAACGACTGATAGATGTGTGCTCTGTATGTCCTAGTGTAAACAAACGAGATCTCAGGAGGGCTGTAGCAATTGTACTATAGGGGTGTACTTCATTGCGGCATAGCGTGGCGGTTGTTTTACGAGATACCCTTCTCTTTCTTTAGATGACTTGAAAATCCTTCAAGATTCCTTGCTCTCTGTGCCTTCATTGGGGCTCGGTCAGATCATTAGATTATCTATATTGTGTGCTTGAAACTATAGACGAACCCGCAGCTCTAGACTAATCTCGCAAGCAGAACCAAGTTCAGTAGAGTGACGTAATGCTGCGGTGCTATCCGTGTGCAGGGTTCCTCTCTGGTCACCGACGGCCGACCCCGCGGATTTCGGGCGTTGCATGTGCCGCAGGGATGACGTCTGAAATACAATCCTATTGTAAGCGTGCGCGTGAGCCTGACAACAACGTGCGTATCAACAGTCTCGCAACTCAGAATCTACCTTTTTTATTCGCGACCTCTCTTGACCTCGTTTCTTCTAGTTCTATACCCAGATACCCCTTTGCATTGTTTGTAGCGCTGTTTACTTCACTGCGTCAGCAGACCACATTAGCTTGCTGCACGGCTACCTCGGAATATTTCACATGAACCAGTAAACAACACCAAACACTCTATATTCCAGTCGTTTATTATATTCGCTTGAGTCCCTGTATTTGAACCATAATTCTCGAACCTCAAGCCTCATCGACGTGCAACAGTCCAACATGTTGGAGCTACACAAGGCGCTGGAGTGTCTCCGACCCAAGGACTTCGACGATATACCAACCGACGATCTCAAATCTTTTCTCCCAGAAATCCTTTCAAACGCAGAATTGATTGCGAACTCGGTTCCTCCCCCACCCAATGGCACGCCCTACGAGTCTGCGCAGCGAACGCGAACAGACTCGACGCCTGCGACAAGCGCCGCAGACCTCACCAAGTCCGAAGTACGACGGCCGCCTCCAGCAAAGGAACACGTAGAACTACAGAAAGCATGGGGGAAACCAGTGAAGCTGGGGAACAAGGAAGCTGCGACTGGCATGAGTGTATTCAAAATGGCTGGACATGACCGCCACGGCGCGTGGTTTGCCCGGACAAGTGTACATGAGGGCCTTGGGTTTGCGAAGTGGAAGCGTGCAATGCTGAGGGAGTTTCCGGAAAGTCTGGAGGTTCAAGGTGGGCCAGGCGAGGGCAATGTGAGAGGCATCGGAGGAGATCAACGCTTAGAAGACATTACCGTGGACGGGATAGGCAAGCTAGAGGGTAAGTGATTATGACACAATGGGGAAGCAAGTATACAAGTACTGACCTTGAGCAGTATACCAGTTGTCCGCGCAATTCCCAGGCCCGACCTCCCCTCGAGAGTTCATCACGCTGCTCATCACCTCGAGTACCTGCCTCACCGAGGCTTCGAAAGTCGGCGATGCAATACCACGACACTTCATGGTCGTTTCAATACCAGTGTCACATCCAGATGCACCAGTTCGAAGTGGCATGGTTCGTGGATTCTACGAGTCCATTGAGATGATCCGAGAGATACCATTAACCAGCTCCAAAGGCACTAGCGAGGAAGAGGCGGAAACCAACCCAGTAGAATGGATAATGGTTACGCGAAGTGACCCTGGAGGTGGCATACCACGGTTCATGGTTGAAAGAAACGTGCCGAGCAGTATCGTGCAGGACGCTGTGAAGTTCCTAGATTGGGCTTGCGCAAAGAACGAAGCCGCGGAAGACGAAGCAACCATGGGCAAAGAGGGCACAAACGACACCCCACAGCATCACGATATAGAGCGTACTCTATCAATAACCCAATCGAACGGTATCACGGCTGGAATTGGCACAAGTATAGTTGACAGACCATCACCTACCCTACGGCGACTATCACAACGGAACGTACATAACCACGACGATGGCGAAGAAGGCGTACTGGATCAGCTGAAGGATTCGGTAGGCGCATACATTCCCAATGCTATCAACCCGTTACAGCGCACATCATCTAGTAGTACCTCGAGTACATCGTCATCTGTGGAGTCTTTCGCCTCAGCTGAGCAATTCAACACAGCATCTGATGGGCTTCCAATCGACGACACAATCCCGACACCCTCAACGACATCACAGCAATCTCTTCCAGCAGTACCTGATGACAGTCCGCACGCACGCGAGATGCAGAAGATTGAGGATAGGAAACAGCAGCTGAAGGAACAGCTGGAACAAGCGCGCGAAAAGCAAAGTCAAGACCTGGAGAACGAGAACCAAAAGACGCAGAAAGAGATTGAGAAGGCCGCCGAGAAGCACGAAAAAGAGCGCAAAAAGCAGGAGGACAAATTCCAAAAAGAGATCCGGAAACTTGAGGAGCGTCGGGAGAAGGAGACGAAGAAGCTTCTCGCCCGCCAGCAGAAAGAAGCTGACAAAAATCAGCTTGCCAAAGCGCAACGGGAACGTGATGAGTACAAGAAAAGAACGAACATCTTAGAGGAAGAGAACAAGCTACTTAAGGAGCAGATTGGCGAGCTGCAAAAGGAAAACACGGCTTTGGTAGCTCGGTTAGGAAAGACGGAGGTCGGGCAGGAGGTCCTCAGATTAGTAAGAGAAGAGGATTTGAAGGGACGGACAAGGGCGAGCTCGAGGGGTAGCGTGACATCAGGGAGGAGTGGGAAGAGGAGTAAGGACTCTACTGGAGCGCCGAGTATAAGTGGAGTGACCAGGACGGGAACAGAGGCATCCACGTCTTGACCGTGAGCTGAGACATTCACTGTGGGATCCCTCTCCTTTACTATAACTACTCGCGAGTAGTTGTACCAATTTCTATCAGAGTCTACGCGATTCGGGTATTGCGAGTCATGAACTTGTAGTAGTGCAACGTTGGACTACACACAACATGCACCTAGGGGTGAAGTCGTAGTACATATTCTTTCAAGGATTCCTATCCCGGAATTTCATGATGTCTATTCCGAGTGCAGGTCTCGTAAAGGATCTTATGATGACATCTGACTAACCCCACGTGGGCACCTTCCCTCGGTTCCCGATGCTGATAAACCGCAGCTTACTTCACAGGTACACACTACATTGACACCAAAACACTTCCCAAGCTTTCGACAAAACTGAAAACAAGGGCACTCTGTAGCGAAGTACTCGCATCTAACGTCCTTGGCGAATGACGATCGTGGGCCGATAACCGGAGATCTGCAGCTGCATCTGAGCTGCATCTGTCGCGACCGAGAAACATTTTCTCAGAATCCAAGACTCTAAACACAACCTTGAAGTGAGAAATTTGGAACTTGAGAGAGAGCTAGGGGATATAGGAACCCAAACACAGAGTACTGCGTATATCTCAACGACGAACGGCATTCAAAAGTTCCTTCACACGTGAAGGGCCAGCCAGCCTCTTTTCACATATCCACCTTCAACAGCAACACCGCTCCCTTCTTGCCAAGCAAAGCAAACAGCAAAAAGGCTCTGTAAGAGAAAGGAAAAGGACTCCACCACCCAAATCCCGCGCTCGCCATGGCGGCACCGTACCCTAACACGACCTACATGACGCCGAGCACGCCGCCCAAGGGCGCTGGATCCGACGAACCTGTCAAGCCTACTCTGCTAGCTTTTCATGGCTCAGGAAGTAATGCTACCATACATACGATTCAGCTGGCGAGACTGGTGCGGGTGATTCGACCATACTTTAATATTGAGAGTCTTGAAGGTACAGTTCTTCGTCTCTCTTTATCTTTCCTTCAGGGTTCACATCGCACCGAGTTACCCCCTGATCCTCCAAGAACAAATCAGAATCTTGATTTTAGGTTATTAAGGACCTCCTACTGGAGTGATTATTTCAAACATTTTTAAATCCCTTCATCTTTCCCCTCCGCATTTCTTTCTAAATACATAGATATACATACCATGGTGGAGACATAACATGTTGCTTACGCACCCCTTAAACAGCACCCTTCCCCTCCCCCGCCGGCCCGGGAGTCCTCCCCTTCTTCGACGGCTGCGGGCCCTTCAAACGCTGGCTCCCGCCCGCCGAAAAAGTCAGCATAGAAACCATGCGCAGCGGCGACTCGACTTCGGCCCTAGCCCCGGAAGTCGAAGACCTCGTGCGCTCTACGGTCCAGAAGATCCGCGCGCAAGGGGGAAGAGTAGTCGGGCTGGTGGGATTCAGTCAGGGCACGAAAGTCGTTGCGGGCTTGTTGAAGGGCACGGAGATACGCCGCGCACTAGCTCAAGGAGGGAAGTTGGGGAAGGAGGAGGCAGAAAGGAGTAGTTGGTTGGACTTTGATTTCGCGCTGAGTGTTTGTGCGTCGTATCCGCCGCCGCTGTTCCCACCGACTGTGTCGACACTTCTCGACAAGTCCGGGCTGCCAGAGGCAGAGAGGAAGCAGCTGCTAGATGCTAAAATTTCTCTTCCGGCATTCCATGTACAGGGGAAGCAGGATGAGTGGAATTGGGCGGGGCAGGGCATGATCGATAGGTACTATGAGGCTGCCGAGGGGAAGAGCGAGGTTGTGGAGTGGGATATGGGTCATCATTATCCTGTGCCACCGGAAGAGAGCGAGAGGATTGGGGATTGGATGGTAGATGTGCTTAGGAAGATAGAAGGGAGTGTGCAGGTGGAGCGGTGATGGAAGTTGGGGCTGAGAGGGCAAGGACGTGGATTGTAGGCGCTTTCAAACTTGAGCATTGAGGAACATGAGTAAGTGTAGAGGAAATTAGACTTCAAGAGATTAGCGAGCATAGAAGTACTTCAAATCGACGACCATCACCGTCACATCACGGTCCATTTAGAAGCACTAGTATTGTTTTGTCGTCGAATACATTCCTCATTTTGATTTCATGGCAATAAGCCTGTCTATATCCATGCAACCCATCACATAACGCCCTCATATCTCCGCCCATTCACCCTTCCATGCTCCCAACCATGCTCAGAAAAGAACCGGACCGATGCGGACAAGGGAAGATGATGCGTGAAACGAAGTCGTCATGTTGCTGGGCATCGTACGCGTAACGCGGCACGTTTACTGCTCGGTCTGGAAGTAATTGAGGAGGATGCTGCGCTCCTGGGATTCCTCACCCCAGTCCTTGACGACAACGCAGGAGCAGTTGACGACCTTGCGGGGGTTGCCTTCACGGTCGATCTGGCCTGTTCATATCATTAGCCCCAAACCCTCGTCTACGTCAAATAGCAATGCGCTTCGACCTCTAAGCCACGTCTAGAGCCTTCAGCACACTACCAGGGATATCACGTACAGAGACCAGCCCACTCGCCGAGCTGCTTGCCATCCGGGACCTTGATCAACGGGATCTTGTGCTCAGAGCAGAGCGCAACAACGAGCTTCTTGTACGCCTCCTCCTCGCATGCCTCGTTCAGGACGCACATGTGCGCCTGGCGGCGGTCGAGGGCCTTGGAGGCCTCGCGCAGACCGCGGGCGAGTCCGTCGTGGATGAGAGCGAGCTTGAGGACGCCCTTGAGGGCCTCAAGGACGCTCATCTGGCCCTTGCCACCAGAGGCATCGGCAGAGACCTCGACCTCGGCGGCCGCGCTGACTTGGGACTTGGTATCGTCTTCTCCGTCCGACTGCGAGGTATGTTAATAGAGCTCTTTGAAGG
This sequence comes from Parafenestella ontariensis, assembly GCA_021596325.1. Taxonomy (NCBI): domain Eukaryota; kingdom Fungi; phylum Ascomycota; class Dothideomycetes; order Pleosporales; family Cucurbitariaceae; genus Parafenestella; species Parafenestella ontariensis. Next base: position 541,894 of record JAKGDA010000006.1, read on the forward strand.
TGACGGCGGCAGGGTAGTGGTGTGAAGCGCTTGCTCATGATCTGCGCAGTCGAGGTGCGCGACCATAATGATGGCTTTGGAGGCAAGAGGGGCATACCATGATGATTGATTTCTATCTGTCGGGTTTCCTCGAAGAGTTCGTGTTGATGTATAGAAGAAGTAAAAGTTCGAAGTCCGTGACCTCAAATTCGACTGGTGCGTGGGTGGCTTGTGCGCTTCTAGCGAGGCACGTGATGCGGCTGGAGTGGATGTCTAGCGTGAACAGCGTAAAAACGAGAGTCACATAACATGATTTTGGAGATCTAGATGGATAATGCAGGTTCACGGAATTATCTCCGGCGATAGTAAATCCTGTGCTGTACATACGTTCCGGTCGCGGCTCATCTCAAGTCTATGGAGAGTGATGCTAGCACTCTTCCGTCTTTTGCGCATGCAACAAAGAATACCAACGTATAACTATGCTAGGTTGTAGGCCGACAATTGGATACTGTTGGGAATTTCACAGTCTGCGCCTGTATTATCAATTCGATATCCAAAAAGGCGGACACTGCATCAAGAGGATCAAAAGTCCTTCCAAAAGTCTGTACATTCTACTACTTCAAACGAAGCTCATCTGCTGCTGCTCATGGACCAGCCGTAGCAATGATTCTACATCCGTATCTCATTTGCATTCGCCGCTTCGCCGACTTCGCCTCGCCATCTGATACCAACCACGGCGTCCCCCAGAAAATGAAGTAAGGTGACATACGTTGAGAGTTGGTAAATACAGCTTGTTCTGCTCATGAACCTCCAAAGCTCCAAGTTGAGTAAGAAAATGCTGGACTGAACGCTCAGAGCTAACAATATGAATGCTACCCGCTGCGAACTTAACCATGCGGTGCTTGAAAGGGAAAAAGCTGAGAGATACAAGAAAGCACGCTGAACGCTATCAGCCCAGTGATATAAAGAAGTGAATGACTAATTGAAGGTATATCTGCCCCCGTCTGGGGCCCAGGGAACGCCATGTACAAAGAAAGAGTACATCTGAATATAGTTGGTAATAAACGCAAAAGAAATGGGTATATGAGGTAACAAAACTACATGACAATGCAGCAGCAGCCTTTCTTCTCCTTAGCATCCTCCTCGGGTTCAGGTAAGCGAGTGGTGGTACCCTTCTGTTGAGGGGGTGCAATAGGAGGCGCTAGCTTTGGCGAGGGAGCACGAGGGCCTTGGGGAATCGTCGGGGTAAGTTTATAGCCACCCTGCTCAGTAGTTGGTGATTTGGCAACATTCGTGTCAATCTTCTCAAGAGACGGTTGTTGCTTCGGGCTCGGTAGTGGCCATGTCTCGTTCTCCTGTGCCTTTTCGATATCGACTGGCTGAAGCTGCGAAAGACGCTTATCGGGCATCTCGTCGTTCAGCAACCGGAAGTCTTTATCGTACATGGAGCCAACCCTGCCCTCATTCTCCCATTGCTCTTGTTTCATGCGTCTAGCATGCGTAGGAATGATTTGCTGATCCGGAGGCAGGCGCGGATCTGGTTTGTACATGGTTGCAATCCACGGAGCCTCACCTTCTGGACGATGACTCGTGGTAGGACGAGACACAGATCCACCGCTTGTACCAGGGCGTTTTGGAGGTGATGCGGCTGAAGTATTCCGACTCTTTGGCTGAGTCTTCTGAACACTTGTTTTCCGTGCTCCAGACGTCGGGTTGGGTTTGCCGGGAGTCTTAGCCTTGACAGGAGATTTCTGAGGGGACTTTGGCGGTGACCCATTGCCGGTTAGAGAAAACTTGCGAGTATGGCCGTACGGCGGGGTCGTCTGGCGTCCATCATCTACATCATCGAGCAAGGCTTGACTGCCCACGCTTCCACTCCGTATTCGCGCACCATTGGCAGCTATGGCGTCCCCGTCCCAGTTTGCACTGCCTGTTCTAGACCTCGGCAGCGGCGCATCGCGATCTGCCACCGAAGACGGTACTGGTATGCCGCTAGTCTTAGGCAGCGGTATGCGAGAGGTACTGGGTCTCCCTGTGTGGTTTGTTCGTGGTGAGGATGGCTGAAGCTCTGGTGCAATCTCCTCTTGTGTCGTGGGACTCCAGGATTGATAGTCCTCCACGGCCTCCTCGTCTTCAGCCGGTATGGGAGAGATTACCTTGCGAGGCTCATAGCGGTCATCCCCATTCTGCGTCACCTCAGTGGCCTCGGAATTCGTGCGATCTCGCGACCTTCGGCCAGCGCTCTGAGAACGGCTGTTTGACCTGCTTGCGCGCCCGACTCTAAATCCTGCCTCCTCCATTTCCCTGATCTCAATCTCTTTGAGCTTATCTCGGTGTATCCAGTTGTTTTCGTCATGCTCGATCGCGGTCCAATTCGGGTCTGCCGTACCGCCTTTTGTGGGCTTCTTCTTGCCCTTTGGTTTCGCGGGACCCGACAATCCTTTCTTGTTGTTGGTGTGACTCTTGTAGTACTCCAGGACACTGTCTTGCTCACTGTTCCCCGCGCTCATGTCTCTGCTCGGCTTCTTGTGCAGCTCATTGACACGATCTGCGACCAGGTATGGCTGATTGTTCTCATGGTACTGATCCTGGGTTTCCCAGGTCGTTGAGCGAACCGGTTTTGCGAAGCCATTGGCTTGCGACGTGAGGGGTTGGCGGGGAGAGTGGGCGGACGTTACGTATTCGGACATGTAAGGATCTTCTTCGTAAGTAGTTCTCTAGAACGGCGTCAGCAACGCGAGATATTTGACTAGCAACAGTTGAGAGTTTGGAGATGAAGGCATGTCGATTAGGTTGGCGCTACGGTGCGGCATGATGAACAGCCGCAGTAGTGTGGAGCCTTGACGACAACCATGTGACACAATGACATAAGAGTTGGGATATGATACGCACCGAGTTGTTCAGAGGCACAGCGAAGTCCCACGACGCTCCTCCGTGAGAGCTACTCGGTGGTGTCAATTGCTGGACTGGCGCTGGGGTCTGGCGAGACGATGCGAGAGCGGCCATAGGGTATGCTGCTAATCGAATACAGTGCGACCAATGACGCGCCCAAAGCCTTCAACGTACTGGAACTGTCGTTTGCGGTGGCGAGACGGTCCTGTTGTGCGATGACGACGCCGTGAACTATCTCGAGCACCGGGAAGGGGCGTGGCTTGGAGGGGTGGCCGTTGTAGAAATTATGGTGAGCGCAGCCACAGAGAAGATACTCTCCAGATGCTGAGCAAAGTGGCTATGAGGAAGACGCCATGGACGAGCAAGAAGAAGGGCTAATGTGTGGGGAGGCAGCGCGGAGGTTAAGAGGGGGTGGTTGCATGCACGAGCAAGCAACTTCCCTGCAAGTTTGGCGGTCGCGGCCTGTTAAGAAGAGAATCTAGAGTTAAACGAAAGGAAATAAATGAATGTTAGTGACCGAAGAGTACCGCGCCGCTCAACGTCCCGTAGCTGAGAATGAGTCCTGAGGAATCGCGACGGTGAACGGCAAGGAGTTCTTCGCAGGAGAGGATCTAGGCGCAACGCCTCTAGTGGTCGGGGAACTTTGTGATTCGCGCTTGGCTGGGATACGCTCGGACGGAGCCCTTGCAAATGAAATTCGGGCGGCGCATCCAAAAGGGAATGGCTGATAGGAGTTTCCGCTTCCTTGAGACCCGAACGGCCAAACTGCGAAAGAAGAGGGTGAAAGAAGCAAACAACTCTGTACTACGTTGTGCGTTGCTCCTCCCACAAAATCCCCCGCCTCCTGTCGTTCCTTCCCCGTACGCCTCACGAAAAACACCATGCATTCGGTTAAGGCGAGCCGCCTATCAGTTGATGACAGCAGTTTGATTGCTTTGCTGCTGTGCACACGAACTGCCCCATGCACAATTGACTGAACAAGCATCCATCCTCTCAGCCTTTCCCGATGTTGACTAACTAAATTTCGGCAACTGGCCACAGCGTACCGTAGCGAGCTGGGACTGGCTCTTGTGGCTGTCAAACGTTTTGCTGGAAGACAGAAGATTATTATTGTTACATATAGCCTGATTGACTGGGCTGCGCATCTGTTGAAGTCGCGGTTTGTTGCAATCGAGACCCACGGTCTCGGGAGGTGGATGACGATGCGGCCCACATTTAGCACCCAGATGCCTGGTTGATATTTCGGCAGCATTCTTTTTGAAGACGGCCACTTTGTATGAGAAGCAACAAACTACAGGGTCATATCGCACTGAGTTACTCCCCGGTCTTCTAAGAACTAATTAGAATCTTGATTTTAGATAACCGAAGACCTCCTACTAGGAGTGAGATAGAGCAGGGATGCGACTTGGCGTGCGAATACTCTGTAGGTAGACGTTACCATCCAAAAGTCTCATCATACCAAAAAACATCATGGCCCTTCTTCACCCACACTTCCACATTCCTTTTTAGATCCTCCGTTAACCTTTTCGGCCCACAGCATATGACGGCTGTCCTCATACCCTTGCTAAAGACCTCATCCACAATATCACCCATCACCGGCCTACCACTCTTCACCACCATCCCCTTCCTTGGCTTCTCCATCTGCTCCTCCATGCTCAATAACTGCTCGTTCTCTTGCATCTCAATTGCCTCTCCCTCGTCATCGTCTGGATCAACAGTAAAGACACCGGATGCAGATGCATCAGCATGCAGACTCGGTCCCGATGGCCGTGTAACGTAAACCTCCACGTTGCTTGGGCCGTGCAATAAGCCGTTTCCATTGGCTTCTGCACCTGCATCTTCCTCACGCTCGTCGTCGGGAGGAGAGGACGCAGGAAACGCCCACTGCGTGTCGGCAAGTTTCTGGACCGCCCATATGCACCGGACAGGCGTACCTGCAGGCGTTGGGTTGTGCGTTTCTAGGATGCTTCGATATATTGGAATAATGAACGTCGCACCGACCCCGCCCGCCACTAAAAGTACTCTATCGTAGTCCGAGAGGTCTGGAAGGCCTGTCGATGCACCATAAGGGCCTTCGAGAGCAATCGGAAGAATCGGGATGTCACCACTTGCAGTGGGGAGCATTTGCACGCCGCTACCACCTTGGGCGAGTGTGCGCGCTAGGTCTGCTAAGTATCTGGTGTTGCCGTTCAGTGTCCTTGCAACTAATAGAAGTTCCTTATCCTTTATAGGTATTGAAGCTATAGTAAATGGGTTCGTCTTGTTGATCATAAGCCATTGGTCGTAGAAGGTGGGGGCCTTGGCTTTGCCCCATGGTCTACTGAGATACACGTGCTGGCCAGGTTTCCATTTCAGGGCTGAGCTAGTCGATGGTAATGGTATGCGAATCTGAATCAGATTCGTGCCAGGAAGGACTTTAATCGTGCCTTGATACATTTTGAGCCGTAACGCGCGGAAGATAAGGTGCAAAACGTCCACCAGGACGATCTCATACACGAATATTCGGATGTGCGAGACGTGCAGATATAGCGGTAGGACGATGAAAGTTGCAATAGCAATGTGAGAGGTGTAAAAGACCCGGTAGTTTCTTCTGCGAACGAACCCCAGGGCTGTCGTGCTAATGGTCGAGAACAGGACGATGCTAACGATGCCCCAAATGACATCCCATTCTTTGATGCGCTTTGCGAGGAACCCAGATAAGACGAAGAAGTTGAAGTAGAAGATGCCATGTAAGACGAAGAGGAAAAAGGTAACACGGCCTAAGATCTGATGGGCAGCCTTCAGTTGCTCGTGCGATAGTCGTGTGAACCACTGAATCGGAGAGTAGGGCGCCCTCATTGCGAGAAGGTAGTGCACTGGTAGTTGTGAAGCGCCGATTTGTCCAAATCGCTTAGTGAGGTGCAGATAGTCTAGTTGCTGTCAATTGCTAGAGCAGGCTCATGGAGTATTATGTAAATACATACCCTTTCCAGTATGTGCGATGCACAGGTACAGCAACCACACCGTCCAGATACTCGCGCCAATCCACTCACCCCTCGTGCCCCAATTCCAGCCTGAGATGATATCTTTTCGCAACCACCATAGAAATCTATTGCAGCTACTCTGCAAGCTTCTCAGCCATCCCAGCTTCCCATCTGGGCGTTTGGTAAATGATGGAGATTTCGGGCGATCATATTTTAACCCGCTCTTTACCAGCCAGGCTATAAAGAAGCTGATCTGGTATAGTGCGAAGACGACGAGTACGGACCATTGCGCAACAAATCCGTACCAGTCCAGATATTCTCGTCTTTGGCGCTTTTGTTCCTTATCCAAGGTCTCGAAGTAGTATCCAAAAGCCCAGTATTGGTCAGTCTTCACTTCAGTGTGGCCTTCATGACGTCGCAAGAGGTCCATGTCGACAGTTCCCCGGTGAAAACGGATGAGGTTCCTTGGGCGCGATCAATCTTCGGCGCGATGACACTCCAGTGAGACCGAGTCCTAGCGGAAATTTCGGAAGGTAGGTCTCGCGAGACGCTGCTTCATTCATGGATGAGATGAAGGTTCTCGGAGATGTATACGTGGGCTCGTGAACAATTCGTGTAAGCTGACACAACCGGCAGGTGCGTTCGGACTTTGAGGGATTCAAAGCTAGATGACAACCGAAGGTAGCGCCGAGAACCTCTGGGAACTTGCTCATCGACGCATCAAGGATCCTTCCATGCTCTTTCTTTATTGAGTTTGCGAACCATTCGATGTGTGAGATTGAATCTAAAGGTGAAAGGGATGGGAAGCAAGCATGAATACCAACACGCCTATTGAAAGCCCGCGTTCCTGGTCCGTCAGCTAGTGGCGGGCGCGGCAACCCCACCACCAGCCTGGGCAATCCATTCGGCTTGGACCCTGCATTGGCGATGATTCGTTGTACGAAGTACAAACTGTCGCTATCAGCCGCTGTTTGGACGTTATAGACGTTTGTGCGTGGCTTTACGAAAATGGCTGCTACTACAACAAAGATTCCTCTTTGGCTCGACTGTGTGCGTAACCGCTCGCACCTTCCTCGACAGCAATACTAACACAATAAGGACACTGGACATGATGTGAGTCTCTGACTGCCACACGCCGCTGCCATCGCTTACAATCATCGCTCTAGGATGCGTATGCTCTCCTACTCAGCGCCCACGATCCTCGCGTCGAACTGCTAGGCGTCACCACCGTCCATGGCAATGCTACGCTCGAGCAGACGACGTTCAATACGAGAGCGATTCTCGAGGCAATTGGAAGGCGCGACGTGAAGGTCTACGCGGGTGCGGCCAAGCCAATCGTCCGCGACGCCGTACACGCGGCCGATATCCACGGTACATCATCTCTGGAACAACAACATATAGACGTGACGGTCGACTGACATGAGCAGGCGAGTCTGGCCTAGATGGAGTTACACTGCTGCCTCAACCGGTCGAGCCCGCAGCGACCGATGTGGACTATCTCGAAGCCATGTACAAGGCTCTTATCGCTACACCGCCTAATACTGCGTGGCTTGTTTCGACGGGTACGCTCACGAACATCGGCTTGTTGTTCCAGAAATACTCCGATCTGGCAGGCCATCTCAAAGGCTTGAGCATAATGGGAGGTGCAGTTGGTGGAGGCTTCACCGATGCTCCCATGGGCAAGGTGAAGGGTGAGGGAGAACGTTTTGGCAACTGGACGGCTTATGCTGAGTTCAACATCTATTGCGATCCTGAAGGATCACACTTCATCTTCTCCCATCCTATCCTCAGGTCTAAGACGACATTAATCACACTCGATCTTAGTCACCTAGTACTCGGAACAAGGACTGTACGCCGAACACAGCTCTATGGATCAAATGAGCCCCTCAGTCCATCGTCCGCGAAGACTGATCACACGCCATCTCCTCTGCGGGCACTGTTCACCCAAATCATGTCTTTTTTCGCTGGCACCTACGCGGACGTTTTCTCGATCACAGAAGGACCGCCGCTACACGACCCGCTCGCTGTTGCCGCGGCCATTGATCCTATTATCTTCGACGACAACGGAGGCGAACGATTTCAGGTCGATATCGTTACTGAGGGCGTCCACTCAATGATACAAGCTGACGTTGGAGAGCTCGGTAGGACGAAGGTTACCAAACTGCCAGTAGGTGAAGGTGGCTGCAGGATCCCCCGAGGCGTTAACCTCGAGAAGTTTTGGTGGAGCATTGAAAGTGCACTGAAACGTGCAGATATAGTCAGTCCGATGCCGAAGATATCTCGCGAAGATCTAGAAAGAGACGGTGTCTTTGCTGGCATAGATTAAACACGCTGGTTGCTTGCTTTTATTCTTTTCTAGAGCTGATAGAATGATACAGGGTCATATCGCACTGAGTTACTCTCCGGTCTTCTAAGAACAAATTAAAAGTTTGATTTTAGACTATCGAGGTACTTCCGGGTCTTTTAAGAACAAATCAGAAGTTTCATTATAGTCTATTGAGGACCTTACAATGGAGTGAAATAGAGCAAGGGTGCAACTTGGCGTGCGAACACCCTGTAGATACATTTAGCCTGCGCACCATGTCGCGCAAGTCTTTCAAGGGACGATGCCGAAGCTGCTTACCCACTAACATATAATATGTATGATCTCGTACGCCTGCACTGGTTTTCCTGTTGGAAGCAATTTACAACTGCGGGGTATGGTTCCCATTGCTACCCACCTTAACCGGAACAACCCACAACTTCGCCTTTCCTTCTGGAGATTTGGATGACCAACAAGTCCCTCTGTACATACTTGGTATACCAAAGTCAACACTTTCAGTGCTCATAACAATCTGAAAAGATATTCGGAAAGGAGGTCATAAAGTTTTACCGCAATGCCTCTCCATCGGGCCCGGATAATGCCATCAGTTTGATATTACCGGTCAGGTACCGTGAAGTCCTGGTCGCTCGTTCTAGCTGGGATCATGGGATCCAACATCTAATCCCTGGCACTGTTCCTGCACCTCAACTTATCTGGCAAGATCGACTGCCCGCCTTCTCTAGCTCCTCGGCTTGGCCTGGCAATTGAATAGCCTCATCAAGAAGCTCGGAGGCATGAACCGATCCATCATGTCTAGATGAACTACATCGGCGGAGTGGAGCCTTCCATCGCAACCGAAAGTGCGGTAGAAGTGATCAGGTATAGGTATATAGGTAGGCTTTGTCAATGCCCTTGGTCCCCTCTCCACGCCTCTTCGTCACCCATCCCAGTCGTCAACCAATTATAGACTATCAAAATGAAGGTTTCTCTTGCCATCTCCATTCTTCCCCTGGTGGTCGCCTCACCTGCCCCGGTCTACCCTCGCCCGAGTAGATCAAAACCAGACCCAGGCCTTGGCGACCTCGCGAGAAAGGCTGGGTTAAAGTACTTTGGGACGGCTATCGACAATGTCGTACTCGACAACACAAGTTATACCTCTATCGCGTTCAATCACTCCGAGTTCAATCAAGTTACTGCAAGTAATGGGCAAAAGTGGGTCCACATCGAGCCCAAACGCGGCGTCTTTAACTATACACTGGGAGACCAGATTGTCGATCCGTCAAAAGATGCAGGACAAATGCGCCGATGTCACACGTTCTTATGGCATAACCAACTTCCGGACTGGCTAACGACTGGTAATTGGACCAAGACGACACTGCTCCAAGTATTGGAGAACCACATCAAGCATGAAGCAGATTATTACTGGGGCGACTGCTACGCATGGGACGTCGCGAACGAAGCATTTAACGACGACGGTACCTACCGCTCCGACATCTGGCTTGATACCATCGGCCCATCGTATATTGAACACGCGTTTCGCTTCGCACGTAAGTACACCTCCCCTGGAACTAAGCTGTACTACAACGACTACGGCATCGAGCGCGTGAACAACAAATCCCTTGCCGTCCAGGCCTTGATCAAGGACTTCAAGAACCGCAACGTTCCAATTGATGGCGTGGGCTTGCAATCGCATTTCACCGTCGGTCGCGCGCCATTATATACCGATATTAGAGCTGCCCAGCAGCTCTTTACGTCTCTTGGCCTAGAAACCGCGCTCACGGAGTTGGATGTCCGAATCGACTTGCCGGATGATGCGACTAAGACTGCTACTCAAGCAAAGGTGTATGCGGATAGTGTAAGAGCGTGTGTGGATGAGAAGAAGTGCGTTGGCGTCACTGTATGGGTAAGCGGTCTCTGATACTGAACTGCATATGAGAGCCTCTATATTGACTCTTTCGTACAGGACTTCTGGGATCCGGTTTCCTGGGTACCAGAGACTTTCCCGGGCCAAGGCAACGCGTGTCTGTGGGATGATAAGTTCAACCGCAAACCCGCGTATTATGCGGTTGCGGATGTGCTGAAGATGGGTGCAAATGGGACGAGGAGAGGGTGGTAGGTTGGCTCTAGCGCAGTCGAGATAGCCAGAAGTAACATAACAACTATTTATAGCTACCTCTGTACATCTTCAATGATTCAAATAGTAACTGCCCAATAATTTTTAAGGCACTAAAGCTATCCAGACATACATATAAGAATATTAAGTTTAAGCTTAAAGGTTGTGTTGAGGACTACAGAGTCAGTGCTACTTCCGGTTATCTCGACGGCGCGAGAGGAAGGGTACGTTGGCTATAGGATATCTTGGTATGTGATTGCCTAGAATGAAGACGAGTGCATGAATTGTCTATGTCCGAGTTGTTGGAATGCAAGTCATGAATTCTGGTCCTTGGCACTAAACCTATATATGCGTCGAACAGGGCATTATAGTCGGGAGGTGAGGCACATCCAGTCCGCCAATGTCGGCACATCAAGGACATAGCATTTTGTATATTGTTACGCATTATTTCTCCAGGTTGAATGTTGCGAATGACTTTTTTCACTAATCATTGAGTGCGGGGAAATGAGTTCCTCGTGCTTGGCGAATATCCGGAGCGAAGATTCCGCTCGTAAGGGGTTTTCTTGGAAGTCGGGACAAGACTGTTCGCCACTGCAGTCAGCTTGAGGCTAAGAGTGTAGCGCAACTCTAAGGCCCAGATGCTCTTAGAAATGGCTTCCCAAGCGCTTTCTTTCAGGTATTCTGTTGTCATTCAAAGAGTTGATGGGGGAAGCGACGTGGCGGTGCGAAGGCTTGCTCACTCCAGGTTGAGTCGTGAGGTCAATGTGGCCTCCCTGCTCCTCTGGCGGCATGCCGTATCCACGCGTACGTCAGCCACTTCCATACCTCGTGGTTGGCAGACCCTCACGCTTGCTTGCTTACAAGAACTGGATTCTACATCGGCGCCGGAGTTTTCGTTGCTGAGTACGGTATACGTGCAGCATCGAATGATTCCAAGGTCGAAAGCAGTGCGGAATTGAGAAGCTCGATGTTGGACCTCCGACAAGATTGGTAGGGTGGATCACACTGCAAGTTGAGTAATGAGAAGAACACCGTGTAGCATGCTGTCGTGTGGATGCCAAATGATGCTATGGCTTGAGATCAACGGCGAAAGTGCCTTGGAGTATCAGCTGATATTGCTGTGCATTTCCTCACACACTCAATCAGCTTTAATCGTATGAGATTGCAAGGTCCGGTTACGCCATCCGCTCATTCCATCTGCACAGCCTTAATGCCAAACGTTCGAAGTGCTTGGCTGCCTCTTGGCAGGGCCAAGCAGGAGAGTGGAAACGTGGATATTCTTGGGACTTGATTCCGCTCGAATACCCCAACGGTGGGTCAGTCGATCTCGTGGCTATCAGTGTGGTTCGAGAGCGTAGATGCGAGACCGCTTTTCCATTGCTCGGCCATGGTCATGTTCCATGGTGTGAACTCCTGGACGGCTTCAGACGTTCAGGAACATGCTGCTCCAGCAGTGGTCGGGGATGCGAGGAAGTCTGGAGACCGCCCTGAACAATGGGGTAACAGCTCAGGTCGCGAATACTCGACACCAAAGGAAGCAACATATGTTCTTCCAGGTATCGCCAGTGAAGAGCAGCTACTGTATGAACTGCAGCTCTTGAGGCTCTTGTATATCATGCTTGCAGAGATACTCAGACCCTTCATTCAGAGCCTGCCAGTCTGTGCGATAGATTTCGGACTGCCTCCGATGAGCCCTAAACATTGCCGCTCTGGCGCTACAGTGCAACAAAGGGACAGCCGAAACGCGTGCGAATGCCAATATCCTCCGCTCAGAGCCAAGTCCCAGGTTTTGAATACTCTGGGCGGGCGGGGCGGTTTCGGTGTTGCCCTTGGCCACACCTGCAGCAGGTGCGCCCACACATGATGGAGGCCGTCGTCATTAGCACAGTTAGCACGTTACTAAGGACATGGATCGATCAAAGAACGCGCTCGAAGACGGCCATGGCCCCACGACAGTCGACTGCACACCTGCACGCCTGCACGCTGAGCGGTGCAGGTCGGCTGAGGGCCACCGCCAAGTCGCCGGCCAAGACGCTAGTCATGCGCTAAAACTAGGGTGTGAAATCGGATGCCATGATTCCAGCGAATTGACGCGCCTGTCCAGCAGCAGCCGCCGAAGCCCAGTTTTTTCTTGGGCTTTTCTTCGCCCGCTCCCGCTCCGCTGTTGCCCTCTACTTGTACTGCCACTTTCCCCCCAGATTGCTGGGCGTTTCTCTTTCCTTTCTTCTCTCCACCCAAGCTTGCGCCTTCCTCTGCTGGATACGTGTTGGCAACTGTTGCGCTGAACAAATTGGGACGTGTCTGCGCTCCACCTCCATTTCTTTGCACTCGACGGCACGAATCACTCACCGCCAAGCGACCTACCGCCATGGCCGACGCGCAAAGCACCGTCCCAGCGACGGCCTCGACACCGCAACAACAACCTCTCGGCACTCCAACGCAGCAAAATGCACCCACGCCCGCTTCGGTCGCAGCGGGTTCGGGCGATCAGCTCGTCTGCCAGTGGCAGAACTGTGGCGAGCGCCTGCCGTCCGCAGAACAGCTCTACGTAAGTCAACCGGACTCGCTTCTCCGAAGGCTCCCTCCCGTGCTGCACGTTCTGATTTTATGCCTGTACGCCGTATCGCGCCGTGTATACTTCAGCACAAGTTGTCTTTGTTCCAGCGATACTAACTCTCAACAGGATCACGTTTGCGAGCGCCATGTTGGCCGCAAGAGCACTAATAATTTGAACCTTACCTGCCAGTGGGGTAACTGCCGCACCACCACTGTCAAGCGGGATCACATCACCTCTCACATCCGTGTTCACGTGCCGTTGAAGCCGCACAAGTGCGACTTCTGTGGTAAAGCTTTCAAACGTCCCCAGGATCTCAAAAAGCACGTGAAGACTCACGCCGACGATTCCGTGTTGCTCCGTTCCCCGGAGCCCAACCACCGTGGCGGTCCTCCTCAAGGTTACCCAGGACAAGGTGGAAAACGTAAGCTTCTCTCTCACACTGCCTCCGCCCTCGTTCCTTTCCTCTCGTCCCCATTTCCTTTCAATATCTAACTGGCGTTCTACAGTGGTCGCTGATTTGCAGGCGCTTGCTGCTACAGCGAGTGGATATCAGTATCCAGATGGCGCGCTTGGTCCCAACGGAGGTTATGGTCAGCAGCACCCAGGTGGCGCTCCAGCTGGCTTCTATGGGGGGCCACCGCAGAACTCTGCTTATGGCCCTGTTTACTACGCCGTGAACCAGTCTCAGCAGCTCAACAATGATTACGAAATCAGGAAACGTGCGGCGTATGATGCTTTGAATGAGTTCTTTGGAGATGCTAAGCGTCGCGCAATTGACCCTACGACTTACTATGACGTTGGCCAGCGACTAATGGGTCTTCAAGGAGTCACGCTCCCGGTTCTCAACGGCGGCGGTGGCGGTTACCAGGGCGCTGCCATGTCTGAATACGGCGGACACGGTGGCACAATGGTTGCTCAAGCGCAGCACCCGCCTATGCACCCTTACTCTCTGCCGCTCCCCAATCTCCGGACCAAGAGCGATCTCCTGAACATCGACCAGTTCTTGGAGCAGTTGCAAAGCACCGTCTACGAAAATCCGAACCAGGCTGCGGCTGCCGGCGTGCCACACCCCGGCCATTACGTTCACACTGGCGCGACTTACCGTTCCAGCAACTCACCTCCTGGACTCTCGTCTAGCCACTCGCAATCTTCTCACGCCACGGCTATCGGTACTACAAATGCCGAGACTCCGGCTTTGACTCCGGCTTCGAGCGTTCTGTCATACAGCTCTCAGCACTCGCCTGGCGCTGCCCATTCTACGAGCGGGGTTTCTCCTACCGCCAGGACTTCCATCGGCAGCATGTACCCTACTCTTCCGTCTGTCAGTGCGATGTCTGATATGTCTGCTGCCGCTCCTTCATCAGGACTCGCGCCTGCATTCGATGCTGACGGCCGTCGACGATTCTCAAGTAACCTCTTGCAGAAGGCTGCTCCAGATCGACGAGGCAGTGATTCGATGGATACCTCAGACGACGGTGCTTCAAAGGATCGTCGCGATTCTGAGCAGGATGGCCTGCATCATAACGTCCACCAGCTGGCAATCCACTCACCCAAGGTTGATCCTGCGCTGCGATCCCCTAGCGTAGTCTCATCAACCCCCACAGAGACTGGCGAGTCGTCACAGCAATCTTGGGTTGAAAACATCCGAGTCATTGAGAAGCTCAGGGCGTATCTCAAAGACCGACTTGAGTCGCACGACTACACATCAGATGACGAAGACGACGACGTTAAGCATGAGCGCCGCATGAGCGACGACGATGCACACAATCTTTATCCTGTACTTCGCGCTGTGCAAGAAGGTCGGGAGTAAGTGATATAGCCTAGAGGCTGAGGAGGTGCTTTGCAGATTGGAGTTTGGTCAGGCGTTGAGGTGTTTCTACATGGTACATGTAATCGGTGGGCGATATGGGATGGGAAAGGGTTTCTCCGTTGACACAGACGACGTGAGCTTTTGTTTCAACTGCGTGTGTTACAGTCACTACTATGGATCATGCCATGAACGACCGGTTTGTTTTTCTACACATTTGTTAGTAGCATTGTGCGAATGCAGTTTTTTTCCTCTTCTCCGTTACACCAAGTCCTACCAAATTGCTAGTGATATTGACCTGTCTCAATGTTGTATCGATCAGTTCTTCCATGGACAATGCCTTGGCTTGGCTCCGTTATCAGTTATCAGACGCCAAGCTCGTGACAAATTGGGTTGGCTTTGACATTCCCCACTTCGACAAGCTGTTGATCGTCTGAACAAGCCTTCCCCACGTTGCTATCGGAGCCACGACCAGCACGGCGGGAGCTATGGATTGAAGGCATGCCCCACTGGGAGCCGCGTTCACGCATAGATACCCTTGATCATCCCGTTTAGACGTCCCAACATCAAGCTTCAGGCACGCACAACTCACAAGTTTATTGTAGTCGTGACCTACTACCCCAGACCATTGTAATTTTCCGTTGCAAGTACACGAAGTAACGCTGTTTCAACACCGCGCAATCATGTACGGTCGCGGCGGCGCAGGAAACATCAACGCCGCAAAGGAGACGAGCAAGAAGGCTGTTGAGGTAACCCGTGCTTAGCTGTCACAGTTCAAGCAAAGTGTTTATCTGCAGGAAATCCATGCTAACATACTCTACAGGACATCGAGGCCAACCGCTCGCCCTCCTCCACCGCCGCAGCTCCCCCGCTCCCTTCCAACGCATCGCAAGAGTACTCACACATGGGCCGCGGCGGGGCCGGGAACTGGTACCAACCGTCTGAACTCCAGAAAGAAGGCACCTTCACGCAGCCGTCTGATTCCACCGCCATACCGACGAGTTCCAAACCGCAAGTCAGTACGCCCTGGCATCCAGAGGGGCAGCAGTTGCCAGTCGCGCGATCTGGTAGAGGCGGCGCGGGTAATTTTGTTTGGAAGAGCGAAGAGCAGGCAAGGAAGGAAAGAGAGGATGAGGAGAAGAGGAGGGAGGTTGTTAGGGAGGGCGTAGAGAGGGATGTTGAGGCGGGTTTGGCGAAGCCACCCGGGGCGCTGCTGGGTAGGGAGACGGAGAAAGGGTGGTAATAGGATCTTTTGAGGGTATCCGTTAGATAGGCTATGAATGATAACAAGAGTAGAGTTAGCCGGCTTGTCAAGTTGGAGCATATTTCAAGCTTCTATATGATTATAGAGCCTTACGCTTAGCAGGTTCTACCGGTACTCTTCATATCTGGTAAGAAACTGGTCTTCCTTTCTCCTCATAACTTCTCAATCAAAACACGGCGCGAGGGTGGTAATCTAGCCACAGGTGGCCCAAAGTTATGACTGAAAACGTTTGCGGAGTTTAGTTATGGCGCCCAGAGGACTCAAGGCATCCAGGCCTAGCGATGCAGATGCTGTACTCGATTATTCCGAAAGCTACCACATCCGTGTTGCTACAGCATCTGCATCCACGGCACGATGCATCTACGGCACGATTCATGCAGCCGTGCTAAGTGGGACGAGCCAATGACGTCGATTCCCGATGGGACACAGGGCCCGTGCCCTTTGTTTATCGTAGCCCTAGCCGATACCACACATAAGCTCACTCTCCACCCACAGACCACCTCAATCTCGCTCAACTGTTCATTCCATACTGCTCCCTCTATTGCTCTATCATTCATTGCAATATGGCGCGCCGTTCAGCTCGGCTGCAGAAGGTATGCGCGCCCATCCAGAGTTTTCGTCTCATCTTCTGTTTGTTTACATCTGCTAATTCACCGCCTTAGCGGTCTACCACCCCCGCAGACACGTCGATGAGGTCGAGCGATAGTTGGCAGACTGCCTCCTCGCCGCACCTAGAACTTCCATCGCTCCCAGAGCTACCCGACCCCAACATGAAGACGCCGCAAAAGCAGACTGTTGAAGAGCGCCAGCCAGTTTCGAAGCTCCCGCAAGCAACCCCTACACCGCTCAAGAGCAAGTCATCAAAGTCGCTGTTCACAGCCGTGACCAGCCGCACACCCAAGGATCGCACGCCAATTAAGCCTGCTGGTCAGGAAATGCACCCAGCACACCATCACGCCAGCACAGCCAAGGTCCTGGATGAAGCGCGCTGGCTGGGCTTCCAGGCGCTGGGCGCATATACTGCACCCCCGAAAGCAATGGGCGTGGGGCAAGCAACACCTTCGAAGACGCCAGTGCCTACTCCCGCGAACAAGACCGCCAACATCGAGTCATCGCCCGAGTTTCGCTTTCGCTTTAAGTCGCCTTTCGCCATGTTGAAAGGCTCTAAGCAGGATGAAGCAGGACTGAGCCCAAGCTCGCGCAACATACTGAAGGATGCAGCCATTAGCGGCACTCCTGGCGGTGGAAGCCGCGCTCTGTTTGGTACGTGTGGTTGCTGTACACCTGTTGTTCTCAAGAACCTCCACTGACTGCCACTCTCCCTCTAGGCACGACCGAGTTCTCTACAAAGGCCGACATGTCCCCGCAGCGCAAGAAGGTCGAACCCAAAGGCAAGATGGCGCGCTTCAGCGATGTCCACATGTCACAATTCAAGAAGATGGACTCGATTGCAAATCACCCCTCAGCTTTCCGCGCCGACCCCAGCCGATTCAAGCCTGTCGTAGGCCAGCCGCTCAAGAAGTCGCCCTCGAAACCTGACTTAGCAAAGCCAGAGATGAACAAGTTGAAGCGCACACAATCGAAGATGGACGTTGCAGAAGCGGGCGCAAAGGCTGCCGGTGGGTTGAAGCGCACGCAGTCTAAGATGGAATTGGCCGACTCTGCAAGCAAGATTCCTCCGACACCTCTGAAGCGAACCCAGTCGAAGGTAGACTTGACAGGTTCCAGCCTGCCGCGCTCTCAGTCCACGGTTCGCCTCATTCCTTCTGCACGCGATGGGCGCCCAGCTTCGCGCGAAGGCGACGGCAACCCTACCGCGAAGCGTGTCAAGCGCACCGAGTCTGACGATGCTGCTACAACACGACCTATATCTCGAGAGAGCAAACCTACAGTTCCTACGCCAGCAGCTGCAACTCCAGCGCGCAAGATCACTTCTCAGACCGCGCTTCCTCGACTCGCCGCTAGGCTGATGACACCGACCAAGGCCTCTATTGCCCGTTCGCAGACTGTCAAGGTTACGAAGTCTACTTCGATGATCCCGTCTTTGACGAAGTCGCCTTCTACAAACCACCTCATGAAGTCTCCTTCTACAAGCAATCTCTTCTCTCCCACAAACATCGCCCAGACTATGAGAGATGGGGCTCGTGAGAGCATGCGCAAGGTACGTTAAACCCGTGTTATACAGCTACCTGCCTGGCTCGGTCTTGTATTATCTGGATTATCACGGCATCTAGTTCAGGCGAGACACTTGCTGATTTTCAATGTCTAGGCAAACCACAACCTACAGCGCGTCCGCTCGATCCTCCGCACCCCTGGCCGTAAATTCTCAGACGACCCTGCGAAGATTGCAGCGGGTACTCACATGTCGCCTCCGCCTGCTCTGAACTTCGAGAAGGCTCTTCCTCCGATTCCGGCTACGGCACCGGTCAAGAAGCATGTCAACTTCACAAACAGCACACTTGAGCGAACCTTCGAAATCGAGCTGGGCAAGTCACCGTCACCTGTCAAGTTTCGAGCTGGTAGCGAGGTGCCTAGCGGAGCTGTTGTGTATCCCACCCTCCAGCCGAGTGTTCAGTATCCAGATCTGTCTCAGGATGATGAGACTCCGATTGCTTCTCCATCCCGCCGCCTAACATTCGGCGGCGCGACCGCGAATCACCCGCGTCAATTCTCATTTGAGTCTGGCAAGCCCGTCAACTTCGGCCCAGCATCGACTGGTACGATTCGCATGGTCCGGAAGAGTGATGCTTCTTCATTCGTCGACAACAAGAAGCGCAAGTTGGATACCCTGCAAGAGACATCCGACAAGGAGAACAATGAGCCTGCTGAAGAGGATATGCGTTCCGCAAAGAAGATGAAATCAACGCCCGCTGCGCCTCCGAAGACTCCTGCTAGCACGAGCAAGCTGCCTCGCCGTACTCCCGGGCGCAGTGGCGCTATCAGCAAGTCTCGGCTTAACTTCCTTGCTACCCCTAAACAAAACAAGGCCTAAGTCAGGCTCTTAGTGTCTTGGGGTGCTCAGATTTGCTTATTTGGACTACCTGTTGGTGTCTGCAATGCATTGCCAGCGGTTTCGACCTCGAGTATAGACTTTGTTTTAGAGCCTTTCTCGGAATGGTCCTCCTTTCATGATCTTCCCGCACTCATCCCTCGCGAGCTGGCGTTCTGGTTACGGTGTGGAAGATGAATGTTCCTGATCCATGACTACTTTCTTTTAGTCACTTTCTTTCCTTCATGTCATGACATTTGTGCCATAATGGCTGGCGAAACGGGGTACATTGGCTGTCGAAATCTCTCCTTGATTCAAGTTTCATGTGGACGATGAACATTGCATATTACGACACTGTCTTCACGACAATACTTAGTAGCTTGTATTATATAACGAATGGATGAGTGCATACTTTGTCTTGGTGCTTAATGGTATGGTGACTGAGTTCGTATGTCAGGATATCCTAGCATCGTCGAACGCTCAATGCCTGCCTATCGTGACATGTTTTTCAGGCGACAAAGCACAAGGTTGGTCATCTCTAACGTACTATAAGGTTACTCAAAGTCGTCCGGCTCTGTAAATCGAAGGGAGCTCGAGCACGGGACTGCATGACTAAGCGGAGTACCCTGGCGGTTGGGTTGCCGGAAACGACGTCAGGTCGCTTCATTATTTGGCCGATCAACGAGCAATTCACGCTTACAGAAAATACCCCACCACCAACCAACACTCCCTAACTGCTTACTACGTCATTTAAGCACGCGCGGACACGTTACGGCCTTGCTATCCGGCAGGGCACATTCGCACGAGACATTCATCGTGGCGCCTTCCAATAAGTTTGTGGACGACCTGAAGAAATCCTTCGACTTCTTCAGAAATCACCCATACCTTGGCACCGCCTCCAGTCCACCGGTAGCCGATCCCAGCGACCTCCCCACAGACGCCCTATCGAAGGTTACTCGTTTTCTACAAGAGTGTGGTCTCAACGATATCGCCGAGTTCCTCACAAACCCCCGCTTCGACGACCCAGCCTACCTCACCACGCTTGCCATCGCACTAGCTGCCGTCTTCGTCACCATGTCTTGGTTCTCTCGCAGCGGCGGGAACGGGGGCTGGGGAGGGCGTTTCTCTCCCTTTGGCCGGCCAGGCACGTCGCCAAACTCAGGCGTAGTCAACGACTCGGACTTCTCCTACATCACAAGTGATGACCTGCGGAGGAATGGCGCAGCACAGGGCCCAGAGATAGTGGATTGGGACGACAAGAACCCCGAGCGGGAGACAGATGTCTTGATCTTCAAGGAAAAGAGGACCCACTACCCAACACACTTCCCGGCGCACAGCATACGTGATGGAGACTTGAAGATCGGAACGGTGCGACAGGCGGCTGCCAAGAAGTTGGGCATCGATAATCCGGCGCGGATACGCATGTTCTACAAGGGACGAAATCTGAAGCATGACGAGCGGACTGCGCGAGAGGAAGGCCTACGCGGTGACGGAAGCGGCAGCGAGATATTAGTTTCGATCGGCGAGGCAGCTGCTGGCGGTCTTGCGCCCGGTTCAGTAGACGCAGCGGACCGCCCGTGGAGCGACGGCGAAGACGAGGAAGACGAGGAGGATGATGTCGACTCTGGCGCCAACACCACGGGCAAGAAAAAGTCCCGCAAACGTGGCGGGAGGAAGAGCAAGAAGAAAGGCTCCTCCGCCAACGCTTCGGGTACCTCTACCCCAGGCTATGTAGGCGCAGGTGCAGGTGCAGAATACCTCCCCATTCCCTCGCATATCAACCCCGCACCACGACCTACCTCCGCTCCCCCACAACCCTCTGCACAGGCCGCCACCCCAGTCACTGTAATGGGCAAGCTCGACGCTATTGCTAGCAAGTTCCACACCGAGTTCGTGCCTATGGCGATACAGTACATGAACAATCCGCCCCAGGAGAAGGCAAAGAGAGAGTTCGAGTACAAGAAGTTGAGCGAGACAATCTTGACGCAGATCATTTTCAAACTGGATGGTGTGGAGACGGAGGGCGACCAGGAGGCCAGGTTGAAGAGGAAGGCGCTTGTAAAGGAGGTGCAGAGTATGCTGACAAAGTTGGACGAGGTTGGCAAATCTGGCTAAATACGGGTGGGAAGAGATTCAGATCTTGTTGTTTGGCGTGTTTGATCATGGTTTGGTGGAAATGGCAAGTAGGCTTCCTTTCGAACCGTCAGATTGTACTGACCAGGTAGACTGTGTTTGAGTAGCATCTAGCGAACGGCGCTGAACCAAGGATTTCCTTTCCGAATTCATAATGGTCTTCCGCTCTCTATTCCATTTCTCCCCCGTCCATCTTCTTTGCACGCATCATGAGCATCTTCTCATTCTTGACTACCTCCCATGTTCATGAAGTCCTCCAAAGGGCGTCGCGTAACGATCACGTCCACCAACTCGGAGTCATACCCGCTGCGTCGTCGCTTCACAAACGAAGCTAACGTGCCATGGGACCCCTTATTTTACATTACTTTAGTTGACCGACTGACATCTGGGTGAGAAGACCGTATGTCGAGTCAAACATAGCTCACGCCTTAACCCGGCTTAGCTTGTCCACGCGAGCTTTGTGCTCCCCTGTAACAATCCAGCTCGGCTTGGCAGCGTGCATACACGAGACACGCGTCGTATTGCGAAAAGCGAAAAGCGAGAATCTGCAGTTCTATTTTTGGGATCATCTGCACAGCGGGTGATCGTCGTAGGCTAATGCTCCTCCCGAGGCGAGACGTCGTATTGTACGATGGAAATCCTGGTAAAAACCCGTACCATATCTTGCCATTCGCCGGGGAGATATCACGTAGCTTGTACTAGGGACGAACGAGACGTTAGGTTTACTGATTGGACTACGACTTCGTTGTTAGACATTTATCGTGGCTGGAAGCAATACGTCCGTTCATGGTAGGTAGAGCCTGAGGGCGCAACATGATCGGTAAGTGTAGCATGAGACGACGATTCATCGGATGCCTCAACCAAGTATATATCGTGTCTCCTCCACCGACAACTTTCCCTATCATTCCATCATCAAGTCTCAGACTACCCTCACACCTACCACAGCGTCTTTCCACCTTCTCACGTTCGCTACTCCTCCATCTCCTTACACAATGCTCTCCTCCTTCCTCCTCACCTTCAGCCTCCCCCTGCTCGCCCTCGCCACATCCCCACCCGTCATCACACCTCCGATCTCAACCGAATGCACGGTCGGCCGGACCACTGGGTGCAACACTGGATCGACCTGCACGCCGACCATGACCTGTCACACAGGGCAGCCCTGCGGAGGGGCATGTATCGCTACACCTACGTTGATTCCTCCTATTTCTTCCAGTCCGCCTGTTGTTACGCCGCCTACTACAACCGAATGCCATGTAGGATGGGCGAGTGGGGAGTGTAACACGGGTTCGACTTGCACACCTACACAGACTTGCGTTAAGGGACGGCCTTGTGGAGGGGCTTGTATCGCTACCCCAATACCCCTGCCAACGACTGAGTGTCATGTTGGATGGGCGAGTGGAGAGTGCAGGCATGGCTCCACATGTACGCCTACGATGACGTGTTTGAGAGGGAGGCCTTGTGGCGGGGCGTGTATTGCTGCGGCTACGGGTATACACTGAGCAATTGCGAGCCGTGAGAGCGATGGTTGGAAAAGAGGGGTGGTGACATAGGATACAGTATGGACTAAGAAGTTGAGTTAAACAGGAGAATTAGGATACGGATACACGGGTAGCGGGAATAGGAAGAGCAAGTAACTTGGCACAGTGAATAATTGCGGACTGAGTATTTCTCGAGCGCCTCGCCCTCAGGAGAACCTGAATTACACGTCATATCAATGCGGACTGACATGACGTGTATATCCATAGCTTGCTGTTTGCATGCGTACATGTATAGGTCAAAGTGATGATGGCAGCTTTGAAGTTAACTTTGATAATGCAGCTAGGAAGAACTCGAATAACTATGCTTGTAACTAACATACATTCAAACTGACATGTATACTTAAAACTTGCGCTTACCTTACCTACCCTTTCAGCTTATACTGCCACGCCCCATTCTCAAACCACGACTCCGTCCGATAGGGGTCCCAAAACCAATCCATAGGCAAACCTCCAGCACTCAACGTGTTCTGCCAGCCCCGCTTACCCGCATGATCAAACCAAGCGGTCGTATTATTGAGATGAAGCCTCACTCTGCGCTCCCTCTCAATCAGATTCTTGATCGCCCTCCGCGTCTCGGCTGAGTTCCATCCCCACCTGGACTTGAATTTCTCCGGCAACTTAATATCGATCTCAATTGGCTTGCCCTGATCCTGTTTAAGCTCATCCTCACGACACTCGATGATATACTGCGCGAATTCCTTCGCGATAGCCCATACAAAACTTCCACATGCGCCTCCTCTATCAGCCGTGCAGGAATTATCCTCACGTTGTTTAGGCGCGTTCTCATCGATAGCCCAAGTCGTACTTTCTTTAGAGTATTGCCCAGGCTGCTCATGTGATAGGAGGTAGAATAGGCCCTGGAGGATACTTTGCGCTACCTCGATATTGGTCTTCATGCCATCTCCTGTCCACGAGTCAAAGTATCTGCCTCTCAGCGAGTTGCCGCGACAGTCGACGATCAGGAGAGACCAGTGCGAGCCCGTCGTGTCGCTCACACGTTGTGCATAAGCGTCGCTGCCGAGGATTCCAGGGATCTGCTCCTCCGTAAGCTCGCTCTTCCTCAAGTCGTCGGCAAGTTCTTGTCGCGCTTCATCCTCGAGCCCTCGCTCGAGCATCTTCGGGTAGCCATCACTGATGGGGATTATGATGAAGTCCTTGTCCTTGCATTTTTCGATGATCTGTTTATCGTCGAGTGGATGCAGGCCTAATTCACCACCTGGTAACTCGCGGTACTTGTATATCGCGTTCGCGGACCATACGTCGAGGAGGGAGACGCGGTGCTGCTTGCAGCCCATCACACGGTCCAGGATAGCGAAGCTCGTGTTGATGATTTCGTTGTCGAACCAGATGCCCGGTTTGGCCATTGCGCAGAAATGCATCTCTGAAATCTCGCAGGCTGAGTCTTCGAAGTATATATCTTTACTCCATGGTTTCGGCGTCGGAAGTTGGAGAATTGGGTCTGAGATAATAAAGTCTTCACGTGGTTTACCAGTGAGCGGTATGGTCTTTGTTGAAGACTCCATGTATCCATCTACCGTGAGCACATCTACGGAGAACCGACGGCATCTGGGCCTCTTTATTTGTTGCTTGGACACTATATCAGTGTGGATATAGTCCCCTGGAGAGGCATCCGCCACCGCTAGAACATTACCGTAATGCTCTTGTTTGATAAAATTTTGACGCTGAGAGCGAGCCTGTATAGCGTTTCGTAAGTATTGCATATCGAGTTTTGGATAAGCGCCACTGTTGTCCAGTCTTTCGTCATGAATCGACGGTGCGTCAAGATGAGCCCAACTGGACGCAACAACCTGCTCCTTGTCCTGTGTGGTAAAAGAAGCAAGACATTGCTGAAAGAGATCAAGGCGTTCGGCGTATGACTGTGTCATCGTGAGGCCTCAGTAAGAGATGTAACTGGTTTTAGAGAAATAATGTATGCTGTATGATAATGGACTGAAGACGAAGGCAGACCACTGCACATTTGAGGACATGACCTTCGAAGCATTACTGAATGTATTTCGTTATCGCATTGTTCAGCCATTTGTTGACAATGGGATTTTTATTGTACGAGCGACATTGTCAACATTTTGTGAGAGACAATAGCGTACAATAGTACTTGAACAAGAATGTCGGACAAAGGAACACGCCAATCGCTTTATGGCCGCTTTGTACAGGGTCATATCGCACTGAGTTACTCCCCGGTCATTTAAGAACAAATTAGAATCGTGAGTCTAGACTATCGTGGACCTTGTACTGGAGGAATTAGAGTAGGGGTGCAACTTATGTAGTTCTGGCCAAGTTAGCAAGCTAAGTTCTTGTATTCGTTCGTCCTCGTCAATGGTGATAGTCTTTATACTCTGCTCAGTGCTGGTGCTTACATTTGGCCAAGGCGATGGGAGCCTAAATACGAGCTCCTTCGTATCCTAAGAAAGATAAGCCCTTACGTACTCTCATAGGGCTCGATATGTGTCTGAATATGCTCAAACCCAACGTTTTCTCCTATTCCTACTCCGAGATATTTAGAAGCCGCCCGCGATGAGTGCCACGACCATGGTCGGTCGCGTTTCGGCTCGGAGCTGCGGCTCCTTCCCGATGGCGCCTCAACGTCGGGAAAGTTGCCTACATCGTTTGCTCACAACAACGCCGCCACCAAGTACACGATGCTACAGTGCCGCATCGTCGACATTTTCTAGAAAAGACGTAAATCCCTGTTCAGGTGAGTCGTTCACGCTTGCTGACGGCCGCACGCTGGGTTTCCATCTCTACGGCGCTCCCGATGGCATCCCCGTATTCTATATCCACGGCGTCGTCGACACTGGTGTTACCCTCCAGGGCAAAGAAGATCACATGGCCAAAGACATGGGCATCCGGTGGATTGCGCCCGATCGCCCTGGCGTAGGCAAGAGCACTTTCCAGCCCGGTCGGTCTATCCTCGGCTACCCCGACGACATCCGCCAGCTGGTTCATCACCTGGGCCTGAAGCAGTACTACCTTTTTGGTGTCAGCGGCGGCTCTGCGTACGCGCTCGCGTGTGCCAAATTGCTACCCCACGAGCAGGTGCGTGGCGTGGGCGTCTGCGTGGGTGTCGCTCCGTGGAACGCTGGTCGCCGCGGCCAGTCCCTCAAGATCATTTCCCAGATGTACATGATGAAGTACTGGCCGACGCGCCTACTACAGAAAACACATGACATCTATGTGCCGCTGGCACGCGATCCGGACCCGACGCCCATGGCGAACCGCTTCCGCCAGGACCTGCTCCCGTACATGGATGCTGCTCAGGCCGATGCCTACATGGAGACAGACCCTATGCAGAGCGCGGTGCGCGTCTACAGACAGTATTATGCCCAAGGCATCGATGGGCACGTGGACGATATGCGTGTCTTAACACGACCCTGGGGTTTCCGCATCGAAGACGTCGGGTATGAAGGCGTGAAGCTGTGGTACGGAGGCGCCGACATCAACACACCGCCGCGCATGGGCTTGCACCTTGCCCGTCGCTTGCCCAAGAGCATCTATAAGGAATATGCGGATGAGACACATGCCTCGTTGCTCGGTGGTGGGTATTTGCGGGGAATAATGAACGAGCTAGTCACGGATCCATGAACGATGCTGGATTCGAAAAGCGGACCTAAGCGCAGAGCTATAACTATATCATCTCGTCGATACCTCCAATAGCCTTTCCAGGGCCTGGACCAACTCATGGAATAAATCAAACACACCAACTTTAATCACTAGCAAACAAACCGTGTATTTTATTCAGCCTATGTCATGTATATGAATGCACTTGGAAGCGGACTGAGTCAGACATTCGGCATGAATTCACCCGAGGGCATCTAGCAAGAACATCGGAATCGATAACCGAGACGGCTTCAATCGCAGCCACTTGGCAGAACATGGAGAAGCTGAACGCGTGGGGGTGGAGAAGAGGGAGGTGAGCTCACGTGCTAGCGCGCAACCGCGGACGCGGATGAACGCACCACTTTGTCCCAATGTTGATCACAGCAACCGCAAGTAAGTGTACCTAACTACGGAATGAAGAATGGAATGGTTTCCGAAACCGAGGGAGAGAGGGCAAGAAAAGAGAAGGCAATGCGGGATAGATGAACAGTATCGCTGTGTCGAATATGGTATCTATCGACGTGCTTTTACTTCAATGACCAAACACCGTTTTCTTCGATAATCTCAATAGGTCGGTTCTCATCCAACGATCTTCGACCGGCTTCGAGAATCGCAGTAGTGGCGATGGTATTCTTGAGTGTTGGTAGTGGGCGCGCATCGAGCTGTTCGAGTGTGACCTTGCCCTCGTTCAGCGCATTGACGGCATCGATGAACTTCTCGAAAGAAATGTATCCGTAGCCGGTGTGGCCTGCGAAGTTGCCTTCTTCGTCGGGAGCGTACTTCATGTAGAATCTGGATCTCGTTAGTAAGTCGAGTGCATAATGTAGGAGCGGTACATACGGGTTGTACCAGAGGAGGCCGCCCTCGTCGTCAGTTACATCGTAGCCGCGCTTGGCCTGATTGACACGAATCTCTCCCTTGGATGCCATGTAATGGAAATACTGATTCGAGTGAACGCCAGCATTCTGTGGTGCTGCCCAGCCTGCTGTGTAAACACCCGTCGCCCGCTTGCTAGGGTCGTCCTTTTTTACCCAGTCGGTCAGTAGGGTGATGGTGTCCTCAGTGGCTGGGTCGCATCCGAGGTTGGTTGCAATGCCCTTCGCGGCACTTCCCATGACACGCACCGGCTTGTAATCTGAAACCATCGACTCGTTGATGTCGATGTGGTGGGAGTTGAGGTAGTACGAGATGTCGCTGTCTTTACCAGCCCAGGCTTTGAAGGTTTCTAATTGGCTCCTGGTCATACAGTCAGTCACTGCTTTTGTTCCGTTTCAGGTATGGAGGGCTTACTTAGGCTGCGACATGTAGGAGTAAAAGTAGTTGAAGTCGCCCAGTTTCTGCGCCCTGAAACGCGCATCTGCGTATGCAGGGTCGTACCGCTTGTGGTGCTCAATATAAACGAAGACATTGTTTTTCTTTGCGGCTGCGAGCAGCTCTTGGTGGTGTTCGAGCAGCTTAACTGCGGGCTTCGTAATTAGGACGTGGATTCCACGTTCGATCGCATACAGAGCGATCGGGTAGTGGGTGGTGTCAGGCGTGAAGATTGTAACTAATAGATGTCAGGGAAACCAGCATACTTTTCATCGTTAGTGCTTGCAACTCACTCGCACTGCCCTTTGGAAGCGCATCAATCGCAGTCTTGAACGCGTCGGGATCAGTCTTTCCCTCCTTCGGGAATTCTTCGAAAGACACGTCCAATCCATTATATGCCTCAGAGATGTTTTTCTGCAAGTGTTCGCCTGCCTGAGATAAGCATTATGCATGCAGTGAAGCAGCCATGACGCGACTCGACTCACGGATTGCGGGGAATTTGCCGCCCGAAACACCCACCATGGACAGCTTGCCAACCTTCCCACGTCTTCGCAAATCGAAGAGTGTCAGGCCTACGACGCCCACCTTCTTGTCTGATTTCGATGCACCGCCTCCAACGAAGCCCGTCGTGTACTCTCCAGTGCCAACCTGCGCATCGCGTCAGCTCTCAGGCCCCTTTGTAGTGTACAATTACAAGTTGTAGAGCATGCAGCCGGAGACATGCATCATGCAAGACATTGCATGACATCAACTAATAATCCCTCGCGAGCAAGAAAAACAAAAGAAATATATTCAGAGGCGCATTGCGAGAGGGGTAACATACCATCAAGACCTCAGGCGGCGCCATGATGACGGGTTTTACTGCTTGTGAAATTAAATAGAGGTCAATTGGATCAAACTCCAGCTACTGCTTTGTTCTTGGAAAAATGAGGAGCAAGATGGGGCAGACTGAAGGGGGTGAGCGTTCACTACACTGTGGTATTCAAACACCGCGGCATCTGACCTAAAAGCTTATCGATAACATCGACGGATTAATTGTCCAACTAACAAGCGGGGCAATGGCTGTGAGGCGCTCACACGACGCGCTGTAATTTTTGCCGGTGACCGCGGCCGGATGACGTGGGCTTGGGAGAGCGCTTGTCATTGTACACCTATTATTTCCTTTGAAGGGCTTCGAGAGGGGAAGCGCAGGTCGTCGAGTCTGCACTGGAGGGCTTTCGGATGACTTGGATGATCCTCAAAGCTCTTGTAATGTACTGTTGAACTGAATATGTATACTGTGAACGAATGTAGAAATCTATTGCGCCCGAGGGGCAACGCCGAACTTCCCCAGGCCAAGAGAAGCACGAAGGCGCGGTTTGCTGCACCCCCACACGCGGTCCTCGCAACCATTGGTGGAGAAATAATCCTGCGTCTTCCGGCGTCCAACATCAACCAACAATTCGTGCGCCGCTCAGCTGCTGTGCACTATGTTCGACATGTAATCCTGGGCCGTCCGGCATCTTTCTCCATAAGTGAACCGATAATTTTAGTCACCCCCGGAGAAAAAGCCGCACCATGTCCCGCATTACGCGCAGTTGTGTCCCGAGCTCGCCAGGCGGCCCACAGCCCTGCACTCAACGTTTGCTCTAGCCTTCGCTGATTTAGGTCTCAGGTCCCCTCGACGAATGAATGATGCGCATTTGACGAGATCTTGACATCTCTAGAGCCATGGAAGACGCGCCGACTAAAGGTGGGATGGTCTTTGGGCGGCGTCGGGCTAGCTCCTCTACTTTACCCCGAGTGCCTCCATCTCGCTGATATATTAAAGCTGACCGAGCCCGTATGTGGATCGTTGCTCCTGTCTGCTTCCTTTCCACCTCTCCTGGCTCTCAACTTCGTATATTGTGCCCGTTCGACTCTAACCCACCACACCTCTACCTAGCACACTTCAATCATGACATCCAACGGCACCACCAATGGCCATGCCAAAGAACGCACCCCTCTCCGACCGGGTATCTACTCGCCGACCATGACCTTCTTCAACCCCGAGACGGAAGAGCTAGATATTCCAATTATCAAGAAGCACGCCGTTCGACTTGCTGAAGCTGGGCTCGTCGGTCTCGTTACCATGGGATCGAACGGAGAGGCCGTCCACCTATCACGAGCCGAGAAGACTGCGGTCACACGAGCAACCCGCGAAGCTCTGGACGAAGCCGGCTACCAAAATGTGCCAGTCATTGTAGGCGCTTCTGAACACGGCATCAAGCTCACCATTGAACTATGTAAAGAAGCTGAAGCCGCTGGCGGCGAATACGTTCTCATGGTCCCTCCAAGCTACTACCGCTACGCCATGGATGAGGACTCCATCTACGAATATTTCACCAAGGTCGCAGATGGCTCACCACTTCCAATCATTCTCTACAACTATCCCGGAGCTGTTGCTGGAATCGACATGGACAGCGACCTCATCATCAAGCTGGCCAAGCACCCCAACATTGTTGGTACCAAGTTCACATGCGGAAACACTGGCAAGCTCACTCGTGTTGCCCTTGCTACGAATGCATGCACAACCAAGAGCACTGGTAGCGGCTACATGGCATTTGGTGGCATGGCCGACTTCACAGCTCAGACTGCTGCCAGTGGCGGCTCAGGCATCATCGCTGGTGGAGCTAACGTCCTTCCCAAAGTCTGCGTCAAGGTCTGGAATCTATGGGCGGAGGGCAAGTATGACGAGGCTATCGCGCTACAAAAAGTGCTTAGCAAGGGTGACTGGGTTCTTACTAAGGCGGCGATTCCTGGCACCAAATCAGCCATTCAGTCATACTATGGATATGGCGGATATCCTCGCCGACCACTTAAGAGGCTGCCGCAGGAGAAGGTCGATGCTGTTGCCGAAGGTATTAGGGAAGTCATGGAGGTGGAGAAGAGCTTATGATAATGTCCCATGATCAGGACTCATGTTTCCTTACGATTCCCGATTCACCTTACCTCACTTTCTCTGAACATTCATGGCTAGAACTTGGGTAAAAGTCATGTCACTGCATTTACGAAGCTCATTGCTGTACATAGTCATTCTATAATAGATGTTCGCCTTTCTTATTGCATAGCAGCCTGAACTCCAAGTCTGCCCGAATTTAATGCGCTTTCATTGTTCAAGTGCTCTTCAATACACTCTAGAGTGCCAGGAAGCCGATCAGGAGTGAGGTCGTTTGGCGGCGGTTGCTACCTGTTTAGGCTGAAATACGTGCAGGGTCGTTTACCATATCTTGAATTACGGGATATCGACAGTACAATCAACTTGTACGCAAACTTCTGCATTAGTGTCCGGGACGTTTGCGTCTTGCCGTATGAAAAGTTTTCATTACTATTTGTGACGTCACGCTGTGAACATCTGTCGAGTCGTGGCTGCCATCTGAAACCTTGAATGTCACGTGCCATACGATTGGAGGTAGGCGCACCTTCCTATAAAGCCTCACTTTTGAAAACTTGATGGAGACCTCAGAGAATACTTGCATCGCAATCCGGCCATCCTTTTTTCACCTCACGAGTACTGCCATTGGATTCGTTGTTATATTGCTTCACGTCGCTCGTACATTTCGTACTGTCGCATGCATTTCTGCACATATGGAGAGCGTCAGATGCACTGGCGAGAGTGAGACCGTACCTCATAAATGAGGTTTTGGATGGTATTAACTATTTGCAGTATTCTATCACACGTTCGAGGAGGCTACCATCGACCTTTCCGTCGACCTTCATATGCTTCTCTAGCCATAACGCCGCAGCCGTTTTACGTATAATCATCAACTCTATGCATCATACCCCACGCTTAATCGTACAATTCGTCACACTTCGGTGTAGCCATAAATGGCTTTCGCGAGTTTTACAAAGTCAAGCAGCTTTTACATATCTGCATCGAAGGCCTTCAGGCTTAGATCGCCAGGCCATTTCCGAGGCTCGTCCATCGGTAGAGGGATAGCACCTCTCGACGTTTCGCGGGCGTCATCTCTCGAGCGTGGCCGTGGCCTTTGATTTGGGCCAGGGTCGATATCATCACTTTCCGGAAATTCCTCTGCATTCGATTAGCACTGGTCAAAGCAATCAAATTGGCGACACATGACTTACCTGGTATTCGGTATTGAGCGTCACAACAGCGGCCTCGTGCGCTCGAACGATCGTCTCACATGCCCTGATTACTCCATCATTGGTCTCCGTAGACAGCTTATCGGCCAAGAGGAGAAGGATCAGACTCCCTTGAAGAAGATACATGCCAAAGAGATACGGCATGAAGGAGAGATCTGGATCGACGTCCAATATCTCTTCTACCGCATGTGCAGCCGATATCGCATTCGACGTAGCTGCGAGGAAGGACTGGGAGCAGATCCACATGTTGTCGTCTTCCAGAAGCGCTACCGGATCCCACTTTCCATGCAAGAGGATATGCAAGACATGCATGATATGGGTAGCATATGCAGCGACTTTCCTTGTTTGGTGGATCCATTCACCTCTAACTGGATCTGGTGTACCATTTGGTTGATTGACGGCTTCCTCGTTCGGGCCACAACCGTGCTGGGCTTTGAACTCCTCGATACTGTATGCGTATCTCTCCAATTGACGCGTTATTTCTGTTTCGTGAAGCTCCCAAGAGGTCCGCTGGCCGAACCTCGGATGGTTCTTCTGTGCGTTGAGGTCTACGATGTCACCGAGGATCGTCATCAAAGGCAAGAAAAAGCCAAAGACGTCATGCCTGATTCAGTTAGCAGGGCTCATAGAAGTATCAGATCGCAGCTCCAGCAGGTATCTCAGCTACTCCTGAAGGGTGTCAAGGAGCTTTACAAATCGACTTGAATTTTGAAAAGCACCTTGAGGTACTTCAGGAATACCCAAAATAGGTCTGAAACTGTCCTATGGAATGTGCGTATACGTACGAGGTGCACTGGAAGTTGAGGCCTTTTCTCCGCGGTCCTCCTGTATGGTGGCCAGTATAGAACTCGCCAGCCTGCCACAAGGTATCCGGAACAGGTTGGAACAGATCTTCACACTCGTTATCCAGCATTGCCAACGGCCGGTTATAGCACAGTCCGAGATGTCGATCGACCATGTAGAGCAGCCACCACAACCTCCGCCTTTCCTCTTTCATCTCCTCAACAACTGCTGCTGAGGGGGTGCCCACGGCCGCCTGCCCAACAGAATGAGAGCAATCCGACATCCCTACGTCAATCTCCCCGTTTTCTGCCGCCGCGGCATGAGCATCTCGCTCTTTGGGAGAAGCTTCAGGAAGCTCTCTACCTAACTTGAGTTCCCTCGCCAGTGACCAGGCCGCATTCCACCATCGTAGCGAGGCAGCTTTATATTCGCTTGCGGAGGTGACCACTCCTAGGTTGAGATACGTTGCGACATCGTCAAGGGTACTAGTGGGTGGCATTGCACCATCTGCTCTTCCGTCATATCGTCCGATCGCCCTGTCAACGCCGAAAGCCTCATGTGCGGCAGAAGTTACTCCCGAACTAGGAGCGAAGCCGTGTGATGCAGGTGAGTGAACCAGGGGCTTCAGCAGATCCACTGTCAATTTCCAAAGCTTCTGAGATATGATGGCTCTCGCCGACGGCGATGACGTAAGGTAACTGGCTTCGCTCGTTTGCGCAGCAACCCAAAGTATGCTCGATAGTAACGCGGGGCTGCATTTCCTCGGTTTGTGTTGGCGAAGGAAGGAGCGCTTCCTGAAGACCGATCCAAGAATGTACGGTGAGAGAGGTTCCATGAAGACGGATGATGAACTTTGGAAATAGAACTCCAGGAGGTCGCATGCTGTCGAAATGGTCATAATCGTTCCCAGGTGTGGTATCAGAGGCTTCAGAACCGGGTATCTGCATAATGCGATCCCACCTCCATGTTGCGACGAACTGACGCTATCTCCTGACTGTGGCGACCCGGTATCAGCAGAACCATAGCTATGAGGCGACGACTGCCTCGCCGCTTGATAGTGCATTGGATATCCCATGTTGGTATACTCTGGTGGCATCGACATCGGCGTACCATTAGAGCCGGGAATGAGATGAATCCCGTTCATGGCATACATCATTTCCTCATTGCGCGGCATCTCAGCATGCATTGGTGAGTATGCAGCTCCAGAGCCCAGAAGTAGAGGATCGATCATCATGTGGTTAACTGGCGGGTTAAAGGTCGCGCCTAAACACAAACGTTAGTTGATTGGTCTCTGAAAGGGAGGTTCAGCTGACCAGGATGTAAAGCTTGCCACTCTCCCGAGGACGGGTTGTGCAAACTGCCTTTTGATGCTGGAAAATGCTGCACTACTGGTGTTGGTTCTGACTGTGACCAAACTTCTTCCTCCATTTCGGAAATCACCCCAGTTCTCTCGAAATAGCCGTTGGATTGGACTAGGCCATTCGGAGTCTGCGGGCTACGCCCTGCAGCAGCAGCCTCCTCTCTCTGCTTCTGGATATGCCTCGGTACCTGAGAACTGTCAGCATCGTCATTCAATAGTGTTCCCGTCTGGCTTCAAAGCACTATCAATTGATGTTTGGAAATTTGACTCGGTGCTTGAAGTTATCTAGGCCCCTCATCATGGGCCTGGTGCGGGTGGGGACTTACTTTTCCGCGTCGTTTCTTTTCTCGGTTATACTGGCAAACGTATTCGAGTTCTAAGGTACGTCAGTCAATTGAGACCTCTTCGTTTGCAATTCGGTGTGAACGAACCTATGCATCGCGAACATGGCGCCTGCCCGTTACACCTCGTTCGCATCCGGTGACAGTGGTCGCAAGCCCGACTCACCCTCCGCTTCACGGGTGCAGAGCTTCTTCGTTCGAGCTTCGACATTTCTACTGCCGTAGGCTCCATCATGGCCATACCAAGCGAAGTACAACAGTGTCTTGATTCAGGTTGGTCTCTCTACTAGATGGGTCATTAGTAGCGGACCCCACATCGAATTGAGGAGGTCCAGCGTACTCGACGCCGTCGCACCAGATGTGGCCGACTTACTGGGAGAGATTATACGCTGGCGAACCAGGATCTGTCTGTTTTGCACTGGATGGCGTCGCGAAAGTTCTCGGAATGAAAGAGTCGGTCAATGAAGAAATCTGGGGACAAACAACGGGTCATGCGATGACTTTGGGGAGCATATGTGGGCCTGCGAGCAGAGCTTTAGCGGCGTGCCGAGGGCACACCCCGACTTTTGAGGACCCTAGCCAGCGAAAACGTGCAGGGATAAGGTGTCACGATCGTGGCTTGAATATTCCATGCGTCCACATGGGCTTCGAGAAGCGAGATCAACTGGAGCGTAATATCAGAAGACGCCATCTTTAATTCCATCCTCCATGGATGTATAGGAGCCGTGAACGATTGGCTCGCCGATCCTGGAGGGCAGAAGCTTCGGCAACCAGGTTCTGGGGCAAATCGTGGCAAGGGAAGTTGGCAGGGATTGCGGCACATAACCGCATCATTAACCGGTGGTTAAAAGACGCGTGCGATCTAGCGCCGTTCGTTCCGCACGTCAGCCAGCTCGTTTCCGCAACTTGTCTACGCCATCTACCACTCTATGCTTAGGGATTGATTCAGAGCGCGGCCTACAGCGCCTAGCCATCTCCGCGAATAATGCTCATCGAGGTGTTTCTGCGCAACCCACTAGAGTTGGTCAACTCATATACCGCGCCTGCTATAGCCAACTGGTTTCCTCCCACTTCTCTATGGAACTAGAGCGACGCGCGATTTGGTAATGCGATTTACTCGCTGAAACTGTCCATTCTGTTTTGAGGTGTTGAGGATGTTGAGGATCTACCATGGCCTCAAGTCCAAGACGTCAGAGCGTCAGAGTATGCAAGCCGCCATGCGACCATGAAACAGCTGCCACCAAACGATCCTCACGTGGATGCATAGCACAACCTGAAGCTACAGCGAATGACGTCCCTCCTGCCTCGCGCTAGGGGGAGCGATACCCTTATCCGCGAACTTGCATGTACCCTCGTACCAAGTACTGGTCATGTCACATGTCTCAATCCCCACACTGTGGTCTCTGTGTGAAGACTAGTCAGTCGTTGCAGACTTGTCAAACTTTGTTGTGTGCAACCACCATCGTCATGCAGGAGGAAGCAACAGAATTCCTGGATCGTTAAGCGAGCCTGCAGTGCTCACCGCAAGCCTGAGTTCAGATGTACTCGCCCCAACGTCACCGCTTGTCAAGCAAACCTCAAAAAGTCAACGCAAACTGGTAGACATGTCCCAGGTCACGCGTTCTGTAAGGCGCAAAGTGGTCCCGCATTACAGTTACTAGGCTCGACTATTTTCAGTCTGTAATATGGCGTGCGATACCTGCCCTACCAATAAATCGGTGGAAAAGTACTATGCAGAAAAGCATGACACTGTAACTGCTTTTAGCTACCTTCCACGTTTCTACGCATTCTAGAAGATCGAAGCTTAATCCTTCCAATGAGTCGCGGCGCTCCACGCGCCAACTACCGGACAGTTCACCGCAAGCTGAAACAGCTTATCGAAGCCCAGAAAGAAGCTTCCATTCCTTCTTTATGTCGATCTCCAGGCTACCCTCGGATCCTCTCGTCACATGCGAAGAGTCAGTCTCGCGCATACGTGCAATCACGGAGCGCGTTGAGAGCGCCGCCGGGCCGTCGATTAGTTCGCAGAATGTAGTTCGCCGCACTTGGACTCCGACTCGTCGGCCTTACTGGTAGACGTTGAAACTGCTGGCCAAAGCCTGCACTGCGCGAGCACGAGGATGTGCAAGACGCCTGCAAGCTCCAGTACGAGGGGTATGCACGGATATTATGCATAACGACAGAAGTCTCCACACTTTGGCTTTGCAGTCAGGCGAATAGCGGAGCCTCAGGTCCTGGCTCCTGCATTCGGTCGGCTGCCACACCTCCCTCCGCGCCATCGAACGTCGGTATGTGTAACACACTGGAATAGTCGGCCTGCGCTTATGTTGGCGCAAGCAGAAGCGGGCCGGTTAGAGCATTACATGGACCACTGCCGCTCCTTCTGCCTGGTGGTGCAATCCACCAAACGAGCGCCGATCCCTACCTTTCCCCACAAACGCTAATATGTGGCTCCGTTGCTAAGCCCTTACCAACCTCCATCTTTCCAGATTAAATGGTGGAGCAACTTTTCTCTCGGGGTCTATGGGAATGCCTGATCGCCCTTGATTCGGATCCCCGCACGAGCGTCCACGTTTTCGTATCCACTTGGAGTGGCGACTGCCCCCGTCTCCATTGGCAGTTTCTCTTCCACAATTAGGGTTCCTTAAGGACGGTTGGGCTAATCATAGTCACTGTCATATTAAGGGTCTACATAGCATAAGTGGCCATTTGACCACCGATATTAGG
This sequence comes from Parafenestella ontariensis, assembly GCA_021596325.1. Lineage (NCBI taxonomy): Eukaryota > Fungi > Ascomycota > Dothideomycetes > Pleosporales > Cucurbitariaceae > Parafenestella > Parafenestella ontariensis. Next base: position 578,690 of record JAKGDA010000006.1, read on the forward strand.
GCAACGTGGACGTCCGGGTTTTATAGCATCCGGATAATGCGATTTAAGCTTACGCACTATATGCTGTGTGCTTCCCTTTTCATGTTCCCCAGGTTTCGCGATCAGCGATACCGGGGACTGGCAATGCAGCCAGATCTGGAAGGCGCCGTCCGTCTAGTATATGCGCGCCGCCTACGTAGCGAAAACGAGCCCGAGGTCTGCCCTGTCCATCTTATCATCTTGCGCGGAGTGGTATACCCGCTGATAATTCGCCGTTAGGACTAAGCATGTTGATTAGCGCAGCCGCCTACCGCTTCGGTTGGGCATAACCTTGCTTGACGGCTCGCGCAGCCTCACAGCTGGGGAGAAACTCTCGAATCCTGGTAGGCTAGGGGCACGTACTCGTATATGGCGAAATCAAAAGGCTGTCGCCGGGGTGGGCTGGTCGAGATCATGCAGCGCAGAGCCCATCGTAACCTAATAATGTGGGGAAATGCAGGGAGAGGGTATAACGGTAGTATTAAGAAGCTGCGTTAAGGCTGGGGTTGGAGGAGAGACGGCTGATGACAGGATAGACCCTTCGAGGGGTGAAATGGTAGCCGTGCTGACGACGTATTAGGTACAACTAACGGGAAGCTGCAGGAGCACGAGGCCACCCGTTTAATATTCATTCGACAGGCGACTAACGAATGCGCAATTCCCATCTATGTCCATCTATTACGAAATGTTAATCTTGAACCAATACGAACACTTGGCTTCCTGCTACAGTTACGCCATAAAGGACGCCACCCGCAAATCATTGCGATACTAGGCCAAACGTTATCAAGGTGACCACGTTTTTCCCACGAGCGCACATCACTGTCGATCGCGGTTGACCCCATCCTGCTTGACGATCAGCTTCTCGAATGCTTCTGACGTGTTTCAGAGAGACGAGAGGCGACTCAACAATGTCGTGGTGTATTAGCGGCGTAGATGAGTTGTCAAGCGAGTTCGTCGTATCTCTAGGGCCATTCTAGATGAGGTTACTGTGTTGTTGTGCCAGCCCACCATCATGCTAGATCCACACTCATGGACACTAGCTTCATGGATGGCCTTGAATCCTCCTGCCATGTGGTATAAATTGTTCAGCGCATGCACCTCTGTCGAAACTAAAAACACGTGGATCCATTCTAGTGTAGATCTACATCACACCGCCATGAAGGAGAAACCTTGTCCTTTACACACAGTTATACAGTTTCTGGCGTCATAGAACCGTAAGCATTCACTACAGAGCTCAACAATAGTATGGTGGGGAGTGGAGGAAGGCATCAACCCATCAAATTCATCTCAGGGAAGTGCCTGAAGTGTCACAATGCCAGTCCTACATGCCCTACAGTCTAGGATATCAGCACCGTTAGCTGGAACTATCAACCCATGCTATAGTCGTAGAATCGCCTTCTCATTATCTCGCTTCGAATGAAACACGCACCCTCATCTTTGTTTGACGAAGGCGACGGATGGTACCACCCAGGTCCAGAACCTACCTGATATGCCCACCGCCTTCATCGACACTGCTCGAATCAGGAACACAACACTTACTTTCCAGACTTCTCAGCATCCTGTTTCATCCCTGCCTGTACCCAGGTGCGACTTTTCGCCGCGTAATCCTCCGTCTTGGCCTTATCCTTCAGCAGTTCCTTGATGGTGTGAGGATCAGGGACATGTCGACCCTTTTCGACCCCAGGGCGCGCAAGCATGCGCTCCTCCCACGCTTTGAGAGCAGGAAAGCCCTCGATGTCGATACCGGCCCAGCCTGCGGCCGCTAAAATGCACACACGAAGTTAGTGGCACGTATGATATGCAGTTGGCACACAAAACTCACCTACCCACCCGAAGTGGGCGATGTCTGCTAAGACGTTAGCTTTGCTAGCAGCAAAATAAAGTTTGAGCATTGTGGGGGGAGCATCTGATCGGTTACACTCCGCGCCCAGTATAGTTTAGCGCCCCTTCCTTCGCAGTGCTTTTCTGGTTACCAATCATGTGTCTCGTGAGGGCAATTGGAGACTCTAACACTGAAGGGTTTTGGCTAATGCAAGACAAGAATGGGGCAGTGAATACGACAGCTGAGGAGGATTTGCAACTCGAAACAAGGAAAGGAGTTGGACTAACCGGCAATGGTGCACTTCTCGCCCACCAAGTAGGGCCTGTTGTCTGCAGCTAAGTGCTTGTCGATGACTGAGTAGAGACGGCGTGTTTCGTTCTGGTAGCGGTTTACGCCGTACTCGATGTGCTCCGGGGCGTATCGAGTAAAGTGATCTGTTGGTGACTATTAGCTGACTGCTTGCTACTGGGTAGACGATTCATCGGCGTAGCCGGGCTACGTTTCACAGCACTGGGGGCCTTCGTCGATGCCATTGTGTAGTAGGCGAAAACACCGCTGTTTCAAGTGTCGTTCTCGACCAGTCTGTTGTCGAGATGTCTAGTGATCGCTCGACAGATCGGAGGGCGCCGCATGAAGAGACCACACTAGACGCTGACAACACTGCAGGATATCTCATGTCCTCAAACACTGCCTGGTCGTCCTGTCCAACATGTCCCGGGCGAGCCGGCTTCCGAGTAATGGTGGCGACCGATGTGATGACTGGTGTCTACAGCATGGCTTGACGCCCCTGTTGACGACCTTCATCTCCACCTCCTGATTTCTCTCCGAATCAACTCCCCAACCCGCTCACGCCACCCACTACAACACCGAGAAGCACACTTACTAGCCTGTCCCTGCATAGGGCCCACTCCAGCATTCTGAAAGAACAGCCAATTGTTCGTCTCATACCACTCCCTCGTGCCCCTAGGAAACGAGATCTTGTACTCCGTGTCGTAGCGGTCTACGAGGTACTGCATGATGCTTCCCGACTCGAACAGGTTGATAGTTTTCCCGTCGGTAAAGGAGTCGGTGAGCGCGGGGATGCGGCCATTGGGGTTGATGGCGAGGAACCAGTCTTCCTTCTGCGTGTTTTTGCTGATTTCGATCTTGTGGGTTTTGTAGGGGAGGCTGGGTGAGAGGATTAGCTTGTTCTGGTAAAGTTGAAGTGAAGAAGGTGAGAAGTGTGTGAGAGTAGAGCGCTCTGGCGGTTCCCCGTTGGGTGGGGTGATTCTATTGCAACAGTTGTGGGCACAGTTCGTGAGTATCCTTCCGTACCAATGCGTCCTGTTTGTCTTGCCGCGGGCACGGGCAAGACTAATTGCGTCGAATAAGGAGTTGACGAATCAATGAAACACGAGCCGAAAAAAATATGGTGTTGCTTAAGCTATGACGAGAATCCTGTGCTTGGATACACTGGAGAGAGAAATTCATTGAGAAGTCTACATACCCTAGCTCTTCGAGAGTGATGGAGACTTTGATGCCATTTGGCGTCTGCGTAGTATAGAGGGTGATGTCTGACTTCTGAGACGACATGGTTGGGTTATTGGGATTGATGGTCTTTGACTTAGGCAAGTGATAGGGTTACGAAGGAATGGTATTTAAGACGTGGTGCCTCTGTGTAACATGAACTTTATAGCTTCAATGTTGTAATGTTCGAAGTCAGGTGGGGCAGCTATGACGAATATGAGCTTGCTTAGAAATTCAACCCCACTGCTGCTCGTATATCACACAATCGCCTACAATTTCGGGGTTTGCAAGCAGCAGCGGGAGGTCACAGTCAGAAGATTGATATGTAAGCAGTGGAGGATCAATCGCGTGCTTCGTGTAGGTGGAGAGTCGTGTTCGCACGCGGACGGATGCAGCTTCAACATGCCTTTATGATGCTCCGCGCTCGATCGATGTACTTGAAAACAACACGCTTTAGTGCAGACCTGCTGTGTGCAAGGACGCAATTCATTGTTTGCAATGCGACAGGCCAGGGTGCCAAGCGACGAGAGGACCCGGAGCGTTGAACGCAAATGGCCCATGAATGGGAGGGGCACACCAACAGGCTAGTAGACAGTCAGGCCACAAGTCTAGGAGTGAGCCGGTACCTTGGAAATGAATGCTCTCAGCTTGCGCAATATCCTTAGGATGGAGAGGTTTCGCGGACATGTTCGGTAGTCACGTGCACGGCTGCAATCTGCAGCCTAAACCGGTTAGGCGGTCTCCTAAAGCACTGAGCTTTCTAATTACCTTTGCCACTGCAGCTCGTTTTCTCCACCCTTTCGCTCAACCACCAACAACATCTCGACAGCAAAATGTCGTGGCGCAATCAGGGCATCACGGGTTCCAACAACATCCCGCTCGGGAATCGTCGTCGGTTCGGCGGCGACAACGCGGACGATGGAGGCTACAATCCCGCCGCGCCCGCCGAGGGTTTGTCTGAGTTGAAGCGCGGCCGCAGCCCCACGCGAGGTACGTCGCGTCTCACTCTTTCTTCCCCCCGAGAAGCTACTAACAAGAGCGCGCCAGACTCCGATGGCCCGAGACAACGCAAGAAGCGCAACCGTTGGGGCGATGCCAGCGAGAACAAGGCGGCCGGCTTGATGGGCCTGCCCACGGCTATCTACGCCGCCATGACCACTGAGCAGCTTGACGCTTACACTTTGCATTTGCGCATCGAAGAAATCACGCAGAAGCTAAAGATTAACGATGTTGTGCCCGCCGATGGCGATAGGTGCGTGTTTTTACTTCGCAAAACCGAGCAAGTTGCTAACGTTCGCAGGTCTCCTTCACCTCCACCGCAGTACGACAACTTCGGTCGCCGTGTCAACACGCGCGAGTTCCGCTATCGCAAGCGTCTCGAAGATGAGCGCCACAAGCTGGTCGAGAAGGCCATGAAGACGCTCCCTAACTACCACCCGCCCGCCGACTACAGGCGCCCTACCAAGACACAGGAAAAAGTCTATGTGCCAGTCAATGACTATCCAGAAATTAACTTCAGTGAGATACTAACTCCCCTCCCCCGGTTTTGCTTTACCCTAGCCTTTGTCTTGACCAGCTTGCTCAGGCTGTCCGATGTTCATGTGCATCCGGACACTTGTAGCACGGCCGTCACTAACCCTAACCGTTCTGTTAATCACACAATCATACCATTCTTGATCATAGACTAACCACAGCTTTTTGCACTAACAGTTGGTCTACTCATTGGCCCGCGTGGAAATACGCTCAAGAAGATGGAGTCAGAGTCTGGCGCAAAGATCGCCATTCGTGGCAAAGGCTCCGTCAAGGAGGGTAAAGGACGATCTGACGCAGCTCACACCAGCAACCAGGAGGAAGATCTTCATTGTTTGATCATGGCCGACACCGAAGAGAAGGTCAACAAGGCGAAGAAGCTCATCCATAACGTCATTGAGACTGTAAGTCACCCTCATCCATTCAGCCAACCTTCCATCACTAACCCATTTCAGGCTGCTTCCATCCCCGAAGGCCAGAACGAACTCAAGCGCAACCAGCTTCGTGAGCTTGCCGCCCTCAACGGTACCCTCCGCGACGACGAGAACCAGGCCTGCCAGAACTGCGGCGAGATTGGTCATCGCAAGTACGACTGCCCGCAGAAGCAAAACTTTACGGCCAGCATCATCTGCCGTGTCTGTGGTCAAGCTGGACATATGGCTCGCGACTGTCCTGATCGCAAGGTCGGCCAGCCCTGGCGCAACGACAACCGTTTTGGCGACCGCAATCCGAACCAAGGTCGTATTGGTGGCGCCCCGGAGAACGAACTGGACGCTTTCATGGCCGAAATGGGCGGTGCCGGCGGTCAGCCTCGTGGAGCTATCGAGTATGGCAACGGTGGTGGCGATGCTGGAGGAGAGCGCACACTCAAGCCTTGGGAGCGTGGTCCAACTGGTGGTGCTGCACCCTGGGCGCGCAACGATCGCGATGATCGTGGTGACAGCAACGCTGGTGCACCTGCACCTTGGGCTCGCAGTGGCGGCGGTGGTGGCCAGTCTTACAACCAGGATACCGGGTACGGTGGCAGCAACGGCGCAGCTCCCTGGGCTTCGGCGGCTCCTGCAGCTCAAGCTGGCGGTGCGTCGTACGGCTACGGCAATTATGGATCTGGCTACGATCAGAGCGCTCCCGGCTATGGCGCTCCCGGCGCTTATGGTGCACCTGGCTACGGCGCTGCTGCACCTCCGGCAGGTCCTCCTCCTGGTCTTGGTCCACTCTTCCAGTCCTATGGTGGTGCCGGTAGCCCGCCTCCGCCTCCTCCGCCTCCCTCTGGCTCCGTGCCTCCTCCCCCTCCGCCTGGTGACATCCCTCCCCCACCCCCACCTAGCGATGTTCCGCCGCCTCCACCTCCTCCGGCTTAGACACAGCAGCGCAGCACGCTCATAGAGCTTTGATTGATTGAAGCAATCTGACGTCGTTGTCTTGGCTTACATGGTCTCTAGGGTCAACTTTGCTGTAGGGCTTTCTTTACGTCGAGAAAATGCCGATGTGGTGGTTTCGTGGGGGCTTTGTACATTTGACATGAGCATTGGTCAGTTGATGGTATCGTATCGGGACAGGTAAGCTTTCTATAATCAAATTGATATGCAGGGTCCTTCTCGTCGCGCCTAGATTGTTGGGTGTCCGTCTACCCGTATAGCAGGTCTGGCCACAGAGAAGTTGTACCTTTGCATCTCGATGAATACATTTTCCACTCCTACTGCTTCTCTCGAACAATGTATTGGTGATGTTCATAATGACTAGTGTGTTTTGATACGTCCAAAGTGCCTTCCATGTCATATGTCACACATGTATATCGAGTGACGTTGATCGCCAAGGCGAGACCCTAGCACAAGCGGCGGGACGAACCATGACCGCGCGGGCACATGCGGACCACGCACTCCATGTTTAATCATGCAAACACGCCCGTCAAAGAGCTGATAGTGGGGAGCAGCTTGACACTATCGCTTCCCCCTTGTTTTCTTCTATCTTTTGTATTACATACAACCTTCAGTCTCGGAGATCTTGCCTTCCCATCTCACCAGACAGCTCGCATCTCTCGCGTTTGCGCGCCAACCAGGTCACCATGGAGAGGATACGCGTGAGCAAGGTATGCGCTGGGAGATGCCTATAGTGCTTTAGGCCAGAAATACTGACTGTTGCAGGTAGAAGATGTCTACCTCCTGCGAAGAGGCTCCCGCTTCGACGGCACCCTGCACCTCATGCCCCACCACATCGTCTTCAGCTATCTGCCTAGCCCGCCTGCAGATGCCGCTCCAGACGCGAAACCGCCGCGACAGAAAGAAGTATGGATCACGTATCCTATGATCAACTACTGCTGCCTCAAGCCATGCCCACCGGTCCTACGTCAGCAGCCCTCCATCCGCATACGATGTCGCGACTTCACCTTTTTCGCATTCTTCTTTCCTGACGAGAAGAAGGCGCGCGATGTGTATGATAGTATACGTGCACTCTCTTGCAAAATTGGGAGACTGGACAAGCTACTGGCATTTAGCTACCAGCCGAAACCTCCAGAAGACCAGCAGAACGGGTGGGACCTATACGATGCGCGCCGCGAGTGGAAGCGCTTAGGCATTAGCCCGAAGGACACAGAGAAGGGCTGGCGGATATCAGAGATCAACGTGGAATACAAGGTACATAATGTCTGAGAGTGCGGGCTAGTAACAGCATCTTGACGTGTGGAGCAGTACTCAAAGACATACCCCGCGCTCCTCGTCGTGCCAACCAAAGTCTCAGACAGCGTCCTTAGATATGCCGGCGAATATCGCTCGCGACAACGGATACCCGCTCTCGTCTATCGCCACCCCATCAACAACTGTTCCATCACCCGAAGTTCACAACCAACCCCGGGTCTCCGCGGGAACCGGAATCCTCAAGATGAAAGGCTCGTCGCGGCCATATTCTCTACTAATCGTGGGTGGAAACCTGCAAATGCCCCTTCCCAGAACGCTCAAGAGTCCACACCGGATTCAAGCGTGCTGAACCTGAATGAATCCAGTGCTAACAGTTCCTTCGTTGGCATAGTGGATGCCGAGGCCGTAAACTCCGGAAAAACGACTGTGGAAGACCTTGCCGAATCCTCCGAGACTGATACTGACATCCCAAAGGTATATGGAGCACAGCAGCGGAATTTGATCGTCGACGCCAGGCCGACAGTAAACGCATATGCTATGCAAGCCGTTGGGCTTGGCTCCGAAAAGATGGACTACTACCCTGGAGCGGAGAAAGCTTACCTTGGAATCGACAACATCCACGTCATGCGGAAATCTCTCGACACGGTGATTGATGCGCTGAAGGAGTCGGACATTACATCTTTCCCTCCCAATAGGCAACTGCTGGCAAAGAGCAACTGGATCAAACACACTGCCAACATCCTAGATGGCACGGCATTAATAGCCCGGACCGTGGGCATAATGCATTCGCACGTCCTCATTCACTGCTCGGATGGCTGGGATCGCACGAGCCAGCTGAGTGCGCTTAGCCAGATACTCCTGGACCCTTACTACCGTACATTGGAAGGTTTCATTGTACTTGTCGAGAAGGACTGGTTGTCATTTGGCCACATGTTTCGGCATCGCTCTGGTTTCTTAAGTCATGAGAAGTGGTTTACAATCGAGAACGAAAAGATAGAGCGCAAGACCGACGGTGCAGGTGGCGGTAACCCATTCGAGAACGCACTTCGGGGCGCGCGAGGCCTCTTCAACCGCCAGAATGAGTCCAACGAGTCGCTGAATCAGCTTCCAGAGGCAAACGGCACCGAGAATGTCACAGATATTACTGACACTGCTTCACCAAAGCCTGCAAAAATTGGAGCAGCGGAGGAACATCGCGTTACCAAGCCCAACGAGCTGTCGCCTGTTTTCCATCAGTTCCTCGACTGCGTATATCAGCTACAGTACCAGCACCCAACACGTTTCGAGTTCAGTGAACGCTTTCTCCGGCGGCTTCTCTACCACCTATACTCGTGTCAATACGGCACTTTCCTTTTCGACAACGAGAAAGAGCGCATGGAAAACAATGCCAAAGAGCGAACAAGAAGCGTATGGGATTATTTCCTCTGCCGCAAACAGGAGTTCATGAACCCCAAATACGAGTCAGAGATTGATGATGCAGTGCGCGGCAAAGAACGCATGATCTTCCCGCGCAAAGGCGAGGCCCGATGGTGGGCTGAATGCTTTGGTAGGACTGATGAGGAGATGAATGTCTTTGGGCCTCAAGCGCCACCGAATCTTACGCCGCAAACTAGTAATACTAGTAACAATCCCAATGGGAGGAGTGGAACGAGTACGCCAATTCCGGAAGAACGCATCGTTGTAGGCACGGAGTCGGCAGAGGGTGCAACGGGTTCGGGAACGACTTTGCATCCACCCCCCACACATGCGGTTGGCGAGCGGGCGATTACTGCACCTAGCACACCGACGCCGTTCGATGCTGCTGCTGCGTTGGGTCAGGATCTGAGGCAAGGTTTCGTCGCTAGCATTGAAAAATTGGGCATAGGCGGCACTGGAGGAAGCCGGGGCACCAGTCCAGCTTCAAGGAATACCAGGCTAAGCGGAGATACTGGAAAGGAGGCAACGAGACTGAGCGCGGATACAAGCCGGGACGTGTCAAAACCAAGTGCGGATCTAGGTGGGCAAAAGGAAAGGGACAGGAGTCGGAGCAGGGGCAAGGAGATTAGGGATGAGGTTGAAGTTGAGATGCAATGATGGACCGTGGTGGGGATGTCGATATATGAACAAACCACCCTCAGTGGGTAGATTTGCTGCATGAGCAGAGTATGGATCGATGAAATGCAAGACCCCAGACAGCAGAGCATAACCGAGAATGAATGGATGATACCCACAAGACCGGAATTGAGCGTCTGTCGAGAACCTCTAGCTTTTCTTGCCCCGTTCATCTTTAACGTGTGATGCTAGATACATTCTTCCATGAGACTTGCCTTTCAGTCACATGCCCTTGGCGATACTCGGGGTTCATACGGAAAGATTCCATAGCGAAGGGGCCAAAACGGACTGGGCTGCGAGAGTTGGACGAGAGATGAAGGTTCAACAAGCGACGGAGGCGTGACGAACGCTCGCCAAAAGTAAGGGTTAGCAAACAATTACCACGCAGGATGGCTGCGGCGATTGAAACCTCAAGGGATCTCACCTGGATCTTACCCATCTCAACTGCCAATCAAACTGTCGACCATTACGAGGGACAAGGATAGCGGCTTACCGAAGTCTCTGGGAGCGGTCATGCCTGCCCGCTTCCTTCACGGCTCTTGCCAACCAAACCGCAGCAGTCAACAGACCGATCTCTTTAGGCAGGAGCCGACCACGGGTCAAAATGACCTCAATCGGTGCGGTTTCCTCGGTTTTCAAACATCATTACAGTCAAGATTTCGATTGCATCTTCTCTCATCAATTATTTTTCGCCTACCAAGGCTATCAGGAACTCGTTAGATGCCATGGACGATCGTTATACCTTCGATTTTTCGGACGTAGGAGAACGAGATTTTCAGGATTACACGGCCAGTTCGTCGGAGGGTAGGCCTTCATGATTCCATGCTGCCGTTCTAGCCAGTACAATTGACCTTATTCTAGCCGCATATCATAACAGTACGCCGCTTTTCAGTGAGAATACGGATTACTCGTCTTATCTTTCCTCGACTGTGCATCCTCCAGCCTCCAACTTTAGTCACAATGCGTTACCGTTCAACGTCAACCAGAACACGATGGATATTATGGGAGCCATGGGTCACAGAGATACCACGTTGGACCCTGGCGGAGTAGCCCCTGGGAATGCAGCATATGGATACCTCGATCCTAATTCATTCAACATGTGCCCTCCCAATTCATCCTATGACCTGTCAATGGCACCCGACTTGACTGGGCGGCCGACCTCGCAGAATGAGTACGTATCTCCTGATGGTAGTTCGGCTACGGCTTGATTAACATGTGACCTAGCCTCGACCAGACACGGTTCGACAGCAACATGGCTTTTCCAACTGTCCAGAATGCACCGAGCAATCAGCAACTAGACATTCTAATTCCTGACAACGAAACTTCCATATCTGAACATCAAACGCTCCCTTCGGATGACCTTCCGCCTCCGACCACCCCGCATACACCTCCACCGGCCCCGGATACGCTGATCGGCTCTATCTACGGCACGCCCAATCTCGGTACCATGAGTTTCAAATGTAATGTACCAGAATGCCCAAGCACACGGTTCGATTCGTGGCGCAGCCTGAAGGAGCATTGCAATGTCCAGCATATAATAGGAACATTCTGGTGCGGCGTCTATGGCTGTAAGCGCAGTAGTAAGTTCCGTCGTCGCCATTTCAGCACCAAGGGCGGGCTAGAAAGGCATTACCGGAATAAACATCAGCGACCCAAGCATATTTCGTAGATCGTATAACGAAACTCTTGAGAGAGGATAGATACACATGTCAATCAAAATGACTTCTCATCCATACACTAATGGTATATCCAC